>JASDDO010000031.1:253593594-254333909 GCA_030015575.1 Agapanthus africanus | reverse complement strand
TTAGAAATGTAGTCATGACACCCAACCACCAGATATCGTAGTCATGGTATGTAGCAATGTCAAGTAGGATCCGAATGGACTAAGCACAGGCACTGGAAAATAGGTTTCATCATTATCCACGCCTGGTCGATGACGAAAACCTTTAACAAGTCTAGCTTTAAAAGTCTCAACTTTTCCATCTAAACCAAGTAATCTTCTCAAGATATACTTGCTCCTGATGGGGATTTAACCCTTCAGATATAGCATCCAAAGTCCTTACTTTATTGGTGTACATGGATTCCATCTCAGATCGCTAAGCATCCAGCCATTCTTACAGAGTCCCTAATCTCGATGGCCTGCTCGAAACTAGTTGGGTCATCATCTCATGATTCATTCCTCGCTCCCACAGTCATCGAGAAACCGAAGTATTTCTCAGGCGGATGAGGAACCTTACTAGATCGGTGGAGAGGGTGAGGTTCGTCGGGGAATATTGAATCTTTTGGTTCTACCAAATCATCAGCTGCAGTTTGTATAGCTGGAACTCTTTCCAGTTCTACCTTATGACCATTAATTTCTTCACAAGAAATTCCCTTTCACAAAGGTGGCATATTGAGAAACAAAATATCTTTTGTTCCTCGGTTTGGTAGAAGATATTCCCTTACGTATGCTTGTGACATCCAACAAACTTCTACAGAACTGACTTTGCCTTGAGCTTGTCTGGATTATGCTTTTAGACATAGGCTGGACAACCCCAAATCTTAACAAACTTAAGATATGGGCTCTTACCATTCCATATCACATATGAAGTGGTAGGCAATGGATTTGATTGGAACCCTATTCATTAGGTATGCAGCTTCTCAAGTGCATAACTCCCAAAAGGAAATAGGAAACTCAGTAGTACTCATCATAGAGCGAACCATATCACATAGGGTGTGATTGCTCCGCCCCGATACACCGACGTGCTTTGGTGTATACGGGGGAGTAATGCTGAAAGAGAATCTCATTCTCCTTTAGAATAGTCCAGGAATTCCGTGCTCAAGTATTCTCCTCCTTGATCACATCAAAGGACATAATACTTCTACCCGTATTGGTTCTCTACTTCTGACTTATATTCTTTGAATTTCTCAAAAGCTTCAGACTTGTGTTTCAACAGGAACATGTGTTCGAATCTTGAGAGATCATTAGTGAATGTAAGGAAGTACAAAGAACCAGTCCTGACATATGTAGACTGGGGACCTACATACATCACTATGTATCGTTCCCAAGGGTTCACTGACCCTTCCTCTATTTCCAGTAAACGGAGCTATTGTCATCTTATCTTTGTGACATGACTGGCAAGTTTCACAAGATGTAAATTTAAACTGATTTAAATATGCATCTATATGTAACTTAGCTAGTCGGGTCGCATTGATATGAACTAGTCTACAACGCCTCAAGAAGGATTCGTTCATTTCTGAACTCTTCCTCTCGTGTGTGTTCTGTATACTAAGAACTGTAGTTCGATTTAGAACGTCAATGCTTTTAGATAACGTGCCTGAACCGATCAACTCTTGATATAGGAAATGTTCAAAACATTATCCAACAATACAAAATTATATCCTTTCTCTACTAATAAAGAGACTGATATGATGTTGTATATCAGGTTCAGTATCTAATAACATTCGTTCAGAATCAATGTATTCTGGTAATACAGGTGATAGTGACCAACAGACTTGGCTGCAATACTTGCACCGTTTCTATCTCATGAAACTTATCACCCGTTCTCAGTTCTCTACCTATCTGTAGCCCATGTAACAAATTACATATGTGGGATCCTGATCCGGTATCTAATACCCAGGACGTAAAGGATACTGAGAAGCAGTTCTCTGTAATGAACACACCCGAAGAAGATGCCTCATCATGAACTTTCTTTGTTTGGGCGGCATGGAAATTCTGGTAATCCCCTAATTTCCTGCTCTGTCTTATAACAATTATAAGTTGGAGCGGGACCAACGTTCCCCAGCTCAGTATAACAAGCGGGTTCGGTCAATACATCCATATTATTATCTTGATTAAGGCGTGACAAGGTCGCTACCTGGAGAGAGAGAGAAGAAAACACTCTACGTGCGCTCTTGCAAGATTAGATTGGTTATATATTTTATCTAATCAGGATGGCTCACACTGTTTCTGTTAGTTATGTATATGCCCTAGAGGCCATTGTTGTACATTTGATGTATATTATGATGGATGCTTAGATATATACAGAGAGGACTTTCTTGCTCGTCATGATAGTATGCTATTTGGTTTCACTTTATTTTAACATGTTGACTTGTAATGGTTTACTGTCTTTCTCTCACATGTTGATAAAGCCCTTAGGATCTGTACTCGACTACTGGGACTATGATGAGATCATACTAGTGGGGCCATAGTAGTCGATGATTACATCCTATAACTGTTCCTAGTCGAGGGTATATCGAGTCAGGGCATCGATACACCAGAGTAGACTAGCGTATACACATCTTGACCCATATGATGGGCGATGGATGATCCCATATCCATCGGTGTTTGACATCAAGGATGGTGTACGGGTGCTCAGTGGAGACTCGGTACACTGGACGGACTCGCCGAGAACTCCCAGTTGGTGATATACCACACGTCAGATGGCAGTTCTCCGGTGACACTGGTACAGGGTAGTCTGTAGACCCAATATCGTCATAGAGTCTTGTGTGATTCCCAATGTGCTTTGATTTCCACCTTACCACGTCCACGAGGGCCTGCAAAACGGTGGCTTTTGCGTACAGTCCCGAATCACATGGAGGCAATGAGCGATAGGAGGGGATTCGTCTCTCCCGGTATAAGGAGTTGATGTTGTGCTGTGTTCGATTGGCTATAACTGGAATTCCCTGGCCAGGGCTGATATAGAGATTTACTGGTAAGTGTTACTAGTAGTTTCCTCGACCTGTTATGAGCCTCACATCGACACGACTTATCGGTTACTGGGGTCTGATGTTTACCACCCCTAGACTTGATATGCGACATATCAGACGAACAGACCGGACTGTACGGGAGTGTTACTGATTGGATTCATAGGAGAACGCACAGGCTAGCTTGTTGATCTTCTGATCGCTCAATACCTGGGTGGCTGTTACGTTTAGCTGACCGCTTGCAGCTTGTGGGTGTTTGATATGATCATCACCTGCTACCGGCGTATTGACGATTCTTTAGAGTCCTACACAGAGGTTTCTTGGCTCAGGCGAAACGGAGTAGAGGCGCATATGTGATATGTGCAGGACCGAGGATAATGCGATATGAGATACCGTATTATATTCTCGAGATATTTTGATATGAATCGGGACATCGGATCAAGTGTTGATTCGATGAATCGGTACATGATATATTAGCCGGTTATATTCGATATAGCCGGATCGTTGGATCAAGTGTTGATTCGATGATTTAATGTATAATAGTATATATGATATATTGTATTACATTATCTAATATTGGCTCACTTTATTATTTCATTTTCTCACTGGATTAATACATTGATATATATGCGATATATGTTAAATGTATTAATTTCTTTTGTTGCAAATATATAATATATATGTGATATATATTATTGTGACATGATATGATTTATTATTAAACATGTTTAAGGATGATTAAATGGGATTAGGGTTTGATTAGGGTTAGCTTCTTCTTGCACATTCTAGAAGCTTTTCCTTTTGTCTTGGTTAAGATATTATGGTTGATACTTATCCTTAACCTAACCAAACCCTAACTCTAGTTTATTCTCTACAACTTCTTAGCCACTCATCCTTGACCATGGTTGATATATCAATCATATAGAATTCTTTTCTATTCATCACAAAAGGATTATCTTTTCCATTATCATCTTCTTCTCTCTTGAGTTCTAAAAGAAAATGCTTACTAGTTAATTCTTTTGTGATGATTTCTTGTGAGAAAGTGAATAAAAAGAAAGCATAATTACTACTCCCTCATCCTCATCTAATCTAGCCCATTAGATTAGGGTGTTCATCTCTATAGAGTGAGAAAGCTTGGGTTTTTGCAACTTCGACGTTGATCATCGGAGATTTGGAACACTTCAAGCTAGCATGGATCGTTCGAGTCGTGGAGCCTCTCTTGAGTCCGGGAGATCGTGGATCGCGGCAAAGGTACTTCTACTCGGAGCTTGTGATGCGAAAGAGTGGACTACAAAGGTTGTAATCCCTCACACTTAGATAAAAAGTTGTTATCTTGCATGCTAAACCCTAATACTCTAGCAAAGATCCCTTCTTTGGGTTGTTCGGCACGTCTAAAATTTTATCTGGGCTTGTTTGATGCCTTATGAACCTTCACAAGAGTGCCTAGGAACCTTACAGTGGTATCAGAGCCTAGCTAGAGCCTTAGGCGAAGTCTAGACGATGTTTGAAATCCGAACGAACATCGAAACCCTATTTTTTCATGCTCTCTGGACTTTTTTCAAAAACTGGGTTTTTTCCAGATTAAAAATGCTTAAAAAATTCAGCAGGGAATTCTAAGAATTTCGGTACAAAAATTACTTCATAATATGTCTAAAGCGCGGCGGAACCGCGGCAGAAGCCTTGCTTCTGCGGCGGTTCCGCGGCCAATTAATGAGATTAGCCTCCATGTTTTGCACAGTAATTCATGTTTTCAGGTGCTGAGTTTTCTGGGAATTTTTAATTTGCACTTAAGAGTTGAGTTTTCTGGGGTGTTTTGGAGCGTAGATGATTCGATCGGATTATCAGATTTTGTCTATGTGACTTTCCGGATATTTTAGAATATGTTAAAAAGTTCGACCGGATATAAATACCCACCTTTTCCCCTGCCGGAAAATTTCCAAGTATTGGATTTTTCTGTGGTTTAAGGACGTTCTGAGTAGTGCAAGTAACGCGATGGTCCCTCTAGAAGACAACAAACCTTAACTCGATTATGTGACCGTCTTGAACTACCCTTTGAACCTTCGGGTTTGGGGCAGTACGGCGTGCCACATGTGAGGCGTCGGCTGGACCGTTGGTACTGAGGCATGAACTGAATGTCTTTGAACTTATTTCATGTGTTGAACGGTTTCGGGAAAACTTGGGTGTTCGAATGTTCGATCGTAAAGTTTAATATTTTCTATTTATCCGGAATGGGATACAATAATTGGAATTCACAAACAGTTATGAGATAACTGAATGAATGTTATAAATCTAGCGGTTTAGTTTCACTTGATATTGAAAAGAGTTTTCGATAATGAGACTAAAATGCGGGGTTTATAATTGTTAGGCATGTGATGTCTAAGTATTTCATTTGATTAGGCATGCGATGTCTAAATAGATTGTGGATTCCAAATATTATAGTTTTACACTTTCTTTTCTATGACCGTAAGTGTAGTATGTAGTTGTATTGCCGGTTTTCGTTGCTATACATCGGCGACGATCGGTGTATGCATACTTACTTACGTTGATGATATGTGATATTATGTGTTGCTGAGATATGATGTGCAGGATTGTCGCGATTGAATAACCGGGGGTTTTATATGAGATGAGAGTTTTATATTTTCATTCATGTAAATTCAATTGTAATGTAATATTCTTTTATTTGGGGCACTTCCAGGTTGAGGTTGATGCCACCAGTGTTGTATATTATTTACTTTTCCGCATTAGGATGGACCCAAGGAGGGGAGCACAGGTGACCGGGTTCTGGAGTTCAGTGGGAGGCTATCTCGAGGAGTCGAGACCGGGTCTCCTAAACTCCAGAATTGGTAGGGTCGCTTGCCGCTCTCGTAAGGGTCCAGGGTGTGGGCTTGGCTATTCATCGCGACTGTGGAATCCGTATTTTCTATTGTTGGCTAAATACTAAATACGGACGTCCTAGTATATACCACATTATATCTATGTTTCTGCTGCGATATCTGTGATGTGATCATTTGATATATTGTGATGGATACAGTATATAGTATATATGATATATTATATAGATGTTACTTATGTTTTACACCCGCACTAGCCCTGCCCTGCTCTGTCGTTAGTTATCTAACCTAACGGTGCACGAGGGGATATCGAGGCGAATGCGGATGGCATAAGTGTATGTCGTATTTATCTGTGATGCTTAGGAAGCATAAGCTGATGGGATTTTTATTAATGAGATTAATAAAAAGAAAAGAAACCTAAAAGATGTTGTAGAATCAAAACTTTATAAAAAGGGTAGCTACAGTTTTGCTTTGCATAGCGGTATATATGATATACCCTGCACCTTATTCGATGAGGAAAGGGCCGACGATCCCTTCACCGGGAGTGACCCCTTTAGCAATAACTGGCAGATGCTACACACTCGGTTTGTTTTTGATTGCTTCTATAGTTTCTGCTTTGCACAGTGATATATATGATATATCCCGCACCTCATTCGACGAGGAAAGGGCCGACGATCCCTTCACCGGGAGTGACCCCTTTAGCAAAACTAGAAAAGCCTCAAAATCACTCCATTTCAAAACTTCATTTGATTCTACAACGATATCAAGTTCATTACGCAATAGGTTTTCAAAAAAAAACCTTCGTAGCCCTCCGTCATTTCAGATAGATATTATTTAGTATTCGTGCTATGTTTGTTGACTTAGTCAAGACGTAGTGTACGGTAGCTAAGTAGTGTTTATCTGCTAAAACATGAGATGTGATTGGATTAAGGTATTCGCACGGCGTTGTTGACTCAGTCAAGGGTCGTACGGGTGGGTTTAATTCAATCGAGAAATGTACGGGTTGAACTTGACTTGCGATTTATGGTTTGTTGACTTAGTCAAGGTCATAGATCGCTAGGGGCAAAACATTATCGGGAATTTCAAGTGTTGAAATTTGCAAAGAGATTGCATACCTTCTATGAGATAGTTGGATCCCGATACCCACTGCGAGTAAGAGTTACTCCTGGGAGAGTTTTACACAGGACAATTAGTCGATCAAGTAGGTGTCTAGAAAAGTGTTAACGGGGTTACGCCTCTGGGAAAACGAGGTTTACTTTAATTAGGTCCGTGCGAAAGCACGGGGAACCTCCCTCAAAGTACCGACACTGATCTGGCTGAAAGATTGACGAAATTGTAGGGTGTAATTAATCCTGGCTAATCTTACCTTTTAGGGTTTGAAGGTAGATTTGATAAAAACAGTGGGAGACATCCTGATTAGATAAGATAATAACCAATCTAATCTTGCAAGAGCATACGCTAAAGTGTTTTCTTCTCTCTCTCTCCAGGTAGCGACCATGTCAGGCCATAATCAAGATAATAATATGGATGTATTGACTGAACCCGCTTATTATACTGAGCAGGGGAACGTTGGACCCGTTTTTTCTTATAAGAGTTATAAGACTGAACAGGAAACATGAGAATATCTGGATTATCACGCCGCCCAAAAGAACATGCATGTTGATGCATCTTCTTCAGTTGTGTTAGTTATTGAAAATTGTTTCTCAGTTCACCCTACGTCCTGGGTATTAGATACCGGATCAGGATCCCACAAATGTAAACAGTTACATGGGCTACGTAAAGGTAGAGAACTGGGAAAAGGTGATCATTCCGTTCAAGTAGGGAACGGTGCAAGTATTGCAGCCAAAGCAGTTGGCGAATATCACCTTGTATTGCCAAGTCGTAATACATTGATTCTAAATGAGTGCTATTATATACCGAACATGATGTGCAACATTATATCAGTTTCTTTATTAAGTAAAGAAGGATATAATTTTGTAGTAAAGGATAATATTATGAACATATTCCTAGATCAAAAGTTGATTGCATCTGGCTCGTTACATAATGGCATATTCATTTTAAATCAAAATACAGTCCTCAATATACAAAACACACACAAGAGGAAAAGTTCAGAAATGAACGAATCTTTCTTATGGCATTGTAGACTTGGCCATATCAATGAGACGCGGCTAGCTAAGTTACATAAAAATGGATATTTGAATTCATTCGAATTTTCATCTTCTGATACTTGCCATTCATGTCTCAAAGGGAAAATGACTAAAGCTCCGTTTAGTGGACACGGAGAAAGAGTTACCGAACTCTTAGGACTGGTACATAGTGATGTATGCGGTCCCATGTCTACGCATGCCAGGAACGGTTCTTCCTACTTTATTACATTCACTGACGATCTCTCTAGATACGGGCATGTGTTCCTGTTGAAATACAAGTCTGAAGCTTTTGAGAAATTCAGAGAATATAAGCACGAAGTAGAGAACCAAACGGGCAAAAGTATTAAGATCCTTCGATCTGATCGAGGAGGAGAATACTTAAGCAATGAGTTCCTAGATTATCTAAAAGAGAATGGGATTCTTTCTCAGCTTACTCCTCCTTATACACCATAGCACAACGGTGTATCGGAACGAAGGAATCAGACCCTATTAGATATGGTGCGATCTATGATGAGCGATGCTGAGTTACCTATTTCCTTCTGGGGGTATGCGCTTGAGACAGCCATATACATATTGAATCTAGTTCCGTCTAAATCTGTACCTACCACACCATATGAGATATGGAGTGGGAAGAGACCATATTTTAAACGAGTTAAGATATGGGGTTGTCCGGCCTATGTCAAAAGACAAAATCCAGACAAACTCGAGGCACGGTCAGTCCTTTGCAAATTTGTGGGATATCCAAAGAATTCTCAAGGATATTTTTTCTACAACGCTGAGGAACAAAAAGTGTTTGTTGCTAAACATGCCACCTTTTTGGAAAAGGAATTTCTTGCAAAAGAAATTAGTGGCAGAGAGGTAGAGCTGGAAGAGGTTCCAGCACCACAAACCGCAACTAATGATTTGTTGGAACCAGAAGATTCAGTAGTATCCGACGAACCCCAGCCTCTCTGTCGATCTAGTAGGGTTTCTCGTCCACCTGAGAGATACTACGGTTTTCTCATTGATGGTGGAAGCGAGGATTGCATCATGGAAGATGATGACCCGACTAGTTTCGAGCAGGCCATCACGAGTGGTGACTCTTTGAAATGGCTGGATGCAATGCGATCTGAGATGGAATCATTGTACACCAATAAAGTATGGATTTTGGAAAATGCTCCTGAAGGGGTAAAACCCATTGGGAGCAAGTGGATTTTTAAAAAGAAATTTGGTGTAGATGGAAAAGTTGAGACTTTCAAAGCTAGACTTGTAGCAAAGGATTTTCGTCCACGACCAGGTGTGGATTATGACGAAACCTTTTCTCTAGTGGCAATGCTTAAGTCCATCCGGATCTTACTTGCCATTGCTGCATACCATGACTACGAAATCTGGCAAATGGATGTTAAGACCGCCTTTCTAAACGGTGATTTAGAAGAGAGCGTGTACATGACTCAGCCAGAGGGTTTCGTAGATAGTGGGAGCAGCGGAAAGGTGTGCAAGCTTCTTAAATCCATTTATGGGTTAAAGCAAGCATCGCGGAGTTGGAACATCTGTTTTGATGTAGTAGTCAAAGAGTTTGACTTCATCAAAAACATAGATGAACCTTGTATCTATAAGAAGGTAGCAGAGAGTAAGGTTGTCTTCCTCGTATTGTACGTGGATGACATACTCTTGATAGGAAATGATATTCCTATGCTGCAATCAGTCAAGCTCTTCTTATCACAAAGATTCTCAATGAAAGATCTAGGTGATGCCTCATGCATATTGGGGATAAGGATCTATAGAGATAGATCCAAATGGATACTAGGATTGTCCCAATCCAGGTACATTGACACCATACTAAAGAGGTTTAGTATGGAAGAATCCAAGCGTGGGAACCAACCCATGATCTCTGGACTCACTCTCTCCAAAGAGATGTCTCCCAAGACTGATTTGGAGAGAGCTCGCATGCAAGGGATACCCTATGCTTCGGCAGTAGGCTCTATCATGTATGCGATGCTATGTACCAGACCCGATGTTGCATACTCACTGAGTGTAGTGAGTCGGTATCAAGCAGATCCTGGAGAGAGTCACTGGACGGCTGTGAAGAACATTCTCAAGTACTTGCGAAGGACTAGAGACATGTTCTTGGTGTATGGTAACGGAGAACTCCGGGTGGAGTCCTTTACCGATTCCAGCTTCCAAAGTGATAAGGACGACTCTAAGTCGCATTCGGGTTTTGTCTTTACCCTCAATGGAGGGGCGGTATGTTGGAAGAGTTCCAAACAGGATACCGTTGCAGACTCGACGATGGAGGCTGAAAACGATGCTGCCAAAGAGGCTGTCTGGATGAAGAAGTTCATCACTGAACTTGGTGTGGTTCCATCCATTGAACATCCAATACCTCTGTATTGCGATAACAATGGAGCTGTGGCTTTAGCCAAGGAACCCAGATCCCATCAGAAATCCAGACATATTCTGAGGCGGTATCACCTGATCAGGGAGATAGTTGATCGCCGGGAGATCGAGGTCAGGAGAGTAGATACGAAGGACAACACTGCGGATCCACTCACGAAGGCCATTCCCCAGATACAGTTTGAGAGATTATTCAGGATGCTAGGTATGAGATACTACAGCAGCTGGCCTTAGTGCAAGTGGGAGATTGTTAGTTATGTATATGCCCTAGAGGCCATTGTTGTACATTTGATGTATATTATGATGGATGCTTAGATATATACAGAGAGGACTTTCTTGCTCGTCATGATAGTATGCTATTTGGTTTCACTTTATCTTAACATGTTGACTTGTATTGGTTTACTGTCTTTCTCTCACATGTTGATAAAGACCTTAGGATCTGTACTCGACTACTGGAACTATGATGAGATCATACTAGTGGGGCCATAGTAGTCGATGAGTACATCCTATAACTGTTCCTAGTCGACGGTATATCGAGACAGGGCATCGATACACCAGAGTAGACTAGCGTATACACATCTTGACCCATATGATGGGCGATGGATGATCCCATATCCATCGGTGTTTGACATCAAGGATGGTGTACGGGTGCTCAGTGGAGACTGGGTACACTGGACGGACTCGCCGAGATCTCCCAGTTGGTGATATACCACACGTCAGATGGCAGTTCTCCGGTGACACTGGTACAGGGTAGTCTGTAGACCCGATATCGTCATAGAGTCTTGTGTGATTCCCACTGTGCTTTGATTTCCACCTTACCACGTTCACGAGGGCGTGCAAAACGGTGGCTTTTGGGTACAGTCCCGAATCACATGGAGGCAATCAGCAATAGGAGGGGATTCGTCTCTCCCGGTATAGGGAGTTGATGTTGTGCTGTGTTCGATTGGCTATAACTGGAAGTCCCTGGCCAGGGCTGATATAGAGATTTACTGGTAAGTGTTACTAGTAGTTTTCTTGACCTGTTATGAGCCTCACATCGACACGACTTATCGGTTACTGGGGTCTGATGTTTACCACCCCTAGACTTGATATGCGACATATCAGACGAACAGACCGGACTGTACGGGAGTGTTACTGATTGGATTCACAGAAGAACGCACAGGCTAGCTTGTTGATCTTCTGATCGCTCAATACCTGGGTGGCTGTTACGTTTAGCCGACCGCTTGCAGCTTGTGGGTGTTTGATATGATCATCACCTGCTACCGGCGTATTGACGATTCTTTAGAGTCTTACATAGAGGTTTCTTGGCTCAGGCGAAACGGAGTAGAGGCACATATGTGATATGTGCAGGACCGAGGATAATGCGATATGAGATACCGTATTATATTCTCGAGATATTTTGTTATGAATCGGGACATCGGATCAAGTGTTGATTCGATGAATCGTTACATGATATATTAGCCGGTTATATTCGATATAGCCGGATCGTTGGATCAAGTGTTGATTCGATGATTTAATGTATAATAGTATATATGATATATTGTATTACATTATTTAATATTGGCTCACTTTATTATTTCATTTTCTCACTAGATTAATACATTGATATATATGCGATATATGTTAAATGTATTATTTTCTTTTATTGCAAATATATAATATATATGTGATATATATTATTGTGACATGATATGATTTATTATTAAACATGTTTAAGGATGATTAAATGGGATTAGGATTTGATTAGGGTTAGCTTCTTCTTGCACATTCTAGAAGCTTTTCCTTTTGTCTTGGTTAAGATATTATGGTTGATACTTATCCTTAACCTAACCAAACCCTAACTCTAGTTTATTCTCTACAACTTCTTAGCCACTCATCCTTGACCATGGTTGATATATCAATCATATAGATTTCTTTTCTATTCATCACAAAAGGATTATCTTTTCCATTATCATCTTCTTCTCTCTTGAGTTCTAAAAGAAAATGCTTACTAGTTAATTCTTTTGTGATGATTTCTTGTGAGAAAGTGAATAAAAAGAAAGCATAATTACTACTCCCTCATCCTCATCTAATCTAGCCCATTAGATTAGGGTGTTCATCTCTATAGAGTGAGAAAGCTTGGGTTTTTGCAACTTCGACGTAGATCATCGGAGATTTGGAACACTTCAAGCTAGCATGGATCGTTCGAGTCGTGGAGCCTCTCTTGAGTCCGGGAGATCGTGGATCGTGGCAAAGGGACCTCTACTCGGAGCTTGTGAAGCGAAGGAGCGGACTACAAAGGTTGTAATCCCTCACACTTAGATAAAAAGTTGTTATCTTGCATGCTAAACCCTAATACTCTAGCAAAGATCCCGTCTTTGGGTTGTTCGGCACGTCTAAAATTTTATCCGGGCATGTTTGATGCCTTATGAACCTTCACAAGAGTGCCTAGGAACCCTACAGTTTCTATCAAATCTTCCTTCAAACCCTAAAAGGAAAGACTAGCCGGGATTAATTACACTCTACAAGTTCGCCAATCTTTCAGCCAGGCCAGTGCCGGTACTTTGAGGGAGGTTCCCCGTGCTTTCGCACGGACCTAATTAAAATAAACCTCATTTTCCCCGGGGCGTAACCCCGTTGACACCATTCTAGACACCTACTTGATCGACTAATAGTAAAGTGCAAAACTCTCCCAGGAGTAACAATTACTCGCAGTGGGTATCGGGATCCAACTATCATATAGAAGGTATGCAATCTCATTGCAAATTTCAACACTTGAAACTCCCGATAATGGTTTTTACCCCTAGCACTTATGACCTTAACTATGGTAGACAAATCATAAGCAATAGTCAAGCTCTACCCGTTATTTCGTGATTAATTAGACCCACCCACATGACCCTTAACTAAGGTCAACAAAGTCACGCGACTGTCCTAACTAATCGCATCATATGCTGTGTAGGAAGACATCACTTAGCTACCGTACACTGTGCCTTGACTATGGTCAACAAGCACAACACGAATACTAAGTACTCTACTTCCTAAAATGACGGAGGGTTGCGGATGGTTTTTAAGAAAACCTTTAACGCTTTGAACTTGATCTCGTTGCGGAATCAAATGGTTTTAAATGGAGTGTTTTTTAGGCTTTAACTAGTTTCGCTAAAGTAGTCACTCCCGGTGAAGGGATCTCGGCTCTTTCCTCGTCGAATGAGGTGCAGGATATTCATAATACCACTATGCAAAGCAAGAACAAGAAAAGCAATCAAAAGACAAACCGAAGGTTGTAGCATCTGCTAATTATTGCTAAAGAGGTCACTCCCGGTGAAGGTATCTCGGCTCTTTCCTTATCGAATAAGGTGCTGGATGTTCTACAAGGAACACCGCTATGCAAAGCAACAACTAGAGCTACCTAATTTTTGAAATTCGATTCCACAACATATTTTAGGTTTATTTTTCTTTCATTAATCTCATTAATGAATGTCCCATCATTTAAGTCTGCCTAAACATCACAGATAAATACAACGAAACCGGCGATACACCACATATTACACTTACAGTCGCAGAAAAGAAAGTGAAAAACTACAACAGTTATAATCCACAACCTCCTTAGACATCTCATGCCTAACCAAATGAATTCCTTAGACATCGCATGCCTAACAATTATAAACCACGTATTTTAGTCTCATTATCGAAAACTCTTTTCAGTAATAAGTCGGGAAACAACTAGATTCCCGACATTCTGATCGAATGCTCGTCGCAAACTTTGGTAGACGACCGCACCCCCGGATGCCGTTGACGAAGTGCACTAAGGCGGAACACCGCTGTCGCGAGCACCCGAACGGATGCTTGTGGCTACGGGGTTCTCCTACAGTCACTTGGTCGGGGCTATGGGGCCTGGCTATCTATCAAGTTTACCCGGCGAGTATCCGTATACGCTACATGATTGCGACGGACTTTTGATCACATTAAAATCCCGTGGCAACCGATAAAATGAGACTAAACTGCTATGTTTATAACATTGAAATTAGTTATCTCATAACCACTTGTGGATTCCAAATATTGTATCACATTCCAGATAAATAGACAATGTTAAACTTTCCGATCGAATAATCAAACACCCAAGTTTTACCAAATAGCTCAACACTTGAAGGGGGTTTAAAAACATCCATTTCATGCCACAGTACCAACGGTCCAGCCGTAGAAGGGTCAAGCCAACGCCTCACATGTGGTACGCCGTACTGCCCCAAACCCTAAGGTTCAAAAGGCAGTTCAAGACGGTCACATAATCGAGTTAAGGTTTGTTGTCTTCTAGAGGGTCCATCGCGTTACTTGCACGACTTAGAACGTTCTTAATCTACGGAAAAGTCCAACACTTGGAAATTTTCCGGCTGGGGAAAAAGTGAGTTATTGATATCCGGTCGAACATTTTAACACTTTCTAAAATTACCCGGAAAAACTTAAACGAAGTTAAATAATCCAATTGAATCAATGAGTCCCCAATACACCCCAGAAAACTCAACACTTGAGTAAATATAAAAATATCCAGAAGAATCAGGAATTACAGACGGACATTACTGTGCAAACCACGTGCCATGATTCACCTTTTTTGGCCGTGGAACCGCCACGCAAGCCAGGGTACGGCCGCGGTTCCGCGGCGCTTTGAGGTAATTAGGAGCACGTGCTGCACGGTAATTCCTAGAAAACCCTGCTGATTTTTTTGAGTATTTTTAATTCACAAAAAATCACAGTTTTGAAAAATTTCCAGAGAAGGGTTTAAATTAGGGTTATACGGGTTCGATCAGACTTTTAACTTCGTCTAGACTCCGCGTAAAGCTCTAGCTTGGCTCTGATACCACTGTAGGGTTCCTAGGCACTCTAACAAGATTCTACAAGGCATCAACCATGCCCGATTAAAAAAAAATATCCGTGCCGAACAACCCTAACCAAGAACGTATACTAGAGATTATGCGAAAACTAGCAAGTTAAACATTTTAACTACAAGTGAAAGGGATTACAACCTTTGTAGATCCGGTCCTTCAGTTCTAAAGCTCCGTGTTGACGTCCCTTCGCTGCGATTATGGGGATCCCGGACCCTAGCGATGGTTTCTTCGGAGAAATGAGCGGGCTAGGTCGTTGACTTCGAGGCCGAAAATGATCTACGTCGAGAAGACTCAAACTCAAGCTCCATCTTCACTAGGTCAAGAACTTTGTGAAGAGAACACCCTAAACTAAATGGCAAGTAGTAGAGGATGATGAAATAGGAAGTGGGTTCACTTTGGATTTGGATTTCTCACTCTAAATCTTTACTTGAAAAATTTCTAGTAAGGTTTTTCTTCACTTGAAGAAGAGGAGGAAGAAGAAAAGAATAAGAATGAATTATATAAAATGAATAATCAAGTGAAGTCTATCATAATGCAACCCTGGGTGAGCTAACCTATGTAGAGACTAAACCATAGTTAATTATAATGGTTTGGTTAATGAATATCTTAATCAAGACAAAATGAGTAGACTTTGTCAAAATTGCTTCAAGCTTCATGAAGCTTCAAGCCATGACAAAAGAAGCCACCATTTTGAATAATTAAGATAAATAAAAACCTAAATTATAATTAACATGGTGTATGTCACACACACCCATGTTAGCATGTATCATCAATCATGATACAAACTAGTGCACAAACATATATCACATATACAACTTGTGCACATCATGTGAGAAAATCAATCTTAAGTGAACCAATACTAGTTAATGTAAAGTAATATATCAAATATATAATTATACATTAAATCATTAAATCAACACTTGATTTAATGATCCGGTCATATCGCATATAACCGACTAATATCTGGTGCATCAATGTATCGAATCAACACTTGATTCGGTAACCCGGCTATATCTTATATAACAGTCCGATGA
Organism: Agapanthus africanus; assembly: GCA_030015575.1. NCBI lineage: Eukaryota > Viridiplantae > Streptophyta > Magnoliopsida > Asparagales > Amaryllidaceae > Agapanthus > Agapanthus africanus. The sequence goes on along the minus strand of JASDDO010000031.1, from coordinate 254,317,786 downwards.
TACAAATCGCGAGAATAGAATACAGTATCACATACTGGTATTATTCTCGGTCCCGCACATATCTTATATGCGCTCCTATTTCGTTTCACTTGAGCCAGGAAACCTCTGTACAGGACTCTAAAGACTCGTCAATACGCCGGCAGTAGGTGGTGATCATATCAATCACCTGTTGGAGATAATGCCCTCAGAGTCAATTATTGGATCACAGGCTCGTGATTGCGGTGATTGAGGGAGGACCTATCCCGGTAGGACAGTCTTACTCGAGATGATAGTATGCTATCTGGTTTACCTTTATCATCGTGTACTGCTTTAGGTGACCTGACAAGGCGCTATTACACGTTGATAGAGCTCCTAGGATTCTTGCTTGACCACCAGCAGTATGAGGGCGATCATATAAGTGGGAGCTGGGAGTCTATAAGCATATCGTGAAATGGTCCCTAGTCGTGTGAGTTTCGAGACAGGGCATCGATACTCCATAGTAGACTAGTGTATACAGTCGAGACCCCGACGAGGGGCGGTGGCCGGTCTCACAAGCCACTGGTGTCAGTTGGATCACCTAAGATGTATACAGGTGCTCATTGGGTTATGAGTACACCGGACAGGACTCGCCGGGAACATGCTAGTTGGTCATATACCAGACGTCAGATGGCAGTTCCCTGGTGACATGTGTGCAGGTTAATTCATCGACCTGGGGATCGTCATTTGTCTTGTGTGAGTTCCCACTGTACTTTGATTACTACCCTACCACGGCTCAAAGGAGTCGTGCAAACAGGTTTTAGTTGGGTACAGTCCCGAGCCACATGGAGGCAGTGAGCGTATCTTCAGGGGTTCGTCTCTCCCGGTATTGGGGGTGAGGTCGTGCTGTGTCTAGGAGAGCCATTACACGAAGCCCTCGGCCGAGGCAAGGAGATTTACTGGTAGGTATTCCAGTAGTTTCTCAGGGTGTTCTGGGCTACACTCCGACACGACTTGTACCGCTTTTGGGGGTCTGACTTTTACCAACCCCCTAGGCCCGCCATGCGATGCTCATAGACGAACGGACCGGACTGTACGGATATTGTCACTGACAGGCTCAGTAGGGTTGTCAGGCTGAGTTCACTCATAGACATCCCTTTTAGTCAATACCTGGTAGCCCGTTACGTATTGGCTTATACCTCTGACGTGCTAGTGGTTAAATCCACAACCAAGGTGTTGACGAGTCTTTAGAGTTCCCCACATTCAGTTACTCAGCTTTCGGGCGAAAGGTTGTAGAGGCCGTATGGAGATATGGCAAGGTCCGATCAGATACGTGAAGTATTGCACGAATCAGGATTGGACAGTTTGTACTATAGGCCGTATGGATGTATGGCAGGGTTCGATCAGATACGTGCGGTATTGCACGGATCAGGATCGAACGGATATTACTAGCCGGCTTTAGTATATGCCGGATCCTAGTATAGTACAGTGTAGATTTTGTCTCTTTGCATTTGTATTTCGGTCGAAATACAGACGCGGGTGTGTATGCACAGTATCGGGGTTTTCCTGTAATTTATTACGGGACCAGTTTTCTGGAGTTGCCAGTTTTCTTTCCGTTTCGGCCGATTTCCTTTGTTCCGTTCATTGGCCGAAGATTGGTGGAGGAGGGCTTATTTGCATTGTTGCAAATAAGCATTTGTGGAGGGGGTCTTTTGTATATTGCCATGTCATGATCACTTGACTTTTTGACTTCATGATGGTTGCTCCATACCTTGACCTTTTGACTTGACTTCTTCATGATGGCTTGACTTTTTGAAGTCATCATGCTTGATGATGGTTGAGGTGGAGTGTTGGTTTTAGCTTTTTATCATGCTTATGCATGATAGTCTTTTTCCTTCTCTCTCTTGCATTATGAGATTGATTATCTTTTGATACTTACACTCCACTCTCACACACCCCTCTCTTTTCTCCTCCTCTAGTTATGGCCGGCCAAGCATGAAGGAGGGGTTGCCCATTTTTTGTAGTGGGGATTTTTGCTCTCTAGTTGCTAGAAAAATCCCCAAGTTCCTCCACATAATTCTTGTATCATCCCTCCACCAAAATGGCACCTCCATGAACCCCAAATGAGACACAAGTTCTATTATACATTCTACAGTAAATCTTGGGCACGTCGAGTAGCCGGCTTCTTGCCCGAGTTGCCTCGGCATTGAGGTGGGAGCCCGTAAAAGAAGTAGGCGATGTGGTGCACTTCCGGCGACGAGGAGGAGACGGAACATTCCGCAGGAGATCGCGACGACGACGAGAAGACCGGAGGACTCGGATCTGTCGGTATACTTCTCTTCCCTTTCTTGTTAGTAGCTTAGACTTGTTAATGGTTACGATCCGGATGGTTAGTGCGCGGTGGTGCCGGTTTGCTAAGTCCGCAAAATTAAAGTTTTTCACCGCTTCCGCATTCCGGCGTCGGATTGACGACCGGGGCGCCGCCGTGCACTTACAGTGGTATCAGAGCCTCGCCATTAACTTAGTCTAGCTTGGTTTAATGTGTTTGCATTTCCGATCGATCAAAAAGTTCCAAAACTGCATTTTACCTTCGCATCAGTTTCTGTTGAAAATTTTTGGTCTCGAAAAATTTTTCAGGTTGTAAAATATTGATGTACTGGAAAATCTAAGAGCTCTGTAAAAATTCGATGAAGTGACTCCACAGTTGGAGAGCGGAACCGCCGCGAAAACCCCCTTCCCGCCACTGTTCCGCCGCGCACTGTGGAGATCACTGCACCAATTTTTTACAGAGGCTTTCTGGGGTGAAAAGTGGGGTTTTGGAATAATAACATTGGGCCCAGAATTTCTTGATCTGCTACAGTTTTGATTGGGGGCCCACTTGTTAAAATTTGATTGATCGAAAATTTTAAACACATATTTCACAGTATTTACATTATATCTGCGACCGTGAATGTCACTCGATCGGTAAATCCGGTCTAACTGCTATAGCCCGGTTAGACGGATTTGCGAACGTGACTTTCACGTTGATGTTCTGTTTTTGCTGTGATGTTGCGGATCGGTCGTGGGGGATAGCCTGGATGCAATGCTAGTACAGTTGTGGATGTATTATGTACATTTGATATTGCGGGGCGAGCGTCCGACATGTGGACTGCCGTTACTGCCTGATTATATTATTATTTTGGGGCACGACCATGTTGCGGTCGATGTACCCGTTGTATGTATATTTTACTTTCTGTATTAGGATTACCCCGCGGAGGGGTGTACGGATAGCCGGGTTCTAGAGGGCAACAAGCCCGCATCTCATGGCATTGAGACGGAGGGGGCTTCACCTTAGGATTGGCGGGCTATTCGCCGCACTCGTAGGGGGTACAGGTTGACCCAGGAGGGGTGCCCAAGTTACCGGATTCCGTGAAGTGCTGGGTGGTCCATTCACGTTGCTGAAGGGGGCTGCCTCGCTTCAGGTTTTGGCGGGTAACTTTCCGCGCCCGTAAGGGTCTAGGTTTTCATTGCACAGGCTATCCACACGACCAGGGGAACGTCGGGTTTCAGTAGTGGCTCTGTGAAACCCGGGGATCTCAGATATCTGTATTGTTTCTGTGATGCTGTACATTTTCTGTGATGTTGCATTTCTTTCACGCCTTGAGCGAAATATAATATATTGGTATATATATTAGTAGATGTAGTATATGTTTTGCATCCGCGCTAGTCCAGTCCCCGCTCTGTCGTTAGTAAGCTAACCTAACGGGTAATGACGGGACCCAGTGGCGAATGCGGATGGCATATACGTACATCAGTATATTTTCGTTCTTTTTGGTGTGATCAATTGATGGGACTGCATTGATTCGGATCAATGCAAGTTAAAACAAACCTAATCTGATGTTGTTGGAACACTTTTCAAAAAGTTGTTATTGCATGGACGTTCACTTTTGTTTTGCATCGTGGTATTCAGTTGGAATATCCTGCTCCTCAGTCGATGAGGCAAGGGCCGAGATCCCTTCACCGGGAGTGACCCCTTGGACAAAAAGTTTGCGTCTGGGCAATGACTTCACTATAGCCGATTACTTTTGCTTTGCATCGCGGTATTCATTTGGAATATCCTGCACCCCATTCTACGGGGAAAGAGCCGAGATCCCTTCACCGGGAGTGACCTCTTTAGCAACGGTTTTCGTCACTGTATTTTTAAAAGCTATCCGTTCCTTCGACGATATCAAGTTCTTTACGTTAAAGGTTTTCTCCAGAAACCATTCGTAGCCCTCCGTCGTTTCATATGGGTAGTCAATAGTATTCAAGCTGTGTTTGTTGGCCAAAGTCAAGGCACAGTGTTTGGTAGCTGTTGGTTATTCATATGCAGCATAGATAGATGCGTTGGTTTGGGACAGTCGTATAGCCTTGTTGGCCAAAGTCAAGGGCTTGTGCGGGTGAATTCGAATCAACCTGGAGAATGACGGGTAGAACTTGACATGTGACTTATGATTTGTTGGCCAAAGTCAAGGTAATAAGAGCATGGGGCAGAAATCACATCGGGAGTTTCAAAAGAACTGAAACTTGCCAGATATGCGCATACCTTCTAGAGTGTGATACCGTGACCGGATTCCGTCACGTTGTCATGCGATGAGAGTTGGATCCCGATTCCTACTGATGAGTTAGTTTACTCCTCGGGTGACCCCGACTAATTCTTCTTTCAGGTTTGGAGGAGAATTTGACGATACAGTGGGAGGTTTCCAGATTAGATAAATTGGTAACCATTCTGATCTAGGTTAGAGTGCACGCTGAGTGTTTCTTTTCTCTCTCTCTTTGGCAGCGACCATTGACCCGACCCTTAGACTTTGACTCAGAGACCAAGTTGACCGAACTTTCTTAAAGACTGGCTTTTGGATTGTCAGAGTTGCAAACCTCATTGCCACTCCTACTTTTACCCTTTTCTTCAGGACACCCCGTATTACTACGAACGTCCACTTCCATTGGACAAAACCATCGTATGGTTAGATACGAACTCGAAAGAATTTATTCGAGGATGGTTTCAGGTTCTGGAGAAAACGGATAGGACTATTCAGTTGTCTTTTCTTTTCACCCTCTCTCAGGTTGCGAGTACTCCTTGGTTTAGGAGTAGTACACCTGTTACGCAAATTGGATAGTCTTCTTCCAAACCTTAGGCTGGTGCCGACCGGTAGGGAATGAAGAAAACCAATTAGCATAACGATGGTGTGCAGAAGGTATTAAGTTAAGACAAAATAAAGGGATTAGTAAGAGGGCAAAGTAAATTGCAACAGATATTCACGACCAGACCAGGTATTTCTTCGCCAATCCTAAAATCACCTTTGAATTTCTCCAGGACACTCCGTATCACTAAGAAGATCCACAGTTTATTGGATACTCCATCGTATGGTTATATACGAACTCGAAAGGAACTTGTTCCAGTTCGGGGATGGATTCTGGTTCAGGAGAAATAGGAATAAGATTTATTCATGTGTCTTTTATCTTCACCTTCTCTCGCATTGCGAGTGTTCCTAGGATTGGGACAGTACACCCATTATGCTTATTGGATAGTCTTCTTCCAAACCATAGGCTGGTGCCGAACGGTAGGGAAGGAAGAAAACCATTTGGCCTAAAGGGGTGTGCAGAAGGTAATGACTAAAGACATATGAAGGGATTTGGAGTGGTGGCAAAGAACTATACGGTTACAGTCGTGAATATGAAAAAGGCATTACTAGGAATACCTGGATACCCCTACGAAATATTTTAATGTTTCAGTCTCACTGTGTACTGTTAAAGGAAAGCTGATTTCCCGACTAGATACTTACTCCAGGGTATGTATTTACCAGTTATGATTCTCACATCTGTATGGTTTTACAGATGATGAGTGGGAGTAAGTTGTTGGGAATTGGGTGACTATCCTCATTATATCGGGATTCGTTGCAATCGGTGATATTTGAGAAAATCACCTGGGTTGTTTGCCGGTCGGCAAATATTTGGTTTTGAATATCCGCTGTTATGCACCAATTTCAAATCGATATATCTGTACGTCTATTTTCATAGAGTGAGATATACTTTTTGAAATTATGTCGATGACATTTACCTATACCAGTGGATGGTTAGATAAGGAGCATTAAACAGCGGTGTAATTCTTCTTAACCATAAGTACAGTTTTCAACCTACGACACACAGTGAATGAGTTATCAAACTCAAGGGACTTATACAGAGTATTGTATGTTGTCCAGGGTCCATCAGGACAGAGGGGTTGGTCCTCGTACTATATTCGGTTTACTTATGACTTCTCTAGTTTTTAGACAGGTGTTTCGTGGAAACACATGGTCCGAATTTTGAGAAGTTATAGGTATTTGAATAGAGTAGAGAACCAGGTGTAGCAAGTATCGGGATTCTTCAAAGAGATCGAAGATGTAGATACTTGTGTATGGTATTCGGTTGGTAGTAGTGACTAAGAGAACTTGCTTCTCTTTCAGGTTACTCATAATTGGAAGTATTCCTAAGTTGAGTAACGCTGATCGACCTCTTTCCATTTAGTTGACATGCGCTGGAGACAGCTGCATGATTTGAATCTGGTTCAATTAAATCAGTGCCTCTGTTTCTATATTGGATATAGAACAGTTCATATCTTAACGATGTTAAGGTACGGGGAGTTGTCCGGCTTATGATTAAAACCAGACTCTGGATGACTCAAGGCACGTTTCTGTAATGGCTGTTTGTGGGTTGACCCAGGCTATGACGAGGGTTGACTTTCTACCATTTGGGTGAACAATAGCAGTATTGTTCTAGACTCGCCACAGTTTTATTAAAAATGGATTTTTTTCAGAAAACAGTAGTGGGAGTATGGTAGAACTGGAAGTGATTCCAGAACCACGAACGATTACTGAAGATTTGATAAGGAACCTAAAGATTCAATCTGGATTGACATTCCATTGGCCACTCCGCAGATTTGGTGGGTAACTTCAGGCACCCGAGAGGTACTACGGTAGCCTCAAGGACGGTGACAGGGAAGTTCTTGTTTACCCACAATTACCATTGCTGTTGTTCCAGGCTGCGAGACCCGGCGGGAGGATGAGTATAGCGTCGTTCTAAACTAGTTTTAGAAGTGTACGTCTATATGACTCTACCAGAGGGTTGTCGTAGTCAGTGGGAGCAGCGGAAGCATTGTTGGACAGGTAGCTTATGTCTATTTATAGACTAAAGCAGATATAGCGGAGATAGATCATCTATTTCTGACGTGACAGTCATGGGTTTGACTTCATCAGAATAGGGGATGGATCTGTTGAGAAGGTAGTAGGGTGTGATGTCCTGGTATTTGGATGACATACACAGAGTAGGAAGTGATATTACTATACTACAATCGGTTATACTTTGGTCGTCACACAGTGTTTTCTCCACAAAGGAAATGGATTTTATGTCAGACATACTGGTTACTAGATCTATGGTTTTAGATCTAAATTTGGGTGGTTTCCCAATCAGGGTACTTGACAGCATTCTAAGAGTATTTAGGATGGACGACTCCTGGCACGGTAGTGTACCTGCAGCTAATGGAGTCACCCTCTCTAAAGGTGTCTTAAAGACTAAAGGGGAGAGGGACGTGCATGATTGGCAGATCACTTGCTCAGGCAATTGAGTCAATCATGAGATGTCAAGTACCACACCAGATGTTGTTCTTGCACTAGATGCAATAAGTTGACATTAATCCAATCCTGGAGAAACAGTCAGAAGCAGTTTTAGAACATAAGTAGATGTTCTAGGGATATGATAACGACAGTCCCATTCGGGAGACAGTTATCATTCCAGGCTTCCAAGGTGACCTGGACGACAAGGAGGTTGTCGGAGTTATAGTTTTTCCTTCTGATGAGGGGCAGTATTTTGGACAGGTGGTCCAAGGCAATACTGAGGGTGGCATGGCGCAGGATACTGATTAAGTTCAGTTGTCGATACAGTCTAAGAAGTTTGGATTTGGAGTTCATTTATGAGCTATGTCCCATCAGACATCCAGACACATTCTAAGACAGGTATTGCTCATTTCGGGAGATGGGTTTCTCCGCGAACTTGAGATATAGAGAGACATAGAAAGAGACAACAAAGCGGATCCACTCACTGAGGCTATTCCTCGAACGCAATAGTTTCGCAAACGAGATTTGTGAGGCTGACTAGTAGAGGAGTTGGATGTTCGGTATCACACGGGCTGTGAGTATGCGACATCGCAATAATTAGCCTTGAGTGCAAGTGGGAGATTGTTGGAGATAATGCCCTCAGAGTCAATTATTGGATCACAGGCTCGTGATTGCGGTGATTGAGGGAGGACCTATCCCGGTAGGACAGTCTTACTCGAGATGATAGTATGCTATCTGGTTTACCTTTATCATCGTGTACTGCTTTAGGTGACCTGACAAGTCGCTATTACACGTTGATAGAGGCCCTAGGATTCTTGCTTGACCACCAGCAGTATGAGGGCGATCATATAAGTGGGAGCTGGGAGTCTATAAGCATATCCTGAAATGGTCCCTAGTCGTGTGAGTTTCGAGACAGGGCATCGATACTCCATAGTAGACTAGTGTATACAGTCGAGACCCCGACGAGGGGCGGTGGCCGGTCTCACAAGCCACTGGTGTCAGTTGGATCACCTAAGATGTATACAGGTGCTCATTGGGTTATGAGTACACCGGACAGGACTCGCCGGGAACATGCTAGTTGGTCATATACCAGACGTCAGATGGCAGTTCCCTGGTGACATGTTTGCAGGTTAGTTCATCGACCTGGGGATCGTCATTTGTCTTGTGTGAGTTCCCACTGTACTTTGATTACTACCCTACCACGGCTCAAAGGAGTCGTGCAAACAGGTTTTAGTTGGGTACAGTCCCGAGCCACATGGAGGCAGTGAGCGTATCTTCAGGGGTTCGTCTCTCCCGGTATTGGGGGTGAGGTCGTGCTGTGTCTAGGAGAGCCATTACACGAAGCCCTCGGCCGAGGCAAGGAGATTTACTGGTAGGTATTCCAGTAGTATCTCAGGGTGTTCTGGGCTACACTCCGACACGACTTGTACCGCTTTTGGGGGTCTGACTTTTACCAACCCCCTAGGCCCGCCATGCGATGCTCATAGACGAACGGACCGGACTGTACGGATATTGTCACTGACAGGCTCTGTAGGGTTGTCAGGCTGAGTTCACTCATAGACATCCCTTTTAGTCAATACCTGGTAGCTCGTTACGTATTGGCTTATACCTCTGACGTGCTAGTGGTTAAATCCACAACCAAGGTGTTGACGAGTCTTTAGAGTTCCCCACATTCAGTTACTCAGCTTTCGGGCGAAAGGTTGTAGAGGCCGTATGGAGATATGGCAAGGTCCGATCAGATACGTGAAGTATTGCACGAATCAGGATTGGACAGTTTGTACTATAGGCCGTATGGATGTATGGCAGGGTTCGATCAGATACGTGCGGTATTGCACGGATCAGGATCGAACGGATATTACTAGCCGGCTTTAGTATATGCCGGATCCTAGTATAGTACAGTGTAGATTTTGTCTCTTTGCATTTGTATTTCGGTCGAAATACAGACGCGGGTGTGTATGCACAGTATCGGGGTTTTCCTGTAATTTATTACGGGACCAGTTTTCTGGAGTTGCCAGTTTTCTTTCCGTTTCGGCCGATTTCCTTAATTCCGTTCATTGGCCGAAGATTGGTGGAGGAGGGCTTATTTGCATTGTTGCAAATAAGCATTTGTGGAGGGGGTCTTTTGTATATTGCCATGTCATGATCACTTGACTTTTTGACTTCATGATGGTTGCTCCATACCTTGACCTTTTGACTTGACTTCTTCATGATGGCTTGACTTTTTGAAGTCATCATGCTTGATGATGGTTGAGGTGGAGTGTTGGTTTTAGCTTTTTATCATGCTTATGCATGATAGTCTTTTTCCCTCTCTCTCTTGCATTATGAGATTGATTATCTTTTGATACTTACACTCCACTCTCACACACCCCTCTCTTTTCTCCTCCTCTAGTTATGGCCGGCCAAGCATGGAGGAGGGGTTGCCCATTTGTTGTAGTGGGGATTTTTGCTCTCTAGTTGCTAGAAAAATCCCCAAGTTCCTCCACATAATTCTTGTATCATCCCTCCACCAAAATGGCACCTCCATGAACCCCAAATGAGACACAAGTTCTATTATACATTCTACAGCAAATCTTGGGCACGTCGAGTAGCCGGCTTCGTGCCCGAGTTGCCTCGGCATTGAGGTGGGAGCCCGTAAAAGAAGTAGGCGATGTGGTGCACTTCCGGCGACGAGGAGGAGACGGAACATTCCGCAGGAGATCGGGACGACGACGAGAAGACCGGAGGACTCGGATCTGTCGGTATACTTCTCTTCCCTTTCTTGTTAGTAGCTTAGACTTGTTAATGGTTACGATCCGGATGGTTAGTGCGCGGTGGTGCCGGTTTGCTAAGTCCGCAAAATTAAAGTTTTTCACCGCTTCCGCATTCCGGCGTCGGATTGACGACCGGGGCGCCGCCGTGCACTTACAGTGGTATCAGAGCCTCGCCATTAACTTAGTCTAGCTTGGTTTAATGTGTTTGCATTTCCGATCGATCAAAAAGTTCCAAAACTGCATTTTACCTTCGCATCAGTTTCTGTTGAAAATTTTTGGTCTCGAAAATTTTTTCAGGTCGTAAAATATTGATGTACTGGAAAATCTAAGAGCTCTGTAAAAATTCGATGAAGTGACTCCACAGTTGGAGCGCGGAACCGCCGCGAAAACCCCCTTCCCGCCGCTGTTCCGCCGCGCACTGTGGAGATCACTGCACCAATTTTTTACAGAGGCTTTCTGGGGTGAAAAGTGGGGTTTTGGAATAATAACATTGGGCCCAGAATTTCTTGATCTGCTACAGTTTTGATTGGGGGCCCACTTGTTAAAATTTGATTGATCGAAAATTTTAAACACATATTTCACAGTATTTACATTATATCTGAGACCGTGAATGTCACTCGATCGGTAAATCCGGTCTAACTGCTATAGCCCGGTTAGACGGATTTGCGAACGTGACTTTCACGTTGATGTTCTGTTTTTGCTGTGATGTTGCGGATCGGTCATGGGGGATAGCCTGGATGCAATGCTAGTACAGTTGTGGATGTATTATGTACATTTGATATTGCGGGGCGAGCGTCCGACATGTGGACTGCCGTCACTGCCTGATTGTATTATTATTTTGGGGCACGACCAGGTTGCGGTCGATGTACCCGTTGTATGTATATTTTACTTTCTGTACTAGGATTACCCCGCGGAGGGGTGTACGGATAGCCGGGTTCTAGAGGGCAACAAGCCCGCATCTCATGGCATTGAGACGGAGGGGGCTTCACCTTAGGATTGGCGGGCTATTCGCCGCACTCGTAGGGGGTACAGGTTGACCCAGGAGGGGTGCCCAAGTTACCGGATTCCGTGAAGTGCTGGGTGGTCCATTCACGTTGCTGAAGTGGGCTGCCTCGCTTCAGGTTTTGGCGGGTAACTTGCCGCGCCCGTAGGGGTCTAGGTTTTCATTACACAGGCTATCCACACGACCAGGGGAACGTCGGGTTTCAGTAGTGGCTCTGTGAAACCCGGGGATCTCAGATATCTGTATTGTTTCTGTGATGCTGTACATTTTCTGTGATGTTGCATTTCTTTCACGCCTTGAGCGAAATATAATATATTGGTATATATATTAGTAGATGTAGTATATGTTTTGCATCCGCGCTAGTCCAGTCCCCGCTCTGTCGTTAGTAAGCTAACCTAACGGGTAATGACGGGACCCAGTGGCGAATGCGGATGGCATATACGTACATCAGTATATTTTCGTTCTTTTTGGTGTGATCAATTGATGGGACTGCATTGATTCGGATCAATGCAAGTTAAAACAAACCTAATCTGATGTTGTTGGAACACTTTTCAAAAAGTTGTTATTGCAAGGACGTTCACTTTTGTTTTGCATCGTGGTATTCAGTTGGAATATCCTGCTTCTCAGTCGATGAGGCAAGGGCCGAGATCCCTTCACCGGGAGTGACCCCTTGGACAAAAAGTTTGCGTCTGGGCAATGACTTCACTATAGCCGATTACTTTTGCTTTGCATCGCGGTATTCATTTGGAATATCCTGCACCCCATTCTACGGGGAAAGAGCCGAGATCCCTTCACCGGGAGTGACCTCTTTAGCAACGGTTTTCGTCACTGTATTTTTAAAAGCTATCCGTTCCTTCGACGATATCAAGTTCTTTACGTTAAAGGTTTTCTCCAGAAACCATTCGTAGCCCTCCGTCGTTTCATATGGGTAGTCAATAGTATTCAAGCTGTGTTTGTTGGCCAAAGTCAAGGCACAGTGTTTGGTAGCTGTTGGTTATTCATATGCAGCATAGATAGATGCGTTGGTTTGGGACAGTCGTATAGCCTTGTTGGCCAAAGTCAAGGGCTTGTGCGGGTGGATTCGAATCAACCTGGAGAATGACGGGTATAACTTGACATGTGACTTATGATTTGTTGGCCAAAGTCAAGGTCATAAGAGCATGGGGCAGAAATCACATCGGGAGTTTCAAAAGAACTGAAACTTGCCAGATATGCGCATACCTTCTGGAGTGTGATACCGTGAGCGGATTCCGTCACGTTGTCATGCGATGAGAGTTGGATCCCGATTCCCACTGATGAGTTAGTTTTCTCCTCGGGTGACCCCGACTAATTCTTCTTTCAGGTTTGGAGGAGAATTTGACGATACAGTGGGAGGTTTCCAGATTAGATAAATTGGTAACCATTCTGATCTAGGTTAGAGTGCACGCTGAGTGTTTCTTTTCTCTCTCTCTTTGGCAGCGACCATTGACCCGACCCTTAGACTTTGACTCAGAGACCAAGTTGACCGAACCTTCTTAAACACTGGCTTTTGGATTGTCAGAGTTGCAAACCTCATTGCCACTCCTACTTTTACCCTTTTCTCCAGGACACCCCGTATTACTATGAACGTCCACTTCCATTGGACAAAACCATCGTATGGTTAGATACGAACTCGAAAGAATTTATTCGAGGATGGTTTCAGGTTCTGGAGAAAACGGATAGGACTATTCAGTTGTCTTTTCTTTTCACCCTCTCTCAGGTTGCGAGTACTCCTTGGTTTAGGAGTAGTACACCTGTTACGCAAATTGGATAGTCTTCTTCCAAACCTTAGGCTGGTGCCGACCGGTAGGGAATGAAGAAAACCAATTAGCATAACGATGGTGTGCAGAAGGTATTAAGTTAAGACAAAATAAAGGGATTAGTAAGAGGGCAAAGTAAATTGCAACAGATATTCACGATCAGACCAGGACACTCCGTATCACTACGAAGGTCCACAGTTTATTGGATACTCCATCGTATGGTTATATACGAACTCGAAAGGAACTTGTTCCAGTTCGGGGATGGATTCTGGTTCAGGAGAAATAGGAATAAGATTTATTCAGGTGTCTTTTATCTTCACCTTCTCTCGCATTGCGAGTGTTCCTAGGATTGGGACAGTACACCCATTATGCTTATTGGATAGTCTTCTTCCAAACCATAGGCTGGTGCCGAACGGTAGGGAAGGAAGAAAACCATTTGGCCTAAAGGGGTGTGCAGAAGGTAATGACTAAAGACATATGAAGGGATTTGGAGAGGTGGCAAAGAACTATACGGTTACAGTCGTGAATATGAAAAAGGCATTACTAGGAATACCTGGATACCCCTACGAAATATTTTAATGTTTCAGTCTCACTGTGTACTGTTAAAGGAAAGCTGATTTCCCGACTAGATACTTACTCCAGGGTATGTATTTACCAGGTATGATTCTCACATCTGTATGGTTTTACAGATGATGAGTGGGAGTAAGTTGTTGGGAATTGGGTGACTATCCTCATTATATCGGGATTCGTTGCAATCGGTGATATTTGAGAAAATCACCTGGGTTGTTTGCCGGTCGGCAAATATTTGGTTTTGAATATCCGCTGTTATGCACCAATTTCAAATCGATATATCTGTACGTCTATTTTCATAGAGTGAGATATACTTTTTGAAATTATGTCGATGACATTTACCTATACCAGTGGATGGTTATGTAAGGAGCATTAAACAGCGGTGTAATTCTTCTTAACCATAAGTACAGTTTTCAACCTACGACACACAGTGAATGAGTTATCAAACTCAAGGGACTTATACAGAGTATTGTATGTTGTCCAGGGTCCATCAGGACAGAGGGGTTGGTCCTCGTACTATATTCGGTTTACTTATGACTTCTCTAGTTTTTAGACAGGTGTTTCGTGGAAACACATGGTCCGTATTTTGAGAAGTTATAGGTATTTGAATAGAGTAGAGAACCAGGTGTAGCAAGTATCGGGATTCTTCAAAGATATCGAAGATGTAGATACTTGTGTATGGTATTCGGGTGGTAGTAGTGACTAAGAGAACTTGCTTCTCTTTCAGGTTACTCATAATTGGAAGTATTCCTAAGTTGAGTAACGCTGATCGACCTCTTTCCATTTAGTTGACATGCGCTGGAGACAGCTGCATGATTTGAATGTGGTTCAATTAAATTAGTGCCTCTGTTTCTATATTGGATATAGAACAGTTCATATCTTAACGATGTTAAGGTACGGGGAGTTGTCCGGCTTATGATTAAAACCAGACTCTGGATGACTCAAGGCACGTTTCTGTAATGGCTGTTTGTGGGTTGACCCAGGCTATAACGAGGGTTGACTTTCTACCATTTGGGTGAACAATAGCAGTATTGTTCTAGACTCGCCACAGTTTTATTAAAAATGGATTTTTTTCAGAAAACAGTAGTGGGAGTATGGTAGAACTGGAAGTGATTCCAGAACCACGAACGATTACTGAAGATTTGATAAAGAGCCTAAAGATTCAATCTGGATTGACATTCCATTGGCCACTCCGCAGATTTGGTGGGTAACTTCAGGCACCCGAGAGGTACTACGGTAGCCTCAAGGACGGTGACAGGGAAGTTCTTGTTTACCCACAATTACCATTGCTGTTGTTCCAGGCGGCGAGACCCAGCGGGAGGATGAGTATAGCGTCGTTCTAAACTAGTTTTAGAAGTGTACGTCTATATGACTCTGCCAGAGGGTTGTCGTAGTCAGTGGGAGCAGCGGAAGCATTGTTGGACAGGTAGCTTATGTCTATTTATAGGCTAAAGCAGATATAGCGGAGATAGATCATCTATTTCTGACGTGACAGTCATGGGTTTGACTTCATCAGAATAGGGGATGGATCTGTTGAGAAGGTAGTAGGGTGTGATGTCCTGGTATTTGGATGACATACACAGAGTAGGAAGTGATATTACTATACTACAATCGGTTATACTTTGGTCGTCACACAGTGTTTTCTCCACAAAGGAAATGGATTTTATGTCAGACATACTGGTTACTAGATCTATGGTTTTAGATCTAAATTTGGGTGGTTTCCCAATCAGGGTACTTGACAGCATTCTAAGAGTATTTAGGATGGACGACTCCTGGCACGGTAGTGTACCTGCAGCTAATGGAGTCACCCTCTCTAAAGGTGTCTTACAGACTAAAGGGGAGAGGGACGTGCATGATTGGCAGATCACTTGCTCAGGCAATTGAGTCAATCATGAGATGTCAAGTACCACACCAGATGTTGTTCTTGCACTAGATGTAATAAGTTGACATTAATCCAATCCTGGAGAAACAGTCAGAAGCAGTTTTAGAACATAAGTGGATGTTCTAGGGATATGATAACGACAGTCCCATTCGGGAGACAGTTATCATTCCAGGCTTCCAAGGTGACCTGGACGACAAGGAGGTTGTCGGAGTTATAGTTTTTCCTTCTGATGAGGGGCAGTATTTTGGACAGGTGGTCCAAGGCAATACTGAGGGTGGCATGGCGTAGGATACTGATTAAGTTCAGTTGTCGATACAGTCTAAGAAGTTTGGATTTGGAGTTCATTTATGAGCTATGTCCCATCAGACATCCAGACACATTCTAAGACAGGTATTGCTCATTTCGGGAGATGGGTTTCTCCGCGAACTTGAGATATAGAGAGACATAGAAAGAGACAACAAAGCGGATCCACTCACTGAGGCTATTCCTCGAACGCAATAGTTTCGCAAACGAGATTTGTGAGGCTGACTAGTAGAGGAGTTGGATGTTCGGTATCACACGGGCTGTGAGTATGCGACATCGCAATAATTAGCCTTGAGTGCAAGTGGGAGATTGTTGGAGATAATGCCCTCAGAGTCAATTATTGGATCACAGGCTCGTGATTGCGGTGATTGAGGGAGGACCTATCCCGGTAGGACAGTCTTACTCGAGATGATAGTATGCTATCTGGTTTACCTTTATCATCGTGTACTGCTTTAGGTGACCTGACAAGTCGCTATTACACGTTGATAGAGCCCCTAGGATTCTTGCTTGACCACCAGCAGTATGAGGGCGATCATATAAGTGGGAGCTGGGAGTCTATAAGCATATCCTGAAATGGTCCCTAGTCGTGTGAGTTTCGAGACAGGGCATCGATACTCCATAGTATACTAGTGTATACAGTCGAGACCCCGACGAGGGGCGGTGGCCGGTCTCACAAGCCACTGGTGTCAGTTGGATCACCTAAGATGTATACAGGTGCTCATTGGGTTATGAGTACACCGGACAGGACTCGCCGGGAACATGCTAGTTGGTCATATACCAGACGTCAGATGGCAGTTCCCTGGTGACATGTGTGCAGGTTAGTTCATCGACCTGGGGATCGTCATTTGTCTTGTGTGAGTTCCCACTGTACTTTGATTACTACCCTACCACGGCTCAAAGGAGTCGTGCAAACAGGTTTTAGTTGGGTACAGTCCCGAGCCACATGGAGGCAGTGAGCGTATCTTCAGGGGTTCGTCTCTCCCGGTATTGGGGGTGAGGTCGTGCTGTGTCTAGGAGAGCCATTACACGAAGCCCTCGGCCGAGGCAAGGAGATTTACTGGTAGGTATTCCAGTAGTTTCTCAGGGTGTTCTGGGCTACACTCCGACACGACTTGTACCGCTTTTGGGGGTCTGACTTTTACCAACCCCCTAGGCCCGCAATGCGATGCTCATAGACGAACGGACCGGACTGTACGGATATTGTCACTGACAGGCTCAGTAGGGTTGTCAGGCTGAGTTCACTCACAGACATCCCTTTTAGTCAATACCTGGTAGCCCGTTACGTATTGGCTTATACCTCTGACGTGCTAGTGGTTAAATCCACAACCAAGGTGTTGACGAGTCTTTAGAGTTCCCCACATTCAGTTACTCAGCTTTCGGGCGAAAGGTTGTAGAGGCCGTATGGAGATATGGCAAGGTCCGATCAGATACGTGAAGTATTGCACGAATCAGGATTGGACAGTTTGTACTATAGGCCGTATGGATGTATGGCAGGGTTCGATCAGATACGTGCGGTATTGCACGGATCAGGATCGAACGGATATTACTAGCCGGCTTTAGTATATGCCGGATCCTAGTATAGTACAGTGTAGATTTTGTCTCTTTGCATTTGTATTTCGGTCGAAATACAGACGCGGGTGTGTATGCACAGTATCGGGGTTTTCCTGTAATTTATTACGGGACCAGTTTTCTGGAGTTGCCAGTTTTCTTTCCGTTTCGGCCGATTTCCTTTGTTCCGTTCATTGGCCGAAGATTGGTGGAGGAGGGCTTATTTGCATTGTTGCAAATAAGCATTTGTGGAGGGGGTCTTTTGTATATTGCCATGTCATGATCACTTGACTTTTTGACTTCATGATGGTTGGTCCATACCTTGACCTTTTGACTTGACTTCTTCATGATGGCTTGACTTTTTGAAGTCATCATGCTTGATGATGGTTGAGGTGGAGTGTTGGTTTTAGCTTTTTATCATGCTTATGCATGATAGTCTTTTTCCCTCTCTCTCTTGCATTATGAGATTGATTATCTTTTGATACTTACACTCCACTCTCACACACCCCTCTCTTTTCTCCTCCTCTAGTTATGGCCTGCCAAGCATGGAGGAGGGGTTGCCCATTTTTTGTAGTGGGGATTTTTGCTCTCTAGTTGCTAGAAAAATCCCCAAGTTCCTCCACATAATTCTTGTATCATCCCTCCACCAAAATGGCACCTCCATGAACCCCAAATGAGACACAAGTTCTATTATACATTCTACAGCAAATCTTGGGCACGTCGAGTAGCCGGCTTCGTGCCCGAGTTGCCTCGGCATTGAGGTGGGAGCCCGTAAAAGAAGTAGGCGATGTGGTGCACTTCCGGCGACGAGGAGGAGACGGAACATTCCGCAGGAGATCGGGACGACGACGAGAGGACCGGAGGACTCGGATCTGTCGGTATACTTCTCTTCCCTTTCTTGTTAGTAACTTAGACTTGTTAATGGTTACGATCCGGATGGTTAGTGCGCGGTGGTGCCGGTTTGCTAAGTCCGCAAAATTAAAGTTTTTCACCGCTTCCGCATTCCGGCGTCGGATTAACGACCGGGGCGCCGCCGTGCACTTACATCACCCACAAGCCGCAAGCGGTCTGCTAAACGTAACGGCCATCCGGGTATTGAGCGATCAGAAGATCAACAAGCAAGCCTGCTGACACTCTTGCGGATCCAATCAGTAACACTTACCGGACAGTCCGGTCTGTTTGTCTGATATGTCGCATATCTCGCCTAGGGGTGGTAAACGTCAGACCTCAGCAGCTTGATAAGTCATGCCGATGTAAGGTCCATAACAAGCATGAAACTACTGATAACACTTACCAGTAAATCTGAGCAACCCTGGCCAGGGATTTCCAATTATGGCCAGTCGAGCATAGCGCAACATCAACCCCCAATACCGGGAGAGACGAATCCCCTCCTACCGCTCATTGCCTCTATGTGAATCGGGACTGTACCCAAAAACCACATGTTTGTACGACTCAGTAGAGCCGTGGTAGGGTGGAAATCAAAGCATAGTGGGAGACACACAAGACTCAATGACGATCTCGGGTCAACAGACTAAGCTGTACCAGTGTCACCAGAGAACTGCCATCTGACGTGAGGTGTAATACCATCTGGGAGTTCTCGGCGAGTCCGTTCAGTGTACCCAGTCACCACTGAGCACCCGCATACCATCTCTAATGTCAAATACCAATGGATATGGGATCATCCATCGCCCATCACATGGGTCGAGAAGATATACGCTAGTCTACTCTGGAATATCGATGCCCCGTCTCGATATTCCCACGACTAGGAACATTGAAGGATGTACTCATGGACTACCCAGGCCCCACTAGTATGATCTGCATCATAGTCCTGCAAGTCGAGTACACATCCTAAGGGCTTTATCAACATGTGACAGAGAGACAGAAAGTATACATGTTAAGATAAAGAGCAACCAGATAGCGTACTATCATGTCGAGCAAGAAAGTCCTACCTATATATGTCCCAGCATCCACTACAAAATGCATCTCATGTACAGTAATGGCCTCTAGGGCATACATATAACTAACACAAGTTGACTGAACCATCATAAAATACTGGCTTTTGGATTGTCTGAGTTGCATACATCATTGCCACTCCTTCTTTTACCATTTGCATTTCTCTAGAACACCTCGTATTACTACGAACATCCACTTCCATTTGATAAATCAATCGTTTGGTTATATATGAACTCGAAGGAACTTGTTCCAAATTCGTGGATGGATTCAGGTTCAGGAGAAATTGAATTGGTTTATTCAGTTGTCTTTTATCATGACCTTCTCTCAGATTACGAGTACTCCTAGGACTAGGAGAGTAAACATATTATGCTTATTGGATATTATTCTTTCAAACCATAGGCAGGTGCCGAAAGGTAGGGAAGGAAGAAAACCAATTTGCCTTAGTTGGGTGTACAGAAGGTAATAAGTAAAGACAAAATAAAGGGATTAGAAAGAGGGCAAAGTAAATTGTGACTGCTATCATTCACAACCAAACCGCGTACTTCATCGCCACTCCTACTTCACCTTTGCTTTTCTCCAGTTCAGGAGAAATAGAATAAGGTTTATTCAGTTGTCTTTTATCATCACCTTCTCTCTGGTTGCGAGTAC
The DNA here is from genome assembly GCA_030015575.1 of Agapanthus africanus. Classification (NCBI taxonomy): domain Eukaryota; kingdom Viridiplantae; phylum Streptophyta; class Magnoliopsida; order Asparagales; family Amaryllidaceae; genus Agapanthus; species Agapanthus africanus. Next base: position 254,297,789 of record JASDDO010000031.1, on the reverse strand, counting down.
TCCTAGGATTAGGAGGGTACACCTATTACGCTTATTGGATAGTCTTCTTCCGAACCATAGCCTGGTGCCGAACGGTATGGAAGGAAAAAAACCATTTAGCCTAACGATGGAGTACAGAAGGTAATGACTAAAGAAAAATAAAAGGGATTTGGAGAGATGGCAACGAAATGTACTGTTATAGTCATGAGTCTGGATTATGGAAGTGGCATTACTAGGAATACCCGGATACCCCTTTGAAACATTTTCATGTTCCAGTTTCACTATGTGTTGTTAAAGGGAAACTGATTTCCCAATTAAATACATACTCCAGGGTATATATTTACCAGGTATGATTCTCACATCAGTATGGTTTTACAGATGATTAGTGGGAGTAAGTTATTGGGAATTAAGTGATCATCCTCATTATATCGGAATTCGTTGTAATTGGTGATTTTTGAGTGTAACATTTCAAAAAATATAAAATATTATTTTTGGAATTTAATATTAAAATAATATTTTTTCCCGAAAACTGCCCAATTTGCGAAATTGGGGTTTTCGAAAAAGGGTATAAATATATACCAATAAGTGTGAAATAAACGGAAATTTAAAATGATTTATTCATTTAAAAATATATTTATCGGATTTGGCATTTTAAAATTTATTATATGCAGTTTAGATAAAAACCCGATTAGTGCACTGCTAATCGCGATTAGGCCAAATCCGTGTTTCTACAATTTTCCTTGGTTAGTGCACCATGACATGTTATGTGTTGTTTAATTGTGTTATTTTATTTTGGTTTATGTGTTTATTGGTGAGAATAGAAAAGAAAGAGAAATGATTGAGGAGAGAGAGCGGGGGGACATAATGATGAGAGTGAGAATGCTATGAGAGAGAATGAGAGAGAGGGCCGCCCATTCTTTTTCCCCACCATTTTATTTCTCCTCCTTCTTCATCCTCAAGCCCCACATTCTACCCTCATGACCCATCTCCAATCTTTCATCAAAACCCTATACCCCCTTCACATAAGATGATCACCTCCTCACCCTCATCGCATTGGACCTAGAAAAGTTAGATTTTGAAGACTTGGGACATCTAGGGTTTTGCTTGGTGGCATTAATGAGGTATAATTTCTACCAATTAGTTTAGTTTTTAGTTTGTTATATTCTAGTTTAAGTTCAGAATCGATTTAGTGTGGATATGTGAACTTTGGAAATTTCTGGAAGAGGTTAGGGTTGGAATTGAATCCAAAGATGAAATTGAGGTTAGTAGAGACATTATAACCCCTCTTGAGTTAGTTTCATGGAATGAAACCTGAGATTGAACCCCAAACCCAGAAACCCCGATATCGGGAATTTGTGAAAATTATGAGGTTGTTTAGAGATCTGCTAACACCCGGGGGTACTAGGATTTATTTAGCAAATACAGGGAGTCATGCAGGCACCTAGGAAGCTACCACTGAAACCCTAGCCCCATATCCCATTTCCTGGCTGCAAATTAATGCAATATGGCCGCAAATTGCGTCTTGGGTAGGATGGATTTGGCTCGTACTTGTTCTGTAGCTCCTATATCTTCTATCTAGAGCAACCCAATGTGCAAAATCTCTTAGTTTGGCCTAGGGTGAAATATATAGTGGTTTTCCTATGTTGTTGTTTTCGTGTTTTCCGTTTTCTGAAATTTGAATTTTAGTATTTGATATTGTATTTGGTTGTTGGATATGTGTACAACAACATCTAGGGATAATTGGTTGGTTTTGCATGCGTGGGCTATAGGTTCTAACCTATAGGAAATCCGTGTGCCGTATCTGTTTTCCGGACTCGATTCTAATAGCATTTGCAATTATGTTGATATTGTAGGTATCTTTGCGTGGATTCCGAGGATGAGCGTGGCGTCATCGACTCCAGCAAGCGAAGATCGAGGTGAGTAGATCTACATCTAAGGGGGAAGTTGGGTGGATGGCGTATAGGACCCCCGCAAACTTTGATGGAAACCGATTTAAATATAGAATAAGGTTAAGGGAAACTTTAATAGAAAACTATAGATAGGGTTAATAGATAGTTAGATAAACCTTATTAGAAACTAAAGGATAGTTAGAAGTGATATTGCCGTTTAGGGTATTATAAGACAAGATAGCCGACGTACATGTGTCATCCGAACCATATCTATTTCCAAACTGAAGAATCGTATGCATCTTTTAAAACAGATACCTTGAGGGACATTACGGAATTTCAAATTATATCTTTTCCTTAAAAATACCCAGCCCATACTTTCAAAACTACGATTTTCATCTTTTAAAAACTAATTGTATGGTTCGGGTGTGTATGTTAGATTAGATACTTATGCTTATAGTAAAGGAAGAACGTATATGTAAAATTGACCTTATGTGAGATATAAATGCGATGAAAAGAGAATACGATTTTACATATGGTATGATGATATGTTGATATACGGATGCGAGTTGATTGAGATGATTGATACCTTACCGGTCTCCTGATATGAGATTGTTATGGATGTGACCTGGGACATAGGTATATAGATATATATAGAATGTCGTGAATCATGTGTGATATTGTTAGTTATGTATATGCCCTAGAGGCCATTGTTGTACATATGATGTATATTATGATGGATGCTTGGATATATACAGAGAGGACTTTCTTTCTCGTCATGATAGTATGCTATTTGGTTTCACTATATCTTAACATGTTGACTTGTAATGGTTTACTGTCTTTCTCTCACATGTTGATAAAGCCCTTAGGATCTGTACTCGACTACTGGGATTATGATGAGATCATACTAGTGGGGCCACGGTAGTCGATGAGTACATACTATAAATGTACCTAGTCGAGGGTATATCGAGACAGGGCATCGATACACCAGAGTAGACTAGCGTATACGCATCTTGACCCATATGATGGGCGATGGATGATCCTATATCCATCGGTGTTTGACATCAAAGATGTTGTACGGGTGCTCAGTGGAGACTGGGTACACTGGACGGACTCGCCGAGAACTCCAAGTTGGTGATATACCACACATCAGATGGCAGTTCTCCGGTGACACTAGTACAGGGTAGTCTGTAGACCCGAGATCGTCATAGAGTCTTGTGTGATTCCCACTGTGCTTTGATTTCCACCTTACCACATCCAAGAGGGCGTGCAAAACTGTGGCTTTTGGGTACAGTCCCGAATCACATGAAGGCAATGAGCGATAGGAGGGGATTCGTCTCTCCCGGTATAGGGAGTTGATGTCGTGCTGTGTTCGATTGGCTATAACTGGAAGTCCCTGGCCAGGGCTGATATAGAGATATACTGGTAAGTGTTACCAGTAGTTTCTCGACCTGTTATGAGCATCACATCGACACGACTTATCGGTTACTGGGGTCTGACGTATACCACCCCTAGACTTGATATGCGACATATCAAACGAACAGACCGGACTGTACGGGAGTGTTACTGATTGGATTCACAGGAGAACGGACAGGCTAGCTTGTTGATCTTCTGATCGCTCAATACCTGGGTGGCTGTTACGTTTAGCTGACCGCTTGCAACTTGTGGGTGTTTGATATGATCATCACCTGCTACCGGCGTATTGACGATTCTTTAGAGTCCTACACAGAGGTTTCTTGGCTCAGGCGAAACGGAGTAGAGGCACATATGTGATATGTGCAGGACCGAGGATAATGCGATATGAGATACCGTATTATATTCTCGCGATATTTAGATATGAATCGGGACATTGGATCAAGTGTTGATTCGATGAATCGGTACATGATATATTAGTCGGTTATATTCGATATAGTCGGATCGTTGGATCAAGTGTTGATTCGATGATTTAATGTATAATGATATATATGATATATTGTATTACATTATCTAATATTGGCTCACTTTATTATTTCATTTTCTCACCGGATTAATACATTGATATATATGCGATATATGTTAATTGTATTCTTTTCTTTTGTTGCAAATATATAATATATATGTGATGTATATTATTGTGACATATTATGATTTATTATGAAACATGATTAGGGATGATAAAAAGAGATTAGGGTTTGATTAGGGTTAGCTCTTTCAAGCACTTTCTAGAAGGATTCTCTTTTGTCTTGGTTAAGATATTATGGTTGATCCTTATCCTTAACCTAACCAAACCCTAACTCTAGTTTATTCTCTACAAGTTTTATCCTCTCATCCTTAACCATGGTTCCATAATCAATCATATACTCTTGACTACTATTCATCACAAAAGGATTATTCTTTTATTCTTCATCTTCTTCTCTCTTGAGTTTTGAGAGAGAGCTCACTACTTAATCCTTTTATGATGATTTATTGTGAGAAAATGAAATAAAAAGATAGCATAAATACTACTCCATCATTCTCATCTAATCTAGCCCATTAGATTAGGGTGTTCATCTCTTTAGAGTGAGAAAGCTTGGGTTATAGCAACTTCGACGTAGATCATCGGAGAATCGGAACACTTCAAGCTAGCATGGATCGTTTGAGTCGTGGAGCCTCTCTTGAGTCCTGGAGATCGTGGATCACGGCGAAGGGACTTCTACTCGGAGCTTGTGAAGCGAAGGAAAGGACTACAAAGGTTGTAATCCCTCACACTTAGTATAAAAGATATTATCTTGCATGCTAAACCCTAATAATCTTGCTCTGATACCACTGTAGGGTTCCTAGGCACACTTGTGAAGGTTCATAAAGCATCAAACATGCCCGAATAAAATTTTACATGTGCCGAACAACCCAAAGTTTTTCACCATAATTCTTATATTAGCCTGTTGAATTTTTTAGGTATTTTTAATTCTAGAAAAAGTGTTGAGTATTCTGGGGTTTATTTTGTAATCGTCGATTCGATCGGGAATTTTAAATTCGTTATTTTTTTTCCGGATATTTAGAATCTGTTAAAATGTTCGAACGGATATCATTAACTCAATTTTTCCCGACACAATAAATTTCAAGTGTTGAATCTTTTCTCGAGTTTAAATCTTTCGTAAATGCGTGCAAGTTTTGTGCTGGACCCTCTAGAAGACAACAAACCTTAACTCGATTATGTGACCGTCTTGAACTGCCTTTTGAACCTTCGGGTTTGGGGCAGTACGGCGTGCCACATGTGAGGCGTTGGCTTGACCCTTCTACGGCTGGACCGCTACTACTATGACACATTCCGGATTATTTGAACTCCGCTCAAGTGTTGAGCAATTTAGGAAATTTTGGGTATTTGATTATCTGTTCGAAAAGTTTAATACTGTCTATTTATCTGGAATGTGATACAATATATTGAATTCATTGTGTTAGGCATGGAATGCGAAGTATGTGATATTTCGGATTTACGATGTCTAAAGTGATTGTGGATTCCAAATATTGTAGTTCTACAATTTCTTTTCTGTGACCGTAAGTATAGTATGTAGTTGTATTGCCGGTTTTCGTTGCTATACGACAACGACGATTGGTGTATGCATACTTACTTACGTTGATGATATTTGATATTATGTGTTGCTGAGATATGATGTGCAGGATTGTCGCGATTGAATAGCCGGGGGTTTTATGTGAGATGAGAGTTTTATATTTTCATTCATGTAAATTCAAATGTAATGTAATATTCTTTTATTTGGGGCACTTCCGGGTTGAGATTGATGCCACCAGTGTTGTATATTATTTACTTTTCCGCATTAGGATGGACCCAAGGAGGGGAGCATAGGTGACCGGGTTCTGGGGTTCAGTGGGAGGCCATCTCGAGGAGTCGAGACCGGGTCTCCTAAACTCCAGAATTGGTAGGGTCGCTTGCCGCTCTTGTAGGGGTCCAGGGTGTGGGCTTGGCTATTCATCGCGACTGTGGAATCCGTATTTTCTATTGTTGGCTAAATACTAAATACGAACATCCTAGTATATCCCACATTATATCTATGTTTATGCTGCGATATCTGTGATGTGATCATTTGATATGTTGTGATGGATACATTATATAGTATATATGATATATTATATCGACGTTACTTATGTTATACACCCGCACTAGCCCTGCCCTGCTCTGTCGTTAGTTACCTAACCTAACGGTGCACGAGGGGACATCGAGGCGAATGCGGATGGCATAAGTGTACGTCGTATTTATCTGTGATGCTTAGGAAGCATAAGCTGATGGAATTTTTATTAATGAGATTAATAAAAGGAAAAAAAACCTAAAAGATGTTGTAGAATCAAAACATTATAAAAAGGGTAGCTACAGTTTTGCTTTGCATAGCGTTATATATGATATACCCTGCACCTTATTCGATGAGGAAAGAGCCGAGATCCCTTCACCGGGAGTGGCCTCTTTAGCGAAGCTGGCAGATGCTACAAAACTCGGTTTGTCTTTTGATTGCTTTTAGAGTTTTGCTTTGCACAGTGATATATATGATATGTCCTACACCTTATTCGATGAGGAAAGAGCCGAGATCCCTTCACCGGGAGTGACCTCTTTAGCAAAACCAATGAAAGTCTCAAAAACACTCCATTTCAAAATTGCACTTGATTCTACGACGATATCAAGTTCATTACGCAATAGGTTTTCAGAAAAACCTGTCGTAGCCCTCCGTCATTTCAGATAAAGACTAGTTAGTATTCGTGCTACGTTTGTTGACTATGTTAAGGCGTAGTGTGCGGTAGCTAATTAGTACTTATCTGCTAAAACATGAGATGTGATTGGATTAGGGTAGTTGTACGACTTTGTTGACTATGTTAAGGGTCGTGCATGTGGGTTTAATTCAATCGGGAAATGACGGGTTGAACTTGGCTAGCAATTATGATTTGTTGACTATGTTAAGGTCAAAAATTGCTAGGGGCAAAATATTTTCGGGAATTTCAAGTGTTGAAATTTGCAATGAGATTGCATACCTCCTATGAGATAGTTGGATCCCGATACCCACTGTGAGTAAGAGTTAATCCTGGGAGAGTTTTACACAGGATAATTAGCCGATCAAGTAGGTGTCTAGAAAAGTGTTAACGGGGTTATGCCCTTGGGAAAACGAGGTTTACTTTAATTAGGTCCGTGCGAAAGCACGGGGAACCTCCCTCAAAGTACCGACACTGACCTGGCTGAAAGATCGGCGAAGTTGTAAGGTGTAATTAATCCCGGCTAATCTTACCTTTTTGGGTTTGAAGGTAGATTTGATAAAAACAGTGGGAGACATCCTGATTAGATAAGATAATAACCAATCTAATCTTGCAAGAGCATACGCTAAAGTGTTTTCTTCTCTCTCTCTCCAGGTAGCGACCATGTCAGGCCATAATCAAGATAATAATATGGATGTATTGACTGAACCCGCTTATTATACTGAGCAGGGGAATGTTGGACCCGTTCTTTCTTATAAGAGTTATAAGACTGAACAGGGAATAGGAGAATATCTGGATTCTTACGCCGCCCAAAAAACATGCATGTTGATGCATCATCTTCAGGTGTGTTAATTATTGAGAACTGTTTCTCAGTTCACCCTACGTCCTGGGTATTGGATACCGGATCAGGATCCCACATATGTAAATTGTTACATGGGCTACGTAAAGGTAGAGAACTGGGAAAAGGTGATCATTCCGTTCAAGCAGGGAACGGTGCAAGTATTGCAGCCAAAGCAGTTGGCGAATATCCCCTTGTATTTCCAAGTAGTAATACACTGATTCTAAATGAGTGCTATTATATACCGAACATGATGTGCAATATTATATCAGTCTCTTTATTAAGTAAAGAAGGATATAATTTTATAGTAAAGGATAATGTTATGAACATATTCCAAGATCAAAAGCTGATTGCATCAGGCTTGTTACATAATGGCATATTCATTCTAAATCAGAATACAGTCCTCAATATACAAAACACACACAAGAGGAAAAGTTCAGAAATGAACAAATCCTTCTTGTGGCATTGTAGACTTGGTCATATCAATGCGACACGACTGGCTAAGTTACATAAGAATGGTTATTTGAATCCGTTCGAATTATCATCTTATGATACTTGCCATTCATGTCTCAAAGGAAAAATGACCAAAGCTCCTTTTAGTGGACACGGAGAAAGAGTTACTGAACTCTTAGGACTGGTACATAGTGATGTATGCGGTCCCATGTCTATGCATGCCAGGAACGGTTCTTCCTACTTCATTACATTCACTGACGATCTCTCTAGATTCGGACATGTGTTCCTGATGAAACACAAATCTGAAGCTTTTGAGAAATTCAGAGAATATAAGCACGAAGTAGAGAATCAAACGGGTAAAAGTATTAAGATTCTTCAATCTGATCGAGGAGGTGAATACTTAAGCAATGAGTTCCTAGATTATCTAAAAGAGAATGGGATTCTCTCTCAGCTTACTCCTCCTTATACACCACAGCACAACGGTGTATCGGAACGGAGGAATCGCACCCTATTAGATATGGTGCGCTCTATGATGAGCGAGGCTGAGTTGCCTATTTCCTTCTGGGGTTATGCGCTTGAGACAGCAGCATACCTATTGAATCAAGTTCCGTCTAAATCAGTGCCTACCACACCATATGAGATATGGAGTAGAAATAGACCATATTTTAAACGAGTTAAGATATGGGGTTGTCCGGCCTATGTCAAAAGGCAAAATCCAGACAAACTCGAGGCACGGTCAGTTCTTTGCAAATTTGTGGGATATCCTAAGAATTCCCAAGGATATTTTTTCTACCACGCTGAAGAACAAAAAATGTTTGTTTCTCAATATGCCACCGTTTTGGAATAGGAATTTCTTGCAAAAGAGATTAGTGGCAAAGAGGTAGAGCTGGAAGAGGTTCCAGAAACACAAATTGCAACTGAAGATTTAGTAGAACCAGAGGATTCGGTACTACCCGACGAACCCCAGCCTCTCCGCCGATCTAGCAGGGTTTCTCATCCACCTGAGAGATACTACGGTTTTCTCATTGATGGTGGAAGCGAGGATTGCATCATGGAAGATGATGACCTGACTAGTTTCGAGCAGGCCATCACGAGTGGTGACTCTGTGAAATGGCTGGATGCAATGCGATCTGAGATGGAATCCATGTACAACAATAAAGTATGGATTTTGGAAAATGCTCTTGAAGGGGTAAAACCCATTGGGAGCAAGTGGAATTTTAAAAAGAAAATTGGTGTAGATGGAAAAGTTAAGACTTTCAAAGCTAGACTTGTACCAAAGGGTTTTCGTCAACGACCAGGTGTGGATTATGACGAAACCTTTTCTCCAGTGGCTATGCTTAAGTCCATCCGGATCTTACTTGCCATTGCTGCATACCATGACTACGAAATCTGGCAAATGGATGTTAAGACCGCCTTTCTAAATGGTGATTTAGAAGAGTGTGTGTACATGACTCTGTTAGTTGTATGTATGCCCTAGAGGCCTGTATTGTACAGATGATGTATATTATATTGGATGCTTGGACATATATAGAGATGACTTTCTTGCTCGATATGATAGTATGCTATCTGGTTGCTCTTTATCTTAACATGTACACTAGTCTCTTTAAACTGTCTTTTAGTTACATGTTGGTAAAGCCCTTAGGATGTGTACTTGACTACCTGGACTATGATGCAGATCATACTAGTCGGGACATGGTAGTCCATAAGTACATCCTTCAAGGTCCCTAGTCGTGGGTGTATCGAGACGGGGCATCGATATACCAGTGTAGACTAGCGTATACGCTTCTCGACCCATGAGATGGGCGATGGATGATCCCATATCCATTGGTGTTTGACATCAGAGATGATATACGGGTGCTCAGTGGAGACTGGGTACACTGGACGGACTCGCCGAGAACTCCCAGATGGTATTATACCTCACGTCAGATGGCAGTTCTCAGGTGACACTTGTGCAGGTTAGTCTGTAGACCCGAGATCGTCATAGAGTCTTGTGTGATTCCCACTGTGCTTTGATCTCCACTTTACCACGTCCATGAGGGCGTGCAAAACGGTGGTCTTTGGGCACAGTCCCGAGTCACATGGAGGCAATGAGCGATAGGAGGGGTTTCGTCTCTCCCGGTATTGGGGGTTGATGTTGCGCTGTGCTCGATTGGCCGTAACAGGAAAGTCCCTAGACAGGGCTGATCAGAGATTTGCTGGTAAGTGTTACCAGTAGTTTCTCGACCCGTTATGAGCCTCATATCGGCATGACTTATCGGTTTCTGGGGTCTGACGTTTACCACCCCTAGACTTGATATGCGACATATCAGACGAACAGACCGGACTGTACGGTAAGTGTTACTGGTTGGATTCACAGGAGTGTGAGCGGGCTAGCTCGTCGATCTTTTGATCGCTCAATACCCGGGTGGCCGTTACGTTTAGCAGACCGCTTGCGGCTTGTGGGTGATTGATATGATGATCATCTGCTGCCGGCGTATTGACGAGTCTTTAGAGTCCTACACAGAGGTTTCCTGGCTCAAGCGAAACGAAATAGGAGCGCATATGAGATATGTGCAGGACCGAGAATAATGCGTGTATGTGATACCGTATTTCATTCTCGCGATGGATGTATCGACTGGTTATATACGATATAACCTAGATATCGAATCAAGGATTGATTCGATAAGACGATACATAGGATACTAGTCGGTTATATGCGATATGACCGGATCGTTAAATAAAGTGTTGATTTAATGATTTAATGTATAATTATATATTTGATATATTACTTTGCATTAACTAGTATTGGTTCACTTTAAATGGATTTTCTCACTTGATGCGCAAGTTGTATATGTGATATACTTTTGTGCACATGTTTGTATCATGTTTGATGATACTTGCTCATTTGGTTAAGTGTATAGAATTATACCATGGTTAAGTTGATGTTTAGGGTTTTGCTTTTTCATTTATTTATTTGGAAAAGATAAAGATGAGAATGGTGGCTTTCTTTGTTTCTTATTGAAGCTTCATGAAGCTTTGACTTAGTCCACCATTCTTATCTCATCCTTAACCCTAACCATTCCAACTAACCCTAGTTTATTCTCTACACTTGACTATGGTTAGGATATGATAAGTATTCATATTAGTTTCTTTTTTAAATAAGAAACTTATCATATTCTTCATCTTCTCCTTCTTCTTCTTCAAGAAAAACCTTGCCTTCATTAATGGCAGCTTGAGCAAAAGTGTGAGAAATCCAATTCTAAAGTGAACCCACCTCCTATTTCTTCACCCTCTACCTCTTGCCAAGTTGTTTTGGGTGTTTTCTTCACAAGTTTCACAAATTTGTGAAGTCGGAGCTTGAACTTGTGATTCCTCGACGTAGATCATCTTCGGCACGAAGCCGACGACCTAGTCCTCCCATTTCTCCGATCAAGCCGACGATTGAGTCCGGGATTCGAGATGGACAGCAAGAGGACGCCTACGTGGAGCCAAGGAAGTGGATATCCGGATCTACAAAGGTTGTAGCTTCTTATCTTTAGTTAAGTTGTTAACTAGATTCGTATTTCTCCTAAACTTCTAGTCAACGATCCGTATTAGGGTTTCTCGGCACCCGTAAAATTTGAAATTGGCATGGTTGATGCCTTGTGAGACCTCTTGAGAGTGCCTAGAAACCCTACAGTGGTATCAGAGCCTAGCTAGAGCCTTAGGCGAAGTGTAGACGACGTTTGAAACCCGATCGAACCCGAAACCCAAATTTTTCCATGCTCTCTGGACTTTTTTCAAAAACTGGGATTTTTCCAGATTAAAAATTACTAAAAAATTCAGCAGGGAAATCTATGAATTACGGTGCAAAAATTAATTGATGAACAGTGTACAGTGCGGCGGAACCGCGGCAGAAGCCTTGCTTCTGCGGCGGTTCCGCGGCCACTTTATTGAATTATCATATAATATTTGCACAGTAATTTATTTCTTCAGGTGTTGGATTTTCTTGGAATTTTTAAAATTTATTCAAGAGTTGAATTTTCTGGGGTGTATTGGGAGTTCGTAGATTCGATCGGATTATCAGACTTTGTCTATGTGTTTTCCGATATTTAGAATATGTTAAAAGTTTCGACTGGATGTAAATACCCAACCTTTCCCCTGCCGGGAAATTTCCAATTGTTGGACTTTTCCGTAGTTTAATGACGTTCTAAGTAGTGCAAGTAACACGATGGTCCCTCTAGAAGACAACAAACCTTAACTCGATTATGTGACCGTCTTGAACTGCCCTTTGAACCTTCGGGTTTGGGGCAGTACGGCGTGCCACATGTGAGGCGTTGGCTTGACCCTTCTACGGCTGGACCGTTGGTACTGAGGCATGAAGTGATTGTCTTTGAACTTATTTCATGTGTTGATCGGTTTCGGGAAAACTTGGGTGTTCGAATGTTCGATCGGAATGTTTAATATTTTCTATTTATCCGGAATGGGATACAATAATTGGAATTCACAAACAGTAATGAGATAACTGGATGAATGTTATAAATCTAGCAGTTTAGTTTCACTTGATATTGAAAAGAGTTTTCGATAATGAGACTAAAATGCGGGGTTTATAACTGTTAGGCATGTGATGTCTAAGTATTTCATTTGATTAGGCATGCGATGTCTAAAAGGGTTGCGGATTCCTACTGTTGTAGTTTTACACTTTCTTTTCTGTGACCGTAAGTGTAGTATGTTGATATCGCCGGTTTCGTTGCTATACGTCAACGACAATTGGGGTATGCATACTTACTTACGTTGATGACATGTGATGTTATGTGTTGCTGGATATGTTATATTGGATCGTCGTGTTCGAATAGCCGGGGTTTTTTATGTGAGATGAGTGTTTTTCATTTTCATTCATGTAAAAACTTGTATGTAATATTCTTTTATTGGGGCACTTCCAAGTAGCGGAAGTTGTCACCTTTTGTATATTATTTACTTTTCCGCATTAGGATAGACCCAAGGAGGGGAGCACAAGTAACCGGGTTCTAGGGTCCAGTGGGAGACCATCTCGAGGAGTCGAGTCCGGGTCTCCTAACCCTAGAATTGGTAGGGTTGCTTGCCGCTCTCGTAGGGGTCTAGGGGTGTGGGATTGGCTATTCATCACAACCGTGGAATCCGTGTTTTATACTGGCTCGTATTGAAAACACGGACGTTCTAGTATATCCAATGTTTCATATGTTTCTTCTGCTGCGATATCTGTGATGCGATCATGTGATGTTCTGTGATAGATACTTTATATAGTATATATGATATATTATATAGACGTTACTTATGTTTTGCACCTGCACTAGCCCTGCCCTGCTCTGTCGTTAGTTACATAACCTAACGGTGCACGAGGGGACATCGAGGCGAATGCGGATGGCATAAGTGTACGTCGTATTTATCTGTGATGTTTAGGTACTTAAATGATGGGACTTCATTAATGTGATTAATGAAAGATAAGAAACCTAAGATGTTGTAGAATCAAATTTTAAACAAAACAGGTAGCTACAGTTCTTGCTTTGCATAGCGGTATATATGATATACCCTGCACCTTATTCGATGAGGAAAGGACCGAGATCCCTTCACCGGGAGTGACTCCTTTAGCAATAACTGGCAGATGCTACACACTCGGTTTGCTTTTGACTGCTTTTGAGTTCTTGCTTTGCACAGCGATATAGATGATATATCCCGCACCTCATTCGACGAGGAAAGGGCCGACAATCCCTTCACCGGGAGTGACCCCTTTAGCAAAACTAGAAAAAGCCTCAAAATCACTCCATTTTAAAACTTCATTTGATTCTACAACGATATCAAGTTCATTACGCAATAGGTTTTCAGAAAAACCTGTCGTAGCCCTCCGTCATTTCAGATAAGAACTGTTTAATATTCATGCTGCGTTTGTTGGCCTTTGTCAAGGCGTAGTGTGCGGTAGCTGAATAGTGATTATCTGCTTATGCATGTGATGCAGATTGTTTCAGGGAAGTCGTACGACCTTGTTGGCCTTTGTTAAAGGTCGTGCGGGTGGGTTTGATTCAATGAAGAAATGACGGGTTGAACTTGACTAGCATGCTATGATTTGTTGGCCTTTGTCAAGGTCATAGGACGCTTGGGGCAAAAGTATTATCGGGAATTTCAAGTGTTGAAATTTGCAATGAGATTGCATACCTTCTATGAGATAGTTGGATCCCGATACCCACTGCGAGTAAGAGTTACTCCTGGGAGAGTTTTGCACACTACAATTAGCCGATCAAGTAGGTGTCTAGAAAGGTGTCAACGGGGTTACGTCTCTGGGAAAATGAGGTTTACATTAATTAGGTTCGTGCGAAAGCACGGGGGACCTCCCTCAAAGTACCGACACTGGCCTGGCTGAAAGATCGACGAAGTTGTAGGGTGTAATTAATCCCAGCTAGTCTTTCCTTTTAGGGTTTGAAGGAAGATTTGATAAAAACCAGTGGGAGCCATCCTGATTAGATAAGATAATAACCAATCTGATCTTGCACGAGCATACGCTAAAGTGTTTTCTTCTCTCTCTCTCCAGGTAGCGACCATTTCATGCCTTAATCAAGATAATAATATGGATGTATTGACCGAACCCGCATGTTATACTGTGCTGGGGAACGTTGGTTCCGTTCTTTCTTATAAGAGTTATAGGAATGAACAGGATATAGGGGAATACCAGGATTCCCATGCCACCCGAATGAAGAAAGTACATGTTGATGCATTTTCTTCGGGTGTGTTCGTTACAGAGAACTGTTTCTCCATTTGCTCCACGTCCAGGGTATTAGATACCGGGTCAGGATCCCATATATGTAATCAGTTACATGGGCTCAGGAAAGGTAGAGAACTTGGAGAAGGTGATAAAGACATTAAAGTTGGAAATGGTGCAATTGTTGCAGCTAAGACTGTCGGGGAATATCACCTTGTATTACCAACTGGTAATACATTGGTTCTGAACGAATGCTATTACATGCCGAACCTGATATGCAACATTATATCGATTTCTTTGTTGAGTAAATAGGGATATAATTTTGTATTACAGGACAATGTTATGAACATTTTCCGTGACCAAAAGTTGGTTGGATCAGGCACGTTTTGCAATGGCATTTATGTTCTAAATCAATCAACAGTTCTAAGCATAACAAACACACACAAGAGGAAGAGTTCTGAACTGAACGAATCCTTATTGTGGCATTGTAGACTGGGTCACATCAATGCGACCCGACTAGCTAAGTTGCATAAAGATGGATATGTAAATCCGTTTGAATTTTCATCTTATGACACTTGCCAGTCATGTCTCAAAGGCAAGATGACCAAAACTCCGTTTACGGGACACGGAGAAAGAGTTACCGAACTCTTAGGACTAATACATAGTGATGTATGCGGTCCCATGTCTACACATGCCAGGGATGGTTCTTCGTACTTCATTACATTCACTGACGATCTCTCTAGATTCGGATATGTGTTCCTGATGAAACACAAATCAGAACCTTTTGAGAAATTTAGAGAATATAAACAAGAAGTCGAGAACCAAACCGGAAAAAGTATTAAAATCCTTCGATCTGATCGAGGAGGTGAATACTTGAGCAATGAATTCCTGGACTTCCTAAAAGAGAATGGGATTCTCTCTCAGCTGACTCCTCCATATACACCACAGCACAACGGTGTATCAGAACGGAGGAACCGCACCCTATTAGATATGGTGCGCTCTATGATGAGCACAGCTGAGTTACCTATTTCCTTCTGGGGATATGCGCTGGAGATAGCAGCATACCTATTGAATCAAGTTCCATCTAAATCTGTACCTACCACACCATCTGAGATATGGAGTGGGAAGAGACCATGTCTTAAACGAGTTAAGATATGGGGTTGCCCGGCCTATGTCAAAAGGCAAAATCCGGACAAACTCGAGGCACGGTCAGTTCTATGCAAGTTTGTAGGATATCCCAAACATTCACATGGATATCTTTTCTACCATGGAGAGGAACAAAAAGTGTTTGTTTCTCGACATGCCACCTTTTTGGAAAAGGAATTTCTTGCAAAAGAAATTAGTGACGATAAGGTAGAACTGGAAGAAATTCCGGCTACACAAACTCAAATTGAAGATTTAGTGGAACCAGAAGATTCAGTAGCTCCCAATGAACCTCAGCCTCTCCGCCGATCTAGTAGGGTTCCTCGCCAACCTGAGAGATGCTGCGGTTTTCTCATTGATGGTGGCAGTGAGGATTGCATCATGGAGGATGATGACCCAACTAGCTTCGAGCAGGCCATCACGAGTGGGGACTCGGTGAAATGGCTGGATGCTATGCGGTCCGAGATGGAATCCATGTACACCAACAAAGTATGGACTTTGGAAGTTGCTCCTGAAGGGGTAAAACCCATTGGGAGCAAGTGGATCTTCAAGAAAAAACTTGGTGTAGATGGGAAAGTGGAGACTTTCAAAGCTAGACTTGTAGCAAAGGGTTTTCGTCAAAAACCAGGTGTGGACTATGACGAAACCTTTTCTCCAGTGGCTATGCTTAAATCCATCCGGATCATGCTTGTCATCGCTGCATATCATGACTACGAAATCTAGAAAATGGATGTTAAGACCGCCTTTCTGAATGGTGATTTAGAAGAGTGCGTGTACATGACTCAGCCAGAGGGCTTCGTAGAAAGTGGGAGCAGCGGGAAGGTGTGCAAGCTGCTTAAATCCATTTATGGATTTAAGCAAGCATCGCGGAGTTGGAACATCTGCTTTGGCGTCGTTATCAAAGAGTTGATTTCGTCAAAAACCCAGATGAACCTTGTATTTACAAGAAGGTGGCAGAGAGTAAGGTTGTCTTCCTCGTATTGTACGTGGACGACATACTCTTGATAGGAAATGATATTCCTATGCTGCAATCGGTTAAGCTCTTCATATCACAAAGATTCTCAATGAAAGATCTTGGTGATGCCTCCTGCATATTGGGAATTAGGTTCTATAGAGATAGATCAAAACGGATTTTGGGATTGTCCCAATCCAGGTACATTGACACCATACTAAAGAGGTTTAGTATGGAAGAATCCAAACGTGGGAACTTGCCCACGATCTCTGGAGTCACTCTCTCCAAAGAGATGTCTCCCAAGACTGATTTGGAGAGAGCTCGCATGCAAGGGATACCCTATGCTTCAGCAGTAGGCTCTATCATGTATGCGATGCTATGTACCAGACCCGATGTTGCATACTCACTAAGTGTAGTGAGCAGGTATCAAGCTGATCCTGGAAAGAGTCACTGGACAGCTGTGAAGAGCATTCTCAAGTACTTGCGAAGGACTAGAGACATGTTCTTGGTGTATGGTAACGGAGAACTCCAAGTGGAGTCCTTTACCGATTCGAGCTTCCAAAGTGATAAGGACGACTCTAAGTCGCAGTCGGGATTTGTCTTTACCCTTTACGGAGGGGCGGTTAGCTGGAAGAGTTCCAAGCAGGAAACCGTGGCAGACTCGACGATGGAGGCTGAATACATCGCTGCCAACGATGCTGCCAAAGAGGCTGTCTGGATCAAGAAGTTCATAACTGAACTTGGAGTGCTTCCATCCATTGAGCATCCAATACCTTTGTATTGCGAAAACAATGGACCGGTGGCTTTGGCCAAGGAACCCAGGTCCCATCAGCGATCCAGGCATATTCTGAGGCGGTATCACCTGATCCGGGAGATAGTTGATCGCCGGGAGATCGAGGTCAGGAGGGTTGACACGAAGAACAACACGGCGGATCCACTCACGAAGGCCATTCCCCAGATACAGTTTGAGAGACTCTTCGGGATGCTCGGTATGCGATACTACAGCAGCTGGCCCTAGTGCAAGTGGGAGATTGTTAGTTGTATGTATGCCCTAGAGGCCAGTATTGTACAGATGATGTATATTATATTGGATGCTTGGACATATATAGAGATGACTTTCTTTCTCGATATGATAGTATGCTATCTGGTTGCTCTTTATCTTAACATGTACACTAGTCTCTTTGAACTGTCTTTTAGTTACATGTTGGTAAAGCCCTTAGGATGTGTACTTGACTACCTGGACTATGATGCAGATCATACTAGTGGGGACATGGTAGTCCATAAGTACATCCTTCAAGGTCCCTAGTCGTGGGTGTATCGAGACGGGGCATCGATATACCAGAGTAGACTAGCGTATACGCTTCTCGACCCATGAGATGGGCGATGGATGATCCCATATCCATTGGTGTTTGACATCAGAGATGATATACGGGTGCTCAGTGGAGACTGGGTACACTGGACGGACTCGCCGAGAACTCCCAGATGGTATTATACCTCACGTCAGATGGCAGTTCTCAGGTGACACTTGTGCAGGTTAGTCTGTAGACCTGAGATCGTCATAGAGTCTTGTGTGATTCCTACTGTGCTTTGATCTCCACCTTACCACGTCCATGAGGGCGTGCAAAACGGTGGTCTTTGGGCACAGTCCCGAGTCACATGGAGGCAATGAGCGATAGGAGGGGTTTCGTCTCTCCCGGTATTGGGGGTTGATGTTGCGCTGTGCTCGATTGGCCGTAACAGGAAAGTCCCTGGACATGGCTGATCAGAGATTTGCTGGTAAGTGTTACCAGTAGTTTCTCGACCCGTTATGAGCCTCATATCGGCAAGACTTATCGGTTACTGGGGTCTGACGTTTACCACCCCTAGACTTGATATGCGACATATCAAACGAACAGACCGGACTGTACGGTAAGTGTTACTGGTTGGATTCACAGGAGTGTGAGCGGGCTAGCTCGTTGATCGCACGCTTTTGGCGTGTCGGATGCTCAAAGAATTTAAGTGTAACCGCGATCAGGACGGTGTCGCTTTGCAGCTAGCCGGTTGAGCACGGGTCGGTCCACAGGGAGATGGTGGTATCTTACTTTCTTGTCTTAGACGAGTTAATAAAGAATCTGTATGTTTGTTTGATCTAACCTATGTGTTTATCTGCAAGTATAAAGTTGTTAAGAAAAGATACGAGATTGTAAGCTAAAGAAATCCGTACTCAAAACCTTTGAGCCGAGTCTTGACCAATTGAAGCTAAGCAATTGACAACAACGTGGATTAGGGGATTTAAGCGCGGTATTCGTGGAATCCGGCTTATTTACCCTTGTCCTTCCGTTCTTGTCTCTTGCTTTCGCCTCCGGCCAAACCGAACGCAACCGGTCGCGGTTAGGAATCACCGTTACCTTGTCAGGGTACGGTGCCTAACGGAGCGCTTGCGTATGGATTGGGCGGAGTTCAATGGAAAATAACGGGAAAAGGAATTGGCAAAGAAATGTTAACTTATAATACCGTATTTTATCTTAACAACAATAATTACATACATTCACAAAAGAGAACCAAAAAGAGAGAACAAAAAGAAAAGAACAAAGAAAAGAAAAGATTACAAGAAATTAAGTGCATGAATGTAAATTGCAAGTAATTAAAGTGCATGGAAATAAATTGCAAGTAATTAAAGACAAGAATGAAAAATGCAAGAAAGTAATTACAAGAACCATAGAACTCAAAACAAGCATGGGATCAATAGCCAACCCTTTAACTTGCAATCTCAATGAAGAGGTTGCAAGATCAAGGGAAGGGTAGAGAACGCATGTGAATCGAAGCGCTAAGGCGAGAACGAAATGATACAACCCCTTGAGACCAATGACCAAACTTAAACTTGCAAGCTCACTTAAGAGGTTGCAAGATCAAGTTAAGGTAGAGAGCTCAAGGGGGAAGCTTAAACAAAAAGGATAATACAAAAAACCTTCATCTTTATTCACATCCACAAAAAAGCTTCTCACTTACAATTTCATGGAAGAGGAATGAAGAAGAAGAAGAAGAAAAAGAACTAAATCCTACAAAAGAAAGGAGAACAAAGAATGACCCCAAGGCTTGGCAAGTTCTGCTGTATTTATAGGCAGGGAAATGAAACCCTAGGGCAACCATCTGCACATAGATGCAATTACCAAACTACCCAGAAAAAACGACAGAGAGAGGGACCCACTTGAACGCGGATCCGCCGCCAATACCCCCTATTGGCCGCGGATCCGCCGCACTATAGAGGGTTTAGGGGCTCTGATTTTCTGTGCTTCCCTGGTTTCTTGTCCTTTGTTGTCTGGTATATGTATTTTCTGAAAATACATCCACAATTCTTCCAGAATTTCTGTTGAGGAAAGGTGGACTTTTTGTGGATGTCTTTTGTCATGATTGCCTCGAGCTCCGCGTAGATTTCTTGGAACTTGTTGTTGCCATTGAGCCTTGTGCATGAAGGTGACATTGATTTGACATTTTGTCTTCCTAAACTGGTATCTGGCAACATACGGATGACGAGCGGAGACCGTGTTTTCTCAGTAGTTGGCAGGAACCCGGATTTTGTCGTGTTTTCCATGAATTTCACCGTTTTAGAACCGAGAACCTGTATCCTGCAAATATGTCACAAACACGGATTAAAAGCACCTACCTATAAACAACCGAGCGTAAGAATGGGCGGTATAAAATGCAGTATTCTGTGATGAACACTCGTCGATCTTCTGATCGCTCAATACCCGGGTGGCCGTTACGTTTAGCAGACCGCTTGCGGCTTGTGGGTGATTGATATGATGATCATCTGCTGCCGGCGTATTGACGAGTCTTTAGAGTCCTACACAGAGGTTTCCTGGCTCAAGCGAAACGAAATAGGAGCGCATATGAGATATGTGCAGGACCGAGAATAATGCGTGTATGTGATACCGTATTTCATTCTCGCGATGGATGTATCGACTGGTTATATACGATATAACCTAGATATCGAATCAAGGATTGATTCGATAAGACGATACATAGGATACTAGTCGGTTATATGCGATATGACCGGATCGTTAAATAAAGTGTTGATTTAATGATTTAATGTATAATTATATATTTGATATATTACTTTGCATTAACTAGTATTGGTTCACTTTAAATGGATTTTCTCACTTGATGCGCAAGTTGTATATGTGATATACTTTTGTGCACATGTTTGTATCATGTTTGATTATACTTGCTCATTTGGTTAAGTGTATAGAATTATACCATGGTTAAGTTGATGTTTAGGGTTTTGCATTTTCATTTATTTATTTGGAAAAGATAAAGATGAGAATGGTGGCTTTCTTTGTTTCTTATTGAAGCTTCATGAAGCTTTGACTTAGTCCACCATTCTTATCTCATCCTTAACCCTAACCATTCCAACTAACCCTAGTTTATTCTCTACACTTGACTATGGTTAGGATATGATAAGTATTCATATTAGTTTCTTTTTTAAATAAGAAACTTATCATATTCTTCATCTTCTCCTTCTTCTTCTTCAAGAAAAACCTTGCCTTTATCAATGGCAACTTGAGCAAAAGTGTGAGAAATCCAATTCTAAAGTGAACCCACCTCCTATTTCTTCACCCTCTACCTCTTGCCAAGTTGTTTTGGGTGTTTTCTTCACAAGTTTCACAAATTTGTGAAGTCGGAGCTTGAACTTGTGATGCCTCGACGTAGATCATCTTCGGCACGAAGCCGACGACCTAGTCCGCCCATTTCTCCGATCAAGTCGACGATTGAGTCCGGGATTCGAGATGGACAGCGGGAGGACGCCTACGTGGAGCCAAGGAATTGGATATCCGGATCTACAAAGGTTGTAGCTTCTTATCTTTAGTTAAGTTGTTAACTAGATTCGTATTTCGCCTAAACTTCTAGTCAACGATCCGTATTAGGGTTTCTTGGCACCCGTAAAATTTGAAATTGGCATGGTTGATGCCTTGTGAGACCTCTTGAGAGTGCCTAGGAACCATACAGACTCAGCCAGAAGGCTTCGTAGATAGTGGGTGCAGCGGAAAGGTGTGCAAACTGCTTAAATCCATTTATGGGTTAAAGCAAGCATCGCGGAGTTGGAACATCTGTTTTGATGTAGTAGTCAAAGAGTTTGACTTCATCAAAAACATAGATGAACCTTGTATCTATAAGAAGGTAGCAGAGAGTAAGGTTGTCTTCCTCGTATAGTACGTGGATGACATACTCTTGATAGGAAATGATATTCCTATGCAGCAATCAGTCAAGCTCTTCTTATCACAAAGATTCTCAATGAAAGATCTAGGTGATGCCTCCTGCATATTGGGGATTAGGATCTATAGAGATAGATTGTCACGACCCGAAAGTACGGAACATGACTGGCACTTAGACTTCGAACGTCTCAAGGCGTACGTATGCTAAGTAAGCCGTAACCCAGAAATCCAAACCAAGAGAAGTAGTAGAGAATAGGAAGAACCATATCAAATCAACCTGTATGCAACATAATATACAACGCTTAAAGGCGAGGATCACAACAGAAATGGAACTCAACCAGCAAGAAACTCAAGAAATAAAACATGCTACTCTATGGTCGAAAGAATAACATTACTGGTCTCTATCTCAAAAAAATACAAGTTTGGTTGATGGAACTTCTAGATACAACTGAAATATAATATACAATGTATAATGATGGGTAAGATACAATAAACCCACCTACTAGCAAGTCACCCGAAAAGAAACCGTGCCCGCAAAGCCGTAATGAAATCCGTACGGCAACACCTGCAAGAAACTGGGGCACAACGGGGGTGAGTTGCCAACTCATGAGTAGAAAAAGATCTACGAACAGAAAATCGCATGAATAACGCAACCTAGGTCAATGATCATAATATATCCTCAATATATGAATAACATGCAGCCTATAACAATGGCTAGGGTAATATCTAACCTGAGTGTGATCTCAAGTGCCCGTGTCAGTGCCTCAGGTAGCAATATATCATATGAATGAGGTATGAATGCATGAAAACAGAATACATGTAAATGAAGAAACTGTTTTCATAAATTAGTGAGATTTCCTTTGTATTTTTAAAATGAGGTATCATAAATGAAATCAGCACCAACAGTGTCTAGCATCGACACAAAACATAAATCTCAATGTCTCAAAACCTCAGGCTCCGTCCATCCGGACTGGCCTGTATCATCAAATCTCAGTACCACAATATCTCGAAATCTCAATGTCTTAATCTCAATATCTAGGGCGCCGTCAGTCCAGACCGGCCCCTACCATCCATCTCAAGACCACGACGGTATCCTCCGGATATCCGACGCGTCGGGTAAAATCACCGGTAGGTAGTCTCCCCCTGCCAGGCTCATCGTCATCACCACGAGCTTCTTGCCCCGGGGTACCTTAACGGGTCCACCATGTACCCGAAACGGTTCATCCAACTCCTCGAATCGGGTCTCCAAATCCATCAGCAAACTCATGGTGGACGACTCATACATCATGGGAAAAACCGCGCTTTTTATTTAAAAAGAGAAAGAAGAAGTTTGTATATGTTTTGCGGTTTTCCCCAAATCCAGAAAATCTCATGGAAATCCAAATCCAAAACCTCAATAGCACGTAAAAAGTGAATATATGCATGAGAATCCATGAATGCGGCATAACAATGAATAACAGTATGCATGAGGTAGCAGGTAATAACTACAATGTCTAAACTAACATATAAGGCAAGTACACTAATATCATGTCTAAACTATTAGCTAACAGGCTATGTCAAGCAATAATATTTTCTAAGGTGTACGTGACATGGCAATTACCGATGAAGATGTGTGTGAGCCGGCAAGTAAGTGTACGTGGTACATACGCATCATCGCTAATGGTGCTGGTGTCCTAACCATAAGATATCAACAGTAGAATATGAAGCATAATATAAGCATGTGATGCAGAGCAAACAACAATAATGAGCTGGAACTGAATACTAGACGCAACGATAACTAATCTGTTTTAACCTAATATAAGTCCTACAATGGTGCCTTTTGAAATAACACGAATCGTGGGGTTTTGAAAATAGGGGCTACGGTGTTTTTAAGAAATGATACGTTTTTTTTTGAAATATCCGTAGGATCCCTTAGGCTGTCTTTAAAAATACGCACGATTCGCAAGCTTTGAAATAGGTAGGAACCGAATCTAATCTAACAACTAACTAAACTAAAGGGCTACGCTACAAGCTAGACTACAGGTAAGGCAACCGCCTAACATCTGAGTCGATACATATACATACCTGTATATATATTAGTCGGTGATCCCGCCTCAATAATATCATATCCGATACAATATCTATAATCAGACATCCCAAGTCAAGAGTGCGGATCAATCATCAAGATATAGCTCGTACGTAAATCCGTCGTACGGCATCCCCCAATTCTGGGTACGGGTCAAAATCACATTCATCATACTATTCATCTGATATCCTCTTTATCAAATCATGATCGGGGTACTGATCTATGTCTAGTACCATACTGATACCGCCTACGTATGCATGGACGTGTGTGAAACACTACGTCAAGGACCCGCTACAACGTCATGTCGTATCTCAAATACGAACCCTGCTATATCACCGAGCTCACGGCCTCAAATCAAATCTCATCGACTCAGCTCAATCCCAAGTATCATCCTCAAATCCGTATGTGAACACATAGTCCCATACCCATGTGAACCCATAACTATATAACCTCATATAAGCACATATGAAGAAAAATGTATGCAAGAATGGGTGTGTGTATAAATGTGGTGCAGCCTCTACTCTAGGGTCTCGCAACACTAAACCTATCTATTCACACCTAAAATCTATCTTTATCATCAATAACCTCAATAAATAATAATCAATATATATGTGTGTATACGTATTCGTATACATCACCACGGACTGCGGGGGTGCTATACGCCATCCACCCGACTTCTCCCAGTAGATATAAATCTACTCACCTGGTCCTCGCTCGCTGGTGCCGACGTCGCGACGCGCTTGCTTGTCGTCTCGAAGTCCACATGGGGTACCTACATATCATAACGCACCGTATCTCATTAAAATCCGACTCATGACCAAAACGACACATGAATCCCACATAGGTCAAAACCTATGGTTGCTTTCACAAATCAACCCAAAAACTCTCGACGTCGGTGTACAAACGCCAGACCATCGAGAAAAACCCAAATACACTCATTTGTAAAATCACGAGCACTAATTATAATATAAAATAGCTTAAAATTCACAAAAACCCCAAATTCACTTTAAAAGCCATTTTTCCGAAAATCTAGCAAGCACAAATTACCCGTTTTAATACAACATCTTGATGTTTAACCGAATCTAGCGGCCACAATATTCACTAAATATCATAAGAAACTCATATAAACCATTCCTATAATTTATTCTCATCAATTTCCATAATTTCCAAAATTCTAGTTTACAATATACCCAAATTTAACAATTTTATAGCAAAAAATGCATAAACCACAATGTTGCTTGGATTTTCATGAACTAAAGTATTAAACTACACATTATAATATTAATAATGACATGAAACCTTAATTTAGATTTTAATCCCAAATATAAAACTATTTCAAAAAAACCTAGTTAGCAAAAAGAACATTTATCACAATTTCCAACTAACAATTTGAAATTTGTAAATAGATTTGGTTTTAGCAAGAATTAATATGTTAATCCACTCATTAAGATCAATACCCAAAGATGAAAACCCTAATTTAATTTACAAACCCTTCTCTTGAATTTTGAATCACAAATTTAAAACCATAATTAAACATCTAGTTAAACTAGACTAAAGTATTAGCAACAAATGAACATGGGTTTAGGGTTTATACCTCACTATCCATGGATCAAACATGGAACTAAGCCACCCAAAAATAGATCCCATACACCTAGATCCATGCTAGATAGGCCAAGGGAAAATGGGTATAGCTTGGATTTTGAGTTTGCTTTGAATTTACCTGGATTTTTGAAGCATTTTAATGGATTTTTGAGGCAAAATGGGGTGGGATTTTGGTGAAGGGCTGCTGCTGTGGGGGGTTTCAGATTTGGCCAGAAATGGAGGGGGTTTGGGTGAGGGAGGAGAGAGAGTGAGGTGGAGAAAGTAATATCTAGTTAAAGTCCACCCTTTTTCTATCATTTTCCTTTCTTTTCTTTTCTTTTCTTTTCTTGGTGATTGGAGAGAGAGAGAGGGGGGGAGGGCTGTCATGGTGGGGCCGGCCACATGGGAAGGGGAAGAGAGGGTGAGGTGTGGGTGTGTGGGTTAGGGAAAATGATAAATGTATTACCCCAATTCCCATTAACACTAATTTCACCCAAAAAAGCCTTTTTCTTCGATATTTTTCTAAACCGTTTTGGCAAACGATTTCGTTTCAAAAACCACATGATAAAATTTTATTTAATGTTTTATTATGCACAAAATTTGTTTCAACTCATTCCAATTTGTAATTTTCCCTAATTAAATATATTAGTGACGGCTTAAAATAATAATAAAATAATATTTTTTTCAGAAAATTTGAAATTTCACCCGCGGCTCAATAAACACCAAATAATAGCAATTTCATAGCTAGAATATGTATATTTAATTTTTATAATAAGATATTTGCATTTTGACTTTTTACACAAAACCCCCTTATTTTACCGATTTTCCGAAATTTCACCGAAACGATTTTCAAAACGCTACAATCTTCCCCCCTTAAAAAAATTCGGTCCCCGAATTTAAAGTAAAACTCCCCCCAAATACTAAAACATCTAAACCAAAACCATCAAGTCGTCGGGGCTCCGAAATTGTAAATACATAAAACAAAATTGTAGCGCAGCGCATGCGCATGAAAAATGAGCATATAACTCAAATCAAAACTCCGTCATGCATCCCGCAATCATCGGAGTCATGGTAAAGACACAAATGTCAAATCCAATATAAAACCAATATGATATAATCTTGAAACTATACATGTAAATATCAACTCTATATATGTAAATATCTGAAGAAAATGCATGCCAAATCTTTTAAAGTCGCTGTGCAATGCGAATACACTGCACAGTGGCGAACGTCTATCATAAGAAATTAATCATATACATATATACCTTTTGTTTGAACTGTACGTTCCTTCATTTTGGGAAACAATTTGGAAGGGTTTTCTTTATTTAAACGTTTCGTGTCATATGAGACACGTAGGTAAATACTGAGACTATAGCTCGCTTTTTGGAATTCCCTTCGATAGCTATCAATGCATGCAAAATACATTCAGGTACTGTCCTCTGACTAGTCCTGCTCAGTACGAAAACACATAGCAAATATCATAAAAACGTACTGGTCTATAAGAAATCAATCCCAAAATATGCATATGAATACTACGTGTGTCTGGTGCGCACGGAAATCAAAATCCATATATGTGTCAACATGTGTACAGAAACAAGATCTAAGTGTATCGGGTGTGCATGAAACATCTGTCATAGGCAACGTGAGTGCCTGACAGCAAAACGGATGCATCTGACATGCACGAAGAATCTCGATTTAGTGCAACTGGTGTGCACCAAAATCGTATCTCAAAACATGCGCTCAACATGCGCGAAAATCCAAACCAGGTGCATCCATCATGCACGAAATCATGAAATCCAATATCAAGTGCCGAACATGCGCAAAATCAAATCAGGTGCACAAGGTGCACAAAACAAATATCGAACATCACCATCAAAATCAAAGTCCAGGGCATCTAAATGCACAACATACGTAACACTGCACTGCAAGCATATATGAACTATACCGCGTGCAAAAACCAAATCGTGTGCGTATATACGCACAAAATCAACTCAAATGTCTAAAACCGTAAAATCATAAACATGTGAAACCAAGCACGAAAACGATATCAAGTGCAACACTGTGCAACGATCGTAAATCCTCAATCATCAAAATCAAATCATGCGAATAAATCACCCAAAACATCGAAATCAATAATGGAAGAATAGTACCGCTCAAGCGCATCCTCTAAGAATCTCGGGCCAACTGTCGCGGTCACTAGTTGGACGTCTCGTCGATGATTATGAACTCTGGCCTGCTGGTGTGCGTAACAATGACCACTCCTGGGTCAAGGTCTTCACTGTGAATTACCAATCTCTCGGTCCATTGGCTCATCGGCCCTGTCAGGTGTGCTAACGGGGATGATTCCGTTCTGGCACTTCTCTGGTCATCTCTCGGTCAATCATCGCGACCACTCGTAAGACAGCATATTACTGGCGTCGGCCTCTGGCTCTCTGAATGTACGTGACACCTCTGATCCTGGGTGCAAGTATCATTGCAGCAGTGTCCTGGAAGGAATCCTGCTCACGGTCTCTTTCATGTCTCGTCTCTGCCAACTGTCCGGAAGTCATTGTCCTTTCCTATATCTGCATCTTGCTCTGGAACGACTGCATACTCATTGCAACTCCTTCTGGGAGGTAAGTCCAAGTACCATTCCTCGGCATGCGCATCGCATCTCTGATGTCGGCGGAGTGGAACGTCATCTCATCTAGATCTGGTATGAACCTCTTACTTCACTTTTCTCTAATGTCGTCTGCTTTGGACTCGTCTCGTCGCGGCTGCATGGACTGAGCTCCAACAGCTATCCTCGTATCTGGAGTCTCCCAAGAATGCATCTCACCACCTAGCATCCGAATTAAGTTGAGCCATCCGATCGAGTCGTCAAAACCTCATAATCCCCCAAGAGCTCAACATCTTGGGCACAGTTTAATAGTATCGAGTACATACCACGGCATCGGTGGTCCAGCCGTAGAAGGGCAAACCGAAGCCTCACTAATGGCGCCGCAGAACTGCCGCAAACCCGAAGGTTCCAAGGCTTTCACGCGGTCATTAAGTCGAGTTGGGGTTTCATTCTTCTAGAGGGACCATAGAATTGCCTGCATGTCTTTCCGACTACTTTAAACTTGGAATAATAGGTTTCTGACATTCGATCTTCTCTGTCGACTCCCAACGTCTCCGCGTGAAGTCGTCTCTAGCTGGAATCAATCTATCTGATGACCTTGCATCGGGGTAGGCGAACGAACCACCTGTCCTAGTCATTTATCCTCGGGTGACTAGCGACCTTCTATCATCTCTTAGTACAACTCGTACTGCAATAGCTCCAACATCTGGGGCGATATCTCGTCGTTCGCAGCAATAACTGGTTCACTCGCCTGCATACTGAATAGTGCCTCAATCAACATGAATAAGCAAGGCGCCAACGGTCATCAAAAATCTGGCTGGCCTCTGTCGGTGGCCCAATCCTCTGGTACTGATCGGAACGTCCGAGAAATCTCGTAAAGGTGATCCGCCAAACGCTCGTAGCGCGAAAACAGAGTAAAAAGACATATCTCTGCAATCGTGTGTTGCCGGAATTACGCCCTGGTCAGTCCTCGTTCGTGACGAGCTTGTGCTGACCGCAACTCTAGCCGTAGCTCTCCCTGCCTGTAACCGTAGCAGCAAAACCAAACTGGTACCGATGAGGCTAGATCAGGAAGAAATATAATACTGAACAAGGAAATGTACATCCTAAGGCTTCATAAGTGGAGTGGCGTGTCGTAAATATGCCGCGGAACATATCAACGGTACGTCACTCTACTTTAGTCACCTATTCCATCAACCAAGGGTCATCCTACGCTCCTAAGGTTAATACCTAACGCTCTGATACCAACTTTGTCACGACCCAAAAGTACAGAACATGACTGGCACTTAGACTACGAACGTCTCAAGGCGTACGCATGCTAAGTAAGCCGAAACCCAGAAATCCAAACCAAGAGAAGTAGTAGAGAATAGGAAGAACCATATCAAATCAACCTGTATGCAACATAATATACAACGCCTAAAGGCGAGGATCACAACAGAAATGGAACTCAACCAGCAAGAAACTCAAGAAATAAAAGATGCTACTCTATGGTCGAAAGAATAACATTACTTGTCTCTATCTCAAAAAAATACAAGTTTGGTTGATGGAACTTCTAGATACAACTGAAATATAATATACAAGGTATAATGATGGGTAAGATACAATAAACCCACCTACTAGCAAGTCACCCGAAAAGAAACCGTGCCCGCAAAGCCGTAATGAAATCCGTACGGCAACACCTGCAAGAAACTGGGGCACAACGGGGGTGAGTTGCCAACTCGTGTGTAGAAAAAGATCTACGAACATAAAATCGCATGAATAACGCAACCTAGGTCAATGATCATAATATATCCTCAATATATGAATAACATGCAGCCTATAACAATGGCTAGGGTAATATCTAACCTGAGTGTGATCTCACGTGCCCGTGTCAGTGCCTCAGGTAGCAATATATCATATGAATGAGGTATGAATGCATGAAAACAGAATACATGTAAATGAAGAAACTGTTTTCATAAATTAGTGAGATTTCGTTTGTATTTTTAAAATGAGGTATCATAAATGAAATCAGCACCAACAGTGGATAGCATCGACACAAAACATAAATCTCAATGTCTCAAAACCTCAGGCTCCGGCCATCCGGACTGGCCTGTATCATCAAATCTCAGTACCTCAATATCTCGAAATCTCAATGTCTCAATCTCAATATCTAGGGCGCCGTCAGTCCAGACCGGCCCCTACCATCCATCTCAAGACCACGACGGTATCCTCCGGATATCCGACGCGTCGGGTAAAATAACCGGTAGGTAGTCTCCCCCTGCCAGGCTCATCGTCATCACCACGAACTTCTTGCCCCGGGGTACCTTACCGGGTCCACCATGTACCCGAAACGGTTCATCCAACTCCTCGGATCGGGTCTCCAAATCCATCAGCAAACTCATGGTGGACGACTCATACATCATGGGAAAAACCGCGCTTTTTATTTAAAAAGAGAAAGAAGAAGTTTGTATATGTTTTGCGGTTTTCCCCAAATCCAGAAAATCTCATGGAAATCCAAATCCAAAACCTCAATATCACGTAAAAAGTGAATATATGCATGAGAATCCATGAATGCGGCATAACAATGAATAACAGTATGCATGAGGTAGCAGGTAATAACTACAATGTCTAAACTAACATATAAGGCAAGTACACTAATATCATGTCAAAACTATTAGCTAACAGGCTATGTCAAGCAATAATATTTTCTAATGTGTACGTGACATGGCAATTACCGATGAAGATGTGTGTGAGCCGGCAAGTAAGTGTACGTGGTACATACGCATCATCGGTAATGGTGCTGGTGTCCTAACCATAAGATATCAATAGTAGAATATGAAGCATAATATAAGCATGTGATGCAGAGCAAACGACAATAATGAGCGGGAACTGAATACTAGACGCAACGATAACTAATCTGTTTTAACCTAATATAAGTCCTACAATGGTGCCTTTTGAAATAACACGAATCGTGGGGTTTTGAAAATAGGGGCTACGGTGTTTTAAAGAAAAGATACGTTTTTTTTTTGAAATATCTGTAGGATCCCTTAGGCTGTCTTTAAAAATACGCACGATTCGCAAGCTTTGAAATAGGTAGGAACCGAATCTAATCTAACATCTAACTAAACTAAAGGGCTACGCTACAGGATAGACTACAGGTAAGGAAACCGCCTAACATCTGAGTCGATACATATACATTCTTGTATATATATTAGTCGGTGATCCCGCCTCAATAATATCATATCCGATACCATATCTATAATCAGACATCCCAAGTCAAGAGTGCGGATCAATCATCAAGATATAGCTCGTACGTAAATCCGTCGTACGGCATCCCCCAATTCTAGGTACGGGTCAAAATCACATTCATCATACTATTCATCCGATATCCTCTTTATCAAATCATGATCGGGGTACTGATCTACGTCTAGTACCATACTGATACCGCCTACGTATGCATGGACGTGTGTGAAACACTACGTCAAGGACCCGCTACAACGTCATGTCGTATCTCAAATACGAACCCTGCTATATCACCGATCTCACGGCCTCAAATCAAATCTCATCGACTCAGCTCAATCCCAAGTATCATCCTCAAATCCATATGTGAACACATAGTCCCATACCCATGTGAACCCATAACTATATTACCCCATATAAGCACATATGAAGAAAAATGTATGCAAGAATGGGTGTGTGTATAAATGTGGTGCAGCCTCTACTCTAGGGTCTCGCAACACTAAACCTATCTATTCACACCTAAAATCTATCTTTATCATCAATAACCTCAATAAATAATAATCAATATATATATGTGTGTATACGTATTCGTATACATCACCACGGACTGCGGGGGTGCTATACGCCATCCACCCGACTTCTCCCCGTAGATATAAATCTACTCACCTGGTCCTCGCTCGCCGGTGCCGACATCGCGACGCGCTTGCTTGTCGTCTCGAAGTCCACATGGGGTACCTACATATCATAACGCACCGTATCTCATTAAAATCCGACTCATGACCAAAACGACACATGAATCCCACATAGGTCAAAACCTATGGTTGCTTTCACAAATCAACCCAAAAACTCTCGACGTCAGTGTACAAACGCCAGACCATCGAGAAAAACCCAAATACACTCATTTGTAAAATCACGAGCACTAATTATAATATAAAATAGCTTAAAATTCACAAAAACCCCAAATTCACTTTAAAAGCCATTTTTCCGAAAATCTAGCAAGCACAAATTACCCGTTTTAATACAACATCTTGATGTTTAACCGAATCTAGCGGCCACAATATTCACTAAATATCATAACAAACTCATATAAACCATTCGTATAATTTATTCTCATCAATTTCCATAATTTCCAAAATTCTAGTTTACAATATACCCAAATTTAACAATTTTATAGCAAAAAAATGCATAAACCACAATCTAGCTTAAATTTTCATGAACTAAAGTATTAAACTACACATTATAATACTAATAATGACATGAAACCTTAATTTAGATTTTAATCCCAAATATAAAACCATTTCAAAAAAACCTAGTTAGCAAAAAGAACATTTATCACAATTTCCAACTAACAATTTGAAATTTGTAAATAGATTTGGTTTTAGCAAGAATTAATATGTTAATCCACTCATTAAGATCAATACCCAAAGATGAAAACCCTAATTTAATTTACAAACCCTTCTCTTGAATTTTGAATCACAAATTTAAAACCATAATTAAACATCTAGTTAAACTAGACTAAAGCATTAGCAACAAATGAACATGGGTTTAGGGTTTATACCTCACTATCCATGGATCAAACATGGAACTAAGCCACCCAAAAATAGCTCCCATACACCTAGATCCATGCTAGATAGGCCAAGGGAAAATGGGTATAGCTTGGATTTTGAGTTTGCTTTGAATTTGCATGGATTTTTGAAGCATTTTAACGGATTTTTGAGGCAAAATGGTGTGGGATTTTGGTCAAGGGCTGCTGCTGTGGGGGGTTTCAGATTTGGCCAAAAATGGAGGGGGTTTGGGTGAGGGAGGAGAGAGAGTGAGGTGGAGAAAGTAATATCTAGTTAAAGTCCACCCTTTTTCTATCATTTTCCTTTCTTTTCTTTTCTTTTCTTGGTGATTGGAGAGAGAGAGAGAGGGGGAGGGCTGTCATGGTGGGGCCGGCCACATGGGGAGGGGAAGAGAGGGTGAGGTGTGGGTGTGTGGGTTTGGGAAGAAGATAAATGTATTACCCCAATTCCCATTAACACTAATTTCACCCAAAAAAGCCTTTTTCTTCGATATTTTTCTAAACCGTTTTGGCAAACGATTTCGTTTCAAAAACCACATGATAAAATTTTATTTAATGTTTTATGATGCACAAAATTTGTTTCAACTCATTCCAATTTGTAATTTTCCCTAATTAAATATATTAGTGACGGCTTAAAATAATAATAAAATAATATTTTTTTCAGAAAATTTGAAATTTCACACCCGCGGCTCAATAAACACCAAATAATAGCAATTTCATAGCTAGAATATGTATATTTAATTTTTATAATAAGATATTTGAATTTTGACTTTTTACAGAAAACCCCCTTATTTTACCGATTTTCCGAAATTTCACCGAAACGATTTTCAAAACGCTACATAGATCCAAAAGGTTACTGGGATTGTCCCAATCCAGGTACATTGACACCATACTAAGAGTTTTAGTATGGAAGAATCCAAGCGTGGGAACCAACCCATGATCTCTAGACTCACTCTCTCCAAAGAGATGTCTCCCAAGACTGATTTGGAGAGAGCTCGCATGCAAGGGATACCCTATGCTTCGGCAGTAGGCTCTATCATGTATGCGATGCTATGTACCAGACCCGATGTAGCATACTCACTAAATGCAGTGAGTCGGTATCAAGCAGATCCGGGAGAGAGTCACTGGACAGCTGTGAAGAACATTCTCCAGTACTTGCGAAGGACTAGAGACATGTTCTTGGTGTATGGTAACGGAGAACTCTGGGTGGAGTCCTTTACCGATTCTAGCTTCCAAAGTGATAAGGACGACTCTAAGTCGCACTCGGGATTTTTCTTTACCCTTAATGGAGGGGCGGTATGTTGGAAGAGTTCCAAACAGGATACCGTTGCAGACTCGACGATGGAGGCAGAATACATCGCTGCCAACAATGCTGCCAAAGAGGCTGTCTGGATGAAGAAGTTCATCACTGAACTTGGTGTGGTTACATCCATTGAACATCCAATACCTCTGTATTATGATAACAATGGAGCTGTGGCTTTGGCCAAGGAACCCAGATCCCATCAGAAATCCAGACATATTCTGAGGCGGTATCACCTGATCAGGGAAATAGTTGATCGCCGGGAGATCGAGGTCAGGAGATTAGATACGAAGGATAACACTGCGGATCCACTCACGAAGGCCATTCCCCAGATACAGTTTGAGAGATTATCCGGGATGCTAGGTATGAGATACTACAGCAGCTGGCCTTAGTGCAAGTGGGAGATTGTTAGTTATGTATATGCCCTAGAGGTTATTGTTGTACATATGATGTATATTATGATGGATGCTTGGATATATACAGTGAGGACTTTCTTGCTCGTCATGATAGTATGCTATTTGGTTTCACTTTATCTTAACATGTTGACTTGTATTGGTTTACTGTCTTTCTCTCACTTGTTGATAAAGCCCTTAGGATCTGTACTCGACTACTGGGATTATGATGAGATCATACTAGTGGGGCCACGGTAGTCGATGAGTACATCCTATAAATGTTCCTAGTCGAGGGTATATCGAGACAGGGCATCGATACACCAGAGTAGACGAGCGTATACGCATCTTGACCCATATGATGGGCGATAGATGATCCCATATCCATCGGTGTTTGACATCAAAGATGGTGTACGGGTGCTCAGTGGAGACTGGGTACACTAGACGGACTCGCCGAGAACTCCCAGTTGGTGATATACCACACGTCAGATGGCAGTTCTCCGGTGACACTGGTACAGGGTAGTCTGTAGACCCGAGATCGTCATAGAGTCTTGTGTGATTGCCACTGTGCTTTGATTTCCACCTTACCACATCCAAGAGGGCGTGCAAAACGGAGGCTTTTGGGTACAGTCCCGAATCACATGGAGGCAATGAGCAATAGGAGGGGATTCGTCTCTCCCGGTATAGGGAGTTGATGTCGTGCTGTGTTCGATTGGCTATAACTGGAAGTCCCTGGCCAGGGCTGATATAGAGATATACTGGTAAGTGTTACCAGTAGTTTCTCGACCTGTTATGAGCCTCACATCGACACGACTTATCGATTACTGGGGTCCGACGTATACCACCCCTAGACTTGATATGCGACATATCAGACGAACAGGCCGGACTTTACGGGAGTGTTACTGATTGGATTCATAGGAGAACGGACAGGCTAGCTTGTTGATCTTCTGATCGCTCAATACCTGGGTGACTGTTATGTTTAGCTGACCACTTGCAGCTTGTGGGTGTTTGATATGATCATCACCTGCTACCGGCGTATTGACGATTCTTTAGAGTCCTACACATAGGTTTCTTGGCTCAGGCGAAACGGAGTAGAGGCACATATGTGATATGTGCAGGACCAAGGATAATGCGATATGAGATACCGTATTATATTCTCGCGATATTTAGATATGAATCGGGAAATTGGATCAAGTGCTGATTCGATGAATCGGTACATGATATATTAGTCAGTTATATTCGATATAGCCGGATCGTTGGATCAAGTGTTGATTCGATGATTTAATGTGTAATGATATATATGATATATTGTATTACATTATCTAATATTGGCTCACTTTATTATTTCATTTTCTCACCGGATTAATACATTGATATATATGCGATATATGTTAATTGTATTATTTTCTTTTGTTGCAAATATATAATATATATGTGATATATATTATTGTGACATATTATGATTTATTATGAAACATGATTAGGGATGATAAAAAGGGATTAGGGTTTGATTAGGGTTAGCTCTTTAAAGCACTTTCTAGAAGGATTCTCTTTTGTCTTGGTTAAGATATTATGGTTGATCCTTATCCCTAACCTAACCAAACCCTAACTCTAGTTTATTCTCTACAAGTTTTATCCTCTCATCCTTAACCATGGTTCCATAATCAATCATATACTCTTGACTACTATTCATCACAAAAGGATTATTCTTTCATTCTTCATCTTCTTCTCTCTTGAGTTTTGAGAGAGAGCTCACTACTTAATCCTTTTATGATGATTTATTGTGAGAAAGTGAAATAAAAAGATAGCATAAATACTACTCCATCATCCTCATCTAATCTAGCCCATTAGATTAGGTTGTTCATCTCTTTAGAGTGAGAAAGCTTGGGTTATAGCAACTTCGACGTAGATCATCGGAGAATCGGAACACTTCAAGCTAGCATGGATCGTTCGAGTCGTGGAGCCTCTCTTGAGTCCGGGAGATCATGGATCGCGGCGAAGGGACTTCTACTCGGAGCTTGTGAAGCGAAGGAGAGGACTACAATGGTTGTAATCCCTCACACTTAGTATAAAAGATATTATCTTGCATGCTAAACCCTAATA
Source organism: Agapanthus africanus (assembly GCA_030015575.1). Lineage (NCBI taxonomy): Eukaryota > Viridiplantae > Streptophyta > Magnoliopsida > Asparagales > Amaryllidaceae > Agapanthus > Agapanthus africanus. The sequence goes on along the minus strand of JASDDO010000031.1, from coordinate 254,261,128 downwards.
ATCTAGCAAAGATCCCGTCTTTGGGTTGTTCAGCACATGTAAAATTTTATTCGGGCATGTTTGATGCTTTATGAACCTTCACAAGTGTGCCTAGGAACCCTACAGATATGTCGTACGAGACGTTAGGTCCGTACCCCTCATTGTCATATAGGTTGATAGGATCCCTAATGTTTTAATGCCGTCGTACGATGGATTATACCGTATATGATGTTGTGAGGCTGGATTCCGATTGATAAATTTACCTACTCGATATTGTAGACACGTATACCTTATAGCTTTTAGCTGATGATTTACCTTATGCTGCATTCATGTTATTCATATTGCATTACTTCTACCTGTGCTAGTACACCTGCACCATTATCGATGATGCGTATGTTACACTTACACAGATTTTCCGGCTCACACACTTCATCATCGATAATTGCCATGTCACTACACAGTAGGATTTCTGCATCATGATATGACTCTTCGCATAATTCACTTGCGTATATACCCACTTGTACATCCATATTGGCGCACATACATATTGTACACGCATACTTGCGTATATACCCACTTGTACATCCATATTGGCGCACATACATATTGTACACGCATACTTGTGTATATACCCACTTGTACATCCATATTGGTGCACATATATACTGTACACTCATACTTGCGTATATACCCACTTGTACATCCATATTGGCGCACATACATATTGTACACGCATACTTGCGTATATACCCACTTGTACATCCATATTGGCGTACATACATATTGTACACCCATACTTGTGTGCATATATATATCTTGTGCATCCATACCCACTTATTGATGCTGGCTTTGATTTTGGAGAAATTGGGGACCGCAGGATATATTTTAAAAACTGGAATCATTTAAAAGAGCGGTTTTTCCTTAATATGTCATATCACTGTTCCATATTGCATGATATACGGATATGCTTACATTTCCATTATATGTCGCATACATCATGCTTTATGATTTTACGCATTGAGATATGCCGTTTTCTTGAGATTTCTGGATTTGAGAACCGTGGCTATTTCAAAAGAAAGCATGTACTGTTTTAAAAATCCGGTTTCTCTTGATAAGATATTTCTGTGCGTCCACCATGCATTTTCTCGGTTCTGAGACGTGTGACATGTGAAACCCAATTCGAGGAGCTGGATGAGGCCGATTGCGGGTACATGGTGGACCCGGTATGGTACCCCGGGGCGAGAACGGATTGTTGTATAATAGACGGTGAGCCTGGCAGAGGGACTACTACCTACCGGTAATTGTATTTGGACTTGGCAGAGATCCGGAGGATACCGACTAGAGTAGAGAGATGGATATGAGGGCCGACCAGGGTGTGCGGCGCCTGAGATATATGAGGATTTACGTGTCGATGCTAGACATGGGTTTCATGATGTTTTCGAGTGTCGATGTTGGACACTCAGGTTCCATGATTTTGAGGTGTCGCGAGGGACACCCGTTGATTTATATCCTCATACTTTCATGCATATGGTTTTATGATATTCACAGACATTGATTATATGGTTGGACGAGATCCACATGCATACATACATTGATTATATTATTGGACGAGATCCACATGCATACATACATTGATTATATTGTTGGATTATATCTGCATACATATAGGTATTGATTACATTGTTAGCACATATACAGATACGGTCACCCTAGATATCATAGTATTACCTTTATGATTTAGTTGACCTAAGAGCCGTTATTTGTTTGATTTCTACTTGTAGTTGTTTTTCTATACACGAGTTGGCAACTCACCCCCGTTGTGTCACAGTTCTTGCAGGTTGACCGCATGTATCAGTAGCGGTATCGCTGGCACACAGTTGCTTTCGGGTGATTGCTTTGATACTATATATTAGATCGTACCCCTCTTGTTTTTATTAGTCATATTTTATCTAGTCAACTCCATCAAATCAAACTAGTATTTTTATACGTAATGAGACTTAGCGAAACTTGTAGTTGCGAGACTTGAGTGATGGGTTTTATTTTCGCATTTTGGGAGATATCTCGCTTTATTCCTTATCTTTTGTTTTGAACTTCGTCGTTGGGCGTCATTTACCTATATTTATGTTTTGTGTGGTTATGAATCCGCCGTTTGGCGAAGAGCTAGCTCCCGCTTGGGTATGCCTTTATCATTATCTTGTATTTGTGGTTTTGGATCAAAATATACAAAGGAAGTGTTGCCCAAATTTTTAAAAGACGAAACATGTTTTTAAACATGCATAATCCACTTGCATTTTTCATGTTCCATTATCTATGCATTAAGAAAACCTTTGATTTCATTATACCTTTATTTCAAAACTTCACCTATTTTATTTACTTAAAAAGATTTAGATTTCTGGGTTTCAGCTTACTTGAATTACGTTTCGCCTTTAGAGGTTGCGTGATTTAAGTGCTGGTCACGAGCTAATATTTCGGGTTATGAAAAAGTTGGTATCAGAGCGCTAGGTTTAACCTTGGTTCGAGTTTAGGTTTGACTATGTGTAGTATGGGGCGTAAATTATTTCGGAACCTACGCTTGACCTTACGGAACAAAGACTTGAACAAGGGGGTATTAGATCCGAACTTTCATTTCATAGGCTGACCCTGATTGATGGAGTAGGTAGCTTGAGTAGAGTGACGTACCATACGTATGTTCCGCGGTATATTTACGATACGATACTCCACTTAAGAAACCTTACGATGTACATATTTTGAGATCCATGATTCTCTTCGTACCCATGATTATACATCCATTTGAGATCCTCGATTCTATTTGTTTCCATGATCACACTCTCATTGATGATGTTCCTTCTTACGATCATGTATCCGTTCTGGATCTGTCGTTTTCTTTCATGCCATTGATTCTGCTTTCTTCGATACTCGATTGAGGTTCCTGTCACCATGGTTTGAGAGTGGATCGAGCTGTTGCTAGTGTTGCAGTCAGGGCGAGCTCGTCATGGATGAGGACTGACCATTGTGTTTTCTGGTGACTTGAGAATGTCTCGATGTAGTGTTGTGTTGTGACCTCTTGTTGAGGCGAGTGTTTGGTTTTGCACCGGATGATCGGGCCATTGATAGAACTGCCTGTTGCGAGAGGACTGTTGATGTACAACATACCTCAGAGATTGTGATGTCGCCTACCGTGCAGACAGATGACCCAGCTATTGCTGAGATTGATAGGATGTCGCTTCCAGAGCTTACGAGCTGAGATCGCCTGAGCTTCCAAGCAGAAATGCGACAGATGATAGCTAGTCTATCCCGAGTTGAGAGACAAAGGTGATTCGTCAGATTGATGCACCGACGTAGGCCCAGTTGAGTTGAAGATTTCCAGTGTGGAGAGTCTTACTCAGATTTAGAGCAGACCGATCCAGAGATGACCGTTGGTGTATCGTCTTTCCTGGAAGATTGAGGCATTGTGTAGCATGCGACGAAGGGTATTCACATGTTGTATAGGCGAAGTTAAAAGGTTCGAATGAATGTCAGGAAACCATTTTTCCTACTTTAAGTATTCGGAAGAACATGCAGGTGATTCTGTGGATCCTCTAGAAGAATGAAACCCTAACTCGACATGATGACCATGGAACCGCTTTTGAACCTTAGGGTTTGCGGCAGTTTAGCAGTGCCATAAAGGAGGCTTGGGTTTGCCCTTCTATGGTTGGTCCGTAGGTACTGTGGTATGTACCAGATATTATTAGACTGTGCTCAGGTGTTGAGTTTTCGGGAAATTATGGGACTTTGATGAATCGATCGAAACGTTTAACGTCGTCCGGATATCATGTGATAAGCTGACCATTTTCTGATAGAGGACCTCACCCAGATGCGTTGTGAGTTGATCGAGGACAGACGAGTATCGAGTATTCCTCCGATAGTTGGGACGAGTTCCTGAGGACGTGTTCGGCTAGATATCTTCTATAGAGTGATGAAGATACCGGGTTCGTGACTTCGAGTCTGTGTGAGACTTCGGAATGACCGTGGCCGAGAACCATTGCAGTATGCAGATAGCATGGCGTGACGTCATGGTGGACGATGATAAAGACGAGCGGAACCAGAGGTTCGTGTGAGATGCTGACGAGCTGTTGTTACTCCCCATTGATGCCATAGGATCTGATATGCATACAGAGGCGTTGGGATGCGGCCAATTCCAGAGGAAAATGTTGTGCTGAAAACACAGATGTCCATAAGATGAGAAAAGATTATGTAAGAGTACCAGCCTCCGTACAGTTCGGCACAGGCGAGATCGGAAGAGACCTTGAGCAGGATTCCTTCCAGGACACTGCTGCAATGAGATTTTCACCCATGATCAGTTGCGTCACATGTATTCAGAGAGAAAGAAGCCGAGGCCAGTGACATGCTGCTTTACGAGTGGTCATACCAGTTGGCCGAAAGGTGACCAGAGAAGTGCCAGAACGGAATCGTTCCCGTCAGCACACCTGACCGGGCTGATGAGCCGATGGATTGCGAGATTGGTAATCCACAGAGAAGATGAGGACCTAGAGATAGAAGATGCCAGACCGTGAGCAGGAGGCAAGCGGATGTTCTTGCTCCGCCAGTTTGGGCGCACTGACACATTTTTCGACATTGTAGGAGGTGTACCTCAATGTCATTTACTGCGATTTGCGTTATGATCCGAGTACCACGCTTATATCACTTGGATTTGAGTTTTGATGATTGAGTTTCATGATATTGTTTTCGTGCACCATGGCTGCACCTGCTGGGTATTGTCATTTTTAGGCATAGTCATTGCGTTGGATATATATTTTATACACCTTGGTACACTCGGTGTCGTTCTTATACGCATTTGAGTTATTAATGTGATTTTCGTGCATTGGTTGCACCGTACTTGTATTCCGCGCATTTGATGCACCAGATTTGAGATTTTCGTGCACAATAGATGCACCAGATATTGTTGTCGTGCACACCCGTTGGAGTGGACAGATGCTTTTCTGCACACCCGTTGCACTTAGTTTTGGTTTGTGCATATAGTGGTACCTGTGTTTGGATTTGATTTCCGTGCGCACCAAACGCATATGATTGTTGGATACGCCTTTCAAGGCTGATTTTTCTTTTTAGCACGTTGTTTTCATGATGGACACTATGTTATATAGTAGCCAAACAAGACTGATCTGAGGACACTACCTGAGTATTTTGCATGCATTAAAAAGTTACCAAGAGGTTTTCAAAAATAAGCTATAGTCTCGCTATTTCCTATGTGTCCGTGAATGACACGAACGTTTATAAAGGAAAACCTTGTTGGAATATTTCAAAAAGGACAAAACGTATATTTGAGCAAAACATATATGAAACTATATTTACTATTTTGCAAATGAGCGTCCGTCACTTATGCCGGGAGTTACGCATCACACGGCGATTCAGAAAGGATTTTGCATGTATTTTATTCAAATTTTGGAGTTTTTCAAGGATGCGTACTATATACATAATATAGTATTTGACTAGTGTATGTTAGATCTCAGTAATGGATTTCGATATCTGTATCTCTATTGTAACTCTGAGGATGTGCGTGCAAATCAGATGATTTGTGTGACGTTTGACGGTGTTCGGTTTTGAGTTTTGTACTCGTTTTCATGCGCACTTGACGTGCTGTGTTATTCTGTATCTTTCGTGACTTCGAAGCCTCTTTGAATTGAGTTGAGTATTGAAATGTTTTAGATTTTTGGGGTTTAAATTTAAATTCGGGGACTGAATTTATTTAAGGGGGGAAGACTGTAACATTTCAGAAAATATAAAATATTATTTTTGGAATTTAATATTAAAATAATATTTTTTTACCGAAAACTGCTCGATTTGCGAAATTGGGGTTTTCAAAAAATGGTATAAATATATACCAATAAGTGTGAGATATATGGAAATTAAAAATGATTTATTCATTTAAAAAGATATTTATCAGATTTGGCATTTTGAAATTTATTATATGCAGTTTGGATAAAAACCCGATTAGTGCACTACTAATCGCTATTAGGCCAAATCCGTGTTTCTACAGTTCTCCATGGTTAGTGCACCATGACATGTTATGTGTTGTTTCATTTATGTTTTTTTATTTGGGTTTATGTGTTTATTGGTGAGAATAGAAAAGAAAAGAGAAATGATTGAGGAGAGAGGGGGGGACATAATGATGAGAGTGAGCATGTTAGGAGAGAGAATGAAAGTGAGAAAGACAGAAAGGGAGAGAGAGGGCAGCCCATTCTTTTTCCCCACCATTTTATTTCACCTCCTTCTTCATCCTCAAGCCCCTCATTCTACCCTCATAACCCATCTCCAATCTTTCATCAAAACCCTATACCCCCATCACAAAAGAAGATCACCTCCTCACCCTCATCGCATTGGACCAAGAAAAGTTAGATTTTGAAGACTTGGGACTTCTAGGGTTTTGCTTGTAGGGTTCCTAGGCACTCTAACATGGTTCTACAAGGCATAAACCATGCCCGATTCAAAGAAATAGCCGTGCCGAACAACCCTAACCAAGATCGTATACTAGAGATTATGCGAAAACTAGCAGGTTAAACATTTTAACACTAAGTGAAAAGGGATTATAACCATTGTAGATCCGGTCCTTCACTTCTAAAGCTCCGTGTTGACGTCCCTTCGCTGCGATCATCGAGATCCCAGACTCGAGTGATGGTTTCCTCGGAGAAATGAGCGGGCTACGTCGTTGACTTCGAGGCCGAAGATGATCTACGTCGAGGAGACTCAAACTCAAGCTCCATCTTTAGTAGGTCAAGAACTTTGTGAAGAGAACACCCTAAACTAAATGGCAAGTAATAGAGGATGATGAAATAGGAAATGGGTTCACTTTGGATTTGGGTTTCTCACTCTTTTTCTTCACTTGAAATTTTTCTAGCAAGCTATTCTTCTTCTTGAAGAAGAAGAAAGAAAAGAAAATGAATTATATGAAAAAGAATAATCAAGTGAAGTCTATCATAATGCAACCATGGGTGAGCTAACCTTTGTAGAGACTAAACCATAGTTCATTATAATGGTTTGGTTAATGAATATCTTAATCAAGACAAAATCAGTGGACTTTGTCAAAGTTGCTTTAAGCTTCATGAAGTTTCAAGCCATGACAAAACAAGCCACCATTTTGAATAATTAAGATAAATAAAAACCTAAATTATAATTAACATGGTGTATGTCACACACACACCCATGTTTGCATGTATCATCAATCATGATACAAACTAGTGCACAAATATATATCATATATAGAACTTGTGCACATCAAGTGAGAAAATCAATCTTAAGTGAACTAATACTAGTTAATGTAAAGTAATATATCAAATATATAAATATAAATTAAATCATTAAATCAACACTTGATTTAATGATCCGGTCATATCGCATATAACCGACTAATATCTAGTGTATCAATGTATCGAATCAACACTTGAATCGGTAACCCGGCTATATCTCATATAACCGTCCGATGATACAAATCGCGAGAATAGAATACAGTATCACATACTGGTATTATTCTCGGTCCCGTACATATCTCATATGCGCTCCTATTTCGTTTCGCTTGAGCCAGGAAACCTCTGTGTAGGACTCTAAGACTCGTCAATACGCCGGCAGTAGGTGGTGATCATATCAATCACCCACAAGCCGCAAGCGGTCTGCTAAACGTAACGGCCACCCGGGTATTGAGCGATCAGAAGATCAACGAGCAAGCCTGCTCACACTCCTGCGAATCCAATTAGTAACACTTACTGCACAGTCCGGTCTGTTCGTCTGATATGTCGCTGTAACTCCACATTGCTCACCCCGGTTCTTACGGGGAGGCGGAAACGGCGAAATCCAATGATTTTGGCGCAAGGCAACATGGAAAAAAAGTCGAGATCTTTGCTAAACTAGAAACTAGTAAACACTTAGAGGTTTTAACTACTATGCTTGTAGAAAGTATACCTCACGGAATCGGTCCTTCGGGTCTTCATTCCGCTGTCCCGCTCGTCCATCCAAGCTCCAAGCGTCGATCCGGACCTTGGGCACCTCCGCGGCCTTCTTGAGTCGAAGATGATCCACCCGAGAGATGTACACCGAGCTCCACCTCAAGCCGAGGCAACTAGGGTAAAGTGATTGCTAGTCAAGAAGCCCTAGAATGTATAGAGGAGATGTATGGATGTATTTGTCTTTCTGGGATCTTTTTCTCTCAACACATGAGATCAAAAGATAAGATCAAGAGGAGAAAGAAGAAGGAGAAAGTTTAGTAACCATGGAGCTTTTCTTTTCTTCTCATTTCAAGAGAGAGAATGAGAATGGAATAATGAAAAAGATTAAGCCAAATGAAATGAACCATGGTTGCAATAATACACTAATCTCATCATTACTAATCCTATCATGATAAAGTTGATGGCACATTGAATTGACCATTATCGTAACTCAAGAATTATAAAGAAAATGAAAGAAGAGTGTAGATCCCTCTTGAAGGTCAATGGTCAACACGGTCAACGGGTCAACAAAGTCAAGAGAGGTCTAAGTGGTCAAATGGTCAATGCAATTAGCCATCACTAATCTATCACTAAAAGGATTAGTAAACAATGTCTCCGGCTCATAACGGTTTTGACCAAACGAATTGTCAAAACCCTAATGAGTGTGCCACATTACGGTTTTGGCCGAGCCAACTGCCAAAACCTTAATGGGGCACCTCCTCCTTCATCGCTCCTCAAAACAGTGCATACACACCCGCATCCGCATTCCGTAGAATGCGAATGCACAGAAGACAAATCAAATCCATCTGTGCAATACTAGGATCTGGCTTAAACCAAAGCCCACTAGTATTGGCTGCCCGAACAGCATACGCACACAAGTGCACGTAAGTGATCGTAGCCCTGTCGTAAAACCATACGGCCTCTACACGTTTCGCTCAATGCAGGGAAACTCTCTGTGTGGGACTCTAAAGACTCAACACTACGATGGCAGTGGGTTGAACCACAGACCGCAAGCGGAACTAGCTGTACGTAACGGTCCCCAGGTAGATGTTGATAAGAAGGCCGATAAGGTAAACCCATCCGAACTCCTACTGAGCCTGTATGTGACAATCTCCGTACAGTCCGGTCTGTTCGTCTGATACATCGCATGGCGGGCCTAGGGGGGCGGTGAACGTTAGTCCCCTAATAGTGGTACAAGTCGTGTCGGAGTGTAGCCCAGAACACCCTGAGATAACACTGGAAACCTACCAGTATATCTCGCTTGCCCTGGCCAGGGACTACTTGTGTAATGGCTCTCCTAGACACAGCGCGATGTCAACCCCCAATACCGGGAGCGACGAATCCTGTCTAACCGTCACTGCCTCCAAGTGCTTCGGGACTGCACCCAGCTACTACTGGTTTGCACGACTCCTTTGAGCCGTGGTAGGGTAGTAATCTAAGTACAGTGGGAACACACTTGAGGCGAAGTGACAGTGTCAAGTCGGCGGACTAAGATGTACTCATGTCACCTAGGAACTGATAACTGACGATAGGTATAATACCAACCAACAGTTCCCAACGAGTCCTCTCCAGTGTACTCGTAACCTAACGAGCACCCGCATACTATGTCAAGTACGACGTACTGACGGCTGTAGGACAGACCGTCTCCCCCGCTGGGATGAGAAGCGCATACGCTAGTCTACTCCGGAGTATCGATGCCTTGTCTCGATAGTCCTACGACTAGGGACTGTATAAGGATGTGCTTATGGATTACCCAGCCCCCACGAGTGTGAGCGCCATCACAACGCTGGTAATCAAGCAAAGGTCCTAAGGGCTCTACTAATATGTATATAAGCGATATGCTAAAAGAAACACATGCACAAATTGAAGTAGAGACAAACCAAGTAGCATACTACCATTTCGAGCAAGCTTGTCTATACAACTGTGAATATCCCAAGCTTCCATCAAGTAATATACAAGCTAGTATGATACAGTAATGGCCTCTACGGCATATACACTAACAATCTCCCACTTGCACTAAGGCCATGTGCTGGCGTATCAAAGACCTATCATCTCGATCAGCCGCTCGAACTGAGTCTGGGGTAGGGCCTTCGTGAGTGGATCTACAGTGTTGTTCTCCGTATTTACTCTCTTCACCTCGATCTCCCGGGGATCTACAATCTCCCTGATCAGGTGGTACCGCCTCAAAATGTGCCTGGACTTCTAATGGGACCTGGGTTCCTTCGCTAAAGCTATAGCGCCGTTGTTGTCGCAATACAGCGGTATTGGATCAACAATGGTAGGAACCACCTGAAGCTCCGTGAGGAACTTCTTCATCCAGACATCTTCCTTTGCGGCATTGCAAGTAGCTATGTACTCCACTTCCATAGTTGAGTCTGCAACGGTCTCCTGCTTGGAACTCTTCCAGCAAACCGCCCCTCCATTGAGGGTAAACACATAACCCGACATGGACTTGGAGTCATCCTTGTCACTCTGGAAGCTAGAGTCAGCAAAAGGCCTCGAGATGGAGATCTTTTCCGCCATACACCAAGAACATCTCTTTAGTCCTTCTCAGTTACTTGAGAATGTTCTTTACCGCTATCCAGTGTTTCTCCCCTGGGTTCGACTGATACCGGCTTACAACGCTCAATGCGTATGCTACATCTGGTCTGGTACATAACATCGCATATATTATAGAGCCTACCGCAGAAGCGTAGGGTATAATAGACATGCGATCCCTTTCCAAATCAGTCTTGGGAGACATCTCTTTGGAGAGGGTGATCCCGTGACAAGCTGGTAGATTACCGCGCTTGGAATCTTCCATACTGAACCTTTTCAGTATGGTGTCTATGTACCTTGACTGTGAAAGCCCCAACATCCTCTTAGATCTATCACGATAGATCTGGATCCCCAGAATGTAGTTGGCATCGCCCAGGTCCTTCATGGAGAACCTCTGTGACAAGAATCCTTTGACTGACTATAGCATAGGAATATCATTTCCTATTAGGAGAATATCATCCACGTACAAGACGAGGAATACCACAGTTCTCCCTACAATCTTACTGTAAATGCATGGTTCATCTGGGTTTTTGATAAAGTCGAATTCTTTGAAAGTATCATCAAACCAGATGTTCCAACTCCGCGATGCCTGCTTCAGTCAATAGATGGATTTGAGCAACTTGCACACTTTACCGCTGCTCCCACTCTGAATGAATCCCTCCGGCTGATCCATATAGACGCACTCTTCCAAATTTCCATTTAGGAAAGCCGTCTTTACATCTATCTGCCAGATTTTATAATCGTGGAAGGCAGCAATGGCAAGAAGGATCCGAATGGATTTCAGCATAGCCACTGGAGAAAAGGTCTCGTCATAGTCCAAACCAGGTATTTGACGAAAACCCTTTGCAACATGTCTAGCTTTATAGGTCTCAACCTGCCCATCTACACCAATCTTCTTTCTGAGGATCCATTTGCAGCCTACGGGTTTTACCCCTTCTGGAGCAAAGTCCAAAGTCCAAACTTTGTTGGTGTACATGGACTCCATCTCGGCCTGCATTGCATCCATCCATTTTACCGAGTCGCCGCTCTGAATGGCTTGATGGAAGCTAGTAGGCTCACCATAATCCATGGTGCAATCCTCTCTATCCCCGTCTATAAGAAAACCGTAGTATCTCTCGGGCGGATGAGACTGCCTACTACTCCTACGGAGTGGCGCTGGGATGTCCGGTTCTCTTGAAACTTCTGGTTCTTCCAAGCTTTCAGTAATAGTTTGTGGTTCTGGAATTTCTTCCAGTTCTACTATGCTCCCACTTGCTTCTTTTTCTAAAAACTGATGTTCCAGAAAGTGGGCATGACGAGAAACAAAAACCTTTTGTTCCTCTGCGTAATAGAAAAAATACCCACTGGAGTTCTTTAGGTATCCCACAAACTTACACATTACTGAGCGTGCCTCGAGCTTGTCCGCATGCTGCTTTTTTAAAAAAGCTGGACATCCCCATATCTTCAGATACTTAAGAAGGGTTTCTTCCCACACCACATTTGATATGGTGTGGTAGGCACAGTCTTGGAGGGAACCTTGTTCAAAAGATATGCAGCTGATTCTAGTGCATAACCCAAGAAGGATCGCGGTAACTCAGCCTTACTCATCATGGAACGAACCATATCCAATAGGGTTCGATTCCTTCTTTCCGATACACCGTTGTGTTGTGGTCTGTATGGAGGAGTAAGCTGAGTGAGAATTCCATTCTCTTTTAGGAAGCCCAGAAACTCGGCACTCAAGTATTCACCACCTCGATCAGATCTCAGGGTCTTGATACTTTTGCCTGTTTGTTTTTCAACTTCATTCTTGTATTCCTGAAATTTCTTAACTCTTATAAGAAAGCACGGGGAACCTCCCTCAAAGTACCGACACTGATCTGGCTGAAAGATTGACGAAGTTGTAGGGTGTAATTAATCCCGGCTAATCTTACCTTTTAGGGTTTTAACGTAGATTTGATAAAAACATTGGGAGACATCCTGATTAGATAAGATAATAACCAATCTAATCTTGCAAGAGCATACGCTAAAGTGTTTTCTTCTCTCTCTCTCCAGGTAGCGACCATGTCAGGCCATAATCAAGATAATAATATTGATGTATTGACTAAACCTAAATATTGTACTGAGCTAGGGTTTGTTGGACCCGTTCTTTCTTATAAGAGTTATATCACTGAACAGGAAACAGGAGAATATCTGGATTCTCAAGCCGCCCAAAAGAACATGCATGTTGATGCATCTTCTTCGGGTGTGTTAGTTATTGAGAACTGTTTCTCAGTTCACCCTACGTCCTGGGTATTAGATACCGGATCAGGATCCCACATATGTAAACAGTTACATGGGCTACGTAAAGGTAGAGAACTGGGAAAAGGTGATCATTCCGTTCATGTAGGGAACGGTGAAAGTATTGTAGCCAAAGCAGTTGGCGAATATCACCTTGTATTGCCAAGTCGTAATACACTGATTCTAAATGAGTGCTATTATATACCGAACATGATGTGCAACATTATATCAGTTTCTTTATTGAGTAAAGATAGATATAATTTTGTAGTACAGGATAATGTTATGAACATATTCCTAGATCAAAAGTTGATTGCATCAGGCTCGTTACATAATGGCATATTCATTCTAAATCAGAATACAGTTCTAAATATACAAAACACACACAAGAGGAAAAGTTCAGATATGAACGAATCCTTCTTGTGGCATTGTAGACTTGGTCATATCAATGCGACACGACTGGCTAAGTTACATAGGGATGGTTATTTGAATCCGTTCGAATTATCATCTTATGATACTTGCCATTCATGTCTCAAAGGAAAAATGACCAAAGCTCCGTTTAGTGGACACGGAGAAAGAGTTACTGAACTCTTAGGACTAATACATAGTGATGTATGCGGTCCCATGTCTACGCATGCTTGGAACGGTTCTTCCTACTTCATTACATTCACTGACGATCTCTCCAGATACGGACATGTGTTTCTGATGAAACACAAGTCTGAAGCTTTTGAGAAATTCAGAGAATATAAGCACGAAGTAGAGAACCAAACGGGAAAAAGTATTAAGATTCTTCGATCTGATCGAGGAGGAGAATACTTAAGCAATGAGTTCCTAGATTATCTAAAAGAGAATAGGATTCTCTCTCAGCTTACTCCTCCTTATACACCACAGCACAACGGTGTATCGGAGCGGAGGAATCGCACCCTATTAGATATGGTGCGCTCCATGATGAGTACAGCTGAGTTACCTATTTCCTTCTGGGGGTATGCGCTTGAGACAGCCATAGACCTATTGAATAGAGTTCCTACCAAATCTGTGCCTACCACTCCATATGAGATATGGAAAGGGAAGAGACCACATCTTAATTATATTAAGATATGGGGTTGTCCGGCCTATGTCAAAAGACAAAATACGGACAAAATCGAGGCAAGATTAGTCTTATGTAAGTTTGTAGGATATCCCAGAAATTCACAAGGGTATATCTTCTACCACCCCGAGGAACAAAAGATGTTTGTTTCTCGACATGCTACTTTCTTAGAAAAAGGTTTTCTTATGAAACAGAACAGTAGTATTGAGGTAGAACTGGAAGAGGTTCCAGCAACACAAACTATAACAGAAGACTTGGTTGAACCAAAGGATTCAGTAGTACCCGACGAACCCCAGCCTCTCCGCCGATCTAGTAGGGTTTCTCGTCCACCTGAGAGATACTACGGTTTTCTCATTGATGGTGGAAGCGAGGATTGCATCATGAATGATGATGAACCCACTAGTTTCGAGCAGGCCATCATGAGTGGTGACTCTGTGAGATGGCTGGATGCAATGCGATCTGAGATGGAATCCATGTACACCAATAAAGTATGGATTTTAGAAAATGCTCCTGAAGGGGTAAAACCCATTGGGAGCAAGTGGATTTTTAAAAAGAAATTTGGTGTAGATGGAAAAGTTGAGACTTTCAAAGCTAGACTTGTAGCAAAAGGTTTTCGTCAACGACCAGTTGTGGATTATGACGAAACCTTTTCTCCAGTGGCTATGCTTAAGTCCATCCGGATCTTGCTTGCCATTGCTGCATACCATGACTACGAAATCTAGCAAATGGATGTTAAGACCGCCTTTCTAAACGGTGATTTAGAAGAGTGCGTGTACATGACTCAGCCAGAGGGCTTCGTAGATAGTGGGAGCAGCGGAAAGGTGTGCAAGCTGCTTAAATCCATTTATCGGTTAAAGCAAGCATCGCGGAGTTGGAACATCTGTTTTGATGTTGTAGTCAAAGAGTTTGACTTCATCAAAAATATAGATGAACCTTGTATCTATAAGAAGGTAGCAGAGGGTAAGGTTGTCTTCCTCGTATTGTACGTTGATGACATACTCTTGATAGGAAATGATATTCCTATGCTGCAATCAGTCAAGCTCTTCTTATCACAGAGATTCTCAATGAAAGATCTAGGTGATGCCTCCTGCATATTGGGAATCATGATCTATAGAGATAGATCTAAACGGATATTGGGATTGTCCCAATCCAAGTACATTGACACCATACTAAAGAGGTTTAGTATGGAAGAATCCAAGCGTGGGAACCAACCCACGATCTCTGGACTCACTCTCTCCAAAGAGATGTCTCCCAAGACTGATTTGGAGAGAGCTCGCATGCAAGGGATACCCTATGCTTCGGCAGTAGGCTCTATCATGTATGCGATGCTATGTACCAGACCCGATGTAGCATACTCACTAAGTGTAGTGAGTCGGTATCAAGAAGATCCAGGAGAGAGTCATTGGACAGCTGTGAAGAACATTCTCAAGTACTTACGAAGGACTAAGGAGATGTTCTTGGTGTATGGTAATGGAGAACTCCAGGTGGAGTCCTTTACCGATTCCAGCTTCCAAAGTGATAAGGACGACTCTAAGTCGCACTCGGGTTTTGACTTTACCCTCAATGGAAGGGCGGTATGTTGGAAGAGTTCCAAACAGGATACCGTTGCAGACTCGACGATGGAGGCTGAATACATCGCTGCCAACGATGCTACCAAAGAGGCTGTCTGGATCAAGAAGTTCATTAGTGAACTTGGTGTGGTTCCATCCATTGAGCATCCAATACCTCTGTATTGCGATAACAATGGAGCTGTGGCTTTGGCCAAGGAACCCAGGTCCCATCAGAAGTCCAGACATATTCTGAGGCGGTATCACCTGATCAGGGAGATAGTTGATCGCCGGGAGATCGAGGTCAGGAGAGTAGATACGAAGGACAACACTGCGGATCTATTCACGAAGGCTATTCCCCAGATACAGTTTGAGAGATTATTCGGGATGCTAGGTATGCGATACTACAGCAGCTGGCCTTAGTGCAAGTGGGAGATTGTTAGTTATGTATATGCCCTAGAGGCCATTGTTGTACATATGATGTATATTATAATGGATGCTTGGTTATATATAGAGATGACTTTCTTGCTCGTCATGATAGTATGCTATTTGGTTTCACTTTATCTTAACATGTTGACTTGTATTGATTACTGTTTTACTCTCACATGTTGATAAAGCCCTTAGGATCTGTACTCGACTACTGGGACTATGATGAGATCATACTAGTGGGGCCACGGTAGTCGATGAGTACATCCTATAACTGTTCCTAGTCGAGGGTATATCGAGACAAGGCATCGATACACCAGAGTAGACTAGCGTATACGCATCTTGACCCATATGATGGGCGATGGATGATCCCATATCCCTCGGTGTTAGACAACAGAGATGGTGTACGGGTGCTCAGTGGAGACTGGGTACACTGGACGGACTCGCCGAGAACTCCCAGATGGTGATATACCACACGTCAGATGGCAGTTCTCCGGTGACACAGGTACAGAGTAGTCTGTAGACCCGAGATCGTCATGGAGTCTTGTGTGATTCCCACTGTGCTTTGATTTCCACCTTACCACGTCCAAGAGGGCGTGCAAAACGGTGGCTTTTGGGTGCAGTCCCGAATCACATGGACGCAATGAGCGATAGGAGGGGATTCGTCTCTCCCGGTATAGGGAGTTGATGTTTGTGCTGTGTTCGAATGGCTATAACTGGAAGTCCCTGGCCAGGGCAGATATAGAGATTTACTGGTAAGTGTTACTAGTAGTTTCTCGACCTGTTATTAGCCATACATCGACACGACTTATCGGTTACTGGGGTCTGACGTATACCACCCCTAGACTTGATATGGGACATATCAGACGAACAGACCGGACTGTACGGGAGTGTTACTGATCGGATTCACAGGAGAACGCACAGGCTAGCTTGTTGATCTTCTGAACGCTCAATACCTTGGTGGCTGTTACGTTTAGCTGACCGCTTGCAGCTTGTGGGTGTTTGATATGATCATCACCTGCTACCGGTGCATTGACGATTCTTTAGAGTCCTACACAGAGGTTTCTTGGCTCAGGCGAAACGGAGTAGAGGCACATATGTGATATGTGCAGGACCGAGAATAATGCGATATGGGATACCGTATTATATTCTCGCGATATTTAGATATGAACCGGGACATCGGATCAAGTGTTGATTCGATGAATAGGTACATGATATATTAGTCGGTAATATTCGATATAGCCGGATCATCGATTCAAGTGTTGATTCGATGATTTAATGTATAATAATATATATATGATATATTGTATTACATTATCTAATATTGGCTCGCTTTATTATTTCATTTTCTCACTGGATGATACATTGATATATATACGATATATGTTAATTGTATTATTTTCTTTTGTTGCAAATATATAATATATATGTGATATATATTATTGTGACATGATATGATTAATTGTTAAACATGTTTAAGGATGATTAATTGAGGTTAGGGTTTGATTAGGGTTAGTTGCTTCATGCACCTTCTAGAAGCTATTTATTTTGACATGGTTTAGATATTTATGGATGACACTTTTCTAAACCTAACTAAACCCTAACTCTAGTTGTATCTCTACACATTCTTATCCAATCATCCTTGACCATGGTTAATAATTCAATCATATGGTTTATATTCTATTCATCACAAAAGGATTATGATTATTCTTATTAGTTTTTCCATTATCATCTTCTTCTTCTCTCTTGAAGAAAGCTCACTTGATATTTCTTTATGTGATGAATAAATATGAGAAAATGATTTAAAAAGAAAGCAAAATTACTACTCTCTCATCCTCATCTCATCTAGCCCTTGAGATTAGTGTGTTCATCTCTTTAGAGTGAGAAAGCTTGAGTCGTAGCAACTTCAAGGTAGATCATCGGAGATTTGGAATACTTCGAGCTAGCATGGATCGTTCGAGTAGTGGAGCCTCTCATGAGTCCGGGAGATCGTGGATCACGGCAAAGGGACTTCTACTCGGAGCTTGTGAAGTGAAGGAGCGGACTACAAAGGTTGTAATCCCTCACACTTAGATAAAAGTTATCTTCTTGCATGTTAAACCCTAATAATCTAGCAAAGATCCCGGCTTTGGGTTGTTCGGCACGTCTAAAATTTAATCCGGGCATGTTTGATGCCTTATGAACCTTCACAAGAGTGCCTAGGAACCCTACAGTGGTATCAGAGCCTAGCTAGAGCATTAGGCGATGTGTTTACGAAGTTAAAACTCCGATCGAACCCGAAACGACGCAAAAAGACCCCTCTCTGGAAATTTTTTAAATTTTGGGATTTTTCTGAATTAAAAATATGTAAAAAAAATCACCAGGGAATTCTAAGAATTACCATAAAACCCGAGCCCCTAATTCGACTAAACGGCGGCGGAACCGCGGCGCAAGCATGCCTTGCGCAGCGGTTCCGCGGCGGAACAGTAGATTTGCGACACGTGGATTTTATGGTAATGTCCGTAGGTACTTGTTGATGTTTCTGGATATTTTTAAAAGTGATTCCAGTATTGTTTAAATCTGGGGTTTATTTGGTAATAGTAGATTCGATCGGAATTTTTAAGTTCGTATTTCTTTCCGGATATTTAGAAACTGTTAAATTATTTGAAAGGATATCATTAACTCACTGTTTCCCGGTACGACAAACTTTCAAGCGTTGAATTTTTATCGGGTTTGAATCTTTCGGAAAAATTGTACAAGTTAAGCGGTGGACCCTCTAGAAGACAACAAACCTTAACTCGATTTTGTGACCGTCTTGAACTGCCTTTTGAACCTTCGGGTTTGGGGCAGTACGGCGTGCCACATGTGAGGCGTTGGCTTGACCCTTCTACGGCTGGATCACCGGTACTGTGTAATATTCTGGGATTATTTGAACCCCGCTCAAGTGTTGAGCAGTTTAGGAAATTTTGGGTGTTTGATTATCTGTTCGAAAAGTTTAATACTGTTTATTTATCTGGAATGTGATACAATATGTGGAATTCATAGAGTTAGGCATGAAATGCAGAGTATGTGATATTTCGGATTTACGATGTCTAAAGTGATTGTGGATTCCAAATATTGTAGTTTTACACTTTCTTTTCTGTGACCGTAAGTGTAATATGTGATATCGCCGGTTTCGTTGCTATATGTCAACGACAATTGGGATGCGCATATTTACTTACGTTGATGATATGAGATATTATGTGTTGCTGTGATATGTTATATTGGATCGTCGCGTTCCGAATAGCCGGGGGTTTTATGTGAGATGAGGGTTTTTTATTTTCATTCATGTAAAATTCATTTGTAATGTAATATTCTTTTATTTGGGGCACTTCCAGGTTGCGGTTGATGTCACCAGTGTATATTATTTACTTTTCCGCATTAGTTAGACCCAAGGAGGGGAGCACAAGTAACCGGGTTCTAGGGTCCAGTGGGAGGCCATCTCGAGGAGTCGAGACCGGGTCTCCTAACCCTGGAATTGACAGAGTTACTTGCCGCTCTCGTAGGGGTCTTGGGATGTGGGTTTGGCTATTCGTCGCGACCGTGGAATCCGTGTTTTTATACAGGCTCGTATTAAAAACACGGACGTCCTAGTATATCCAATATTTCATATATGTTCTTCTGCTGCAATGTTCTGTGATGAGATCATATTACTGCCTGAGACGAATGCTTATACTATATATATATGCTGATATATAAATATTACTGCTTTTGTTTCTTCTGTGATGCTTAGGAAGCATAAGCTGATGGGATTTTTATTAATGAGATTAATAAAAGAAAAGAAACCTAAAGATGTTGTAGAATCAAAAACTTTATAAAAAGGGTAGCTACAGTTTTGCTTTGCACAGTGACATATATGATATGTCCTGCACCTTATTCGATGAGGAAAGGACCGAGATCCCTTCACCGGGAGTGACTCCTTTAGCAAAACTGGCAGATGCTACAAAACGCGGTTTGCCTTTTGATTGCTTTTAGTGTTTTGCTTTGCACAGCGGTATATATGATATATCCTGCACCTTATTCGATGAGGAAAGGGCCGACGATCCCTTCACCGGGAGTGACCCCTTTAGCGAAACTAAGAAAAGCCTAAAAAACACTCCTTTTCAAAAACTACATGATTCTACGACGATATCAAGTTCATTATGCTCAGGGTTTTCTGAAAAACCTGCGTAGCCCTCCGTCATTTCAGATAAGTAATATTTAGTATTCGTGCTACGGTAGTTTGGCTTGCGTCAAGGCGTAGCGTACGGTAGCTGATTATTACTTATCTGCAGCATGAGATGCGATTGGATTAGGGTATTCGTACGGCGTTGTTTGGCATGCGTCAAAGGTCGTACGGGTGGGTTTAATTCAATCACGAAATGTACGGGTTGAACTTGACTAGCGGACTATGGGTTGTTTGGCATGCGTCAAGGTCATAGCACGCTAGGGGTAAAAGTTTTATCGGGAATTTCAAGTGTTGAAATTTGCAATGAGATTGCATACCTCCTATGAGATAGTTGGATCCTGATACCCACTGCGAGTAAGAGTTACTCCTGGGAGAGTTTTACACAGGACAATTAGCCGATCAAGTAGGTGTCTAGAAAAGTGTTAACGGGGTTACGCCTCTGGGAAAACGAGGTTTACTTTAATTAGGTCCGTGCGAAAGCACGGGGAACCTCCCTCAAAGTACCAACACTGATCTGGCTGAAAGATTGACGAAGTTGTAGGGTGTAATTAATCCCGGCTAATCATACCTTTTAGGGGTTTAAGGTAGATTTGATAAAAACAGTGGGAGACATCCTGATTAGATAAGATAATAACCAATATAATCTTGCAAGAGCATACGCTAAAGTGTTTTCTTCTCTCTCTCTCCAGGTAGCGACCATGTCAGGCCATAATCAAGATAATAATATTGATGTATTGACTAAACCTAAATATTGTACTGAGCTAGGTTTTGTTGGACCCGTTCTTTCTTATAAGAGTTATAAGACTGAACAGGAAACATGAGAATATCTGGATTCTCAAGCCGCCCAAAAGAACATGCATGTTGATGCATCTTCTTCGGGTGTGTTAGTTTTTGAGAACTGTTTCTCAGTTCACCCTACGTCCTAGGTATTAGATACCGGATCAGGATCCCACATATGTAAACAGATACATGGGCTACGTAAAGGTAGAGAACTGGGAAAAGGTGATCATTCCGTTCAAGTAGGGAACGGTGCAAGTATTGTAGCCAAAGCAGTTGGCGAATATCACCTTGTATTGCCAAGTCGTAATACACTGATTATAAATGAGTGCTATTATATACCGAACATGATGTGCAACATTATATCAGTTTCTTTATTGAGTAAAGATGGATATAATTTTGTAGTACAGGATAATGTTATGAACATATTCCTAGATCAAAAGTTGATTGCATCAGGCTCGTTACATAATGGCATATTCATTCTAAATCAGAATACAGTTCTAAATATACAAAACACACACAAGAGGAAAAGTTCAGATATGAACGAATCCTTCTTGTGGCATTATAGACTTGGTCATATCAATGCGACACGACTGGCTAAGTTACATAGGGATGGTTATTTGAATCCGTTCGAATTATCATCTTATGATACTTGCCATTCATGTCTCAAAGGAAAAATGACCAAAGATCCCTTTTGTGGACACGGAGAAAGAGTTACTGAACTCTTAGGACTAATACATAGTGATGTATGCGGTCCCATGTCTACGCATGCTAGGAACGGTTCTTCCTACTTCATTACATTCACTGACGATCTCTCCAGATACGGACATGTGTTTCTGATGAAACACAAGTCTGAAGCTTTTGAGAAATTCAGAGAATATAAGCACGAAGTAGAGAACCAAACGGGCAAAAGTATTAAGATTCTTCGATCTGATTGAGGAGGCGAATACTTAAGCAATGAGTTCCTAGATTATCTAAAAGAGAATGGGATTCTCTCTCAGCTTACTCCTCCTTATACACCACAGCACAACAGTGTATCGGAGCGGAGAAATCGCACCCTATTAGATATGGTGCGCTCCATGATGAGTACAACTGAGTTACCTATTTCATTCTGGGGGTATGCGCTTGAGACAGCCATAGACCTATTGAATAGAGTTCCTATCAAATCTGTGCCTACCACTCCATATGAGATATGGAAAGGGAAGAGACCACATCTTAATTATATTAAGATATGGGGTTGTCCGGCTTATGTCAAAAGACAAAATCCGGACAAACTCGAGGCAAAATCAGTCTTATGTAAGTTTGTAGGATATCCCAGAAATTCACAAGGGTATATCTTCTACCACCCCGAGGAACAAAAGATGTTTGTTTCTCGACATGCTACTTTCTTAGAAAAAGGTTTTCTTATGAAACAGAACAGTAGTATTGAGGTAAAACTGGAAAAGGTTCCAGCAACACAAACTATAACAGAAGACTTGGTTGAACCAGAGGATTCAGTAATACCCGACGAACCCCAGCATCTCCGCCGATCTAGTAGGGTTTCTCGTCCACCTGAGAGATACTACGGTTTTCTCATTGATGGTGGAAGCGAGGATTGCATCATGGATGATGATGAACCCACTAGTTTCGAGCAGGCCATCACGAGTGGTGACTCTGTGAGATGGCTGGATGCAATGCGATCTGAGATGGAATCCATGTACACCAATAAAGTATGGATTTTAGAAAATGCTCCTGAAGGGGTAAAACCCTTTGGGAGCAAGTGGATTTTTAAAAAGAAATTTGGTGTAGATGGAAAAGTTGAGACTTTCAAAGCTAGACTTGTAGCAAAAGGTTTTCGTCAACGACCAGGTGTGGATTATGACGAAACCTTTTCTCCAGTGGCTATGCTTAAGTCCATCCGGATCTTGCTTGCCATTGCTGCATACCATGACTACGAAATCTGGCAAATGGATGTTAAGACCGCCTTTCTAAACGGTGATTTAGAAGTGTGCGTGTACATGACTCAGCCAGAGGGCTTCGTAGATAGTGGGAGCAGCGGAAAGGTGTGCAAGCTGCTTAAATCCATTTATGGGTTAAAGCAAGCATCGCGGAGTTGGAACATCTGTTTTGATGTTGTAGTCAAAGAGTTTGACTTCATCAAAAATATAGATGAACCTTGTATCTATAAGAAGGTAGCAGAGGGTAAGGTGGTCTTCCTCGTATTGTACGTGGATGACATACTCTTGATAGGAAATGATATTCCTATGCTGCAATCAATCAAGCTCTTCTTATCACAGAGATTCTCAATGAAAGATCTAGGTGATGCCTCCTGCATATTGGGAATCATGATCTAAACGGATATTGGGATTGTCCCAATCCAGGTACATTGACAAAATACTAAAGAGGTTTAGTATGGAAGAATCCAACCGTGGAAACCAACCCACGATCTCTGGACTCACTCTCTCCAAAGAGATGTCTCCCAAGACTGATTTGGAGAGAGCTCGCATGCGAGGGATACCCTATGCTTCGGAAGTAGGCTCTATCATGTATGCGATGCTATGTACTAGACCCGATGTAGCATACTCACTAAGTGTAGTGAGTCGGTATCAAGCAGATCCTGGAGAGAGTCATTGGACAGCTGTGAAGAACATTCTCAAGTACTTACGAAGGACTAAGGAGATGTTCTTGGTGTATGGTAATAGAGAACTCCAGGTGGAGTCCTTTACCGATTCCAGCTTCCAAAGTGATAAGGACGACTCTATGTCTCACTCGGGTTTTGTCTTTACCCTCAATGGAGGGGCGGTATGTTGGAAGAGTTCCAAACAGGATACCGTTGCAGACTCGACGATGGAGGCTGATTACATCGCTGCCAACGATGCTGCCAAAGAGGCTGTCTGGATCAAGAAGTTCATTAGTGAACTTGGTGTGGTTCCATCCATTGAGCATCCAATACCTCTGTATTGCGATAACAATGGAGCTGTGGCTTTGGCCAAGGAACCCAGGTCCCATCAGAAGTCCAGACATATTCTGAGGCGGTATCACCTGATCAGAGAGATAGTTGATCGCCGGGAGATCGAGTTCAGCAGAGTAGATACGAAGGACAACACTGCGGATCCATTCACGAAGGCTATTCCCCAGATACAGTTTGAGAGATTATTCGGGATGCTAGGTATGCGATACTACAGCAGCTGGCCTTAGTGCAAGTGGGAGATTGTTAGTTATGTATATGCCCTAGAGGCCATTGTTATACATATGATGTATATTATAATGGATGCTTGGTTATATATAGAGATGACTTTCTTGCTCGTCATGATAGTATGCTATTTGGTTTCACTTTATCTTAACATGTTGACTTGTATTGATTACTATTTTACTCTCACATGTTGATAAAGCCCTTAGGATCTGTACTCGACTACTGGGACTATGATGAGATCATACTAGTGGGGCCACGGTAGTCGATGAGTACATCCTATAACTGTTCCTAGTCGAGGGTATATCGAGAAAGGGCATCGATACACCAGAGTAGACTAGCGTATATGCATCTTGACCCATATGATGGGCGATGGATGATCCCATATCCATCGGTGTTAGACATCAGAGATGGTGTATGGGTGCTCAGTGGAGACTGGGTACACTGGACGGACTCGCCGAGAACTCCCAGATGGTGATATACCACACGTCACATGGCAGTTCTCCGGTGACACAGGTACAGGGTAGTCTGTAGACCCGAGATCGTCATGGAGTCTTGTGTGATTCCCACTGTGCTTTGATTTCCACCTTACCACGTCCAAGAGGGCGTGCAAAACGGTGGCTTTTGGGTGCAGTCCCGAATCACATGGACGCAATGAGCGATAGGAGGGGATTCGTCTCTCCCGGTATAGGGAGTTGATGTTGTGCTGTGTTCGAATGGCTATAACTGGAAGTCCCTGGCCAGGGCTGATATAGAGATTTACTGGTAAGTGTTACTAGTAGTTTGTCGACCCGTTATGAGCCATACATCGACACGACTTATCGGTTACTGGGGTCTGACGTATACCACCCCTAGACTCGATATGTGACATATCAGACGAACAGACCGGACTGTACGGGAGTGTTACTGATCGGATTTACAGGAGAACGCACAGGCTAGCTTGTTGATCTTCTGATCGCTCAATACCTGGGTGGCTGTTACGTTTAGCTGACCGCTTGCAGCTTGTGGGTGTTTGATATGATCATCACCTGCTACCGGCGTATTGACGATTCTTTAGAGTCCTACACAGAGGTTTCTTGGCTCAGGCGAAACGGAGTAGAGGCACATATGTGATATGTGCAGGACCGAGAATAATGCGATATGGGATACCGTATTATATTCTCGCGATATTTAGATATGAACCCGGACATCGGATCAAGTGTTGATTCGATGAATCGGTACCTGATATATTAGTCGGTAATATTCGATATAGCCGGATCATCGATTCAAGTGTTGATTCGATGATTTAATGTATAATAATATATATATGATATATTGTATTACTTTATCTAATATTGGCTCTCTTTATTATTTCATTTTCTCACTGGATGATACATTGATATATATACGATATATGTTAATTGTATTATTTTCTTTTGTTGCAAATATATAATATATATGTGATATATATTATTGTGACATGATATGATTAATTGTTAAACATGTTTAAGGATGATTAATTGAGGTTAGGGTTTGATTAGGGTTAGTTGCTTCATGCACCTTCTAGAAGCTATTTATTTTGTCATGGTTTAGATATTTATGGATGACACTTTTCTAAACCTAACTAAACCCTAACTCTAGTTGTTTCTCTACACATTCTTATCCAATCATCCTTGACCATGGTTAATAATTCAATCATATGGTTTATATTCTATTCATCACAAAAGGATTATGATTATTCTTATTAGTTTTTCCATTATCATCTTCTTCTTCTCTCTTGAAGAAAGCTCACTTGATATTTCTTTATGTGATGAATAAATATGAGAAAATGATTTAAAAAGAAAGCAAAATTACTACTCTCTCATCCTCATCTCATCTAAACCTTGAGATTAGTGTGTTCATCTCTTTAGAGTGAGAAATCTTGAGTCGTAGCAACTTCAAAGTAGATCATCGGAGATTTGGAATACTTCGAGCTAGCATGGATCGTTCGAGTCGTGGAGCCTCTCATGAGTCTGGGAGATCGTGGATCGCGGCAAAGGGACTTCTACTCGGAGCTTGTGAAGTGAAGGAGCGGACTACAAAGGTTGTAATCCCTCACACTTAGATAAAAGTTATCTTCTTTCATGTTAAACCCTAATAATCTAGCAAAGATCCCTGCTTTGGGTTGTTCGGCACGTCTAAAATTTAATCCGGGCATGTTTGATGCCTTATGAACCTTCACAAGAGTGCCTAGGAACCCTACAGAAGATAGAAGCTGAGTCCATCATCTCGTGCTTCCTCTGGTATATATCATCAACTGAGGCTAACACGAGGCACTTGGCTTTCGCACAGTCTTCTTCCGATGTCCTACGGATATCAATATCCGTGACAGAGGAAACTGGACCTGAGACGGCAGGGGTTGGATCAGTCAAGAGGTGTCCCAGCTTGTCATGGGCAATGGACATCTGGACAGACCTTTGCCAGTCATAACAGTCAGATTCAGTCATTTTATTATCTAGATGTAACCTAGGTGCGGTCACTGGGTCGCTGCAATTAAGAGAGAGAGAAGAAAACACTTAGCATGATGCTCTTGCAAGTTTAGATTGGTTTTTTAATTTATCTAAACAGGATGGCTCCCACTGTCTCTCGAATCCCTCCTCAAACTATAAAGGAAGAATTAGTCAGGATCAATCTCACCGTACAATACTTTCTTAACCGTTCAGCCAGGCCAGTGTCGGTACTTCGAGGGAGGTTTTCCAACGCTTTCGCGAAGTTCCTTAATTAAGTAACCTCTTTTCACTGTTGGCGTAGCCCCGCTAACACCTTTCTAGACACCTACTTGGTTTATAGCATTGATCGTTAAGTGAGAAAGTTCCCGAGGAGTAGCATATACCACAGTAGGATCGGGATCCAAATATCATCGCGTGATAAAACCGAAGGAATCCTACCAGAATCATCACACTCCAAATGGTATGCAGCGCTAGCAAGTTTCAGTGCTTATGAAACTCCCGATGTGGATTTTTGCCCCATGCTCTTATGACCTTGATGAAGCCCAACATATCAAAAGTCACATGTCAAGTTCTACCCGTCATTATCCAGGTTAATTTGAACCCACCCGTACATACCCTTGACAAAGGCCAAAATAGTAGTACGACTGTCCTAAACCAACGCATCTATCTATGCTACAGATAAATACATAGCTTGAACACTACTGAATATTTAACCGAAATGACGGAGGGCTACGAATGGTTTTGGCGAAACCGTGAACGTAGTGAACTTGATATAATCGATGGAACGAGATAGCTTTTAAAAGGAGTGGTTCAAGCTCCGCGTTTAAAAAGCTGGTTTTTGAAAAGAACCGTGTGGTTTTGAAAGTGTTCCAACGACTTTTACTTGGTTTATTTTCTTGCATTAGTTCTTTTAATGCGTCCCATCATTTAATCCTACCATTGCAGAAAACAACCAAAATATGACGTACACTTATGCCATTCGCATTCGCCACGGGGCCCCATCATCACCCGTTAGGTTACTTAACTAACGACAGAGCGGGGGCTGGGCTAGCGCGGCTGAAAAACATAACCAACGCCTATATAGATATCGTATATAGATATAAAGAAATGATTGACATTACAGATCACAGATGAACACTTTGGATATGCTAGGATTCCGCGATTCGTTCGAGCCTGCAACGAAAAACGGATTACACGGTCGCGATGAATAGCCAAACCCCACCCTAGACCCCTACGGGTGCGGCAAACTACCCGCCAAGTACCCGAAGTGAAGCAACCTCCCTCAACGCCGTGAGTAGGCCACTCGGCACTTGGAGATACCCGGTAGTTTGTGCACCCCACTTTGGGTCTATCCTAGGAGCAAAAACAGTAAAAAGAAATTATACAATGACGGCTACAACTCCGACCCGGTTGTGCGGCCAAACAAATAATATTACATCAATTTACATATTTTACAATGAATGAAAGAAAAAGAAACTCTCATCTCACACCCATTACCGGCTATTCATCCGCGACAATCCACCGAGTTCATATACACAAACCATCAACATTACAGATCACAGATATGTATAACCCCCACTAATCGACGTATAGCGATTACCGGACATTCAATACATATATCACATCACAGATAATATTCATTAGCCAAAGAGTACGGAATATCGATCAAAATACGGATTTTTAACCACCCCAAAAGTCAATTTGCTCTCTGGAAAATCTGGGCAGAAAAAACATGTCTTAAAAATTCCAAAACAGCCAAACTAAAATACTGCACAAAATCCGATCCAGTGCCGAGTCAAAATGGCGGCGGAACCGCAGCAATGAGCATGTCATTGCCGCGGAACCGCGGTCGTTTGATCGATTCACTGGATCGTTTTTCTGCAGTGTTTTCACAAAACCCTGAGACCATTTTTCATATATTTTAAATCACTTTTTGAGCAGTACGAAAATCGACAGAAACTAGAGGTTTTGCGGATGTGTTTTGCGACTTTTTTCCGATCGATATTCTAAACACTTTGCTAACTTACTAGTTTATGTTTAGCCAGGCCCTAATACCACTGTAAGTCCACGTTGCTCACCACGGTTCCTACGGGGAGGCGGAAACGGCGAAAAACGATGATTTTGGCGCAAGGCAACATGGACTCAAAGCAAGGATCTTGGCTAAACTAGAAACTAGTAAACACTTAGAGGTTTTAACTACTATGCTTGTAGAAAGTATACCTCACGGAACTGGTCTTTCGGGTCTTCATTCCGCTGTCCCGCTTGTCCATCCAAGCTCCAAGCGTCGATCCGAACTTTGGGCACCTCCGCGGCCTTCTTAAGTCGAAGACGATCCACCCGAGAGATGTACACCGAGCTCTACCTCAAGCCGAGGCAACTAGGGTAAAGTGATTGCTAGTCAAGAAGCCCTAGAATGTATAGAGGAGATGTATGGATGTATTTGTCTTTGTCGGATCTTTTTCTCTCAACACATGAGATCAAAAGATAAGATCAAGAGAAGGAAGAAGAAGGAGAAAGTTTAGCAACCATGGAGCTTTTCTTTTCTTCTCATTTCATTTCAAGAGAGAGAATGAGGATGGAATAATGAAAAAGATTAAGCCAAATGAAATGAACCATGGTTGCAATAATACACTAATCTCATTATTACTAATCCTATCATGATAAAGTTGATGGCACATTGAATTGACCATTATCATAACTCAAGAATTATAAAGAAAATGAAAGAAGAGTGTAGATCCCTCTTGAAGGTCAATGGTCAAAACGGTCAACGGGTCAACAAAGTCAAGAGAGGTCTAAGTGGTCAAATGGTTAATGCAATTAGCCATCACTAATCTATCACTAAAAGGATTAGTAAACAATGTCTCCGACTCATACGTTTTTAACCAAACGAATTGTCAAAACCCTAATGAGTGTGCCACATTACGGTTTTGGCCGAGCCAACTGCGAAAACCCTAATGGGGCACCTCCTCCTTCATCGCTCCTCAAAACTGTGCATACACACCCGCATCCGCATTCCGTAGAATGCGAATGCATAGAAGACAAATCAAATCTATCTGTGCAATACTAGGATCTGGCTTAAACCAAAGTCCACTAGTATTGGATGCCCGAACAGCATACGCACACAAGTGCACGTAAGGGATCGTAGCCCTGCCGTAAAACCATACGGCCTCTACACGTTTCGCTCAATGCAGGGAAACTCTCTGTGTGGGACTCTAAAGACTCGACTCTACGCTGGCAGTGGGTTTAACCACAGACCGCAAGCGGCACTAGCTGTACGTAACGGTCCCCAGGTAGATGTCGATAAGAAGGACGATGAGGTAAACCCATCCGAACTCCTACTGAGCCTGTATGTGACAATCTCCGTACAGTCCGGTCTGTTCGTCTGATACATCGCATGGCGGGCCTAGGGGGGCGGTGAACGTCAGTCCCCTAATAGCGGTATAAGTCGTGTCGGAGTGTAGCCCAGAACACCCTGAGATAACACTAGAAACCTACCAGTATATCTCGCTTGCCCTGGCCAGGGATTACTTGTGTAATGTCTCTCCTAGACACACCGCGATGTCAACTCCCAATACCGGGAGAGACGAATCCTGTCTAACCGTCACTGCCTCCAAGTGCTTCGGGACTGCACCCAACTACTACCGGTTTGCACGACTCTATTGAGCCGTGGTAGGGTAGTAATCTAAGTACAGTGGGAACACACTCGAGGCGAAGTGACAGTGTCAAGTCGGCGGACTAAGCTGTACTCATGTCACCTGGGAACTGATAACTGACGATAGGTATAATACCAACAAACAGTTCCCAACGAGTCCTGTCCAGTGTACTCGTAACCTAACGAGCACCCGCATACTATCTTAAGTACGACGTACTGAAGGCTGTGGGACAGACCGTCTCCCCCGCTGGGATGAGAAGCGCATACGCTAGTCTACTCCGGAGTATCGATGCCCTGTATCGATAGTCCTACGACTAGGGACCTGTATAAGGATGTGCTTATGGATTACCCAGCCCCCACGAGTGTGAGCGCCATCACAACGCTGGTAATCAAGCAAAGATCATAAGGGCTCTACTAATATGTATATAAGCAATATGCTAAAAGAAACACATGCACATATTGAAGTAGAGACAAACCAAGTAGCATACTACCATTTCGAGCAAGATTGTCTATACAACTGTGAATATCCCAAGCTTCCATCAAGTAATATACAAGCTAGTATGATACAGTAATGGCCTCTAGGGCATATACACTAACAGTCGCATATCTCGCCTAGGGGTGGTAAACGTCAGACCCCAGCAGCATGATAAGTCATGCCGATGTAAGGTCCATAACAAGCATGAAACTACTGATAACACTTACCAGTAAATCAGTGCAACCCTGGCCAGGGATTTCCAGTTATGGCCAGTCGTGCATAGAGCAACATCAACCC
Organism: Agapanthus africanus; assembly: GCA_030015575.1. Classification (NCBI taxonomy): domain Eukaryota; kingdom Viridiplantae; phylum Streptophyta; class Magnoliopsida; order Asparagales; family Amaryllidaceae; genus Agapanthus; species Agapanthus africanus. The sequence goes on along the minus strand of JASDDO010000031.1, from coordinate 254,230,301 downwards.
CCAATACCGGGAGAGACGAATCCCCTCTTATCGCTCGTTGCCTCCATGTGAATCGGGACTGTACCCAAAAACCACCTGTTTGCACGACTCAGTAGAGCCATGGTAGGGTGGAAATCAAAGTACAGTGGGAGACACACAAGACTCTATGACGATCATGGGTCAACACACTAAGTTGTACCAGTGTCACCAGAGAACTGCCATCTGACTTGAGGTATAATACCATCTGGGAGTTCTCGGCGAGTCCGTCCAGTGTACCCAGTCTCCACTGAGTACCCGCATACCGTCTCTGATTTCAAACACCAATGGATATGGGATAATCCATCGCCCATCACATGGGTCGAGAAGATATACGCTAGTCTACTCTGGAATATCGATGCCCCGTCTCGATATTCCCACGACTAGGAACATTGAAGGATGTACTCATTGAGTACCCCAGCCCCACTAGTATGATCTGCATCATAGTCCTGGAAGCCGAGCACACATCCCAAGGGCTTTATCAACATGTAACAGAGAGACAATAAGTATACATGTTAAGATAAAGAGCAACCAGATAGCGTACTATCATGTCGAGCAAGAAAGTCCTACCAATATATGTCCCAGCATCCACTACTTTATACATCTCATGTACAGTAATGGCCTCTAGGGCATACATATAACTAACAATCTCCCACTTGCACTAGTGTCATCTGTAGCAGTGGTTGCAGTATCGCATACTCAACCATCCCATATAAGTCTCTCTTTGGGAAAAGGCCTTTGTGAGTGGATCCGCCGTGTTGTCCTCTGAGTCTACTCTCCTAACCTCGATCACCCAGGAGATAAACTATCTCCATGATCAGGTGACACTGCCTAGGAATATGTCTGGGTCACTGATGGGACCGGGGTTCCTGGGCCAAAGCCTCACCTCCATTGTCATACAATGGTAGGAACCTAGTTCATCTCATGAACTAATATACACCCAAACTGCCTCTTTGGTAGTATCTTTGATAGCGATGTCACCAGCTTTTATTGTCTAGTTTGCCACGGTATCGTAGCTTGGAACTCTTCCTACATACCGTCCTTCCACTGAGGGTAAAGGCAATGCCTGCGACTGACATTCAGTCGTCCCTATCACCCTGGAACTTTTCTAGTGATTCTCCCCAGGATCAACTGATACCATCTCACTACAACTAGTGAGAATCCTAACATCCAATTAGATCTATCTTATAGATCCAAAACCCAAGATTTAGGAGGTATCACTTTGATCCTATATGGAGAATCCATGTGATAAGAGGAGATTGACCGAGTATAGCATAGGAAACTCTTTTCCTATAAAGAGTATGTTGTCCACGTACAATACGAGGATGGCCACCTTACTCTCTACTACCTTTTTGTATATACAAGGTTCATCTACTATTTGGATGAAGTCAAACACTTTGACTATCACATCAAAACAGAAGTTCTAACTCTACGATGCCTGCTTTATCCTGTAAAGCAACTTGCACACGTTTCCGCTGCTCCCTTTGTTTACGAAGCCCTCTGGCTATGCACTTATAGACGTTCTCTTCTAAATCAGTATTTCGAAAAACAGTCATGACACCCAACCACCAGATATCGTAGTCATGGTATGTAGCAATGTTAAGAAGGATCCGGATGGACTTAAGCATAGCCACTGGAAAAAGGTTTCATCATTATCCACGCCTGGTCGATGACGAAAACCATTAACAAGTCTAGATTTGAAAGTCTCAACTTTTCCATCTACACCAAGTAATCTTCTCAAGATATACTTGCTCCTGATGGGGATTAAACCCTTCAGATATAGCATCCAAAGTCCATACTTTATTGGTGTACATTGATTCCATCTCAGATCGCTAAGCATCCAGCCATTCTTACAGAGTCCCCACTCTTGATGGCCTGCTCGAAAATAGTTGGGTCATCATCTCATGATGCAATCCTTGCTCCCACTGTTATCGAGAAACCGAAGTATCTCTCAGGAAGATGAGGAACCCTACTAGATCGGCGGAGAGGCTGAAGTTTGTCGGAATCTATTGAATCCTTTGGTTCTACCAAATCATCTGTCGTAATTTGTATAGCTGGAACTCCTTCCAGTTCTACCTCATGACCACTAATTTCTTCATAAGAAATTCCCTTTCACAAAGGTGGTATGTTGAGAAACAAAACATATTTTGTTCCTCTGTTTGGTAGAAGATATTCCCTTGCGAATGCTTGGGATATCCAACAAACTTCAACAGAACTGACTTTGCCTCGAGCTTGTCCGGATTTTTCTTTTAGACATAGGCCGGACAACCCCAAATCTTAACAAACTTAAGATATAGGCTCTTCCCATTCTATATCACATATGAAGTGGTAGGCAATGGATTTGATTGGAACCCTATTCAATAGGTATGCAGCTTCACAAGTGCATAACTCCCTAAAAGGAAAAAAGAAACTCAGTAGTACTCATCATAGAGCGCACCATATCATATATGGTGAGATTTCTCCACCCCGATACACCTACGTGCTGTGGTGTATACGGTGGAGTAATGCTGAGAGAGAATCTCATTCTCCTTTAGAATAATCCAGGAAATCCGTGCTCAAGTATTCTCCTCCTTGATCACATCATAGGACATAATACTTATACCCGGTTTTGGTTCTCTACTTCTATCTTACATTCTTTGAATTTCTCAAAAGTTTCACACATGTGTTTCAACAGGAACATGTGCCCGAATCTTGAGAGATCATCAGTGAATGTAAGGAAGTACAAAGAACCAGTCCTGGCATATGTAGACTGGGACCTACATACATCACTATGTATCAGTCCCAAAAGTTCACTAACTCTTTCTCTGTTTCTAGTAAACGGAGCTATGGTCATCTTATCTTTGCGACATGACTGGCAAGTTTCACAAGATGTAAATTCAAACTGATTCAAATATGCATCTAAATGTAACTTCATCTAGTCGGGTCACATTGATATGACCTAGTGTACAATACCTCAAGAAGGAATCGTTCATTTCTGAACTCTTCCTCTTGTGTGTGTTCTGTACAATAAGAACTGTGGTTTGATTTAGAACGTCTATGCTTTTAAATAACGTGCCTGAACCGATCAAATCTTGACATAGGAAATGTTCAAAAAATTATCCAACAATACAAAATTATATCCTTCTTTAATAAAAAGAGACTGATATGATGTTGTATATCAGGTTCGGTATCTAATAACATTCGTTCAGAATCAATGAATTCTAGTAATACAGGGTGATAACTGCCAACAACTTGGCTGCAACAATTGCACCGTTTTCAACTCTTGAAACTTATCACCCGTTCTCAGTTCTCTACCTTTCTGTAGCCCATGTAACAGATTACATATGCGGGATCCTGATCCGGTATCTAATACCCAGGACGTAAAGGATACTGAGAAACAGTTCTATGTAATAAACATACCCAAAAAAGATCCATCATCAAGCACTTTCTTCGTTTGGGCGGCATGGGAAATCTGGTATTCCCCAATTTCCTGCTCGGTCTTATAACAATTATAAGTTTGAGCGGGACCAACGTTCCCCAGCTCAGTATAACAAGCGGGTTCGGTCAATACATCCATATTATTATCTTGATTAAGGCGTGACATGGTCGCTACCTGGAGAGAGAGAGAAGAAAACACTCTGCGTGCGCTCTTGCAAGATTAGATTGGTTATATATTTTATCTAATCAGGATGGCTCCCACTGTTTTTATCAAATCTTCCTTCAAACCTTAAAAGGAAAGACTAGCCGGGATTAATTACACTCTACAAGTTCGCCAATCTTTCGGCCAGGCCAGTGCCGGTACTTTGAGGGAGGTTCTCCGTGCTTTCGCAAGGACCTAATTAAAATAAACCTCGTTTTCCTAGGGGCGTAACCCCGTTGACACCTTTCTAGACACCTACTTGATCGGCTAATTCTAAAGTGCAAAACTCTCCCAGGAGTAACAATTACTCGCAGTGGGTATCGGGATCTGATCAGTCGAAAATATTGCATATTTTAACCGGCAATTTCCCTATCATCTGCATACTTATAGAAGTGTTCGGTATCCGTATTTCACATATTAGCAAATCTATCACAGATTATCAGATTACATGTATTAGACCTTAAAACCGGCATTTCTAGGGAAAGTGACTGCATTACATGGCATCACAATATTTCTATATGTCGCAACCCGTGTTTCAAAGTCTGTGCAGGAAAAGGAAAGCTTGCTCGAACATTACACCGCTCAAAAGATACGTCAACTCACTAATTTCAGATCTGGTATCATTACAAAAGAGAAATTGCAAATCAACATATCAGAAGAAGCCCTAAAATACAGTACAAAGCATCACCAGAAAGCACAAGGCCCAAGCCTCCAACATGGCCGCGTATCCGCGGCAGGGGCTTGCTAATGCCGCTGATCCGCGGTAGAATCCGCGGTAGAACAAGGAATTCAGACACTAAATTTTGGCCCAAGTTGCTTCTCTCAGTGGCTACTGTTCAGAAAAGCATGACATTTTCTAGAAGACTCCAGGGACTTCTACCAGATCAGCAAACACTTTGATCTACTCTAAACTAGCCTATCATTCTAGAACTTTCCCCCTAAACCCTAGCTTAAACCCTAAGCTAAGTCTAACAAACTCTCTCAACAAACTTTTGGAGGGAACTACCATTTCAAACCTAAACCTAGGGTTTGGGAAGTATATAAATAGAAGCCTAGACCTAGGGTGAGGGGAAATCTAAAAAATCATCATAGTGTGGAGATAGATAGAATCAACCCATTTTATAGTTCATTTTTTTAGCCATTCTCCTTTCTTCATCTCCTTCCTCCACAAGTTTAGTGAGAGAACTTGTGGGAAACCCTAACCCTAATTCCAATTAGAATCAAGATTCCCGAATACCCATTAAGGAAGAAGTCCTACAACCTTTAGGATCGGAGCCGATCTTCAACGGAGCAAGCGATCCGAGCCGATCCACGACTCACGAAGCCGAGCGACGCCCGATCAACAATCTAGATTCTTCTTCTTGTAGTTCTTGAAGCAAATGTAATCAAAATTGTTGAGATAAATAAAGGTGATATTCTTTTATCTTGTTTTCTTTAATTTCTGCATCATGACATCTTTACAATTCGTGAATATTTTCTGTGTGGTGATGTGTGAATAAAACTCTGCTCGTCGAGGAGTCGAGACGGTCAATAGAATGATGATGTAACATAGCTTTAATCGATTCTTGAGTCCTACGTGTTTTGAAAACCCTAGCAAGTTCAAGAAACGACGACCCATTTTGTTTCGATGCTATCTTGATTGACATCGTTCGAAATTGGGGAGTTACGATCATTTCTTGAATTTGGTAGAGGCTAGAAAAGGAATGATATCGACGAAAGAACAAGGGTTATGAGATGAAACCCTAGTTTCACGAGAAAGCCCCAACTCTCGTCGATTATCATCAATCTAGTATCAATCCTTCGAAGGACAAGAACACGAAATCTTTAGATTACATAACGTCTATCGATCCGATCGATTCCTACGAGCCTCTTTTAGATTCTTGACTGTTGATTGGAAATATCATCGATACACCGATTCTTGACTATTTATCTTTTTCTTGATTCTTGAATAGAATAGTGACACTTGAAAATCAAAACTCTTGAATCATGTTTTCGTTTATCTTAGCTTAACTTTTCAATTCAAGCATATCATAATACAAACGAATCGTGCAATCCCTGTGGACGATTCGCACTCATTCATAACACTACAATTGACACCGTAGTTTGATTGCGGTCAATATAATTTTTGGTTGTGAAGTTCTTTATAAATTTTCCTAATACCGACACAAGAAACTGTTTCAATCAAATGGTGCCATTTTAGGGGACCTTTTGAATTGATTCATACTACACAACACGAATTTACAACAATCAAAATGGCGCCGTTGCCGGGGATTACGCGCTAATTCGTTTCATATTATAGTTTGAATTGAAAGAATTATTCCATTGTTATTTTGAGATCAAAATTCGTGCAAACCCTAAACAATTTGTCGTGTTTCATTGCAAGGAGATCTGGAGCTTGCTGGGAATTGAGAAAATTTTTTGGAATATACCAGAGAACAGAGGGAAGCAACAGGAGCTTCCTAGTGAATTTTGGTGTAGAGATCACACCAGAAGACCGCGTTTCAGCGGCCATTGCCTACCATTTGCGGCACAACCGCCGCTCATTTGGGGGTTCTCTGAAAAAATTTTAGTACAGGTAACTTCTTGCTCTCTCCTCTCTGCTCTTTTTAGCTCCAATTAACACTTTGCTGCAGGATTCTTTGCAAAACAACAGCAGCTAGCAAATTGCAAATTAAAATTGTGCATGATTTTGTTTCTTGGTTGTTTGCATTATAAATACGGAATTTAAGGGGCACGGCCAAATCCAAATTAGGTGGGGATTTCATTACCCTTCCTAGGCCCCGAAAATCGCAAAACTTGCATCCGCATTTACCCTCATTAATTAAAAAATATATAGAGATGACTCTAAGGACCGTCGCGATCAATTAGGACAGAAGAGGGCCGTGGGTAATTCATTGCTTATCCGCGTTTTCTTGTGGTGCCTAAGGCGAGTGTGTCTAAGGCTAGTGGTTTTTAATTAGGCACACTACTTACGTAGTGGAGTACCTTCCCACTTACCTGGCACTTATCCGGCCACAGGGGAACAAAGAGGCAGTGGAGGATTCTATCCCGCGACTTTTCTTTTGGCAGTTAGGAGCGGTCTAGAGCCGGATCTAGGTGACCACTAGATTCTAGGGTTGTGTGCTGCATTTGTGGTGTCACATCATTTTTTCAAAACTCCGTCCCTTTTTCAAAAGCAAACACCGCATTCATTTTGCTCCTAATTATAAGCCAACGCTGCCACTTGTACTAACCCTTTTTAGTACAAGATAGGCTGGACACGGGATTCTAGTGCCCGTTTAGTCCGCGTACCCTTTATCGACTCCGAAGTCGATATTTCTCCATTTACCTTTCCTTTACCTACTACCACACCCACACCGATGGATCCAAATCCATCAAACTTCTTTAACCCTAATATGCCGCCGTCCGTTGGTACGCAGAATCCTCCCCACATTTCTCTCCAGGAAAGATGCTATCCACATAGAGGTCCTCTTTCGACCTGCTTATCCACACCACCAGCCAATGGGGATAACTTTGAAATTAAGCCCCAGTATATCAATCTTTTACCCAAATACCACGGACTCGAGACTGAGGACGCTTACGTTTTCAATACCAAATTTGAAAACGTATGCGCAATGATGGGTACGTCACAACTTTCAGTGGATGTGATGCGTCTACGACTTCTTCCATTTACATTGTGCGATATAGCCGAGAAGTGGCTATATAACACTACCGCACATTCTATTACGAATTGGGAAGAATTCGTCGCTGCATTCCTTAAGAAATTTTACCCAGTCCAAAAGACAGCTCGAATCCGTAGCGAACTGAATCAATTTGCCCAGCTCCCTACCGAACCATTTTCAAAATACTTTGAATGTTTCAAGGATCTATTGGTTCAATGTCCTCATCACGGCATCGCGAGACGGGAGCTTTGCCGAATCATATATCAGGGCAGTAACCCTAACACTAAACAGAGCCTTGAAAACATGTGTCAAGGTACTTTTATGACTAAGGATAATGGGGAAGCTTGTCGATACTTAGAAGAGTTCGCTGAAAAATCACTACTGTGGGAGAGTGGAACCCAACCATTGAATAGGGGTGGTGTACACCAAATAGATGTGTCCATAGGTGTTCTAGCTGAAATGGCAACAATGCAAAAGAAGCTCGACGATATGGAACACAAATTTGCAGCAGCCTCCCTAAACCCAGTGTCACTCCCCAAAACTGTTTGTGGGTGTTGTTCTGATCCGTCACATTTAACGGAAGAATGTCCATTAAACTCTGCGTTTCAAGGTCATGAGCATTCTAATGCCGCATTTCAAAGACCTCGAAACGATCCATATTCTTCCACGTACAATCAGGGTTGGAGGAATCACCTGAATTTTGCTTGGAACCAAAATCAATCTCAAAACACGGTTCCAAACACGAATAATTTTCAAAGGGCTCTTCCTCCACCACAACAACAACCCCTTCAACTCACTCAGCACCCCTACCAGTCACAAAATTTCCAAAACCAGGGAAACAATCCTGCACAGTCTAATCCTATGCAGTTGTCCAGTTCTGACGAATTCTCTCAATTCACTCAAACCATGAAATCACATTTATCAAATTTCATGGACGTTTCAACTGAGGTTAGATCTTCCGTCAGTGAGATAAAGAAAAACTCAGCGTCACAAGCTGAGAGTATTAGAACGATGGAAGCTGAAATCGCACGCCTAAAAGCCGAAATGAGTGCGAGAGAAAAATGGAAACTTCCCTCTCAACCCCTACAGAATCCTGGGCATTACAATGTAAATGCCATCGCAACGTTGAGATCGGGAAGAGTGCTGAATAATAATGTCGGGGAAGATATTGATAATACTGAAAATCATATCAACACCCCGGCTGAGACCTTTCCACACACACACTTCTCCTTCTGATCCTTCTTCTTCTACCACACCACCTTCTCGTGAGCCTATTCTCCATTTCCCATTAGGCTCGACACCTTCTCCCAACCCTTATAGTTCTCCACAGACGGTCCCCACACCTCTTTTAGGACCTCGTCTACCCCCTCTTCCTTCTCCTGTGATGGACCATGCGCTTATTGCGAAAGCTCCTTACCCGAACCGGCTAAGGTCTAACAGAACGAGTCCTCATATGGAGAAAATTATAGAAATGTTCAAACAGGTTAACATCAATATCCCTCTCCTCGATGCAATTCAACAAGTCCCCGCTTATGCGAAAATTCTTAAGGAACTGCTTTTATTCCCCTGCTACCAAAGAAACGAAAGGACCCAGGATGTCCTACAATATCGATTTCGATTGGGGGTAAAAACATAAATCGTGCTCTTTTAGACCTTGGTGCGAGTGTTAACCTGCTCCCTTATTCTGTCTATGAGCAACTAGGGATTGGAGAGCTGAAACCTGCTCGCTGCACTCTCCAGATGGCGGACCGATCTATCACCAAACCAAGGGGTGAATTAGAGGATGTGTTAATAAAGGTCGGGGAATTTGTTTTCCCTGTAGACTTCATTGTGCTCGACACACATCCTGTAGCAAACCCCCGGGGCCAAATTCCGGTGATTCTGGGTCGTCCTTTCCTTGCCACTTCCAACGCTGTTATAAACTGTAGAAACGGTTCGATGAACTTATCATTTGGAAATATGACCATTGAACTAAATATCTACAAAGTTGGAAGTCAGCCATCAGAACCTAGTGCTCATATTTTAGATGTGTGCTCTGTCCATGAGATCGCTCCCGATAGTTGTGGAGCTGAGGAACTTTGCTTTACTGATCTCGATGACATTACCACATCTCTGTTTGACTTTGCACAAGATCTTAGTGAGGAGACTTTACCTACACTTGAGTCCTGCACTTCTGACTTTTCTCCACCCGAGTCTGTATTTTTCACAGGCTCTGAGCTTCTTTGTAAATCCAAAAATCATTCAATGATACCTCCTTCTATCATTTCTCCGCCTGAATTAGATCTCAAAATTTTACCCTCTCATCTGAAATATGCTTATTTAGGTGAGAAGGAGTCTTTACCGGTTATAATTTCCGCTTCTCTTGCATTAGAGCAAGAGAATGCACTTTTATCGGTATTGAGATCTAACAAAGAGGCGTTTGGTTGGAGTATGGCGGACATCAAAGGGATTAGTCCCTTGATAGTTGAACATCATATACATGTGATGGATGATGCCAGACCAACACGAGAACCACAGAGACGGTTGAATCCCGTCATGAAGGAGGCGGTCATGAAAGAGATCGTCAAATGCTTAGATAATGGTATTATATACCCCATCTCCGATAGCCAGTGGGTGAGTCCTATACATGTCGTTCCTAAGAAATCCGGCATCACTTTTATAACCAATGAGACGAATGAGTTGATTCAGACACACACCAAGACTGGGTGGCGTGTATGTATCGATTATAGAAAACTCAACGCTGCTACGAGGAAAGATCATTTTCCTCTACCATTCATTGATCAAATGCTGGAACGCTTAGCGGGACGAGAGTACTATTGTTTTATGGACGGATACTCAGGCTATAATCAGGTCCCCATCGCCAAAAAGGATCAAGATAAAACCACTTTTACTTGTCCTTTTGGTACTTTTGCTTACAGTCGCATGCCCTTTGGGTTATGCAATGCTCCCGCTACCTTTCAGCGGTGTATGATGGGGATATTCTCTGATATGGTAGAGAAATTCCTGGAGATCTTTATGGACGACTTCTCGATTTTTGGAGACTCTTTTTCCGATTGCCTAGCAAATCTTGACGCTGTTCTTACTCGTTGCAAAGAGAAGAATTTGACTTTGAACTGGGAAAAATGCCACTTTATGGTCCAAGAAGAAATTGTTCTTGGACATGTCATTTCACAGAAAGGCATTGAGGTTGACAGAGCTAAAATAGATGTCATTCAAAACCTCCCTCATCCCAAAAGCGTCAAAGATATTCGCTCTTTCCTTGGCCATGCGGGCTTTTATAGGAGATTCATTAAGGACTTTAGCAAAATTGCTAGACCTTTAACTCTTCTCCTGGCCAAGGATACAACCTTCCATTTTGACTCGGATTGCGAGACAGCTTTCGACTCACTTAAACACTCACTCACTTCAGCCCCCGTTTTATCATCACCAAACTGAGACTACCCTTTTGAGCTGATGTGTGACGCATCTGATTTTGCAGTAGGTGCAGTCTTAGGACAGCACATCGAAAAGATGCCACACGTGATTTACTATGCTAGTAAGACCCTGAATGATGCGCAAATCAATTATACAACCACAGAAAAAGAACTCTTAGCGGTTGTATTTGCATTAGAAAAATTCAGGCCTTACTTAATCGGCTCACCTATAGTTGTGTATACTGACCATTCCGCTTTAAAACATCTTTTGGCGAAGAAAGATGCAAAAGGTCGACTAATACGTTGGATCCTTCTGTTACAAGAATTCGATCTTGTTATCAAAGATAAGAAAGGATGTGAAAACGTAGTAGCTGACCACCTTTCACGCATCATTTCTTCTTCTGTGACCCTGCCGATCAATGACTCGTTTCCTGACGAGCAACTCTTGAGCTTATCCGCTGAACCATGGTTCAGGGATATTGTGAACTATCATGCCACGGGACTGATACCCAGCGAGTGGTCAAAACAGGACAAATACCGTTTTCTATCCCAAGTAAAACACTTTTACTGGGATGAACCCTATCTGTTTAAATATTGTCCTGATCAGATCATTCGTCGGTGTGTCCCGAATGAAGAGTTCAAGAGTGTTCTTTCTTTTTGTCATGATCAGGCATGTGGGGGTCACTTTGGTCCTAGAAAGACAGCGGAAAAGGTTTTGCAATGTGGATTTTATTGGCCGACCTTATTCAAGGACGCATTTGAGCATTGCAAAACCTGTACACAATGTAAGTATACGGGTAGAATATCCCAGAGGAATGAAATGCCTCAGCAACCCATTCTGGTTGTTGAAATGTTCGATGTTTGGGGCATAGATTTTATGGGTCCTTTTCCCAACTCCTTTGGGAATCTGTACATACTGCTGGCGGTTGATTATGTCTCAAAGTGGGTAGAAGCCATTCCAAGTCGCACTAATGACAAGAAAGTTGTCATTAAGTTCTTAAAAGAGAATATCTTCTCGCGATTTGGACACCCACGCGCTATTATTAGCGATAATGGGACACACTGCTGCAACAGGTCTTTCGAGACTCTGATGCAGAAATATTCAATCAACCACCGACTTTTTACACCCTATCACCCCCAAACAAGCGGGCAGGCTAAAATCTCAAACAGACAAATCAAACTTATCCTGGAGAAAACTGTTGCTAAAAATAGAAAAGACTGGTCGACCAAACTGACGGATGCTCTTTGGGCATTCCGAACTGGATATAAGACCGACCTAGGGATGTCTCCATATAGGATAGTGTTTGGAAAAGCATGTCATTTACCCGTCGAGATAGAGCATAAAGCATTGTGGGCCATTAAAGAAATAAATTTTGATTTAAACCTTGCTTGCAACTTTCGGAAGCTGCAACTTAACGAGCTAAGCGAACTTCGCGATGAAGCTTATGATAACGCTGTAATCACAAAGAATAGGACTAAGGTTTTTCACGATAAAAACATTTTAAGGAAAACATTTTCACCTGGTCAACAAGTCCTTCTTTATGATTCACGATTACACCTTCATGCGGGTAAGCTCCGATCTCGATGGAAGGGACCTTTTGTTGTGCGGTCTGTATACCCGCACGGGGCAGTAGAAGTTGAAAATGTTAAAAACGGCACCGTTTTCAAAGTAAATGGACATAGATTAAAGCCGTATTTTTCCACTGACCCCACGGAGGAGCTCTTGTTCTTACAAGAGACAGTTTATTTGGATTAAAATTCCTCCGTCTCACCTTCATATCCAGTATATCACTGCATCATTTTTTGAATGGAGGTGGGTAAAAAGAATAAGTTTGGGGGAAGTTCTTCACTTATATATTTTGCCCCCACTAATAATTCCTCCCAGATTTACAGGTTTTTGTAGATATAACTGTCGGCAACAGTGAGGACACTGTTGACAAGAAGTTTGGGGGAGGTTTGTGCTTATTTTCGCATCATTTGCATATCATCTGCATAAGCACAAAACATTTCTTTTAAAAATCTATAAAAATTGACAAATTTTCAAAACCCATAAAAATTTAAAAAATTTCAAGTATAAAAATAATTTTAATATTTACACTTTTTTTGTATATAAATAAGATAATGAAAGTTTAGATAATGAAAAAATGACATCCATGAGATTAGAAAATTTTTAGAAAACTAAGAAAATTAGAATTTTTCTTATACGAACTAGTAATAAGTAGTTATGAGCCGTTGTCCCAAGGGTTAGTAAGATGAAAGACGTCACTAATCTGAGGATAAAAATAAGTCTGAAAAATAGTTTCTATTCTGGAAGCCAAACATTTTGAACGTTGATACCCTGCTATTCGCACTTACACACGTCTTAAAGCCTGGGATAGTAGAGGATACCTTGAAATGCTCTTGTCTTAAAGACGATGTATTAAAAAAAATTGAAGAAAGTGTTGAGAAAAATAGACACTGGTTTTGTTATCACCAAGGGCAATAATAAAAAATATATAGCAAGGGTGCTTCTTCACCTAGTGCCCTAAGGCCAACTGGTCTGGGAGTCACTGCTATGCCTGAGGTGGTGCAAGACGAGGAAAATACACCAAGTAAGCAAGCACAGGAGTAATCGGTCGGTTAGTACCTCAAGAAGTATTAACGGTCGCATGAAAATGTGTGAGCAATCTCGTTTATCAAAAAGTACTGAGGCTGCTGGGCAAGAGTATGATAGCTTGAATTGAATTCTCCGGGTGTAGGGATGTCCTTTACACACACGCAGGGTGATATGATCGATGTTTTGGAAGAAAGATAGGAATGAAAAATAAGACGATGTTTTATTGAGGGAGGACGTGATTTCTGACAGCTTTTCATGACCATTAAGATAGGGCTCATGACAACCGAAAGCTAGCTTAGTTGGAAACCCTAATTTTCAAGGCTTTTCTTTTACAATTCTTTTCTTTAAATGTAATATTCATGATCTTTCTTTTATTATTGGATTTTGTGGGTGCAATCCGCTGAAAACCCTCAGGAGACAACACTCCTCCTACTAGGGACATCTAGAGGTTTAAAGGCTTGTTGCACATGCTCAGTGCAATCGTGTTGCCGACGAAAGTGTGCTAGTTAGTTTTTCTCTTTCTTTATTTTCTTCTTCTCTTTTTAATAAAACATTCGCTCGAGACGATCGAAATTAAGTTTGGGGGTATTTGATCAGTCGAAAATATTGCATATTTTAACCGACAATTTCCCTATCATCTGCATACATATAGAAGTGTTCGGTATCCGTATTTCACATATTAGCAAATCTATCACAGATTATCAGATTACATGTATTAGACCTTAAAACCGGCATTTCTAGGGAAGTGACTGCATTACATGGCATCGCAATATTTCTATATGTCGCAACCCGTGTTTCAAAGTCTGTGCAGGAAAAGGAAAGCTTGCTCGAACATTACACCGCTCAAAAAATACGTCAACTCACTAATTTCAGATCTGGTATCATTACAAAAGAGAAATTGCAAATCAACATATCAGAAGAAGCCCTAAAATACAGTACAAAGCATCACCAGAAAGCACAAGGCTCAAGCCTCCAACATGGCCGCGTATCCGCGGCAGGGGCTTGCTAATGCCGCTGATCCGAGGTAGAACAAGGGATTCAGACACTAAATTTTGGCCCAAGTTGGTTCTCTCAGTGGCTACAGTTCAGAAAAGCATGACATTTTCTAGAAGACTCCAGGGACTTCTACCAGATCAGCAAACACTTTGATCTACTCTAAACTAGCCTATCATTCTAGAACTTTCCCCCTAAACCCTAGCTTAAACCCTAAGCTAAGTCTAACAAACTCTCTCAACAAACTTTTGGAGGGAACTACCATTTCAAACCTAAACCTAGGGTTTGGGAACTATATAAATAGAAGCCTAGACCTAGGGTGAGGGGAAATCTAAAAAATCATCATAGTGTGGAGATAGATAGAATCAACCCATTTTATAGTTCATTTTTTTAGCCATTCTCCTTTCTTCATCTCCTTCCTCCACAAGTTTAGTGAGAGAACTTGTGGGAAACCCTAACCCTAATTCCAATTAGAATCAAGATTCCCGAGTACCCATTAAGCAAGAAGCCCTACAACCTTTAGGAGCGGAGCCGATCTTCAACGGAGCAAGCGATCCGAGCTGAGCCACGACTCACGAAGCCGAGCGACGCCCGATCAACAATCTAGATTCTTCTTCTTGTAGTTCTTGAAGCAAATGTAATCAAAATTGTTGAGATAAATAAAGGTGATATTCTTTTATCTTGTTTTCTTTAATTTCTGCATCATGGCATCTTTACAATTCGTGAATATTTTCTGTGTGGTGATGTGTGAATAAAACTCCGCTCGTCGAGGAGTCGAGACGGTCAATAGAATGATGATGTAACATAGCTTTAATCGATTCTTGAGTCCTACGTGTTTTGAAAACCCTAGCAATTTCAAGAAACGACGACCCATTTTGTTTCGATGCTTTCTTGATTGACATCGTTCGAAATTGGGGAGTTACGATCATTTCTTGAATTTGGTAGAGGCTAGAAAAGGAATGATATCGACGAAAGAACAAGGATTATGTGATGAAACCCTAGTTTCACGAGAAAGCCCCAACTCTCGTCGATTATCATCAATCTAGTATCAATCCTTCGAAGGACAAGAACACGAAATCTTTAGATTACATCACGTCTATCGATTCGATCGATTCCTACGAGCCTCTTTTAGATTCTTGACTGTTGATTGGAAATATCATCGATACACCGATTCTTGACTGTTTATCTTTTTCTTGATTCTTGAATAGAATAGTGACACTTGAAAATCAAAACTCTTGAATCATGTTTTCGTTTATCTTAGCTTAACTTTTCAATTCAAGCATATCATAATACAAACGAATCGTGCAATCCCTGTGGACGATCCGCACTCATTCATAACACTACAATTGACACCGTAGTTTGATTGCGGTCAATATAATTTTTGGTTGTGAAGTTCTTTATAAATTTTCCTAATACCGACACAAGAAACTGTTTCAATCAAATGGTGCCGTTTTAGGGGACCTTTTGAATTGATTCATACTACACAACACGAATTTACAATAATCAGGATCCAACTATCTCATAGAAGGTATGCAATCTCATTGCAAATTTCAACACTTGAAACTCCCGATAAAGGTTTTTACCACTAGCACTTATGACCTTAATTATGGTCAACACATCATAAGCACTGGTCAAGTTCTACCCGTCTTTTCGTGATTAATTAGACCCACCCACATGACCCTTAACTAAGGTCAACAAAGTCACGCGACTGTCCTAACTAATTGCATTATATGCAGTGTAGGAAGACATCACTTAGCTACCGTACACTGTGCCTTGACTATAGTCAACAAACACAACACGAATACTAAGTACTCTACTTCCTAAAATGACGGAGAGTTGCGGATGGTTTTTAAGAAAACCTTTAACGCTTTGAACTTGTCTCGTTGCGGAATCAAATGGTTTAAAATGCAGTGTATTTTAGGCTTTTTCTAGTTTCGCTAAAGAGGTCACTCCCGGTGTAGGGATCTCGGCTCTTTTCTCGTCGAATGAGGTGCAGGATATTCACAATACTACTATGCAAAGCAACAACTAGAGCTACCTAATTTTTGAAATTCGATTCCACAACATCTTTTATGTTTATTTTCTTTCATTAATCTCATTAATGAATGTCCCATCATTTAAGTCCACCTAAACATCACAGATAAATACAACGTACACTTAAGCCATCCGCATTCGCCTCGATATCCCGTCTGCACCGTTAGGTTAGGTAACTAACGGCAGAGCGGGGCAAGGCTAGCGCGGGTGTAAAACATAAGCAACGTTTAAGTCCACGTTGCCCACCCCGGTGCTTGCGGGGAGGCGGAAAACGGAATAAAAATCGGATTTTTATCGAACTAGGCAACATAGACTAACTAAAGGAGAATCTTTGCTAAACAAAAACTAAGTAAAAGCTAACTAGATTTAGCTACAAGGAAGAAAGGTTATACCTTGGGCTTTATGTCCTTCTCTCCTCGCTCCTTGGAGTGGAAGAAAGAGATCACCTTGTCGCCTTCTCTAGTCGAAGAAGGATCCACCCGAGAGCCTCAACCTTTGGCTTCAACTTCAAGCTAGAAGTGACTAAGTTGCTAGAAGTGCTAATCCTAGAAACTTAGATGAGAGTAGAGATTACTTTGGAGAGGTTTATCTCAAGCTCAAGTGTTTCTCAACACATGAGAGGGGAGAGCTTGAGAGAGAGGAAGAGGAGGAGAGAGAATCTATATGATAGAATGAGGAGAAATATGAACCATTCTCTCTAAATATGGGTGAATTATGAAAATAGATAATTAGTTAGATAATTGTCATGGTTAATTAAGACTTGTCCAATATAATTTCATTTTTAATGCAAATTGCAAGGATCAAAGAGCATCTTTTATATGGAATGATGATGGTCAAAGTGTCAACCCAAGTCAACAAGTCAAGTATGGTCAAAAGGTCAACGACCCTAACCATGCACAATTATATATAACTAATATCAATTATTCATAATACATACATAAGCATTAGGGTTAAGAAAATGACAATGGTCATTAACCCTAATCAAAGTCCTCTGCCACTGTCTCAGTCAACTGTGCATACGCACCCATATCCGTGATCCGAGAAACACGAATACAATGAAATAAAACCAATCCCAAATCATATACTAGGATCTGGCTTAAACCAAAGCCCACTAGTATAAGCTGTCCGGACATCAAACGTACACAAGTGCGCGGATGTGAACGAACCCTGTCGCAAAACCATGCGACCTCTACTCATTTTGCCTAAAGGCGAATAACTCTCTGTGTGGGACTCTAAAGACTCGACACAACGCTGGCAGTGGGTTTAACCACAGACCGCAAGCGGCACTAGCTGTACGTAACTGTCCCTAGGTAGATGCCGATAAGAAGACTGACGAGGTGACCCCATCTGAACTCCTACTGAGCCTGAATGTGACAGTCTCAGTACAGTCCGGTCTGTTCGTCTGATACATAGCATGGCGGGCCTAGGGGGTGGTGAACGTCAGTCCCCTAATAGCGGTACAAGTCGTGTCGGAGTGTAGCCCAGAACACCCTGAGATAACACTGGAAACCTACCAGTATATCTCCTTTGCCCTGGCCAGGGACTACTTGTGTAATGGCTCTCCTGGACACAGCGCGATGTCAACCCCCAATACCGGGAGAGACGAATCCTGTCTAACTGTCACTGCCTCCAAGTGCTTCGGGACTGCACCCAACTACTACCTGTTTGCACGACTCCTTTGAGCCGTGGTAGGGTAGTAATCAAAGTACAGTGGGAACACACTCGAGGAGAAGTGACAGTGTCAAGTCAGCGGACTAAGCTGTACTCATGTCACCTGGGAACTGATAACTGACGATAAGTATAATACCAACCAACAGTTCCCGACGAGTCTTGTCCAGTGTACTCGTAACCTAACGAGCACCCGTATACCATCTCAAGTACGACGTACTGATGGCTGTGGGACAAACCGTCTTCAACGCTGGGATGAGAAGCGCATACGCTAGTCTACTCCGGAGTATCGATGCCCTGTCTAGATAGTCCTACGACTAGGGACCTGTATAAGGATGTGCTTATGGATTACCCAGCCCCCACGAGTGTGAGCGCCATCACAATGCTGGTAATCAAGCAAAGATCCTAAGGGCTCTACTAATATGTATATAAGCGATATGCTAAAAGAAACACATGCACATATTAAAGCAGAGACAAACCAATTAGCATACTACCATTTCGAGCAAGATTGTATATACAACTGTGAATATCCCAAGCTTCCATCAAGTAATATACATACTAGTATGATATAGTAATGGCCTCTAGGGCATATACACTAACACTCTCCCACTTGCACTAAGGCCATGTACTCGCCTATCGAAGACCTATCATCTCGATCAGCCGCTCGAACTGAGTCTGGGGTAAGGCCTTTGTGAATGGATCTGCAGTGTTATCTTCTGAAGCAACCCTCCGAACCTCGATCTCATAGCGATCAACGATCTCCTAGCGATCCACGATCTCCCTGATCAGGTGATACTGCCTCAAGATGTGTCTGGATTTCTGATGGGACCTGGGTTCCTTCGCTAAGGCTATAGCCCCGTTGTTGTCGCAATACAGAGGTATTGGATCAACAATGGACGGAACCACCTGAAGTTCTTTCAAGAACTTCCTCATCCAGACAGCTTCTTTTGCGGCATCAGATGCAGCGATGTATTCCGCTTCCATAGTCGAGTCAGCAACGGTTTCCTGTTTGGAGCTCTTCCAACACACCGCCCCTCCATTGAGGGTAAATACAAAACCCGACATGGACTTGGAATCATCCTTGTCACTCTGGAAGCTGGAGTCAGCAAAGGCCTCAATCTGGAGGTCTTTTCCGCCATACACCAAGAACATCTCCTTAGTCCTTCTCAGGTACTTGAGAATGTTCT
Organism: Agapanthus africanus; assembly: GCA_030015575.1. Lineage (NCBI taxonomy): Eukaryota > Viridiplantae > Streptophyta > Magnoliopsida > Asparagales > Amaryllidaceae > Agapanthus > Agapanthus africanus. The sequence goes on along the minus strand of JASDDO010000031.1, from coordinate 254,211,114 downwards.
TTACCGCTATCCAATGTTTCTCCCCAGGGTTTGAATGATACCTGCTTACCACACTCAGTGCATAAGCCACATCCGGTCTGGTACACAACATCGCATACATTATAGAGCCTACCGCAGAAGCGTAGGGTATAATAGACATGCGATCCCTCTCCAAATCAGTCTTGGGAGACATCTCTTTGGAGAGGGTGATCCCGTGACAAGCCGGTAAATTACCGCGCTTGGAATCTTCCATACTGAATCTTTTCAGTATGGTGTCGATGTACCTGGACTGTGAGAGTCCTAAAATCCTCTTGGAACTGTCACGGTAGATCCGGATCCCCAGAATGTATGAGGCATCGGCCAGGTCTTTCATGGAGAACCTGTGTGACAAGAACCCCTTGACAGATTGTAGCATAGGAATGTCATTTCCTATTAAGAGAATGTCATCCACGTATAAAACGAGGAATACTACAGTTCTCGCTACAAATCTACAATAGATGCATGGTTCATCTGGATTTTTGAAAAAGCCAAATTCCTTGTCCGTCTCATCAAAACAGATGTTCCAGCTCCGCGATGCCTGCTTTAGTCCATAAATGGACTTAAGCAACTTGCACACCTTTCCGCTGCTCCCACTCTGAATGAAACCCTCTGGCTGGTCCATATAGACACACTCCTCTAAATGACCATTTAGAAAAGCGGTCTTTACGTCCATCTGCCAAATCTCATAATCGTGGAAGGCAGCAATGGCAAGAAGGATCCGAATGGATTTCAGCATAGCCACTAGAAAAAAGGTTTCTTCATAGTCCAAACCAGGTCGTTGACGAAAACCCTTTGCAACCAGTCTAGCTTTATAGGTCTCAACCTGTCCATCTACACCAATCTTCCTTTTGAAGATCCACTTGCATCCTACGGGTTTTACCCCATCTGGAGCAATGTCCAACGTCCATACTTTGTTGGTGTACATGAACTCCATTTCGGTCCGCATTGCATCCAGCCATTTTACCGAGTCGACGCTCTGAATGGCTTACTGGAAGCTAGTAGGCTCATCACAATCTATGATGAAATCTTCTCTATCCCCTTCTATGAGAAAACCGTAGTATCTCTCGGGCGGATGAGACTGCCTACTACTCCTGTGGAGTGGCGTGGGAATGTCCTGATCTTTCGAACCCTCTGGTTCTACTAAGCTTTCAGTAATAGCTCGTGGTTCTGGAATTTCTTCCAGTTCTATTGCGCTCCCACTTATTTCTTTTTCTATGAACTGGTGTTCTAGAAAGTGGGCATGGCGAGAAACAAAAACCTTTTGTTCCTCTTAACAATAGAAGAAATATCCCTAGGAGTTCTTTGGATATCCCACAAACTTGCACTGTACTGAGCGTGCCTCGAGCTTGTCCGCATGCTGCTTTTTGACAAAAGCTGGACATCCCCATGTCTTAATATGATTAAGATAGGGTATCTTCCCACACCACATCTGATATGGTGTAGTAGGCATAGTCTTAGTTGGAACTCGGTTCAAAAGGTATGCAGCTGATTCTAGCGCATATCCCCAGAACGATCGCGGCAACTCAGCGTTACTCATCATGGACCGTACCATATCCAATAGGGTTCGGTTCCGTCTCTCCGATACACCGTTATGTTGCGGAGTGTATGGAGGAGTAAGCTGAGAGAGAATTCCATTCTCTTTTAAGTAACCCAGGAACTCGGCACTCAAGTATTCACCACCTCGATCAGATCTCAGTGCCTTGATACTTTTGCCTGTTTGTTTTTCTACTTCATTCTTGTATTCCTGGAATTTTTCAAAGGCCTCGGATTTATATTTCACTAAGAAGACATATCCGTACCTTGAAAAGTCATCCGTAAAAGTAATGAAGTAAGAATAACCGCTTCGTGCATGTGTAGACATAGGACCGCACACGTCGCTGTGTACGAGTCCCAAGAGCTCGCTCGCTCTTACTCCGTGTCCAGTGAACGGAGTCTTTGTCATCTTTCTTTGAGACAGGATTGACAAGTTGCATATGACTGATATTCGAACGGATCCAAATATCCTTCTGTATGTAACTTAGTCAACCTTCTCTCATTGATGTGACCCAGTCTACAATTCCTTAAGAAAGTTTTATTGATTTCTGGAGACTTCCTTTTTTGTGTATTCTGGACATTGAAAATCTGTGGTTCGTTTAAAACGTATATACCGTTGTTTAATGTACCTGACCCAATCAGAACTTGATTAAGGTGAATGTTCACAACATTACTTACAAATGCAAATTCATAACCTTCTTTAGATAATAAAGATACAGAAATGATATTACAGGTTGCATTTGGTAAAAAATAACAACTACGTAAAACCAAAAAGTGTCCATCTAACAATCTCAGGTGATAGTCCCCCACGGCCTCAGCATCCATGCTAGCTCCGTTTGCAACTCTGAGGGTCATATCACCTGCCTTCAAAACTCTACGCTTTCTCAACGCCTGCAAAGAATTATAGATACGAGGTCCTGATCCGGTATCCAATACCCAGGAAGTAGAGTTTATTGATAGACAGTTTTCAATAACATACACACCTGAAGCTGAAGCCGCAACTCGCTTCAGATCCTGGGTTCTGGCCTTCCAAGCCTTGCAATCCTGTTTCCAGTGTCCACTTTTGTGACAGTAGAAGCATTTTTCCTTCCCCACCTGCTTTCCCGCTACCTTTGTTGCCTTTCCTTTTCCCTTCGTATCCACTTTACTGACACCGCCTATTGGTTTGGCGGGGGCTTTCTTCTTCTTACCCTTGGCTTTCGCCCTGGACCTAGAAAAGGATGATCCTCCTATAAACAAAGTGGATGTCTCCCTACCTTTCTATAGGGTGCCCTCAGCACTCCTCAACATGTTCAGAAGTTCGGAAAGTTCAACCTCCTTTCCTTGCATGTTGAAGCTTAGGATAAACTGGGCGTAAGTGGAAGGAAGAGACTGGAGAATCAAATCAGTGTAGAGTTCATTCTCCAACGTGGTCCCGAGGTCCGCGAGCTCATCTATGTAACCAATCATCTTAAGCACGTGTTCCGCTACCGATGATCCGATGGTCAATCTTGCCGAAAATAGCTTCTTCGACACTTCGTATCTAGCGATACGAGACTGCTCTCCATACAGTTCTTTTGTATGGAGAAATATGGACTCTAGGTCCATATTCTCGTGCCTCCTCTGATGTTCGTTGTCCATCGAGGCAAGTACGAGGCATTTGGCCTTCGCGCAATCTATCTCCCATGTCTTACGGATTTATATATCCGCGACGCTGGAGGTGGGACCTGGGACAGGGGAGCTTTGGTGGTAAGGATATACCCCAACTTGTCGTAAGTGATAGCCATCTTGACATTCCTGAGCCAATCTTTGTAGTTTGGCCATGTCAGTATGTTTTTATCTAGTAATAACTTAAGTCCGGTTATGTTGAATGGTCGCTGCAATTAGGAGAGAAAAAAGAAACACTTTAGCATGATGCTCTTGCAAATATAGAGTGGTTTTTAGTTTGTCTAAACAGGATGGCTCCCACTGTCTCTCAAATCCCTTATCAAACCATAAAGAAAGAATTAGTCGGGATCAATCTCACCGTACAATACTTGCTTAACCGTTCATCCAGGCCAGTGTCGGTACTTCGAGGGAGGTTTTCCAACGCTTTCGCGAAGTTCCTTAATAAAGTAACCTCTTTTCCCTGTGGGCGTAGCCCCGCTAACACCTTTCTAGACACCTACTAGGTTTATAGCATTGATCGTTAAGTGAGAACTTTCCCGAGGAGTAGCATATACTCACAGTAGGATCGGGATCCAAATATCATCGCGTGACAAAACCGAAGGAATCCTACCAGAATCATCACACTCCAAATGGTATGCAGCGCTAGCAAGTTTCAGTACTTATGAAACTCCCGATGTGGATTTTTTCCCCATGCTCTTATGACCTTGACTTTGGCCAAAATATCATAAGTCACATGTCAAGTTCTACCCGTCATTCTCGTGGTTAATTTGGACCCACCCGTACCTACCCTTGACTTTGGCCAAAATGGCAGCACGACTGTCCCAAACCAACGCATCTATCTATATTGCACATGAATACCCAATAGCTACTAATCACTATGCCTTGACTTTGGCCAAAATACATAGCTTGAATACTTTTTGACCATTCATGTGGAATGACGGAGGGCTACGAATGGTTTTGGCGAAACCGTGAACGTCGTGAACTTGATATAATCGATAGAACGAGATAGCTTTTAAAAGGAGTGGTTCAAGCTCCGCGTTTAAAAGTTTAGTTTTGAAAAGAACCGAGTGGTTTTCAAAGTGTTCCAATCGACTTTTACTTGGTTTATTTTCTTGCATTAGTTCTTTTAATGCCTCCCATCAATTAATCCTACCATTGCAGAAAACAACCAAAATATGGTGTACGCTTATCCCATCCGCATTCGCCACGGGGCCCCGTCATCACCCGTTAGGTTACTTAACTAACGTCAGAGCGGGGGCTGGACTAGCGCGGATGCAAAACATAAGTAACACCTAAATAGTTATCATGTATAAATATATAGCAATGATAGACATTACAGATCACAGATGAACACTTTGGATATATTAGGAATCCGCAATTCGTTCGAGCCTGCAACGAAAAGCGGATTACACGGTCGCGATGAATAGCCAATACCCCACCCAAGACCCCTACGGGTGTGGCAAACTACCCGCCAAGTACCCGAAGCGAAGAAACCTCCCTCAACGACGTGAGTAGGCCACTCGGCACTTCGAGATACCCGGCAGTTTGTGCACCCCACCATGGGTCTATCCTAGGAGCAAAAACAGTAAAAAGAAATTATACAATGACGGCTACAACCCCGACCCGGTTGTGCGGCCAAATAAATAATATTACATCAATTTACATATTACAATGAATGAAAGAAAAAAGAAACTCTCATCGCACATCCACCCCAGCTATTCATCCGCGACAATCCACTGAGTTCATATACACAAACCAATAAGCATTACAGATCACAGATATGTATAACCCCCACTAATCGACGTATAGCGATTATCAGACGTTCAATACATATAAACATCACAGATATAACCCAATAGTCAAAGTATAGTGAAGTTCGATCAAAAAATACGGATTTATTGGCACCCCTAATACAAATTTCTTTTCTGGAAAATCTGGGCAGAAATAAACCATCTTAAAAATCACAAAACCTTAATAGAGGAATACTGCACCAAATTCGGTTCAAAACGGAGTCAAAACGGCCGCGGTTCCGCGGCAATAGGCATGCTTTTGCCGCGGAACCGCCGCGCTTTGAACTGTTCACTGGACCGTTTTTGGTGTGCTTCTTGACAAAACCCTGAGCCGGTTTTTGAAATATGATTTTTTATTTTTTGAGCAGAAAAAAAAAACAACAGAAACTTAGGGTTTTGATGTTTTAGTTTTGCGATTTTTCCGATCGAACTTCCATACACTTTACTAACTAGCTAGTTTATGTTTAGTTAGGCTCTGATACCACTGTAAGTCCACGTTGCCCATCCCGGTGCTTGCGGGGAGGCAAAAAACGGAATAAAAATCGGAATTTTATCGAACTAGGCAACATGGACTAACTAAAGGAGGATCTTTGCTAAACAAAAACTAACTAAAAGCTAACTAGATTTAGCTACAAGGAAGAAAGGTTATACCTTGGGCTTTATGTCAAAGAGATCACCTTGTCGCCTTCTCTAGTCGAAGAAGGATCTACCCGAGAGCCTCAACCTTTGGCTTCAACTTCAAGCTAGAAGTGACTAAGGTGCTAGAAGTGCTAATCCTAAAACCAGAGATGAGAGTAGAAATTACTTTGGAGAGGTTATCTCAAACTCAAGTGTTTCTCAACACATGAGAGGGGAGAGCTTGAGAGAGAGGAAGAGGAGGAGAGAGAATCTATATGATAGAATAAGGAGAAATATGACCATTCTCTCTAAATATGGGTGAATTATGAAAATAGATAATTAGTTAGATAATTGTCATGGTTAATCAAGACTTGACCATTATCATTTCATATTTCATGCAAATTGCAAGGATCAAAGAGCATCTTTTATATGGAATGATGATGGTCAAAGTGTCAATCTAAGTCAACAAGTCAAGTATGGTAAAAAGGTCAACAACCCTAACCATGCACAATTATATATAACTAATATCAATTATTCATAATACACACATAAGCAATAGGGTTAAGAAAATGACAATGGTCATTAACCCTAATCAAATTCCTCTGCCTCTGTCTCAGTCAACTGTGCATACACACCCGTATCCGTGATCCGAGGAACACGAATACAATGAGATAAAACCAATCCCAAATCATATACTAGGATCTGGCTTAAACCAAAGCCCACTAGTATAAGCTGTCCGGACATCAAACGTGCACAAGTGCACGGATGTGAACGAACCCTGTCGCAAAACCATGCGACCTCTACTCATTTTGCCTAAAGGCGAATAACTCTCTATGTAGGACTCTAAAGACTCGACACTATGTTGGCAGTGGGTTTAACCACAGACCGCAAGCGGCACTAGCAGTACGTAACGGTCCCCAGGTAGATGCCGATAAGAAGACTGACGAGGTGACCCCATCTGAACTCCTACTGAGCCTGAATGTGACAGTCTCCGTACAGTCCAGTCTGTTCGTCTGATACATCGCATGGCGGGCCTAGGGGGGCGGTGAACGTCAGTCCCCTAATAGCGGTACAAGTCGTGTCGGAGTGTAGCCCAGAACACCCTGAGATAACACTGGAAACCTACCAGTATATCTCGCTTGCCCTGGCCAGGGACTACTTGTGTAATGGCTCTCCTGGACACAGCACGATGTCAACCCCCAATACCGGCAGAGACGAATCCTGTCTAACCGTCACTGCCTCCAAGTGCTTCGGGACTGCACCCAATTACTACCAGTTTACACGACTCCTTTGAGCCGTGGTAGGGTAGTAATCAAAGTACAGTGGGAACACACTCGAGGCGAAGTGACAGTGTCAAGTCAGCGGACTAAGCTGTACTCATGTCACCTAGGAACTGATAACTGACGATATGTATAATACCAACCAACAGTTCCCGACGAGTCCTGTCCAGTGTACTCGTAACCTAACGAGCACCCGTATACTATCTCAAGTACGACGCACTGACGGCTGTGGGACAGACCGTCTCCCCCGCTGGGATGAGAAGCGCATACGCTAGACTACTCCGGAGTATCGATGCCCTGTCTCGATAGTCCTACGACTAGGGACCTGTATAAGGATGTGCTTATGGATTACCCAGCCCCCACGAGTGTGAGCGCCATCACAACGCTGGTAATCAAGCAAAGATCCTAAGGGCTCTACTAATATGTATATAAGCGATATGCTAAAAGAAACACATGCACATATTAAAGCAGAGACAAACCAAGTAGCATACTACTATTTCGAGCAAGATTGTATATACAACTGTGAATATCCCAATCTTCCATCAAATAATATACATACTAGTATGATACAGTAATGGCCTCTAGGGCATATACACTAAAAATCTGAGCTTGATTTTTTTACAATGGCAGAGACAAACCAAGTAATATACATACAAGTATCCATCTTTAATATCATATCTGTAACTTAGTTAATCGTGTCTCATTAATGTGACCCAGTCTACAATGCCATAAAAAAGCCTGATTTGTTTCCGGAGACTTTCTTTTAAGTGTGTTCTGGACACTGAAAATCTGAGCTTGATTCAATACGTATATCCCGTTATTTAATGTGCTTGACCCAATCAGAACTTGATTTAGGTGGATGTGGACCACATCGCTTACAAAAGTAAAATCATATCCTTCCTTAGAAAGTAAGGATACAGATATGATATTACAAGTCGCACCTGGTACATAAAAACAGTTACGCATAACTCATTTCTGCCAAGTTGTCAGTCCAAGATGATATTCCCCTACGTATTCAGCATCCATGCTCATTCCGTAGCAACCCTGAGAGTCATATCACCTTTCCTGATAACCCTACGGTTTCTCAGAGCCTGTAATGAATTACAGATGTGAGATCCTGATCCGGTATCCAATACCCAGGAAATTGGGTTAACTGACATACAATTCTCTATTACAAACACACCCGAAGCCGAAGCCACAACATGCTTCGAATACTGGCTACTGGGTTTGCTAGCCCTGCAATCCTTCTGCCAATGTTCATTCCCGTAACAATAGGAACGTCCATTTTTTACTACATCCAATCCCGAAACTTTTGCCCTTCCCTTTCCTTCTTTTTCCCTGGTTTCCTTCAGGGTATAAGCAGAGGGCAGGGACTGTAGAATCAAGTCAGTATTTGACCCGTTCTCCAACGTGGTCTTCAGGTCCGTGAGCTCAAAATAGCTGGTCTCTGTAAGGACGTTTCCCCTACAGATGACCCGGCAGCCAACCTCGCTTGAAGCAATTCGTTCGAGATCTCATATCTTGCGATACGAGATTGCTCTCCATATAAATCTTTGTTATGGAGGAAGATAGAAACTGAGTCCATCTTCTCGTGCTGCCTCTGGTTTGCACCATCAACTGAGGCTAACACGAGGCACTTGGCTTTCGCACAGTCTTTTTCCGATGTCATACGGATGTCAATGTCCGTGACAGGGGAAACTTGTCCTGAGACGGCAGGGGTTTGATTAGTTAAGAGGTGTCCCATCTTGTCATGGGTAATGGACATCTGGACAAACCTTTGCCAATCATAACAGTCAGGTTCAGTCATTTTATTATCTATATGTAACCTATGTGTGATCACTAGGTCGCTGCAATTAAGAGAGAGAGAAGAAAACACTCAGCATGATGCTCTTGCAAGTTTAGATTGGTTTTTAATTTATCTAAACAGGATGTCTCCCACTGTCTCTCGAATCCCTCCTCAAACCAAAAAGGAAGAATTAGTCGGGATCAATCTCACCGTACAATACTTGCTTAACCGTTCGGCCCGGCCAGTGTTGGTACTTCGAGGGAGGTTTTCCAACGCTTTCGCGAAGTTCCTTAATTAAATAACCTCTTTTCCTTGGGGGCGTAGCCCCGCTAACACCTTTCTAGACACCTACTTGGTTTATAGAATTGATCGTTAAGTGAGAAAGTTCCCGAGGAGTAGCATATACTCACAGTAGGATCGGGATCCAAATATCATCGCGTGACAAAACTGAAGGAATCCTACCAGAATCATCACACTCCAAATGGTATGCAGCGCTAGCAAGTTTCAGTTTCTTTTGAAACTCCCGATGTGGATTTTTGTCCCATGCTCTTATGACCTTGACTAAGGCCAACAAATCATAAGCCACATGCCAAGTTCTACCCGTCGTTGTCCAGATTGATTTGAACCCATCCGTATATACCCATGACTATGGCCAACAAAGTAATACGATTGTCCTAAACCAACGCATCTATCTATGCAACATATGAATATCCACCAGCTACCAAACACTGTGCCTTGACTAAGGCCAACAAACACAGCTTGAATACTGTTGAATATTCATATGAAAGGACGGAGGGCTACGAATGGATTTTACGAAACCGTGAACGTAGTGAACTTGATATAATCGAAGTAACTTTGATAGCTTTTAAAAGGAGTGGCTTAAGCTCCGCGTTTAAAAGTTGTTTTTGAAAAGAAACCGAGTGGTTTTTGAAATTGTTCCAACGACTTTTACTTGGTTTATTTTCTTGCATTAATTTTAATGCGTCCTATCATTTAATCCTACCATTGCAGAAAACAACGAAAATATGACGTACGCTTATGCCATCCGCATTCGCCACGGGGCCCCGTCATTACCCGTTAGGTTACTTAACTAACGATAGAGCGGGGGCTGGACTAGCGCGGATGCAAAACATAAGCAACGCCTAAATAGATATCATATATAGATATACACATTCGTCACATGCAATGATAGCCATTCCAGATCACAGATGAACACATTGGATGTACTAGGAATCCGCATTCCGTACAAGCCTGTAACGAAGAGCGGATTACACGGTCGCGATGAATAGCCAAGACCCCACCCTAGACCCCTACGGGTGCGGCAAACTACCCGCCAAGTACCCGAAGCGATGCAACCTCCCTCAACACCGCAAGTAGGCCACTCGGCACTTCGAGATACCCGGTAGTTTGTGCACCCCACCTTGGGTCTATCCTAGGAGCAAAAACAGTAAAACAAATTATACAATGACGGCTACAACCTCATCCCGGTTGTGCGGCCATATAAATAATATTACATCAATTACAAATTTCATGAGTTGAATGAAAAAGAAAACTCTCATCTCACAACCCCTGGCTATTCATCCGCGACAATCCAATGAATTCATATACACATACCATCAACATTACAGATCACATATATGTATAACCCCCACTAATCGACGTATAGCGATTAGCAGACGTTCAATATATATATCACATCACAGATATAACCCATTAGCTTAAGTCTTTAGAAGTTCGATCAAAATATGGATTTTTAAACCCCAAAAACAAATTTTGCTTTCTGTAAAATCTGGGCAGAAAAAACATATTGTAAAAATCCCAAAACACCCCCTGAAAAACACTGCAGGAAAATTATGCCACGACCGAGTCAACTCGGCCGCGGATCCGCGGCGGAAGCATTCTCCTGTCGCGGTTCCGCGGCGCATTGACCGAGTTAGTGGACCATTTTTCTTTCTTGTTCTTTAAAAACCCTGAGCCGATTTTTAGTACTTGATTTATTATTTTTTGCACAGAAAACAAAATCGGCAGAAAGTTGATATTTCGGGCATGTTTCGTGACTTTTTCTCCAATTGAACTTCTAGTTACTTTGCTAACATGTTAGATAGTGTTTAACTAGGCTCTGATACCACTGTAAGTCCATGTTACCTCTCCCGGTTCTTTCGGGCTTGCGGAAATGATGAAAAACGATTTTTCTTTTGGTGGTAACATAGACTCAAAATACGGATCTTTGTTAAACAACTATCTAACAACCTAACTAGGAGTTTTACCTACTCGGTTAAGGATTATACCTTAACTTGAACTCCTTCTCTTGGACTCCTTGTGGTGGTCGGACGGTTCTCTCCTCGTTGTCTATTTATGCCGAAGATGGATCCACCTGAAAGCTTCTACCTTTGGCTTCACCCTCAATCTTGAGGAAACTAGAACACTTGGTTTCCTAAACCTTGTATACTATGATGAGTAGAGAAGTGTGTTGGGCTTTATCTCTATGGTCCTTTCTTCTCAACACATGAGACAAATAGAACAATGAACTAGAGAGAGAGCAAGAAGAAGAGGGAGAGCTTGAGGATAAGAGAGAATGAGAATGATAGAATGAGTAAGACTTTTCTCACCCTTGCTCTCATAATCCAAAATAATCATAACAAATAATAGTAATTGAGTATTATGTGATGGGTCAAGTCAAATGGCAATATCATTTTATGCACTCATTTTGCAAAGAATAACAAGCAAGCAAAAGTCTTTTCCATGAAATGATAGCCATTGTAATGATGATGGTCAACAAGTCCAACCTAGTCAACCGGTCAACTAAGTCAACAAGTAAACAAAGTCAACCTTTCAACTCAACCATGGCACAATAATACTTAATTAATATTATCATTAATCATATTTCTTATTCTCATTAGGGTTTAGCAAAAGTCAACAGTCAACAGCCCTAATGAGAATCCTATGCATCTGTTTCTGTCAACCGTGCATACACACCCGCATCCGCGTTCTAAGGAACACGAATACAAACGAGATAAAAACCAATCCCAAAACGTATACTAGGATCTGGCTTAAACCAAAGCCCGCTAGTGATAACTGCCCGGACACTAAACGTGCACAAGTGCACGGATGTGACCGAACCCTATCGCAAAACCATGCGACCTCTACTCTTTTACCTAAAGGTGAATAGCTCTCTGTGTGTGACTTTAAAGACTTGACACTACGCTGGCAGTGGGTTTAACCACAGACCGCAAGCGGTACTAGCTATGCGTAACGGCCCCCAGGTAGATGCCGATAAGAAGACAGACGAGGTGAAACCCATCTGAACTCCTACTGAGCCTGAATGTGACAATCTTTCGTACAGTCTGGTCTGTTCGTCTGAGAATATTGCATGGCGGGCCTAGGGGGCGGTAAATGTCAGTCCCCTAATAGCGGTACAAGTCGTGTCGGAGTGTAGCCCATAACACCCTGAGATAACACTGGAAACCTACCAGTATATCTCGCTTGCCCAGGCCAGGGACTTTGTGTAAAGGCTCTCTTAGACACAGCGCGATATCAACCCCCAATACCGGGAGAGACGAATCCTGTCTAACCGTCACTGCCTCCAAGTGCTTCGGGACTGCACCCAACTACTACCTGTTTGCACGACTCCTTTGAGCCGTGGTAGGGTAGTAATCAAAGTACAGTGGGAACAGACTCGAGGCGAAGTGACAGTGTCAAGTCAGCGGACTAAGCTGTACTCATGTCACCTGGGAACTGATAACTGACGATAGGTATAGTACCGACCAACAGTTCCCGATGAGTCCTGTCCAGTGTACTCGTAACCTAACGAGCACCCGCATACTATCTCAAGTACGACGCACTGACGGCTGTGGGACAGACCGTTTCCCATGCTGGGATGAGAAGTGCATACGCTAGTCTACTCTGGAGTATCGATGCCCTGTCTCGATAGTCCTACGACTAGGGACCTGCATAAGGATGTGCTTATGGATTACCCACCCCCCACGAGTGTGATTGCCATCACAACGCTGGTAATCAAGCAAAGATCCTAAGGGCTCCACTAATATGTATAGGCGATATGTTAAAAGAAACACATGCACACATTAGAGTAGAAACAAACCAAGTAGCATACTACTATTTTAAGCAAGATTGTCTATACAACTGTGGATATCCCAAGCTTCCATTAACTAATATACAAACTAGTATGATACAGTAATGTCCTCTAGGGCATATACACTAACACAATCAATAACACTTACCGCACAGTCCGATCTGTTCGTCTGATATGTCGCATATCTCGCATAGGGGTGGTAAACGTCAGACCCCAGCAGCTTGATAAGTCATGCCGATGTAAGGTCCATAACAAGCATGAAACTACTGATAACACTTACCAGTAAATCTGTAAGTCTATGTACAACACCCCACGACTTGCGAGGAGGCGGAAATATGAAAAACGATCTTGTTTTATGCTAAACATCGACTAACCGCATGAATCGAAGTTAAACGATAACTAACATCAAACATAGAAGTTAACAACTACTATGTAAAGGGATTATACCTAAAGAACCGTGTCCTTCTTCTTTACGAACTCCACCTCCTCCTCGGCCTTCTCCAAGTAGTAGACGATCCACCATGAGAGCTAAACTCCAAGCTTTGCCTCTAAACTTGAGGCAACTAGGTATCTTTAAGTGCTAATCAAAGTACCTAGATGAAATAGAGTATGGTTATGGATTAAGTAGTCTAACTAATCCTTGTACTCAACACATGAGAGGGGAGGATTAGGGTTTGAAGAGAGATAGCTTGAGGAGAGAGAAGATGAACATAATAATGAGAAGAGAAAATGAGTTATCATAATATATATCAAGCATTTTTATTTATCAAGAAAAGAAAAGAAAAAGATTTACAACCATGCTTGATAAATATCTTATGGTGATTCATCTCCATGAGTCATTAAGCAATTATGAAGCATTAATGACATGGATGAATCATCCATATGACTCACTAATCTCATTCAATGTATATGCCACATACACCTCCTTAGTCACCATCTTCTAGAAGCTTCTGGCGCAATTACGAGAACGCCCCTCCAATCCGTGAAAACACGGAAAAACTTTAGACTGTATAAATCCAATAACCGGACACTAGTAACTGGCTTAAGCCAAAGCCGACTAGTAAAAACTGTCCGAAAGTCGTACGTGCGTAAACACACATATGCGTCCGAACCCTTGTCGTAAAACCATACGACCTCTATATCGTTTCGCCTGGAGTAGGGAAACTCTCTGCGTGGGACTCTAGAGACTCGACTACTACGCTGGCAGTGGGTTTAACCACAGACCGCAAGCGGCACTAGATGTACGTAACGGTCCCCAGGTAGATGTCGATAAGAAGGCCGATGAGGAAACCCATCCGAACTCCTACTGAGTCTGATGTGACAATCTCCGTACAGTCCGGTCCGTTCGTCTAAGACTATCGCATATCGGGCTCAGGGGGAGGCAAGCGTCAGTCCCCTAATAGCGGTATAAGTCGTGTCGGAGTGAAGCCCATTACACCCTGAGAAACTACTGGAACCTACCAGCAAATCTCGCTTGCCCTGGCCAGGGACTTTGCATAATGGCTCTCTGACACAGCGCGATATCAACCCCCAATACCGGGAGAGACGAATCCTGTCTAACCGCCACTGCCTCCAAGTGCTCGGGACTGCACCCAACTGCTAACTGTTTGCACGACTCCTTTGATCCGTGGTAGGGTAGCAATCTAAGAACAGTGGGACACACTCGAGGCGAAGTAGCAGTGTCAAGTCTGCGGACTATGCTGTACTTATGTCACCTGGGAACTGTTCACTGACGACTGGTATAAAACCAACCAACAGTTCCCTATGAGTCCTGTCCGGTGTACCCGTAACCTAACGAGCACCTGCATACTATCTCCAGTACGACGTACTGACGGCTGTGGGACAGACCATCTCCCCAACTGGGATGAGAAGCGTACACGCTAGTCTACTCCGGAGTATCGATGCCCTGTCTCGATAATCCAACGACTAGGGACCTGAATAAAGATGTGCTTGTAGACTACCCAGCCCCACTAGTGTGACTGCCATCACAACGCTGGTAGTCAAGAAAGATCCTAAGAGCTCTATCAATACGTATACTCACATATTAAGATAGAAAAACCAAGTAGCATACTACCATGTTTAGCAAGACTGTTATATACATGTGAATATCCCAAGCTTCCATTAAGTAATATACAAACTAGTATGATACAATAATGGCCCCTAGGGCATATACACTAACAATCTCCCACTTGCACTAGGGCCATGTACTGGAATATCGAAGACCGATGATCTCGAGTAGCCTCTCGAACTGAATCTGAGGTAGGGCTTTTGTGAATGGATCAGCAATGTTCTCTTCAGAAGCAACTCTCCGAACCTCGATCTCCCGACGATCAATGATCTCCCTGATCAGGTGATACTGCCTTAAGATGTGTCTGGACTTCTGATGGGACCTTGGTTCCTTCGCTAAAGCTATAGCTCCGTTGTTGTCGCAATACAGAGGTATTGGATCAACTATGATAGGAACCACCTGAAGTTCTGTTAGGAACTTCTTCATCCAGACTACTTCTTTTGCGGCATCGCAAGCAGCTATATACTCCGCTTCCATCGTCGAGTCAGCAACGATGTCCTGCTTGGAGCTCTTCCAGCACACCGCCCCTCCATTGAGGGTAAAGACATAACCCGGCATGGACTTGGAATCGTCCTTATCACTCTGAAAGCCGGAATCAGCAAAGGCCTCCTACCTGAGGTCTTTTCCGCCGTAAACCAAGAACATCTCCTTAGTCCTTCTCAGGTACTTGAGAATGTTCTTTACTGCTATCCAGTGCTTCTCCCCTGGGTCTGACTGATACCGTCTTACCACGCTTAGTGAGTAAGTTACATCTGGTCTGGTGCACAACATCGCATATATTATAGAGCCTACCGCAGAAGCGTAGGGTATAATAGACATGTGTTCCCTTTCCAAATCAGTCTTGGGAGACATCTCTTTGGAGAGGGTGATTCCGTGACAAGATGGTAGATTACCGCTCTTAGAATCTTCCATACTGAATCTTTTCAGTACAGTGTCGATATACCTGGACTGCGAAAGTCCCAACATCCTCTTGGATCTATCACGATAGATCCGGAACCCCAGAATGTAAGAGGCATCACCCAGGTCTTTCATGGAGAACCTGTGTGACAAGAATCCTTTGACAGATTGTAGCATAGGAATGTCATTTCCTATCAATAGAATGTCATCCACGTACAAGACGAGGAATACGACACTTCTGGCTACAACTTTACTATATATGCACGGTTCATCTGGATTTTTGATACAGTCATATTCTTTGAATGTTTCATCAAAACAGATGTTCCAACTCCGCGATGCTTGCTTTAATCCATAAATGGATTTAAGCAACTTGCATACTTTCCCGCTGCTCCCACTCTGATTGAAACCCTCTGGCTGATCCATATAGACGCACTCTTCTAAATTTCCATTCAGAAAAGCCGTCTTTACGTCCATCTGCCATATTTCATAATCATGGAAGGCAGCAATAGCAAGAAGGACCCGAATGGATTTGAGCATAGCCACTGGAGAAAAGTTTCGTCATAGTCCAAACCAGGTCTTTGACGAAAACCCTTTGCAACAAGTCTAGCCTTATAGGTTTCCACCTGTCCATCTAGACCAATCTTTTTCTTGAAGATCCATTTGCATCCTATGGGTTTTACCCCATCTGGAGCAAAGTCCAAAGTCCATACTTTGTTGGTATACATGGACTCCATTTCGGTCCGCATTGCATCTAGCCATCGTACCGAGTCGCCGTTCTGGATGGCCTGCTGGAAGTCAGTAGGTTCATCATCATCTATGATGCAATCCTCTATATCCCCATCTATGAGAAAACCGTAGTATCTCTCAGGCGGATGAGACGGCCTACTACTCCTGCGGAGGGTTGCGGGAATGTCCTGTTCTTCTTGAACTACCGGTTCTACCAAACTTTCAGTAGCAGTTTGTGGTTCTGGAATTTCTTCCAGTTCTATTTCGCTCCCACTTATTTCCTTTTCTAAAAACTGATGTTCCAGAAAATGGGCATTACGAGAAACAAAGACCTTTTGTTCCTCTGCGTGATAGAAATAATATCCCTTGGAGTTCTTTGGATATCCTACAAACTTACATTTTACTGATCGTGCCTCGAGCTTGTCCACATGCTGCTTTTTAACAAAAGCTGGACATCCCCAAATCTTCATATGCTGAAGACGGGGTTTCTTCCCAGTCCACATCTGATATGGAGTGGTAGGCACAGTCTTGGTAGGAGCCCTGTTCAGAAGATATGCTGCTGATTCTAGCGCATAACCCCAAAAAGATCGCGGTAACTCAGCATTACTCATCATAGATCGTACCATATCCAATAGGGTTCGATTCCGTCTCTCCGATACACCGTTATGCTGTGGAGTGTATGGAGGAGTAAGCTGAGAGAGAATTCCTTTCTCTTTTTGGTAACCTATGAACTCGGCACTTAAGTATTCTCCACCTCGATCAGATCTAAGTGTCTTGATACTTTTGTCGGTTTGGTTTTCTACTTCATTCTTATACTCTTGGAATTTCTTAAAAGCCTCGGATTTATGTTTCATCAGATAAATGAATCCATATCTTGAGTAATCATCCGTGAAAGTAATGAAATAGGAAAAACCACCTCTTGCATGCGTAGACATTGGACCACATACATCGCTGTGTATGAGTCCTAAGAGCTCGCTCGCTCTTACTCCATGTCCAGTAAATGGAGTCTTTGTCATCTTTCCTTTGAGACAAGATTGACAGGTGTCATAAGTTTGATATTCGAACGAGTCCAAATATCCTTCTCTATGCAACTTAGTCAATCTTCTCTCATTGATGTGACCCAGTCTACAATGCCATAAGAAAGCTTTATTTAAATCTGGAGACTTTCTTTTTAGTGTGTTCTGGACATTGAAAATTTGGAGTTGGTTTAAAACATATATATCGTTATTTAGTGTACCGGACCCAATCAAACCATGATTAAGGTGGATGTTAACAACATCTCTTACAAACGTGAAATCATAACCTTTATTTGATAACAAGGAAACTGATATGATATTACACGTTAAGCTTGGTACAAAAAAACAGTTATGTAAAACCAAAATGTGTCCACTCGTCAGTCCTAGGTGATAATCCCCGACGGACGCAGCTCCCACGCTAGCTCCGTTAGCAACCTTTAGGGTCATATCACCTTCCTTCAGCACTCTACGGTTTCTCAGTGCCTGCAATGAATTGCAAATATGAGATCCTGATCCGGTATCCAATACCCAGGAAATAGAGTTAATTGACAGACAATTCTCAATTACAAACACACCTGAAGTCGAAGCCACAGCTTGCTTCGGTTCCTGGTTCTTGGCGTTCCACGCCTTGCAATCTTTCATCCAGTGCCCTTTCCCGTGACAATGGAAGCACTCATCCTGGCCCACTACCGGTACCGCAAATTTTTTCTTTCCCTTCCCTCCCACCTTACTAACACCTCCTCTAGGTTTGGTGGCGGCCTTCTTCTTCCTTCCTTTGGCCCTAGCCTTGGACCCGGAAGAAGATGCACTACTAACAAACATAGCGGGTGTTTCCCTTGCTTTCTGCAAGGTACCCTCTGCACTCCTTAACTTGTTCAGGAGTTCCGGAAGTTCAACTTCTTTTCTTTGAATGTTGAAGTTCAGGATAAACTGGGCGTAGGTGGAAGGAAGGGACTGGAGAATAAGGTCTGTATAGAGCTCATTATCCAAAGTCTTCCCAAGGTCTGCGAGCTCTTCTATATAGCCGATCATCTTTAGGACATGTTCTCCTACCGATGACCCGACAGCCAACCTCGCTCGAAACAAGTTCTTAGAGGTCTCGTATCTTGCTATACGAGATTGCTCTCCATAAAGTTCCTTTGTATGGAGAAATATGGCATCTAGTTCCATATCCTCGTGCCTTCTCTGATGTTCATTGTTCATCGAGGCAAGCATGATGCACTTGGCTTTCGCGCAATCGAAATCCCAGGTTTTGCGAATTTCCTTATCCGCATTACTGGATTTGGGACTGGGGACAGCAGGTGCCGTAGCGGTGAGGACGTACCCCAATTTGTCATAGGTCAAAGCCATTTTGACATTCCGCAGCCAATCTTTATAGTTTGGCCCTGTCAGTATATTTTTCTCTAAAAGTAACTTAAGTCCAGTCATTTTCAGGGTCGCTGCAATTAGTAGAGAGAGAAGAAAACTCTTTAGCATGATGCTCTTGCATGTTTAGAGTGGTTTTTAGTTTATCTAAACTGGATGGCTCCCACTGTTTCTCGAATCCTTCCTCAAACCATAAAAGAATAATTAGCCAGGACTATTCTCACTGTACAATTCTTGCTTAACCGTTCAGCCAGGCTAGTATCGATACTTCGAGGGAGGTTTTCCAACGCTTTCGCGAAGTTCCTTAATTAAAGAACCTCTTTTCTCTGGGGGCGTAACCCCGCTGACACTTTTCTTGACACCTACTTGGTTTATAGCATTGATCGTTAAGTGACGAATATCCTGATAAGTAGCATATACTCACAGTAGGATCGGGATCCAAATATCATCGTATGATAATGTTGAAGGAATGCTACCAACATTCATCAAACTCCAAATGGTATGCATCTCTTTGCAAATTTCAGTTTCTTTAGAAATTCCCGATATAAGTTTTTGCCCCATGCTCTTATGACCTTGGCTTTGGTCAAAATGTCATAAGTCACATGTCAAGTTCTACCCGTCATTATCTTGTCAATTTGAACCCATCCGTATATACCCCTGACTTTGGTCAAATGATAATACGACTGTCCCAAACCAACTCATCTATCTTATGCAACAAATGAAAACCCAGCAGCTACCAAACACTATGCCTTGACTTTGGCCAAAATGCATAGCTTGAATACTACTGAATACCCAAATGAAATGACGGAGGGCTACGAATGGTTTTGGCGAAACCGTGAGCGTAGTGAACTTGATATAATCGAAGGAACCTGATAGCTTTTAAAAGGAGTGGTTAAAGCTCCGCATTTAAAAATATCTGTTTTTAAAATTAACCGAGTGGTTTCTTTTAAATTGTTCCAACGATTAAACTTTTGGTTTATTTTCTTTGCATTATAAATAATGCGTCCCATCATTAACCTATCATTGCAGAAAACAACGAAAATACAACGTCCTCTTATGCCATCCGCATTCGCCACGGGGTCCCGTCATCACCCGTTAGGTTACTTAACTAAAGACAGACCGGGGGCTGGGCTAGCGCGGGTGTAAAACATAAGTGACGTCTAAATAGCTATCATATATAGATATTGTACATTCTTCTGACGTAATAATAGGCATTCCAGATCACAGATGAACTTTATTGGATTTACAAGCAATCCGTGTTTGTTTTGAGCCTGCAACAAAAGACGGATTACACAGTTGTGATGAATAGCCATTACCCCACCCAAGACCCCAACGGGTACGGCAAACTACCCGCCCGGCAGTTTGTGCACCCCACCTTGGGTCTGTCCTAGGAGCATAAACAGTAAAATGAAATAATACAACGGTGGCTACAACCGCAACCTGGATGTGCCCCGCAAAATAATATTACAACAAATTACATTTACATCAAATGAATTAAATAATAACCCATCACATAACCCCGGCTATACATCACAACAGTCCAACACAGTTCATATCCACAAACAGTAAAAACCATTACAGAAATGTGCAACCCCCTGCCAACCGACATACTAGCAGTTAGGGGAGGTTTACGAACACATTATACAAACACAGATATAATCCAACAAGCAAATACCGTATAATTTCGATCGATTAAACACATTTAATTTTTCTCCAATACTTCTCTGTAAATCTGAAACCTGAGCAAAAATTAAAAAATTCCAGAAAATACCAAATATCACAGAGAACTAACACAGGAAAACTGGGCAGATGAATCGGCAACTCGGCGGCGGAATCACGGCGGATCGGGGGGATCCGCGGCGCTTTAGTCGATTCGTGAGCCCGGTTTTCTTGGGTGTTCTTATACTATCATTTTGACCTTTCTGAAGGTCCATGAAAAATTTTTGGACCACATTTAAAAATGGACAGAATACAATGATATCGGGGTTTTCCGGTTTTGTTTTTTCCATTCGAAATTCATACAATTTTTCAAGTGAGTTATTTATTGTTTAGCGAGGCTCTGATACCACTGTAAGTCGATGTACAACACCCCACGACTTGCGGGGAGGTGGAAATATGAAAAACGATCTTGTTTTATGCTAAACATCGACTAACCGCATGAATCGAAGCTAAACAATAACTAACATCAAACATAGAAGTTAACAACTACTATGTAAAGGGATTATACCTAAAGAACCGTGTCCTTCGTCTTTACGAACTCCACCTCCTCCTCGGCCTTCTCCAAGTAGTAGACGATGCACCACGAGAGCTAAACTCCAAGCTGTGCCTCTAAACTTGAGGCAACTAGGTATCTTTAAGTGCTAATCAAAGTACCTAGATGAAATAGAGTATGGTTATGGATTAAGTAGTCTAACCAATCCTTGTACTCAACACATGAGAAGGGGGGATTAGGGTTTGAAGAGAGAGAGCTTGAGGAGAGAGAAGATGAACATAATAATGAGAAGAGAAAATGAGTTATCATAATATATATCAAGCATTTTTATTTATCAAGAAAAGAAAAGAAAAAGGTTTACAACCATGCTTGATAAATATCTTATGGTGATTCATCTCAATGAGTCATTAAGCAATTATGAAGCATTAATGACATGGATGAATCATCCATATGACTCACTAATCTCATTCAATGTATATGTCACCTAAACCTCCTTAGTCACCATCTTCTAGAAGCTTCTCGCGCAATTACGAGAACGCCCCTCCTATCCGTGAAAACACGGAAAAACTTTAGACTGTATAAATCCAATAACCGGATGCTACTAACTGGCTTAAACCAAAGCCGACTAGTAAAAACTTTCCGAAAGTCGTACGTGCGTAAACACACGTATGCGTCCGAACCCTTGTCGTAAAACCATACGACCTCTATATTGTTTCTCCTGGAGTAGGGAAACTCTCTGCGTGGGACTCTAGAGACTCGACTACTACACTGGCAGTAGGTTTAACCACAGACCGCAAGCGGCACAAGCTGTACGTAACGGTCCCCAGGTAGATGTCGATAAGAAAGCCGATGAGGAAACCCATCCGAACTCCTACTGAGTCTGATGTGACAATCTCCGTACAGTCCGGTCCGTTCGTCTAAGACTATCGCATATCGGGCTTAGGGGGGCGGCAAGCGTCAGTCCCCTAATAGCGGTATAAGTCGTGTTGGAGCGAAGCCCATTACACCCTAAGAAACTACTGGAACCTACCAGCAAATCTCGCTTCCCTGGCCAGGGACTTTGCGTAATGGCTCTCTGACACAGCGCGATATCAACCCCCAATACCGGGAGAGACGAATCCTGTCTAACAGCCACTGCCTCCAAGTGCTCGGGACTGCACCCAACTGCTACCTGTTTGCACGACTCCTTTGAGCCGTGGTAGGGTAGCAATCTAAGAACAGTGGGACACACTAGAGGCGAAGTAGCAGTGTCAAGTCTGCGGACTATGCTGTACTCATGTCACCTGGGAACTGTTCACTGACGACTGGTATAAAACCAACCAACAGTTCCCTGTGAGTCCTGTCCGGTGTACCCGTAACCTAACGAGCACCTGCATACTATCTCAAGTACGACGTACTGACGGCTGTGGGACAAACTATCTCCCCAACTGGGATTAGAAGCGTACACACTAGTCTACTCCGGAGTATCGATGCCCTGTCTCGATAATCCAACGACTAGGGACCTGAATAAGGATGTGCTTGTAGACTACCCAGCCCCACTAGTGTGACTGCCATCACAACGCTGGTAGTCAAGCAAGATCCTAAGAGCTCTATCAATACATATACTCACATATTAAGATAGAAAAACCAAGTAGCATACTACCATGTTTAGCAAGACTGTTATATACATGTGAATATCCCAAGCTTCCATTAAGTAATATACAAACTAGTATGATACAATAATGGCCCCTAGGGCATATACACTAACAAAATCAGTGCAACCCTGGTCAGGGATTTCCAGTTATGGCCAGTCGAGCATAGCGCAACATCAACCCCCAATACCGGGAGAGACGAATCCCCTCCTATCGCTCATTGCCTCCTTGTGAATCGGGACTGTACCCAAAAACCACCTGTTTGCACAACTCAGTAGAGCCGTGGTAGGGTGGAAATCAAAGCACAGTGGGAGACACATAAGACTCTATGATGATCTCGGGTCAACAGACTAAGCTGTACCTGTGTCACCAGAGAACTGCCATCTGACGTGAGGTATAATACCATCTGGGAGTTCTCGACGAGTCCGTCCAGTGTACCCAGTCTCCATTGAGCACCCGCATACCAACTCTGATGTCAAACACCAATGGATATGGGATAATCCATCACCCATCAGATGGGTCGAGAAGCTATACGCTAGTCTACTCTGGAATATCGATGCCCCGTCTCGATATTCCCACGACTAGGAACATTGAAGGATGCACTCATTGACTACCCAGGCCCCACTAGTATGATCTGCATCATAGTCCTGGAAGTCGAGTACACAACCTAAGGGCTTTATCAACTTGTAACATAGAGAAAATAAGTATACATGTTAAGATAAAGAGCAACCAGATAGCGTACTATCATGTCGAGCAAGAAAGTCCTACGTGTATATGTCTCAGCATCCACTACTTTATACATCTCATGTACAGTAATGGCCTCTAAGGCATACATATAACTAACATTGCTTGGTGGCATTAATGAGGTATAATCTCTACCAATTAGTTTAGTTTTTAGTTTGTTATATTCAGTTTAAGTTTAGAATCGATTTATTGTGGATATGTGAACTTTGGAATTTTCTAGAAGAGATTAGGGTTGGAATTGAATCCAAAGATGAAATTGAGGTTAGTAGAGACCTTATAACCCCTCAAGAGTTAGTTTCATGGACTGAAACCAGAGATAGAACCCCGAACCCCAAACCTAGAAACCCCGATATTGGGAATTTGTGAAAATTATGAGGTTGTTTAGAGATTTGCTAACACCCGGGGGCACTAGGATTTATTTAGCAAATACAGGGAGTCATGCATGCACCTAGGAAGCTACCACTGAAACCCAAGCCCCATACCCCGATTCCTGGCAGCAAATTAATGCTATATGGCCGCAAATTGCGGCCTGGGTAGGTTGGATTTGGCTTGTACTTGGTCTGTAGCTCCAATATCTTTTATCTAGAGCAACCCAATGTGCAAAATCTCTTAGTTTGGCCTAGGGCGAAATCTGGAGTGGTTTTCCTATGTTGTTGTTTTTGTGTTTTCCGTATTCTGAAATTTGAATTTTAGTATTTGATACTGTATTTGGTTGTTGGATGTTTGTACATCAACAACTAGGGATAATTGGTTGGTTTTGCATGCGTGGGCTATAGGTTCTAACCTATAGGCGATCCGTATGCCGTATCGGTTTTCCGGGCTCAATTCTAATAACATTTGCGACTATGTTGATATTGTAGGTACCTTCACGTAGATTCCGAGGATGAGCATGGTGTCATCGACTCCAGCGAGCGAAGATCGAGGTGAGTAAATCTATATCTATGGGGGAAGTCGGGTGGATGGCGTATAGAACCCCCGCAAACTTTGATGGAAACCCATTTATATATAGAATATAGTTAAGGGAAACTTTAGTAGAAAACTATAGATAGGGTTAAAAGATAGTTAGATAAACGTTATTAGAAACTAAAGGATAGTTAGAAGTGATATTGCCGTTTAGGGTATTATAAGACTAGATAGCCGACGTACATGTGTCATCCGAACCATACCTATTTCCAAACTGAAGAATCATATGCATCTTTTAAAACAGATACCTTGAGGGACGTTACGGAATTTCAAATGATATCTTTTCCTTAAAAACACCATAGCCCATACTTTCAAAACTACGATTCGCATCTTTTAAAAACTAATTGTATGGTTCGGGTGTGTATGTTAGATTAGATACTTTTGCTTATAGTAAAATTAGAACGTATATGTAAAATTGACCTTATGTGAGATATAAATGCGAGGAAAAGAGAATACGATTTTACATATGATATTATGATATGTTGGTATACGAATGCGAGTCGATTAAGATAATTGATACCTTTCCGGTCCCCTGATATGAGATTTTTATGGAAGTGACCTGGGACATAGGTATATAGATATATATAGAATGTCTTGAATCATGTGTGATATGTCGTACGATACGTTAGGTCCGTACCCCTCATTGTCATATAGGTTGATAGGATCCCTAATGTTTTAATTCCGTCGTACGATGGATTATACCGTACATGATGTTGTGAGGCTGGATGCAGATTGATAGATTTACCGACTCGTTCTTGTATACATGTATACCTTATAGCTTTTCGCTGATGATTTACCTTATGATGCATTCATGTTATTCGCATTGCATTACTTATACCTGTGCTAGTACACCTGCACCATTATCGATGATGCGTATGTTACACTTACACAGATTTGCTGGCTCACACACTTCATCATCGATAATTGCCATGTCACTACACTGTAGGATTTCTGCATAATGATATGACTCTTCGCATAATTTACTTGCGTATATACCCATTTGTACATCCATATTGGCGCACATACATATTGAACACGCATACTTGCGTATATACCCACTTGTACATCCATATTGGCGCACATACATATTGTACACGCATACTTGCGTATATACCCACTTGTACATCCATATTGGCGCACATATATACTGTACGCTCATACTTGCGTATATACCCACTTGTACATCCATATTGGCGCACATACATATTGTAAACGCATACTTGCGTATATACCCACTTGTACATCCATATTGGCATACATACATATTGTACACTCATACTTGTGTGCATATATATATCTTGTGCATACATACCTACGTACATACACATTTGTACATACATAGATGATGCTGGCTTTGATTTTGGAGAAATTGGGGACCGCGGGATATATTTTAAAAACTGGAATCATTTAAAAGTGCGGTTTTCCCTTAATATGTCATATCACTGTTCCATTTTGCAAGATATACGGATATTCTTACATTTCCATCATATGTCGCATACATCATGCTTTATGAGTTTACGCATTGAGATATGCCGTTTTCATGAGATTTCTGGATTTGAGAACCGTGGCTATTTCTAAAGAAAGCATGTGCTATTTTAAAAACCCGTTTTCTCTTGATATAATATTTCAGTGTGTCCACCGTGCGTTTTCGCCGTTTTGAGACGTGTGACATGTGAAACCCGATTCGAGGAGCTGGATGAGGCCGATTGCGGGTACTTGGTGGACCCGGTATGGTACCCCAGGGCGAGAACGGATTGCTGTATAGTAGACGGTGAGCCTGGCAGAAGGACTACTACCTACCGGTGATTGTATTTGGACTCGGCAGAGATCCGGAGGATACCGACCGAAGTAGAGAGATGGATATGAGGGCCGACCAGGGTGTGCGGCGCCTGAGATAAATGAGGATTTACGTGTCGATGCTCGACATGGGTTTCATGATGTTTTCGAGTGTCGATGTTGGACACTCAGGTTCCATGATTTTGAGGTGTCGCGAGGGACACCCGTTGATTTATATCCTCATACTTTCATGCATATGCTTTTATGATATTCACAGATATTGATTATATGGTTGGACGAGATCCACATGCATACATACACTGATTATATGGTTGGATGAGATTCACATGCATACATACATAGATTATATTGTTGGATTATATCCGCATAAATATACGTATTGATTACATTGTTGGCACATATACAGATACGGTCACCCTAGATATCATAGTATTACCTTTATGATATAGTTGACCTAGGAGTCGTTATTTGTTCGATTTCTACTTGTAGATGTTTTTCTATTCACGAGTTGGTAACTCACCCCCGTTGTGCCACAGTTCTTGCAGGTTGACCGCATGGATCAGTATCGGCATCGCTGGCACACAGTTGCTTTCAGGTAATTGCTTTGATACTACATATTGGATCATATCCCTCTTGTTTTTATTATTCATATTGTATCTAGTCAACTCCATCAAATCAAACTAGTATTTGTATAAGTAATGAGACTTAGCGAGACTTGTAGTTGCGAGACTTGAGTGATGGGTTCTATGTTCGCATTTTGGGTGATATCTCGCTTTATTCCTTATCTTTTGTGGTGAACTTCGCCGTTGGGCGTCGTATACCTATATTTATGCTTTGCGTGGTTGTGAATCCGCCGTTTGGCGAAGAGCTAGCTCCCGCTTGGGGATGCCTTTATCATTATCTTGTATTTGTGGTTTTTGATCAAAATATACAAAGGAGGTGCTGCCCAAATTTTTAAAAGACGAAACATGTTTTTAGACTTGCATAATCCACTTGCATTTTTCATGTTCCAATATCTATGCATTAAGAAAACCTTTGATTTCATTATACCTTTATTTCAAAACTTCACCTCTTTTATTTTCTTAAAAATGTTTAGATTTCTGGGTTTCCGCTTACTTGAATTACGTTACGCCTTTAGATGTTGCGTGATTTAAGTGCTGGTCACGACCTAATATTTCGGGTCGGGACATTGAGGAAATCACTTGGGTACAGTTTTCAACCTACGACGCACAGGGTTTGAGTTATTCAACTCAAGAGACTTATACAAAGTATTGTATGTTGTCCAGTGTCCATTAGGACAAAGGGGTAGGTCATCATACTATATTGTGTTTACGTGTGACTTCTCTAGTTTTTAGACAAGTGTTTCGTAGAAATACAAGGTATAAGTTTTGAGAAGTTATAGGTACAAGAATAAAGTAGAGAACTAGGTGTCGCAAGTATCGGGATTCTTCAAGGTGATCGAAGATGTAAATACTTGTGTTGGGTATTCAGTTGATAGTAATGGTTTTGAGAACTTGTTTCTCTTTCAGGTTGCTAATAATTGGATGTACTCCTAAGTTGAGTAATGCTGATTAGCATCTCTCCATTTAGTTGACATGCACCGGAGACAGCTGCATGATTTGAATCTGGTTCCAATTAAATCAGTGCCAAAGTTTCTATATTGGATATAGAATGGTTATTATCTTAACGATGTTAAGGTACGTGGAGTTGTCTGGCTTATACTTAAAACTAGACTCTTGATAACTCATGGCACGTTTCTGTAATGGCTGTTTGTAGGTTGATGTAACACCCTAGATTGTGATTAGTGTATAATTGTTCTTTAATGTGGGGGGTTTTAGTAAAAAGTTTTACCAAAACGGTTTTCAAATAAATTATCTGGTTTTATGAATATTTTATTAGAATTTATTTTGGACTGCACACACATGTGCATGTAAACTAGGGTTAAATTTGGGTTAAACCATTTTTAACAACCATGGTGGACTAACCCATTTCTTTTAAGTTAATTTTATTTTAATTAAGTGTATTAGTTTTCTTTTAAAAAAAATGATTGTGTTAGGGGTTGACTTGAGTAGGTGAGAGAGAGAGGGAAGGCATGATGGCTTGAGCCCATGCTTACATTAAATGAGGTGAGAGGGAGGGGTGTTTGACTCTCTCATATCTCTCTTTTCTTTTCATAACACTCTATTCTCACATATCTCTCTCCCTCTCACTCACACACACACACAACTTCAGCATCAACAGCTTCTGAAGCAGCAGCAGCAGCAGAAGCACCATTAGCAACAGCAACAACATCAACACAACAGCAACAGCAGTAGCAAGCAGCAACAACAACACAGCAACAGCAGCAGCAGCACCAGAAGCATCAGCAGCAACAGCAGCAGCATTAGCAACAGCTTCATCATCAGCAGTAGCAGCTTCAGCAACAGCAAGCAACAGCAACACCAACAGCAGCAGCTGTAGCAGGCAGCAGCAGCACTCCAGCAGCAGCAGCAGCTCCTTCTCCTCTTCTTCTTCTCCTTCCTCCTGCAACCTAGGATCTAGAGGGGTATAATCTCTGAACTCAATTCTTTGCTTTCTAAACTTGTATATTATTTAGCTTCGGTTAGTGTTTATTATGAGTTCAGTGCTTCAAATGGAGATTTGAGTGAAGATTTGGCCAAGTAAGGATCCTTAGGGTTAGTATAGCTTAACTAAATGTTTTAAGGCCATGTAAACCAAGTTTTGCCCCAGATTTCACTAAAATACCATATTGTTTCAAATTAGTGTAAATTAGCGTTTATTTTAGATTTGTTAGCCATTCTGTGATTTCACTAAGTGTGCATGTGTGCACTCAACACAAAAATTCACACTTAGGGTAAACCCGACTAAAAATAATTAATAACCCTATAAATATATATAAAATGCGCACACTTGCTAATTAACGCAAAAATATTCTAAACAAATTTTCAAGGCGCTACAATCTACCCCCCTTAAAGAAATTCGGTCCCCGAATTTTAAAATCTAACTACACGTACCTTCAAAAAGATGGGGATACATCTTCCTCATCTCGCTCGCGGTCTCCCAAGTGACCTCCTCGCTGCACGGACCATGCCAAAGTACCTTGACGGACGGTATCTCTTTCGATCTTAATTTCTTCACTTGTCGATCCAAAATGATCACCGACTGCTCTGCATAGGAAAGGTCACGCTCAAGCTGGATCGTCGGGTGCTTAATCGCATGCGAAGGATCATGAAGATATCTGCGGAGCATCGAAACGTGAAATACGGGGTGCACGTTTGGAAAACTGGGCGGAAGGGCTAAACGATACGCAACCGCACCAACACGCTCGAGGATCTCGAAAGGGCCCACATATCTGGGACTATGCTTCCCCTTCTTCCCAAATCTCATCACACCTTTCATTGGGGAGACCCTCAAGAAAACATGATCACCAACAGAAACTCAAGTTTGCGCCGACGACGGTACGCATAAGATCTCTGCCTACTCTGGGATGCTCTCATCCTATCACGAATCAATTGGATCTTCGCGGTCGTCTCCTCAACAATCTGGGGCCCTAAGATACTGCTCTCACTGAGCTCTGTCCAACAGGCGGGCGATCTGCATCTCCTCCCATAAAGAGCCTCAAATGGTGCCATCTGAATGGTCTCCTGGTAGCTGTTGTTGTAGGAGAACTCTATTAAGGGTAAATGATGATCACAGCTACCTCCGAAGTCTAATACGCATGCTTTGAGAATGTCCTCGAGAGTCTGAATAGTCCGCTCTGACAGTCCATCGGTCTGCGGATGAAATGCTGTGCTGAAACTCAAGCGAGTGCCCAAAGCCTCCTGAAGCCTCTGCCATAGTCGACAGGTAAACTGGGTGCCTCTGTCGGACACGATACATGTCGGAACTCCGTGCAGTCGTACAATCTCATCAATGTAAATCTGGGCATTCTGAGCAAATCCGAAAGTCGTCTTCAGCGGTAGGAAGTGAGCCGCTTTCGTCAAACGATCCACGATCACCCAAATGGCGTCATATCCTCGACTAGTCCTGGGTAGACCCATAATGAAGTCCATAGAAATCTGTTCCCATTTCCACTCTGGAATGGGCAACGGCTGTAGCTCTCCCGCGGGCCTCTGATGCTCAGCCTTGACTTGCTGACAAGTAAGGCATCTCGACATGAAATCTGCGATTTCCCTCTTCATCCCGTCCCACCAGTAAACATCTCACATCTTGGTGGAACCTGGATGAACACTGTACACCGATTGATGTGCCTCCTCGAGAATCTAACGCCGTAGTCCCTCAGCATCTGGTACGCACAGTCTAGTCCCGAATCGTAGTATCCCCTGATCATCGATCACGAACTCGGAAAATCTGCCCTGTCCTATCTGTGTCATGATCTCCGAACATCGGTCATCACTATGATGTGCCTCATGTATACGGTCGATCAACTGTGGGCGTGCACGAACATGCGCAATCTGTCCTCCGATCGGCGTAAACTCGAACTGTACCCGGCTGTCGCATAAGATCTGCCAATCTGCCGACGACTGCCTCTGTACTGCGCTCAAACAAGATAGACTACCCCCGGGCCTCCTTCTCAAAGCATCCGCCACTACATTAGCCCTGCCCGGGTGGTACAAGATCTCGCAATCGTAATCCTTCACTAACTCCATCCATCGGCGCTGTCTAAGGTTCAGGTCTCGCTGCTGAAATATATACTTTAAGCTCTTGTGATCAGTGAATATCTGGCACGACTCGCCGTATAAGTAATTTCGCCAGATCTTAAGTGCAAAGACCACCGCAGTCATCTCCAAATCGTGATTAGGGTAGTTCTGTTCATGTTTCTTCAATTTCCGCGAAGCATACGCGATCACCCTATCATGCTGCATCAATACGCACCCTAGCCCCACTAGAGAAGCATCACAATATACCACAAATCAGCCTGATCCTGAAGGCAATGATAATACTGGAGCCGTAGTCAGTAGAGCCCGTAGCTGCTGAAAACTGTGCTCACACTCTCCGTCCAAACAAAAGGAACTCCTTTCCGGGTCAACCCGGTAAAAGGTATAGCAATACGTGAGAAGTCCTGCACAAATCGCCTGTAGTAGCCGGCCAGCCCTAAAAAGCTGCGAATCTCCGTAACTGATGTGGGTCTGGGCCAACTCCGAACGGCCTCGATCTTCCTCAGGTCTACACATATACCGTCTCGTGGAATCACATGCCCCAAGAAGTCTGCGCTGTCCAGCCAGAAATTTGTTAGTTGTATGTATGCCCTAGAGGCCAGTATTGTACAGATGATGTATATTATATTAGATGCTTGGACATATATAGAGAGGACTTTCTTGCTCGTCATGATAGTATGCTATCTGGTTGCTCTTTACTTTAACATGTTTACTTGTCTCTTTATACTGTCTTATAGTTACATGTTGGTAAAGCCCTTAGGATGTGTACTTGACTACCTGGACTATGATGCAGATCATACTAGTGGGGACATGGTAGTCCATAAGTACATCCTTCAAGGTCCCTAGTCGAGGGTGTATCGAGACGGGGCATCAATATACCAGTGTAGACTAGCGTATATGCTTCTCGACCCATGAGATGGGCGATGGATGATCCTATATCCATTGGTGTTTGACATCAGAGATGGTATACGGGTGCTCAGTGGAGACTGGGTACACTGGACGGACTCGCCCAGAACTCCCAGATGGTATTATACCTCACGTCAGATGGCAGTTCTCTGGTGACACTTGTGCAGGTTAGTCTGTAGACCCGAGATCATCATAGAGTCTTGTGTGATTCCCACTATGCTTTGATTTCTACCTTACCGCGTCCATGAGGGCGTGCAAAATGGTGGTTTTTAGGTACAGTCCCGAGTCGCATGGAGGCAATGAGCGATAGGAGGGGTTTCGTCTCTCCCGGTATTGGGGGTTGATGTTGCGCTGTGCTCGATTGGCCGTAACAGGAAAGTCCCTGGCCAGGGCTGATTAGAGATTTACTGGTAAGTGTTACCGGTAGTTTCTCGACCCGTTATGAGCCTCACATCGTCATGACTTATCGGTTATTGAGGTCTGACGTTTACCACCCCTAGACTTTGATATGCGACATATCAGACGAGGAGACCGGACTGTACGGGAAGTGTTGCCGGCAGGCTTTCACAGGAGTTGGAGCGGGCTTGCTTATTGATCTTCTGATCGCTCAATACCCGGGTAGCCGTTACGTCCAGCTAGTACCGCTGACGGCTTGTGGGTGCGTGATGTGATCATCACCTACTGCCGGCGTATTGACGAGTCTTTAGAGTCCTACAGAGAGGTTTTACTGGCTCAGGCGAAACGAAATAGGAGAGCATATGTGATATGTGCGAGACCGAGAATAAATGGATTTATGTGATACCGTATTCTATTCTCACGACTTTTTGTATCGGTCGGTCAAATATGATATGACCGGGTTATCGAATCAAGTGTTGATTCGATAAGTCGATACGATGGATGTTAGCCGGTAATATAAGATATGACCGGATTATTAAGTCAAGTGTTGATTTAATAATTAAGTGTATAATTGTATATTAGATATACTAATTTACATTTGCTAACACTTATTCACTTTAGGGTTTTTCTCGTACTTGCACACTTGAATATATATATATGATATATATATATTAAAAGTGTTTTGTTTTGTATCATGGTTGATGATACACTAAACATGGGTGTACAAGACACACACCATTCTATTTTTAAATGGTGGTTTACATTTATTAAGGTAATTACAAATTAGTGGAATTTCTTTCATAAGCATGAAGCTTGTAGAAGCTTGTGGTTGCTTTGAAAAAGTCCACTTGTTTTGTTTTACCTTCGATCTTTGTTTAACCTAACCATTTACACTAAGCTATGGTAAATTCTCTACAAGGGTTAGTATATGATACTCTCTCACCATGGTTCGCATACTCACTTAATCATTATCCTCATATCTTTTCTTTTGCTCATCATCTTCTTCTTCATTGAGCAAGAGAAAAGCTTGCTAGGGTTTGATCTAAAGTGAGAAAGAAAGTGAGAAACAAAATTCTAAAGAGAACCCACTTCCTATTTCTCCATCCTCTACTAGATTAGCACTTTAGTATAGGGTGTTCACTTCACTAATTCTCAAGTTAGTGAAGTAGGAGCTTGAGTCGGAATTCCCGCGAGGTAGATCATCTTCGGCCTCGGAGACTTCAAGCAAGGTCGCATCCTTCGCGTCGTGAAGCCATGCAAGAGCCCGGGAGAACCTTGGTCGCAGCGAAGGGACTTCAACAAGGAGCAAATGAAGTGGAGGACCGATCTACAAAGGTTGTATATCGCGTTCCCTTTAGTGTAAAGTTGTTTTCTTGCTAAATGATTCGCCTAAACTCTAGTTAACGATCTTGCTTAGTGTTATTCGGCACATAAAAGTTTAATTTTGGCATGGTCGATGCCTTGTAGAGCTTCGTTAGTGTGCCTAATAACCCTACAGTGGTATCAGAGCCTAGCTAGAGCCTTAGGCGATGTGTAGACGATGTTAGAAGTCCGATGAACCCCGAAACCCTAAACGGAACCCTTCTCTGTACGTTTTTTGAATTTTTGGATTTTTCTGAATTAAAAATACTCAAAAAATTCAGCAGGGTTTTAAAAGAATTACTGTGCAAAACGTGGTCCTAAATCCATCAATGAGCCGCGGAACCGCGGCCGTACCCCACATGGCGCGGCGGTTCCGCAGCCATACTGTTGCTTCGTTGACCAATCTTTGCACAGTAATGTTTCTATTTGACTCCTGTGTTTTATGGGTAATTTTAATCTTTACTCAAGAGTTGAGTTTTCTGGGTTGTATTGGGGACTCGTTGTTTCGATCGGGAAGTTTAACTTCGTCTGTATATTTTTCCGAGTATTTTAGAACTTGTTAAAAAGTTTGACCGGATATAAATACCCACTTTTTCCCCTGTCGGGAAATTTCCAAGTGTTGGATCTTTCCGTAGTTTAAGAACAGTCGAATTAGTGCAAGTAACGCGATGGACCCTCTAGAAGACAACAAACCATAACTCGATTATGTGACCGTCTTGAACTGCCCTTTGAACCTTAAGGTTTGGGGCAGTACGGCGTGCCACATGTGAGGCGTTGGCTTGACCCTTCTACGGCTGGACCGTTGGTACTGAGGCATGAAGTGAATGTTTTTAAACTTATTTCATGTGTTGAGCTGTTTCGGAAAAACTTGGGTGTTTGATTGTTCGATCGAAAAGTTTAACATTTTCTATTTATCTGGATTGTGATACAATATTTGGAATCCACAAGTGTTATGAGATAAATAATTTGGATGTTATAAATATAGCACTTTAGTCTCACTTGATCGGTTGCCACGGAATTTTGATGTGATCAAAAGTCCGTCGCAATAACGTAGCGTACGCGAATACTCGCCGGATAAACTTAATAGACAGCCATGCCCCATAGCCCCGACCAAGTGACTGTAGGAGAACCCCGTCGCTGACAGCATCCATTCGGGTGCTCGAGGCAGCGGTGTTCCGCCTTGGTGCACTTCGTCGACGGTATCGGGGGTGCGGCCGTCTACTAAAGTTTGCGACGAGCTTTCGATCAAAATGTCGAGAATCTTGTTGAATTGCCCGACTTGATATTGAAAAGAGTTTTCGATAATGAGACTAAAATGCGGGGTTTATAATTGGTTAGTCATGCGATGTCTAAAGAGTTTGCGGATTCCAACTGTTGTAGTTTTACACTTTCTTTTCTGCGACCGTAAGTGCAATATGTGATATCGCCGGTTTCGTTGCTATATGTCAATGACAATTGGGATGCGCATATTTACTTACGTTGATGACATGTGATGTTATGTGTTGCTGGATATGTTATATTGGATCGTCGCGTTTTGAATAGCCAGGGTTTTTTATGTGAGATGGGAGTTTTTATTTTCATTCATGTAAAATATAATTGTATGTAATATTCTTTTATTGGGGCACTTCCGGGATGAGGTTGATGTCACCTTTTGTATACTATTTATTTTTTCGCACTAGGATAGACCCAAGGAGGAGAGCACAAGTAACCGGGTTCTGGAGTCCAGTGGGAGACCAACTCGAGGAGTCGAGTCCGGGTCTCCTAACTCCAGAATTGGTAGGGTTGCTTGCCGCTCTCGTAGGGGTCTAGGGGTGTGGGTTTGGCTATTCATCGCGACCGTGGAATCCGTGTTTTATAGAGACTCAAAATAAAACACGGACGTCCTAGTATATCCAATGTTTCATATGTTTCTTCTGCTGCGATATCTGTGATGTGATCATTTGATGTTCTGTGATAAATACTGTATATAGTATATATGATATATTATATAGGCGTTACATATGTTTTACACCCGCGCTAGCCCTGCCCTACTCTGCCGTTAGTTACCTAACCTAACGGTGCACGAGGGGACATCGAGGCGAATGCGGATGGCATAAGTGTACGTCGTATTTATCTGTGATGTTTAGGTGACTTAAATGATGGGACTTCATTAATGTGATTAATGAAAGAAAAGAAACCTAAAAGATGTTGTAGAATCAAATTTTCAAATAAAAAGGGTAGCTACAGTTTTGCTTTGCATAGCGGTATATATGATATACCCTGCACCTTATTCGATGAGGAAAGAGCCGAGATCCTTTCACCGGGAGTGACCTCTTTAGTAAAACTGGCAGATGCTACAACACACGGTTTGCTTTTGATTGCTTTTGGAGTTTTGCTTTGCATAGTGATGTATATGATATATCCTGCACCTTATTCCATAAGGAAAGAGCCGAGACACCTTCACCGGGAGTGACCTCTTTAGCAAAACTAATAAAAGCCTCAAAATCACTCCATTTCAAAATTCACATAATTCTACGACGATATCAAGTTCATTACGCAATAGGTTTTCAGAAAAACCTGTCGTAGCCCTCCGTCATTTCAGATAAGAACTGTTTAGTATTCGTGCTGCGTTTGTTGGCCTTTGTCAAGGCGCAGTGTGCGGTGGCTATATGGTGCTTATCTGCTTATGCATATGATGCAGATTGTTTTGGGGTAGTCGTACGACCTTGTTGGCCTTTGTCAAAGGTCGTGCGGGTGGGTTTGATTCAATCAAGAAATGACGGGTTGAACTTGACTAACATCCTATGATTTGTTGGCCTTTGTCAAGGTCATAGGGGTTAAGGGCAAAATATTATCGGGAATTTCAACTGTTGAGATTTGCAATGAGATTGCATACCTTCTATGAGATAGTTGGATCCCGATACCCACTGCGAGTAATTGTTAATCCCGGGAGAGTTTTACACAGAACAATTAGTCGATCAAGTAGGTGTCTAGAAAGGTGTCAACGGGGTTACGCCTCTGGGAAAACGAGGTTTACTTTAATTAGGTCCGTGCGAAAGCACGGGGAACCTCCCTCATAGTACCGACACTGGCCTGGCTGAAAGATCGGCGAAGTTGTAGGGTGTAATTAATCCCGGCTAGTCTTTCCTTTTAAGGTTTAAAGGAAGATTTGATAAAAACAGTGGGAGCCATCCTGATTAGATAAGATAATAACCAATCTGATCTTGCAAGAGCATACGCTAAAGTGTTTTTCTTCTCTCTCTCTCCAGGTAGCGACCATATCATGCCTTAATCAAGATAATAATATGGATGTATTGACCAAACCCGCATGTTATACTGTGCTGGGGAACGTTGGTTCCGTTCTTTCTTATAAGAGTTATAAGACTGATCAGGATATAGGGGAATACCAGGATTCCCATGCCACCCGTATGAAGAAAGTACATGTTGATGCATTTTCTTCGGGTGTGTTTGTTACAGAGAACTGTTTCTCCATTTCCTCTACGTCCTGGGTATTAGATACCGGGTCAGGATCCCATATATGTAATCAGTTACATGGGCTTAGGAAAGGTAGAGAACTTGGAGAAGGTGATAAAGACATAAGGGTTGGAAATGGTGCAATTGTTGCAGCTAAAACCGTCGGGGAATATCACCTTGTATTGCCAACTGGTAATACATTGATTCTGAACGAATGCTATTTCATGCCGTACCTGATATGCAACATTATATCGGTTTCTTTGTTGAGTAAAGAGGGATATAATTTTGTATTACAGGATAATGTTATGAACATTTTCCAAAACCAAAAGTTGGTTGGATCAGGCACGATGTGCAATGGCATTTATGTTCTAAATCAATCAACAGTTCTGAGTATAACAAACACAAACAAGAGGAAGAGTTCAGAAATGAACGAATCCTTCTTGTGGCATTGTAGAATGGGTCACATCAATGCGACACGACTAGCTAAGTTGCATAAAGATGGATATTTGAATCCGTTTGAATTTTCATCTTATGACACTTGTCAATCATGTCTCAAAGGCAAGATGACCAAAACTCCGTTTACGGGACACGGAAAGAGAGTTACGGAACTCTTGGGACTGGTACATAGTGATGTATGTAGCCCGATGTCTATACATGCCAGGAATGGTTCTGCGTACTTCATTATATTCACTGACGATCTCTCTAGATTCGGATATGTGTTCCTGATGAAACACAAATCAGAAGCTTTTGAGAAATTTAGAGAATATAAACAAGAAGTCGAGAACCAAACCGGGAAAAGTATTAAAATCCTTCGATCTGATCGAGGAGGTGAATACTTGAGCAGTGAATTCCTGGACTTCCTAAAAGAGAATGGGATTCTCTCTCAGCTGACTCCTCCATATACACCACAGCACAACGGTGTATCTGAACGGCGGAACCGCACCCTATTAGATATGGTGCGCTCTATGATGAGCACAGCTGAGTTACCTATTTCCTTCTGGGGTATGCGCTGGAGACAGCGGCATACCTATTGAATCAAGTTCCATCTAAATCTGTACCTACCACACCATTTGAGATATGGAGTGGGAAGAGACCATGTCTTAAACGTGTTAAGATATGGGGTTGTCCGGCCTATGTTAAAACGCAAAATACGGACAAACTCGAGGCACGGTCAGTTCTTTGCAAGTTTGTGGGATATCCCAAACATTCACATGGATATCTTTTCTACCATACTGAGGAACAAAAAGTGTTTGTTTCTCGACATGCCACCTTTTTAGAAAAGGAATTTCTTACAAAAGAAATTAGTGGCGACCAGGTAGAACTGGAAGAAATTCCGGCTACACAAACTCAAACTGAAGATTTAGTGGAACCAGAGGATTCGGTAGTTCCCAACGAACCTCAGCCTCTCCACCGATCTAGTAGGGTTCCTCACCCACCTGAGAGAAGCTACGGTTTTATCATAGATGGTGGGAGCGAGGATTGCATCATGGTTGATGATGACCCAACTAGCTTCGAGCAGGCCATCACGAGTGGGGACTCAATGAAATGGCTGGATGCAATGAGGTCCGAGATGGAATCCATGTACACCAACAAAGTGTGGACTTTGGAAGTTGCTCCTGAAGGGGTAAAACCCATTGGGAGCAAGTGGATCTTCAAGAAAAAACTTGGTGTAGATGGGAAAGTGGAGACTTTCAAAGCTAGACTTGTTGCAAAGGGTTTTCGTCAAAGACCAGGTGTGGACTATGACGAAACGTTTTCTCCAGTGGCTATGCTTAAATCCATCTGGATCATGCTTGCCATCGCTGAATATCATGACTACGAAATCTGGCAAATGGATGTTAAGACCGCCTTTCTAAACGGTGATTTAGAAGGGTGCGTGTACATGACTCAGCCAGAGGTCTTCGTAGATAGTGGGAGCAGCGGGAAGGTGTGCAAGCTGCTTAAATCCATTTATGGATTGAAGCAAGCATCGCGGAGTTGGAACATCTGCTTTGACATTGTTATCAAAGAGTTTGATTTCGTCAAAAACGTAGATGAACCTTGTATCTACAAGAAGGTCGCAGAGAGTAAAGTTGTCTTTCTCGTAATGTACGTGGACGACATACTCTTGATAGGAAATGACATTCCTATGCTGCAATCGGTGAAGCTCTTCTTATCACAAAGATTCTCAATGAAAGATCTTGGTGATGCCTCCTGCATATTGGGAATTATGATCTATAGAGATAGATCTAAAAGGATACTGGGATTGTCCCAATCTAGGTACATTGACACCATACTAAAGAGGTTTAGTATGGAAGAGTCCAAACGTGGGTTTTTAGCCACGATCTCAGGGCTCACTCTCTCCAAAGAGATGTCTCCCAAGACTAATTTGGAGAGAGCTCGCATGCAAGGGATACCCTATGCTTCGGCAGTAGGCTCTATCATGTACGCGATGCTATGTACCAGACCTGATGTAGCATACTCACTAAGTGTAGTGAGTAGGTATCAAGCTGATCCTGGAGAGAGTCACTGGACAGCTGTGAAGAGCATTCTCAAGTACTTGCGAAGGACTAAAGAGATGCTCTTGGTGTATGGTAATGGAGAACTCCAAGTATAACATCACACAAGGGGTTCTAGGGTCACCACAAGCCTCAATTTCACTTTGATTTCAGATTTAACCCTAAACCCTAACTTGATGTTACACAAATCCACCAAACGACACCATATGGATATGAAACTTGCATAGATGCACAAGGAAATGAAATACTACTATAAGGTTGCAGAAGTTACCTCCTTTGGCAACTCAAGAACATTCTTGAGTTGCTCAAAGTCCTCTAGATCCACTCTTCCTTAGTCCAATGTGTTCCTCTCGAGCTTGTGAACAAGTTTTATGAAGAGGGAATGGGGTTTTGAGATGATTTTTGTAGTGTTTTGGGGGATTGAAGGTGATGGAGGGAAAGGGAAGAGCAGGAGCAATAGCAGCTCTAGAGAGGACGGAGAGAGAAATGTGATGAAGAAATGAGAGGAAATGGTTAGGTCAACACTTTCACCTACCCTCACTCTCACCATACCTATTTCTTTATTCAAAACCCTTTTCTTTTCTTTTCTATTACAAAACCTTCTCATTCAAATAGTAGATACAAAGTAAAAGCCATGGTAAGAATAATGTAGTCACAAGTCCAAAATGATATGTGCATGTTTTGCACAAAAATGCCAAAAATCCGATTAGCGATTTTTAATCGCGATTAGCACTAAATTAGTGTCAAACTAATCATAAAAACTTTAAAATAGCATAATTCCATAAAATACACTATTTTTGAATTTTCCTTAATTTTTCCCCATTTGTTTTTGTATTTAATTATACCGGAATATTAAAATATTCATTAAAATAATATTAAATTATAAAAAATCCCAAAAATAATATTTTATTATTTGGAAATGTTACAGTGCTAATCTCAAGGAACAGTGGTGTAAGCAAGTCTGGACAAATATCTTGACTCGCAACTCCTCAGTAGCCATTAGATACGAGGCATAAACTGATACTCTGTGAACAGCATATCATACTCTGCCACAGACATCTCCGGAGTCTGGCGTAAGGACTCGAACCTGTGTGCTCTAGCATCTCTGACGCTCAGTAGAAGAAAGCGGGAAAGGAATAACGCCACGAACTCTATCCAGGTCATAGGAGGAAGACCTGCTGCTCTGCTCTTCTCGACTGATTCGCACCATTTTTGCGCAAGACCTTCCAGGCGAAAGCTCGCGAACTCAACCCATGTCGCATCTGTGCATCTGAGGGAACGACATATCCGAGCCATCCTATCAATGAAAGAATGTGGGTCCTCGGCCGCATCGGTGCCTGTGAAAACCGGAGGCTTCAGCCTCATAAACTCTGATAGCGATACGGAGATGACCTCTGTAGCTGTAGGGACAACTGCATGTGCTGTGGGTATCACCGCGGTCTCTGCAACGGGTGGAACTACCTCTGGTCACTGTGCTCGAAGTGTCTCAACTAGAGATCCCATCATCTGGCGCATCTCCTCCATACTGGATCCCACCGTCTGGCGCATCTCCTGCATACCAGCCCCTAACATGGCAATCTGATCTGTCACGGGAGGAATAGCCTACTCGGGTACAACCGGTGTACTACCCGGATCAGTCCTCGTCTCGGACGAATCAACTCGAATCCCGGCCCTCGCGGCTGCTCTCTGCGCCCTCGTAGTCTTTGGCGGCATAATGGCTGAAAGGAAAAATGGGATTCGATAAGGATATGGAAATCGAATCGCAAGAATGTATATACTCAAGAAGGAATTTAAATCAATAAGTCCAAAGGTCGCCTTGGCGGAGTACCGTGTCGTGAGTATGCCGCGGAACATACGCACGCTACGCCACTCTGCTTCAGCTACCTACTCCATCATACCAGGGTCATCCTACACTCCGAAAGGTAAAACCTACGCTCTGATACCAACTTTGTCACGACCCGAATATTTCGACTCGTGACCGGCACTTAACCACGCAACGTCTATAGGCGTAACACGACTAAGAAAGCCGAACCCAGAAATCAAAACCATTTAAAAGTAGCGAGTGTTGAAAACATTCAATTAAAACATTTAGAAACTTTACATAGTTCAAATAAGTTCCTTTTAAAGTTAATTTATCCTTATAATAACTTTGGCAGCATTTCCTTTGTAAAAGCAACCCCGAAAATCGGGTACAGAACAGGATATAAGTGAAAATGATATATAATGAAATAGAGCATCCCCAAACGGGAGCAATCACGCCCAACGGTGGAAACCACCACCATAAGAGTAATATACGATGCCGTAGCGACGAATGAGCAATAAGTAA
Organism: Agapanthus africanus; assembly: GCA_030015575.1. NCBI lineage: Eukaryota > Viridiplantae > Streptophyta > Magnoliopsida > Asparagales > Amaryllidaceae > Agapanthus > Agapanthus africanus. The sequence continues at coordinate 254,169,334 of JASDDO010000031.1, read as the reverse complement.
ACATCACAGAATAAGAAAATGCATATGTACAGTCGGCTCCCACGAGATCGACACCAGAATACAAATAATGTACATCATCGTCCTCATACCGTCTCTAAGTCAAGTACATAAATGGTAGATGGAGAATACTAGATACAAAAGTGTGTATAATAAAAGTAACCAGAAACCACAACCCACCTAATAGCAAAATAGCTCTCGCACCAGCTGTAGTGGTATCTGTAGCCAAAAGATGCAAAAAGGCAGCCTGTCGCGACTACTCTGATGGGCAACCTGCAAATACTGTGGCACAACGTGGGTAAGTTGCCAACTCGTGAATAGAGATAACATACAATGGTAATCGCGAGCATGCACGTACTGCGCTACTCTATCATATGCCAGCAGGTAAAATCTATATGCGACAAGCAGTAGGTGCAATAATCATGCAAGTGCTATGTCAGGTAAAATAACTACAGGATGAGATACATGATAATCAATGCTGAGCATGGGATAAACAACATCTACACGGAATATCAATCGTGGAAAATAATCGGTGCCCAAGACTGCACCCAAATCCCAAATAAACTCAGGCGCCGGCACTCTCCTCGGCCCTCAAATCCTGTAAATCTCTGAGAATCACGAGTGCCCAACATCGGCACTCAAAATATCATAAAATACTCGTGTCCAACATCGACATGCAAATCCTCATATATCGGTCTCCGTAAGTCCGGATCAGCCCACGGGCTCCGTCTGCGGTATCGGCCCTCGGCCCCGGCAGTACGGATCATCCCGCAATCCATCTCTCGACTCTGGTCAATATCCTCCGGATAACCGCCAGGTCCAACCAATCACCGGTAGGTACTCGCCCACCTCCAGGCTCAATCGGCAAAATCAATCGATCATCTTGCCGAGGGGAACCATACCGGGTCCACCACGAACCCACAAACGGATCATCCACTCCACGAATCGGGTTTTAAGCACACGTCTCAGCACCGAGAAAACGCGTGGTGGACGCACCAAAATATCATATCACGAGGAACCGGGTTTTCAAATAGTGCATCTTTTCTCAAATAATTCCACAGTCCTCAAAACCAGAAATCACATGAAAATCCAACACCAATGAGTAAATCAAATACGATGTGCTATGTACATCAAGCCATAATATAGGTACAAGGGAGAAACCGCTTTTCTTAAGATAGTTTCAGTTTTCAAAGACAGCATGCGGCTCCTAATTTCTATGAAAATCATATCGAATCATATGTGAAATGAACTACAGTATAATGATCGTGGCAATTCTACAGTGAGTGTGTCATGGCAATTACTAACGGTGTGTGTGTAACATGCAGATTAGTGCTCGTGCAACATGAATCGTCAGTAATAGTGCGGTGTTCTATCAATTATATGTTTACATACATATAGCAGGGAATGCAGTATGCAACAACAGTATCCATGAACAGTCAATGTAGGTAAATGCAATATGTAGCTATAAGGCCCTATCAGCGCTGACGCATAACGCCTTGCGGGCGATATCCCCGTAGATGTTAAATCTACTCACCGAAGTCTCGCGCTAAGTGTAGCCGACGACTTGCTTCCCCTTCTTCACGGCGTCTGTCTCACTCGCCTGCGAACCTAGAATTACACAATATATCACATATAAGCCCCAAACCATACAAACACGACATTTAAGATTACACTAGAAACCCGCGTCGCAAACCAAGCGCGCGTGTGCGCGATAGGCTAAAACGTGTGATTACGCGCCCGAAGCTAACCCGACGCGTCGCTATACGCAGAAACCCCAAACCCACACACGTATCACGTGTGTCGCGAAGATTTAAAATACGGGAAATGGGGTAATTGGTCCCATATTTTGATACAGAAAGAGTTTTATAAAAATAAATATACCATAATACTCCACACAGAGTAGACACCCATCACCCAAACCCCAACCCACAAATCCCACATCTGGCCGCAATTTGCGGCCAAAATGCATATTTCGGCGGCCTGGGAAGGGAGAGGGACTCCCAGGTTTGTGTGTGTGCATTCTATACCCCCTATACATGCTACAGTAAATCCAATTTTATTCTGAAGCACCCCGGGTAGAAGCAGATTTAACAGAGCCCAAATTCAAGTTAAAAATCACACTTTTGCACTAAAATGATACTTTAGGGTATTTTTGTGAAATCTGAAACAAACCCAAGTCTAAAACTACACTAATATCACATTACCAAGCTAATCAAGCGATAAAAAGTTAATTTTTAACATAACCTCACTAAAACCCCTTATATAGCACAAAACATGCATAAAAATGTGATATTTTGCTAAAACACAACAAGTTCTGAAAAGGGATGTTAAATATGAGTGTAATACCTTCAAAAGTCTTTAGAAAAACCCACAAGTTCCAGTTCTAGCCTCAAGTATGCAGACTTGCCACCAAACACCTCAAATGAGCCATTAAACCAAGGTTTTGTGAAGGAAAAAGGTTAGATTTGTGTAGGGTTTTGAGTAGAGATCAAAGAGAAGTGAAAAGAGAAGAGAAAAGTTGAAGAAAGTGATATGTTTGCTGCTGCAATTCTGCAGTTTCCAGAAAATGAGAGAAGAGAGAGAGAAGAGTGAAGGAGATAGCTAATAAAAGTCAAATTTTCCTTACCTAACACCATGCTCCATTTCTATTTGAATTTTTGAAAAAAATAAAAAGGGTTTGACTTAGCTAAAATGGGTGGGGGATAATTACAACCATGCAAGAAAATATAATAGGGTTAACATGATACATTTTCTCGTCTAGTCTCAAAATGCTAAGTGTGCATATGTGCACTCAACACAAAAATTCACACTTAGGTTAAACCCGAATAAAAATAATTAATAACCCTATAAATATATATAAAACGCGCACACTTGCTAATTAACGCGAAAATATTCTAAACGAATTTTCAAGGCGCTACAAAAAATCTTGATGTGACTTATTGGATTAGAATCGCTTTCAATAAATTGGTTTTTCCTTCACTCTATTTCTTAATTGGGTTTTGATTTCTGGGCTTTGGCTTACTTATTTTACGTACGCCTTGAGACGTTTCGTAACTTAAATGCCAGTCACGTTCCGTAACTTAAATGCCAGTCACGTTCCGTACCCTTCGGGTCATGACAAAGTTGGTATCAGAGCGATAGGTTTTACCTTTTGAGTGTAGGATAACCCCTGGTAGATGGAGTAAGTGACTTAAGCAGGGTAACGTAGCGTGTGTATGTCCGCGGCATACTTGCGATACGGTACTCCGCCTAAGTGACTTTAGGATATACTTGCTTGGAAATTTCTTCTTCAATTCCGTGTATCCTATGATTTTATTGCACTGTTCTTATTATCTTGTTTCCTGTACCAGCCAGTATGCTGTAGGGTTACTAAGCACTCTCACAAGGTTCTACAAGGCATCAACCATGCCCGATTTAAATTTTAGACGTGCCGAACAAAGCTAACCAAGATCTTAGAACTAGAGATTAGGAGAAACAAAGCATGTAAACACTTTAACATCTAAGAGTTTGGGATTACAACCTTTGTAGTCCGGTCCTTCACTTCTTAAAGCTCCGTGTTGAGGTCCCTTCGCTGCGATCATCGAGTACTCGGACTCTAAAGAGGCTCCACGAAGAGAAAGATGCAAGCTTGCTTCCGATCTTCGATAACAAAGATGATCTACCTTAAAGTTTCTTTAACACAAGCTCTCACTCACTAATGAAGTGAACACCCTAATCTAAATGGCTAGGATAGATTAGGATGATGAAGTAGGATTTATGCACTCATTTGTTTTCTTAATCACACTCATTTTCATCACAAACCCAGAAAGCTAGAAAGCTTTATCAAAGGAAGAAGAAGAAGAATTTTACTTTGTGATGAATAATGAATCCTTGTGTGATTAGAAATGCAACCATGGGTTAAGTATGATAACTTAACCCATGTAGAGAATGAACCATGGTCAAGGGTTGGGTTGGGTTAACAAATATCATAACGAAATATCTTTAGAAAATATCTTTGCAAAAACGAAACAAAAAGCTTCTAGAAGCTTCTAGAAAACCTTAATCATGTTTAATCTCCACTAATCATGTTGCATTAATAACCCTAACTTGTTACAATATTATATATCACATATACAATATTTATTGTAACAAAATAAAATAATACAATTAACATATATCGCATATATATCAATGTATTACCCGAGTGAGAAAAAGAATCTTTTAGTGTGCTTATATTAGTTAATGTAATTTAACATATCAAATATATAATTATACATTAAATTATCGAATCAACACTTGATCCGATAATCCGGCTATTTCATAAATAACTGACTGATATAATTTGTATCAGTTCATCGAATCAACTCTTGATCCGATGACCCGGCTATATCATATATACTCGGCCAATATCTCATATCACGAGAATCTAATACGGTATCACATACACGTATTGTTCTCGGTCCTGCATATATCATATATGTGCTCCAACTCCGTTTTTCCTGAGCCAAGAAACCTCTGTGTAAAACTCTAAAGGATCGTCAATATGCCGGCAGTAGGTGATGATCATATCAAACACCCACAGGCTGCAAGCGGTCAGCTAAACGTAACAGCCACCCAGGTATTGAGCGATCAGAAGATCAAAAAGCAAGCATGTACATTCTCCTGCGAATCCAGTCAGTAACACTCCCATGCAGTCCGGTCTCTTCGTCTGATATGTCGCATATCTCGCCTAGGGGTGGTAAACGTCACACACCAGTAGCTTTATAAGTCGTGTCGATATGAGGTCTATAACAGTTCAAGAAACTACTGATAACACTTACTAGTAAATCTCAACAACCCTGGCCAGGGATTTCCAGCCATAGCCAATCGAACACAGCGCAACATTAACTCCCTATACCAGGAGAGACGAATCCCCTCCTATCGCTCATTGCCTCCATATGATTCGGGACTATACCCAAAAGCCACCTTTTTGGAGGCCCTCTTGGACGTGGTATGATGGAAATCAAAGCACAGTGGGAATCACACAAGGCTCTATGACGATCTCGGGTCTACAGACTAACCTGTACCAGTGTCACCAGAGAACTGCCATCTAACGTGAGGTATAATACCATTTGGGAGTTCTCGGTGAGTCCGTCCAGTGTACCCAGTCTCCACTGATGTCAAACACCAATGGATATGAGATCATCCATCGCCCATCATATGGGTCAAGAAGCGCATACGCTAGTCTACTCTGGATTATCGATGCCCTGTCTCGGTACTCCTACGACTAGGAACATTTGAAGGATGCACTTGGCGACTAAACTGTCCTCACTAGTATGATCTGCACCATATTCCTGGTAGTCAAGTACTCATCCTAAGTGCTTTATCAACATGTGACATAGAGACAGTCAGAGTACATGTTAAGATAAAGTGCAACCAGATTGAATACTATCATGTCGAGCAAGAAAGTCCTCCCTATATATGTCCAAGCATCCACTACAATATACATCGTATGTACAGTAATGGCCTCTAGGGCATACATATAACTAACAATCTCCCACTTGCACTAGGGCCATCTGTTGTGGTATTGCATACCCAACAATCAGCTGTGGTTGAAGTATCTCTTACTCAACTATCCCATAAAAGTCTCTACTGGGAAATAGGCCTTTATAAGTAGATCCGCGTTGTTGTCCTCTGTGTCTACTCTCCTAACCTCAATCTCCCTGGAGATCAACCATCTCCATGATCAGGTGATACTGCCTAAGAATTATATCTGGATTTCTAATGAGACGGGGGTTCCTAGGCCGAAGCCATAACTCCATTGTCACACAATGGTTGGAATGAAGTTCATCTCATGAACTTATATATATCCAGACCGCCTCTTTGGTAGCATCCTTGGTAGTGATTTATCTTGCCTTTAATCATCTAGTAAGTCACGGTATCTAGCTTGGAACTCATCCAACAGACCGTCCCTCTATTGAGGGTAAAGACAATGCATGCGACTGCCATTTAGTCGTCCTTATCACCCTGGAACCTTTTCCAGTGATTTGTCCCAGGATCGATTGATACCATCTCACTACAACTAGTGAGAATCCTAACATCCATTTAGATCTATCTCATAGATCCAAAACCCGGGATTTAGGAGGTATCACTTTGATCCTATATGGAGAATCATTGTGATAAGAGGAGATTGACCGAGCGTAGCATAGGAAACTCATTTCCTATCAAGAGTATGTCATCCATGTACTCTACGAGGATCACCACCATACTCCCTATTACCTTTTTTTATATACAAGGTTCATCTACCATTTTGATGAAGTCAAACTCTTTGACTACCACATCAAAACAGACGTTCCAATTCCACGATGCCTGATTTATCACAAAAAACATCTTGCACACGTTTCCGCTGCTCCCACTGTCTATGAAGTCCTCTGGCTGTGTACTTATAGACGCTCTCTTCCAAATTAACATTTAGAAAAGCAGTCATGATACCCAACCGCTAGATATCGTAGTCATGGTATGTAGCCGTGGCAAGTAGGATCTGGATGGACTTAAGCATAGCTTTGAAAGTCTCAACTTTTCCATGTACACCAAGTAATCTTCTCAAGATATACTTGCTCCTGATGGGGATTTAACCCTTCAGATAAAGCAACCAAAGTCCATACTTTGTTGGTGTATAAGGATTCCATCTTAGATCGCTAAGCATCCAGCCATTCTTACTGGGTCCCACTCCTGATGGCCTGCTCGAAATAAGTTGGGTCATCATCTCATGATGCAATCCTCGCTCCCACTGTCATAGAGAAACCGAAGTATCTCTCAGGTGGGTGAGGAACCCTACTAGATCGGCGGAGAGGCTGAGGTTCGTTGGAAACTATTGAATCCTTTGGTTCTACCAAATCCTCAGCTGCAGTTTGTATAGATGGAACTCTTTCCAGTTCTACCTCATAACCACTAATTTCCTCACAAGAAATTCCCTTTCACAAAGGTGGCATGCTGAGAAACAAAAACACCTTTTGTTCCCCAGTTTGGTTGAAGATATTCCCTTGCGAATGCTTGGGATATCCAACAAACTTCTATAGAACTAACATTGCCTCGAGCTTGTCTGGATTATGCTTTTAGACATAGGCCGGACAACCCCAAATCTTAACTTCCTTAAGAGATGGGCTCTTACCATACCATATCACATATGGAATGGAAGGCATCTGATTTGATTGGAACCCTATTCAATAAGTACGCAGCTTCTCGAGTGCATAACTCCTAAAAAGAAATAGGAAACTCAGTAGTACTCATCATAGAGTGCACCATATCAAATAGGGTGTATTTGCTCCGCCCCGATACACCGACGTGTTGTGGTGTATACGGAGGAGTAATGCTGAGAGAGAATCTCATTCCCTTTTAGAATAGTCCAGGAATCCCGTGCTAAAGTATTCTCCTCCTTGATCTCATCAAAGGACATAATACTTATACCCTTTTTTGGTTCTCTACTTCTAACTTATATTCTTTAATTATCTTAAAAGTTTCGGACTTGTGTTTCAACAGGAACATATGTTTGAATCTTGAGAGATCATCAGTGAATGTAATGAAGTACAAAGAACCGGTCCTGGCATATGTAGACAGGGGACCTTCATACATCAGCATGTATCAATCCCAAGAGTTCACTAACTCTTTCTCTGTTTCCAATAAACAGAGCTGTGGTCATCTTATCTTTGTGACATGACCGGCAAGTTTCACAAGATGTAAATTCAAACTAATTTAAATATGCATCTAAATGTAACTTCAGCTAGTCGGGTCACATTGATATGACCTAGTCTATAATACCTCAAGAAGGATCCGTTCATTTCTGAACTCTTCCTCTTGTGTGTGTTTTGTACGTAAAGAACTGTAGTTTGATTTAGAACGTCTATGCTTTTAGATAACGTGCCTGAACCGATCAACTCCTGATATAGGAAATGTTCAAAACATTATCCAACAATACAAAATTTTATCCTTTCTTTACTAATAAAGAGACTGATATGATGTTGTATATCAGGTTCGGTATCTAATAACATTCGTTCACAATAAATGTATTCTGGTAATACAGGGTGATAACTGCCAACAGTTTTCGCTGCAACACTTGCATCATTTCCAACTCTTGAAACTTATCACCCGTTCTCAATTCTTTACCTATCTGTAGCCCATGTAACAGATTACATATATGGGATCCTGATCCGGTATCTCATACCTAGGACGTAAAGGATATTGAGAAACGGTTCTCTGTAATGAACACACCCGAAGAAGATGCATCAGCATGCACTTTCTTCGTTTTGGCGACATGGGAATTCTGGTAATCCCCAATTTCCTGCTCTGTCTTATAACAATTATAAGTTGGAGCGGGACCAACGTTCCTTAGCGCAATATAACATGCGGGTTCGATCAATACATCCGTATTATTATCTTGATTAAGGCGTGACATGGTCGCTACCTAGAGAGAGAGAGAGAAGAAAATACTCAGCGTGCGCTTTTACAAGATTAGATTGGTTATCAATTTATCTAATCCGGATGGCTCACAATGTTTTAGTCAAATCTTCCTTCAAACTCTAAAAGGAAAGACTAGCCGGGATTAATTACACTCTACAAGTTCGCCAATCTTTCAGCCAGGCCAGTGCCGGTACATTAAGGGAGGTTCCCCGTGCTTTCGCACGGACCTAATTAAAATAAACCTCATTTTCCCAGGGGCGTAACCCCGTTAACACCTTTCTAGACACCTACTTGATCGGCTAATTGTAATGTGTAAAACTCTCCCAGGAGTAACTCTTACTCGCAGCGGGTATTGGGATCCAACTATCTCATAGAAGATATGAAATCTCATTGCAAATTTCAACACTTGAAATTTCCAATAATATTTTACCCCTAGCATCTTATGACCTTGGCTAAGGTCAACAAATCATAAGTGCTAGCCAAGTTCATCCCGTCATTTCCCGATTGAATTAAACCCACCCGCACGACCGTTGGCTAAGGTCAACAAAGTCGCACGACTACCCTAACTCAATTGGATCATATGCTTATACAGATAAGCACTAATTAGCTACCACACAATATGCCTTGGTTAAGGTCAACAAACGCAGCACAAATACTAAGTAGTACTTATCTGAAATGACGGAGGCTATGACAGGTTTTTCAGAAAACCTTTTGCGTAATGAACTTGATATCGTTGTAGAATCGAGTGATCTTGAATGGAATGTTTTTGAGGCCTTTTCTAGTTTTGCTAAAGAGGTCACTCCTGGTGAAGGGATCGTCGGCTCTTTCCTTATCGAATAAGGTGCAGGATATTTCATAAATATCACTATGCAAAGCAAAAACTATAAAAACAATCAAAAGACAAACCGAGTTTGTAGCATCTGCTTGTTTCGCTAAAGAGGTCTTTCCCGTGAAGGGATCTCGGCTCTTTCCTTATCGAATAAGGTGCTGGATGTTCTACAAGGAACACCGCTATGCAAAGCAAGAACTAGAGCTACCAGTTTTTAAACAAGTATCTACAACATCTTTAGGTTTCTTTTATTTTCATTAATCTCATTAATGAAGTCCTATTTTATTATGCTTCACAAGCATCACATTTGAAACGAAATCTTCAATATAACATATATCTCATATATATAATATAAACATTCGTTTCAGGCAGTAATATGATCTCATCACAGAACATTGCAGCAGAAGAACACATATGAAATATTGGATATACTAGTACGTCCGTGTTTTAATACGAGCCTGTATAAAACACGGATTCCACGATCGCGATGAATAGTCAAACCCACATCCCTAGACCCCTATGAGAGCGGCAAGCAACACTGCCAATTCTAGGGCTAGGAGACCCGGTCTCGGCTCCTTGAGATGGTCTCCCACTGGACCCTAGAACCCGGTTACTTGTTCTCCCCGCCTTGGGTCTACCTAATGCGGAAAAGTAAATAATATACAATGGTGACATCATCCTCAGCCCGGAAGTGCCCCAATAAAAGAATATTACATACAGTTGAATTTTACATGAATAAAAATGAAAAACTCTCATCTCACATAAAACCGCCGGCTATTCAAACACGACGATCCAATATAACATATCACAGCAACACATAATATCACATATCATCAACGTAAGTAAATATGCGTATCCCAATTGTCGTTGATGTATAGCAACGAAACCGGCAATACACCACATATTACAATTACGGTCATAGAAAAGAAAGTGTAAAACTACAACAGTTGGAATCCGCAACCTCCTTAGACATCGCATGCCTAACCAAATGAATTCCTTAGACATCTCATTCCTAACAATTATAAACCCCACATTTTATTCTCATTATCGAAAACTCTTTTCAATATCCAGTCGTGCAATTCAACAAGATTCCCGACATCCTGATCGAATGCTCGTAGCAAACTTTAGTAGACGGACGCACCCCCGGATGCCGTCGACGAATTGCACTAAGGCGGAACACCGCTGCCGCGAGCACCTGAACGGATGCTTTTGGCGACGGGGTTCTCCTACAGTCACTTGGTCGGGGCTATGGGGCGTGGCTGTCTATTAAGTTTACCCGGCGAGTATCCGCGTACGCTACGTGATTGCGACGAACTTTTGATCGCATCAAAGTCCCGTGGCAACCGATCATCTGAGACTGAACTGCTAGATTAATAACATTCAAATTAGTTATGTCATAACTACTTGTGGATTCCAAATATTGTATCACATTCCAGATAAATAGACAATGTTAAACTTTCCGATCGAATAATCAAACACCCAAGTTTTCCCTAATGGTTCTCAACACTTGAAATTAGTTTAAAAGCATCCATCACATGCCACAGTACCAATGGTCCAGCCGTAGAACGGTCAAGCCAACGCCTCACATGTGGCAACGCCGTACTGCCATAAACCCTAAGGTTTAGAGGCGGTCCAGACGGTCACATAATCGAGTTAAAGTTTGTGTTCTTCTAGAAGGTCCACCGCGTTACTAGCACGACTTAGAACGTTCTTAAACTACGGAAAAAATCCAACACTTGGAAATTTTCCGGCAGGGGAAAAAGTGAGTTATTGATATCCGTTCGAACTTTTAACACGTTCTAAATAATCCGGACAAACACTTAAACAAAGTTAAACTTTCCTATCGAATCAACGAGTTCCCAATACATCTCAGAAAACTCAACACTTGAGTAAAATTAAAAATTCCCAGAAACATGCAAAAGTACCTACGGATATTTCTGTTGAAAACCGATCCCATAATGCTACTGTTTGGCCGCGGAACCGCCGCGCATGCAAGGGTACTGCCGCGGTTCCGCGGCGCAATAAAGGTATTTTGGGCCCGTTTTTTTACAGTAACCCATTAAATCACCTGCTGAATTTTCTGAGCATTTTTAATATGAAAAAGTCAACTTTTTGAAAAATTTCCAGAAACTACGTTTTATCGGGTATTCGGAGTTCGATCAGACTTTAAACTTCGCCTAGAATTCGCCTAAAGCTCAAGCTTGGTTCTGAAACCACTGTAGGGTTACTAGGCACTCTCACAAGGTTCTACAAGGCATTAACCATGCCCGATTCAAATTTTAGACTTGCCGAACAACCGTAACCAAGATCTTAGAACTAGAGATTAGGCGAAACAAAGCATGTTAAACACTTTAACATCTAAGAGTTTGGGATTACAACCTTTGTAGTCCGATCCTTCACTTCATAAAGGTCCGTGTTGAGGTCCCTTCGCTGCGATCATCGAGTACCCGGACTCTAGAGAGGCTCCACGAAGAGAAAGATGCAAGCTTGCTTCCGATCTTCGATAACAAAGATGATCTACCTTGAAGTTTCTTTAACACAAGCTCTCACTCACTAATGAAGTGAACACCCTAATCTAAATGGCTAGGATAGATTAGGATGATGAAGTAGGATTTATGCTCTCATTTATTTTCTTAATCTCACTCATTTTCATCACAAAACCAAAAAGCTAGAAAGCTTTATCAAAGGAAGAAGAAGAAGAATTTTACTTTGTGATGAATAATAAATCCTTGTGTGGTTAGAAATGCAACCATGGGTTAAGTATGATAACTTAACCCATGTAGATAATGAACCATGGTCAAGAGTTGGGTTGGGTTAACAAATATCATAACGAAATATCTTTAGAAAATATCTTTGCAAAAACAAAACAAATAGCTTCTAGAAACTTCTAGAAAAATTAACCCAAATCAAACCATAATCATGTTTAATCTCCACTAATCATGTTGTATTAATAACCCTAACTTGTTACAATATTATATATCATATATACAATATTTATTGTAACAAAATAAAATAATAAAATTAACATATATCGCATATATATCAATGTATTACCCGAGTGAGAAAAAGAATCTTTTAGTGAGCTTATATTAGTTAATGTAATTTAATATATCAAATATATAATAATACATTAAATTATCGAATCAACACTTGATCCGATAATCCGGCTATTTCATAAATAACCAACTAATATAATCTGTATCAGTTCATCGAATCAACACTTGATCCGATGACCCGGCTATATCACATATACCCGGCCGATATCTCATATCACGAGAATCTAATACGGTATCACATACACGTATTGTTCTCGGTCCTGCACATATCATACATGTGCTCCTACTCCGTTTTGCCTGAGCCAAGATGTTTGGGTACGGCATCGCCACGGCCGTCTAAACGGCGCCAAATGCGGAACAAAAACTTTTTACAAAACCGACGCTACCGCAGCCCAAAACCCGGATCGTTCCATTAACCGTATTCTAGCAAAACTGTAAGGAGCTTGAAAAGATTATACCGATCGATCCGTGTCCTTCGGTCTTTAATCTACTCCCGTAGTTTGTTGCGGCTGTCCCGGTGAAATCCGCTCTCTGATCTCGCTCGTTGAGGAGGCACCACGTCGTTGAATCTTTATACGGGCTCCCGCTTCGAACTGAAGAAACTCGGACATGAAGTTTGCTAGCCGACATGTCCAAGATGAAGTAGAGAAGAGTGTGGAATACTTTTTCTTAAGACACCCGATGAATCGGGTGGAGGTAAATTGGAGTTGCCATGATTTGAGAAGATAAGTGAGCATGGGATTTGTTTTTGCTATGCAAAATGCATGCTGGAAATTCCCTCGGCCAAGAATGAAAACAGAGAGTGGTTCTCTGTCAATGTAAGTGTGGTCGTGAGGAAAAATAATGTAGTGATTAAAAAAGCAAAACCAAAATGAAATAAAAACCATCACCAATAATTTAATCAAGCAACCTCACTCCAAAAAAGAAAATACCAGCACACCTCGAGACCCATGCTGCCCCTGTTCATTCAAGCCCATGCCAATCACCCAAGCTGCCCATGCCCACTAACAGTGCTCGAAATAGGCAAGGAAAAAATGGTCTAAGGAAAAAAAATTGGCTCACATAAATGAAAGTGTTTTAAGACCGGAAAAGAAAATGGCAACTCCGAAAGTAATCCCGTAACGAATTACGGGATTACCCCTTAACTGTAAATACATACCAGCATCCGTATTCCAACTAAATACGAATGCGATGAGATAAAATTATTCCTACAATATAATACTAGGATCCGGCTTAAACCAAAACCCGCTGGTATTATCCGTCCGATCCTGATCCGCGCATAAGTGCACGAATATGATCGAATCCTGCCATAAAACCATACGGCCTCTACAACGTTTCTCCCGAACTTGGGAAACTGTCTATGGGGGACTCTAATGACTCATCAATACATTGGCACCGGGTATAACCATATGCACGTCAGTGGTACTAGCTGTACGTAACGGTTGCCTATGTATTGATCGGAAAGGAAGCTGACGAGCGAACTCATCCAGAAAAACCCTACTGAGCCTGACAGTGACAATATCTGTACAGTTCGGTCTGTTCGTCTATGAGTATCGCAAATAGGTGTTAGTGTATATGCCCTAGTGGCCATTACTGTATCATACTAGTTTGTATATTACTTGATGGAAGCTTGGGATATTCACCTTGTATTGACAATCTTGCTCAAAATAGTAGTATGCTGTTAGTTGTATGTATGCCCTAGAGGCCAGTATTGTACAGATGATGTATATTATATTGGATGCTTGGACATATATAGAGATGACTTTCTTGCTCGATATGATAGTATGCTATCTGGTTGCTCTTTATCTTAACTTGTATACTTGTCTCTTTATACTGTCTTATAGTTACATGTTGGTAAAGCCCTTAGGATGTGTACTTGACTACCTGGACTATAATGCGGATCATACTAGTGGGGACATGGTAGTCCATAAGTACATCCTTTGTCACGACCCAAAATTGGCCCGTGACGGCCCTAATACTACGCGACGCCAAAAGACGTAACGCGGTAAAAGAAAGCCAAAACCCAGAAATCTAAAACAAGAAAATACGGAAAAGATAATATAAGTTTTTGAAACATTTGAAATCGCAACCCAAATTCTTTAAAAGCCCTACTTTATTTCTTTAAACTTTTGGCAACAACCCCTTTTTGTAAAAACTAGCCAAGATGAATACAATACAAATATACGACGCCGTAGAGAAGAAATAAAGACAATAGAGAGAAAGCTGTATATATAAGACAACAAATCCACAAATAATATACAATATCGTCCTCACCAAGTCTCTAAGTTAACAACATGATAGTAGATGGAGAGTACAAATACAACGAAGGTACAATAGGAAATACAGATAATCATCTAACCCACCTAAGTAAAACGGTATACTGTGAGCTGATGTGGTATCTGTGGCAAAAGATAAATAGCTGAATAGCCTGTCTCGACTACTCTGGGGAACAACCTGAAACACCTGTGGCACAACGGGGGTGAGTTGCCAACTCGTGAATAGTATAAAACATATGCAGGTAATCGCAGGAATGCACGTATAGCATGAATCTAAGTTATGCGATTACAGTAATAACATGCCATGCTAATGCTGAATGAAGGAAGGTACACTAGCAGGTGCAATCAATATGTGAAGCAATAGTAACAAGACAATAATATGCAATAACCATGCAATAGGGATATGAGAATGTAAAATATGCCACTATCATAAGGGTACACTAACAGATACTACCAATATATGAAACTGTGCATAAAGTAGATAAGTGTGAGGTATGGGGTGGAATATGTCATTTCCACGGAAACCTGACATCGTGGCAGGATCACAATCCATCAAGACACTCAAATCAGCCCCCCAAACTCGGCTCTCACATCATATAGGCCTCACATCACCTCAATGTACAATATCGAATAGCACTCCTATATCTCGAATGTACAAATCAACAATCTCTTTCATATCCAATATCCAATGTCAATGAATCACCTATATCCCAAGTCGAATCTCAAGTAAGTTTCTAACATCCTAAGGGTATATATATTTGCAGAAATAAATATGATGGGGGCAATACACATATATTAGCGTCCCATTCTACTAATATTGGTGTAAGGCTATATATAACAATGGCTAATCCCCTGTTATATATACAAAGGTATTAAAAGAAATATCAAGAAAACAATGTGCCAAGCATCGACACAGAAATCCTGATAGGTACGTATCATACGCTGTCCCGAAAGCACGAGTGCCTAGCTCTGACCCTCGCCTTTCGACGTATGCATACGTGCATGACTCCCAACGGTGTATCCATGACCCCCGCCGAGTCATCAGTACTGTCACCGGTAGGTACTAGCCCGCCTCCAGGCTCAATCGGCAGCATCCATCGATCTTCTTGCCGAGGGGAACCATACCGGGCCCCACTATGTACCCTCATACGGCAACCACACCTCGTATGGAGTATACAATCAGAACCGATAAATCTCATGGTGGCTGTGCAAATATCATATCAAGGGAACCGGGTTTTCAATGTATGCATAATTTCATGAACTCCCTCGGTTCCCAAATCCAGAAATCATCATGTGAAATCCAAATAACAATGCGCAAATCCAGGAATAAATACATACGATATATCTGAAATGCGAGCATATAAAAGAGAATATGTAGGTGAAACCAGATGTATGCGGAACCAATAAGGTACAACTAAGTAACATCAGTAAAGGTAAATATATAACTGCAACTGGATATATGTGTAACATACGGGTGTAACAATGTAGGTATCTAAGAACTGATGTCGTATACCCCCTGGGTATAAGTAAAATACGTGCAAGGTATACTTATAGCTGTATCGTAAGGTGTATATGTACCTATCACTAAAGGTATGATACACTATAGGTATACCGATAAGCTAGCTATCATGTGTGACAAGCAATAGTATTTATAATGGTTAGTGTGTGACATAGCAATTATTGACGGTGTGTGTGTAGCATACAATCCGTGCTCGTGCAACATGAACCGTCAATAATGTGTGCAGTGCCCTACAGCTACTAGTCACAGTACAACTATATCTAAGTAAATAGGTAAAGGCGCAATTCTAACAATGACGTAGAATATGCGACAAGTATTGAATCCTAGCCCAGACGCATAACGTCATGCGGGCGATTCCCCTGTAGATGTTAAATCTACTCACCTACACTCCACGCTAGGTGAATACTACCACCTGTTCCCCCCTGTAGCAGTGTCCGTAGTCTCTGCCTGCAATTATGCAATTAAGACATGAAAATCATATAAGCCAAATATTCCGCAAAACGCGATATCGAACCAAAACGAGAAACTCGCGTCGCGAACTAAACGCGCGTGTGCACGATACGCTGAAACGTGTGTGTACGCGTCTAAAACCATCGCGACACGCCGCGATACGCTGGATCACAGAACCCTCTCACGTATCCTGCGTATCACGCAAACACAACGAACTAGAAATACGGTATATAGTCCCAGATTTTCCTACAGGTAAAATATTACAAAACTAGACATGCCAAAGCCCTAGACAACACAGAAGAGAGCCCTACACAAAACCCCAACACCCATGCCCCCTACTTGGCCGCAAATTGCGGCCAAACCCAATAAATCTGTGGCCAAAGGTAAGAGTTAGGGTCTCGTGTTCTGGTGGTGGTATCTAGACCTAGTGTACATGCCCCAGTTTTCTCAATTTTGACCTGAAGGTCCCGGGTCCAAAGCAGATTCACAGGTTGCCAGTATATCGTATAAAAACGACAATTTGCACTAAAAAGGAAACCCTATGGTATTTTAGTGTAATCCAGGGAAATTCTCAGTTAAAGTGACCTTAATAACACTAAAATAGGTAGGGTTTACCAACACAATCATCAATTATCCAAAAGTCCACACAAAACACCATAATTAGCACTAAACTAGCTAATTTAACACTAATCAAGCTAATTAACACACAACCTAAGCAAACTAGGGAAAAGGGTTCAGAAATATACCCTAAAGAACCCTAGAGAGCAGGTGAGGAAGTGGAGAAGAGCTGCTGTAGGTTGCTGGAGCTCCTGCTACTGCTGTTGCTGCCTGCTGCTCCTGCTGCTGCTGATGATGATGATGATGATGCTGTTGCTGATGATGATGATGATGCTGCTGCTACAAGTTGCTGCTGCTGCTGAAGCTTCTTCTGCTGCTGAGTGTGTGTGTGTGTGTTTGAGAGAGTGAGGGTATGAGAGCAATGAGTGAGAGTGAGGGAATGAGAGCAATGAGTGAGAATGCAAACCAACCCCCCCCCCCCTTCTCACTCTCTCTCACTTCACTAAAGAGGCATGGCTCACCATGTAGCCCATGCTCCTTCTCTCTCTCAAAAGTCAACATTCAACCAAAATAAAACCCTTTTTAAATTCATTTTCATTTAAAAACAACCATACACATTAAACAAAACATAAACCAGATTATGGAAAATGGTTAGCTAACCATAATTGCTAATCATGTTTAACCCCAAAAACAACCCTAGTTATCATGCACAAGTGTGTGTGCCTATCAAAATTCTAATAAAATACTCATTAAATAGGATAAAATATTTAAAACTTAATTTGGTATACTTTTTATTAAAAACCATACATTAAAATATAATAAGCCACAAAACACATTCTAAGGTGTTACAATCTCCCCCCCCCCCCAAAGAAATCCGTCCCCGAATTTAAAAATATACTGTTACGCGTACCTTCAAAGAGAAGATTAAAATCCTCAAATCTCGCTCGCAGCCTCCCAAGTGACTATCTAACTATATCGCTACGTCCAAGAAAAACCCTTCACAGATAGCAAGACCCTTGACCGATGTTCCTCTACCTGCCGAGCCATTAACACAATTGGCTGCTAGTGAACGAAAGATCGCGTCTAAGTCCAATGGTCTAGTGCCAAATCATGTGGGAAAGGTCAAGAAGGTAATTGTAAAGTATCATCACAAGGAATACGGGGTGAAAATCCAATAATCTGGGCGAAAGTGCCAATTTAAGGGCAACGAAACTAACTCGCTTATATGATCTCAGAAGGACCTAAATCCTGGGATAAGCTTCCCAAAATCCGACACGTCATTCATCGGAAAGTCCGTAGGAATACATGATCTGTCCCTGCGAACTCGAGTCTGTAGGGTTGCTGGGCACGCGCACAAGGTTCTACGAGGCATCAACCATGCCCGATTTAAAATTTAGCCGTGCCGAACAACCCGAATACGGAACTTTAAACTAGAGATTAGGCGAAAACAAGCATGCTAAACATTTTAACACTAAGTGAGAGGGATTACAACCTTTGTAGATCCGGTCCTTCACTTCATATGCTCCGTGTTGTGGTCCCTTCGCTGCGATCATCGGGATCCGGACTCTCGAGAGGTTCCACGAAGAGAAAGACGCAACCTTTGCTTCCGATCTTCGATACTAAGATGATCTACCTTGAAGTTTCTTTAACACAAGCTAACACTCATGAAATGATGTGAACACCCTCATCTAAATGGCAAGGGAAGATGAAGATGATGAAGTAGGATTTTTGCTCTCTTTATTTATATTTTTCTCACAATTATTCATCACCTTTGAAAAATCAAGCAAGCTTTTTCATGAAAAGAGAATGAAGAAGAAGATGTACAATAATAGAATTGTGATGAATTATAAAAGTTATCATAATTATTTATGCAACCATGGTAGTAGTAACCATTGTAGAGAGTTTACTAGGGTTAGGGTTTGGGTTAGGTCAAAGGGTGAGTCACTTGCAAATATCTATCATAATATCTTTACAAAGACAAAGTAAAGCTTCTAGAAACAACTAGAAGGTTTAACCCTAATCCAAACCCTAATCATGTTTAAACTCCTCTAAACATGTTGCATTAATAATTATAATATGTTACAATATTATATATCACATATACAATATTTATTGTAACAAAATAAAATAATACATTTAACATATATCGCATATATATCAATGTATTACCCGAGTGAGAAAAAGAATCTTTTAGTGAGCAAATATTAGTTAATGTAATTTAATATATCATATATATTATTATACATTAAATTATCGAATCAACACTTGATCCGACAATCCGGTATATCGCATATAACCGACTAATATTTATCCGTACCGATTCATCGAATCAACACTTGATCCGATGACCCGGCTGATATCAAATATCGCGAAAATATAATACGGTATCACATATCGCATTATCCTCGGTCCCGCACATATCACATATGTGCTCCTGCTCCGTTTTGCCTGAGTCAAGAAACCTCTGTGTAGGACTCTAAAGAATCGTCAATACGCCGGCAGCAGGTGATGATCATATCAAACACCCACAAGCTGCAAGCGGTCAGCTAAACGTAACAGCTACCCAGGTATTGAGCGCTCAGAAGATCAACAAGCAAGCCCGTAACTTCTCCTGTGAATCCAAACAGTAACACTCCCGTACAGTCCGGTCTCGTCGTCTGATATGTCGCATATCTCGCCTAGGGATGGTAAACGTCAGACCCCAGTAGCTCGATAAGTCGTGTCGATATGAGGTCTATAACAGTTCGAGAAACTACTGATAACACTTACCAGTAAATCTCAGCAACCCTGGCCAGGGATTTCCGGTTATAGCCAATCGAACACAGCACAACATCAACTCCCTATACCGGGAGAGACGAATCCCCTCCTATCGCTCATTGCCTCCATGTGATTCGGGACTGTACCCAAAAGCCACCTTTTTGCACGCCCTCTTGGACGTGGTATGATGGAAATCAAAGCATAGTGGGAATCACACAAGACTCTATGACGATCTCAGGTCAACAGACTACTCTGTACCAGTGTCACCGGAGAACTGCCATCTGACGTATGGTATAATACCATCTGGGAGTTCTCGGCGAGTCCGTCCAGTGTACCCAGTCTCCACTGAGCACCCGTACACCATCCTTGATGTCAAACACCGATGGATATGGGATCATCCATCGCCCATCATATGGGTCAAGATGCGTATACGCTAGCCTACTCTGGTGCATCGATGCCCTGTCTCGATACACCCACGATTAGGAACAATTATAGGATGTACTCGTCGACTACCGTGGCCCCACTAGTATGATCTCATCATAGTCCCAGTAGTCGAGTACATATCCTAAGGGCTTTATCAACATGTAATATAGAGACAATCAGAGTACATGTTATGATAAAGTACAACCAGATAGCATACTATCATGTCGAGCAAGAAAGTCCTCCCTATATATGTCCTAGCATCCACTACAATATACATCGTATGTACAGTAATGGCCTCTAAGGCATACATATAACTAACAATCTCCCACTTGCACTAGGGCCATCTGTTACGGTATTGCATACCCAACAATTTAGCTGCGGTTGTAGTATCTCATACTCAACCATCCCGTAAGAGTCTCTACTGGGAAAAAGGCCTATGTGAGTGGATCCGCGCTGTTGTCCTCTGTGTCTACTCTCCTAACCTCGATCTCCCTGGAGATCAACCATCTCCATGATCAGGTGATACTGCCTAAGAATTATATCTGGATTTCTGATGGGACGGTAGTTCCTTGGCTGACGCCACAACTCCATTGTCACACAATGGTAGGAACGAAGTTCATCTTATGAACTTATATATATCTAGACTGCCTCTTTGGTAGCATCCTTGGTAACGATGTATCTTGCCTTTAATCGTCTAGTATGTCACGGTATATAGCTTGGAACTCTTCCAACATACCGTCCCTCCACTGAGGGTATAGACAAGCCTGCGACTGACATTCAGTCGTCCTTATCACCCTGGAACCTTTCCAGTGATTCTCCCCAGGATCAATTGATACCCATCTCACTACAACTAGTGAGTATCCTAACATCCAATTAGATCTATCTCATAGATCCAAAACCTAGGATTTAGGAGGTATCACTTTGATCCTATATAGAGAATCGTTGTGATAAGCGGAGATTGACCGAGCGTAGCATAGGAAACTCCTTCCCTATCAAGAGTATGCCATCCACGTACTCTACGAGGATCACCACCATACTCTCTACTACCTTTTCGTATATACAAGGTTCATCTACCATTTTGATGAAGTCAAACTCTTTGACTACCACATCAAAACAGATGTTCCAACTCCGCGATGCCTGTTTTATCATATAAAACATCTTGCACACGTTTCCGCTGCTCCCACAGTCTACGAAGCCCTCTGGCTGTGTACTTATAGACGCTATCTTCTAAATCATCATTTAGAAAAACAGTCATGACACCCAACCACCAGATATCGTAGTCATGGTATGTAGCCATGGCAAGTAGGATCTGGATGGACTTAAGCATAGATCCTTAGAAAAGGTTTCAACATAATCTATACCTGGTCTATGATGCAAACCTTTAACAAGTCTAGCTTTGAAAGTCTCAACTTTTCCATGTACACCAAGTAATCTTCTCAAGATATACTTGCTCCTGATGGGGATTTAACCCTTCAGATAAAGCAACCAAAGTCCATACTTTGTTGGTGTATAAGGATTCCATCTCAGATCGATAAGCATCCAGCCATTCTTACAGAGTCCCACTCCTGATGGCCAGCTCGAAACTAGTTGGGTCATCATCTCATGATGCAATCCTCACTCCCACTGTCATAAAGAAACCGAAGTATCTCTCAGGTGGGTGAGGAACCCTACTAGATCGGCGGAGAGGCTGAGGTTCGTTGGAAACTATTGAATCCTTTGGTTCTACCAAATCATCAGCTGCAGTTTGTATAGCTGGAACCTTTCCAGTTCTACATAATAGACCTTGCCTCGAGCTTGTCCGGATTTTGCTTTTAGACATAGTCCGGACAACCCAAATCTTAACAAACTTAAGATATGGGCTCTTCCCTTTCCATATCACATATGAAGTGGTAGGCAACTGATTTGATTTGAACCCTATTCAATAGGTATGCAGCTTCTCAAGTGCATAACTCCCAAAAGGAAACAGGAAACTCAGTAGTACTCATCATAGAGCACACTATAACACATAGGGTGCTATTGCTCCGCCCCGATATACCATCGTGCTATGGTGTTTACGAAGGAGTAATGCTGAGAGAGAATCTCATTCTCCTTTATAATAGTACAGGAATTCCGTGCTTAAGTATTCTCCTCCTTGATCACATCATAGGACATAATACTTTTACCCATATTTTGGTTCTCTACTTCTAACTTATATTCTGTGAATATCTCAAAAGGTTCGGACTTATGTTTCAACAGGAACATATGTCTGAATCTTGAGAGATTATCAGAGAATGTAATGAAGTACAAAGAACCGATCTTGGCATATGTAGACAGGGGACTTTCATACATCAGCATGTATCAATCCCAAAAGTTCACTAACTCTTTCTCTGTTTCCAACAAACAGAGCTGTGGTCATCTTATCTTTGTGACATGACCGGCAAGTTTCACAAGATGTAAATTCAAACTAATTTAAATATGCATATATATGTAACTTCAGCCAGTCGGGTCGCATTGATATGACCTAGTCTACAATGCCTCAAGAAGGATTCGTTCATTTCTGGACTCTTCCTCTTGTGTGTGTTCTGTATATTAAGAACAGTAGTTTGATTTAGAACGACAATGCTTTTAGATAACGTGCATGAACCGATCAACTCTTGATATAGGAAATGTTCAAAACATTATCCAACAATACAAAATTATATCCTTTCTTTACTAATAAAGAGACTGATATGATTTTGTATATCTGGTTCGGTATCTAATAACATTTGTTCAGAATCAATGCATTCTGGTAATACAGGGTGACAGTGACCAACAGACTTGGCTGCAACACTTGCACCATTTTCTGCCTCATGAAACTTATCACCCGTTCTCAGTTCTCTACCTATCTGTAGCCCATGTAACAGATTACATATGCGGGACCCTGATCCAGTATCTCATACCCAAGACGTAAAGAATATTGAGAAACAGTTCTGTGTAATGAACACACCCGAAGATGATGCATCAACATACACTTTCTTCGTTTGGGCGGCACGGGAAATCTGGTATTCCCCAATTTCCTGCTCTGTCTTACAACAATTATAAGTTGGAGCGGGACCAACGTTCCCCAGCTCAGTATAACAAGTGGGTTCGGTCAATTATATCCGTTTTATTATCTTGATTAAGGCCTGATATGGTCGCTACCTGGAGAGAGAGAGAAGAAAACACTCAGCGTATGCTCTTGCAAGATTAGATTGGTTATCTAATATATCTAATCAGGATGTCTCCCACTGTTTTAATCAAATCTTCCTTCAAACCCTAAAAGGAAAGACTAGCCGGGATTAATTACACGCTACAAGTTCGCCAATCTTTCAGCCAGGCCAGTGTCGGTACTTTGAGGGAGGTCCCCCGTGCTTTCGCACGAACCTAATTAAAGTAAACCTCGTTTTCCCAGAGGCGTAACCCCGTTAACACCTTTCTAGACACCTACTTGATCGGCTAATTGTAATGTGTAAAACTCTCCCAGGAGTAACTCTTACTCGCAGCGGGTATCGGGATCCAACTATCTCATAGAAGGTATGCAATCTCATTGCAAATTTCAACACTTGAAATTCCCAATAATATTTTGCCCCTAACGTGCTATGACCTTGACGAAAGCCAACAAACCATAGCCCGCTAGTCAAGTTCAACCCGTACATTTCTTGATTGAATTAAACCCACCCGCACGACCCTTGACGAAAGCCAACAAAGCCGCACGACTACCCTAATCCAATCGCATTGTATGCTAGCAGATAAGCAGCATATAGCTACCGCACACTGCACCTTGACGAAAGCCAACAAATGCAGCACGAATACTATATACAACTTATCTGAAATGACGGAGGGCTACGACGGGTTTTTCAGAAAACCCTTTGCGTAAAGACCTTGATATCGTTGTAGAATCGAGTGATTTTAAATGAAATGCTTTTGAGGCTTTTCTAGTTTTGCTAAAGGGGTCACTCCCGGTGAAGGGATCGTCGGCCCTTTCCTCATCGAATAAGGTGCAGGATATATCATATACCGCTGTAAAAAGCAGAAACTATAGAAGCAATCAAAAGACAAACCGAAGGTTGTAGCATCTGCCAGTTATTGCTAAAGGAGTCACTCCCGGTGAAGGGATCTCGGTCCTTTCCTTATCGAATAAGGTGCTGGATGTTCTACAAGGAACACCGCTATGCAAAGCAACAACTAGAGATACCAGTTTTTATAAACAAGTTTCTACAACATCTTAGGTTTCTTTTATTTCATTAATCTCATTAATGAAGTCCCATTTTAATATGCTTCATAAGCATTTCTTTTTGAAACGAAATCTGCAATATAACATATATCTCATATATATAATATAAACATTCGTCACAGGCAGTAATATGATCTCATCACAGAACATTGCAGCAGAAGAACATATATGAAATATTGGATATACTAGGACATCCGTGTTTTCAATACGAGCCTGTATAAAACACGGATTCCACGGTCGCGATGAATAGCCAAACCTACATCCCTAGACCCCTACGAGAGCGGCAAGCAACACAGCCAATTCTAGGGTTAGGAGACCCGGTCTCGACTCCTCGAGATGGTCTCCCACTGGACCGTAGAACCCGGTTACTTATGCTCCCCGCCTTGGGTATACCTAATGCGGAATAGTAAATAATATACAACGGTGACATCTTCCGCTACCTGGAAGTGCCCCAATAAAAGAATATTACATACAAATGAATTTTACATGAATGAAAAAGAAAAACTCTCATCTCACATAAAACCCCCGGCTATTCAAAAGCGACGATCCAATACAACATATCACAGCAACACATAATATCACATATCATCAACGTAAGCAAGTATGCGTATCCCGATTGTCGTTGATGTATAGCAACGAAGCCGGCGATACACCACATACTACGCTTACGGTCACCGAAAAGAAAGTGTAAAACTACAATAGTTGGAATCCGCAATCTCCGTAGACATCGCATGCCTAACCAAATTAATTCCTTAGACATCACATGCCTAACAATTATAAACCCCGCATTTTAGTCTCATTATCGAAAACTCTTTTCAATATCAAGTCGGGCAATTCAACAAGATTCCCGACGTCCTGATCGAATGCTCGTCGCAAACTTTAGTAGACGGCCGCACCCCCGATACCGTCGACGAAGTGCACCAAGGCGGAACACCGCTACCGGGAGCACCCGAACGGATGCTTTCGGCGACGGGGTTCTCCTACAGTCACTTGGTCGGGGCTATGGAGTGAGGCTGTCTATTAAGTTTACCCGGTGAGTATCCGCGTACGCTACGTGATTGCGACGGACTTTTGATCACATCAAAATTCCGTGGCAACCGATCATCTGAGACTAAACTGCTATGTTTATAATATTCAAATTAGTTATCTCATAACTATCTGTGGATTCCAATTATTGTATCACATTCCAGATAAATAGAAAAAGTTAAACTTTCCGATCGAATCATCAAGCACCCAAGATTTCCCCAATATATCTCAACACATGAAATTAGTTTAAAAACGTCCATCACACGCCACAGTACCAATGGTCCAGCCGTAGAAGGGTCAAGCCAACGCCTCACATGTGGCATGCCGTACTGCCCCAAACCCTAAGGTTCAAAAGGCAGTTCAAGACGGTCACATAATCGAGTTAAGGTATGTTGTCTTCAAGAGGGTCCACCGAGTTACTTGCATGACTTAGAACATTCTTAAACACGAGAAAAAAAAAATCCAACTTTTGAAAAATTTTCCGACAGGGGAAAAAGTGAGTTATTGATATCCGTTCGAACTTTTTAACAGTTTCTAAAAATTATCCGGACAAAACTAAACAAAGTTAAAATATCCGATCGAATCTTTAAGTCCCCAATACAACCCAGATAATTCAACAGTTGAATAATAAAAAATAAAAATTTCCAGAAGACTCAGCACTTGAAGACAAGAATTACTGTGCAAGCCACGCGGTGTGACTCACCAAAATGACCGCGGAACCGCCGCGAAACCCAGGGTGGGGCCGCGGTTCCGCGGCTCTTTTGTCGAGTCAGCAACACGTGCTTCACAGTAACTTATAGAATTCCCTGCTGAATTTTTTGGCAATTTTTAATTCACAAAAATCCAAATTTTCAGAAAATTTCCGGAGATGGGTTTTATCGGGTTTTCCGGGTTCGATCGGACTTTAAACTTCGTCTAGACTTCGCCTAAAGCTCTAGCTTGGCTCTGATACCACTGTAGGGTTGCTGGGCACGCGCACAAGGGTCTACGAGGCATCAACCATGCCCGATTTAAAATTTAGCCGTGCCGAACAACCCGAATACGGAACTTTAAACTAGAGATTAGGCGAAAACAAGCATGCTAAACATTTTAACACTAAGTGAGAGGGGTTACAACCTTTGTAGATCCGGTCCTTCACTTCATATGCTCCGTGTTGTGGTCCCTTCGCTGCGATCATCGGGATTCGGACTCTCGAGAGGTTCCACGAAGAGAAAGACACAACCTTTGCTTCCGATCTTCGATACTAAGATGATCTACCTTGAAGTTTCTTTAACACAAGCTAACACTCATGAAATGATGTGAACACCCTCATCTAAATGGCAAGGAAAGATGAGGATGATGAAGTAGGATTTTTGCTCTCTTTATTTATATTTTTCTCACAATTATTCATCACCTTTGAAAAATCAAGCAAGCTTTTTCATGAAAAGAGAATGAAGAAGAAGATGAACAATAATAGAATTGTGATGAATTATAAAAGTTATCATAATTATTTATGCAACCATGGTTGTAGTAACCATTGTAGAGAGTTTACTAGGGTTAGGGTTTGGGTTAGGTCAAAGGGTGAGTCACTTGCAAATATCTATCATAATATCTTAACAAAGACAAAGTAAAGCTTCTAGAATCAACTAGAAGGTTTAACCCTAATCCAAACCCTAATCATGTTTAAACTCCTCTAAACATGTTGCATTAATAATTATAATATGTTACAATATTATATATCACATATACAATATTTATTGTAACAAAATAAAATAATACATTTAACATATATCGCATATATATCAATATATATTAAATTTAATTGTGAGAAAAATATTAGTTAATGTAATTTAATATATCATATATATTACTATACATTAAATTATCGAATCAACTCTTGATCCGACAATCCGGCTATATCGCATATAACCGACTAATATTTATCCGTACCGATTCATCAAATCAACACTTGATCCGATGACCCGGCTGTTATCAAATATCGTGAGAATATAATACGGTATCACATATCGCATTATCCTCAGTCCCGCACATATCACATATGTGCTCTTACTCCGTTTTGCCTGAGTCAAGAAATCTCTGTGTAGGACTCTAATGAATCATCAATACGCCGGCAGTAGGTGATGATCATATCAAACACCCACAAGCTGCAAGCGGTCAGCTAAACGTAACAGCTACCCAGGTTTTGAGCGCTCAGAAGATCAACAAGCAAGCCTGTAACTTCTCCTGTGAATCCAAACAGTAACACTCCCGTACAGTCCGGTCTCGTCGTCTGATATGTCGCAAATCTCGCCTAGGGATGGTAAACGTCAGACCCCAGTAGCTCGATAAGTCGTGTCGATATGAGGTCTATAACAGTTCGAGAAACTACTGATAACACTTACCAGTAAATCTCAGCAACCCTGGCCAGGGATTTCCGGTTATAGCCAATCGAACACAGCACAACATCAACTCCCTATACCGGGAGAGACGAATCCCCTCCTATCGCTCATTGCCTCCATGTGATTCGGGACTGTACCCAAAAGCCACCTTTTTGCACGCCTTCTTGGACGTGGTATGATGGAAATCAAAGCACAGTGGGAATCACACAAGACTCTATGACGATCTCGGGTCAACAGACTACTCTGTACCAGTGTCACCGGAGAACTGCCATCTGACGTATGGTATAATACCATCTGGGAGTTCTCGGCGAGTCCGTCCAGTGTACCCAGTCTCCACTGAGCACCCGTACACCATCCTTGATGTCAAACACCGATGGATATGGGATCATCCATCGCCCATCATATGGGTCAAGATGCGTATACGCTAGCCTACTCTGGTGCATCGATGCCCTGTCTCGATACACCCACGACTAGGAACAATTATAGGATGTACTCGTCGACTACCGTGTCCCCACTAGTATGATCTCATCATAGTCCCAGTAGTCGAGTACATATCCTAAGGGCTTTATCAACATGTAATATAGAGACAATCAGAGTACATGTTATGATAAAGTACAACCAGATAGCATACTATCATGTCGAGCAAGAAAGTCCTCCCTATATATGTCCTAGCATCCACTACAATATACATCGTATGTACAGTAATGGCCTCTAGGGCATACATATAACTAACAGAGTCTATGACCAACACAGTCGGCAAAGACCTCAGTTCGCAATGGACAATTCCCACCCTGACCTAACACGACTGGACCATCTCCGAAGTCTCTAGACTAGCTGGGGTCCAAAATCCTACTTACGCAGAGTCAGAAAAACAACAGACTGGTGATCGACACGACCTAACCCTTAAGCCTAAAGGTGGCCAATTGGAGTGTCTCCTGATAGCAGCTATCGAAGGAGAACCCTAACGGTGGCGAGTGACGATCCCCAACTGCTGACAACAATTAAACAAACACACAACTTAATAAGAACCAACTGAGCACATTGAGTATAACCGGACGACAAGAATCCGAATGGAGTCACACCCTGACTAAACTTGGGTAGAAACCATAACGAAATCCGTGGAGATCCGCTCCTACTCCTTCTTCGGAACGGTTAAAGATTGCAACTCTCCAGCCGGCCTCAGATGCTCGACCCAAGCACACAACAAGACAGACACCTTGAAACAAAAACTGAAACTTCTCTTTACATCCCTGTCCACCCGTAACTATCTCACAAGTCACGCTAAATGTTGGTGGAACTTGAATGCATACAGAGAGTAGACAGATGTGCATGTTCTAGGATTACACGTCTCTGCCCAATGATGTCAGGTACTCAAACGCGTCCCTAACTTAGCACACCATTGTCACAAATCAAGGTCTCTGAATCATTACCCAGCCGAGTATGCTCAAGTATCTCTGACGAATGATCATCGGCGGACAGTGTCTCGCGAAAACAATTTAAGGAAAGTGGTCGGGCGCGGACATGAGCAAGCTTTCCCCTCCGTAGAGACGAAATTAAGCTATACTCAATGATCACACAAGAACTGTAAATCTGCAGAAGACTATCACAACAATCAAAATCCGCTGCAGGAAGATGTACATTAAGCTCTAGTGGTCCGTGGAAAATCTGACACGACTCTCAAGCAAGTAGTGTCCCTAAATCTCCAACGCAAAACCACCGCGGCCATCTCCAGATCATGAGTGGAATATCCTTCTCGTACTTCCTCCAAATGTAGGGAAGCAAAAGCGACGACTCTGTAGTGTCACCTCAGTACACACTCGAGCCCATTCAAGAAACATTACAGTTAAACAACAAAGTCGCCCGAACCAAAAGCAAAGAAAGAACTGATGCAGTTGTTAACCGAATCTCCAACTGCCGAAAACTCCGTACACATGCCTCAGTCCACAGAAAAGAAACCTCCCTTCCGGTCCATTCAGTCGACGGTGCAGCACTACTCTAGCAATCCTGCATGAAACGGCGGTAAAACCTGCTAAGCCCAAAAATTTGTAGACCTCCGTCCTGCACATAAGTCTGGGCCTAGGTTGTACTGCCACGATCTCCCCCGGAACCATACGAAACCGTCTCCCGTGACTATAAGACCTAGGAGTCAACACAAAACAAGCCTGAAGAAACACTCCGAGATTTTAGCAAACTGCTGGTGCTCTCCCAGTATCTGCATAACAAATCCCCAAGTGTTACTCCTGTCCCTCAAGACAAATTAAGTAGACCAGAGTGTCATAAATAACATAACGAAAACTGGTCGAGGAACGGCCTGAAGAAATCTGGTTCATCACATTTACAAATGCTGCCAGGGCATCAGTGAATCCAATGAGTCACCAAAACACACAAAGCCCGTAGCACGCACGAGGCAGTATTCGGAATGCCGTCACTCCGAACCGCAATAATGATGACCTGATCCTAAGCAAACTTTGAAAATGTCTCGCACTCTGGAGCTGATCGAAGAAATCGTCACGGCGAAGTGAAGGATACCTATCCGCACCGTAAGCCGGTTCAATTTACGATCCGTCGATACACAACCCTAAACTGCCGTCCTTCTCCTTGACGAACAGAAATAGGAGCTTCCACAAGCGAAACACTCAGACGCACAAAACTCCCAAACCACAACTCTGCAGCTGATCCTTAAGCTCCCAAGCTTCGCCGGCTCATCCGGAACAACGTCGGAAAAACTCTCCCACGAAGGAACACCGGCCCATCAAACCCTCTGTGGCTACGGTATCACGAATGAACGCCAAGAATCCACGACATCTCCTCAGAAGCCGACCAGCGAAAAAGGCTGAATTCAAGCTGTGAGAGGCGGCACAACTATCCACCTGCACAACAAGAACTGACCTGCCGGGAAAACAAAACTGACTGTTTCCTCACGGTAGTCCACAGACGCTTGGCACGTAATTAACCAGTCCGTGCCCAGGAGAACGTCAAATCCAACATCTCTAGGAGGGTCAAAACGACGGACGAATCTCTATCTCCTATCCGATTGGCACAAAACTGAAATACGTGTCGCGCAACAAAAGAATCGCTGACAGAAGTTAAAACACTAACTACGACTAATCTACCCAACCACGGTACAAGCATGAAAAACAAACGAATACATCAAAAGAACATGCGAATTAAGGATACCTGAGAACTCCACATTGGACGTCTGCGCGTCCCGATGAGTAGAAGCAAACTCCTGTGTCTGCCCTCTACCCGCAACTGGATGAACTCCTCTGGTAGACTGAGCCCTCTGAGCGAACCTTCCATGTCCACGGCCTCTCTGAGTACGATCCTGACGCCGTGTTGAGGAACAATCCCTGACGAAGTGCTGAAGGCTTCCGCATCGAAAACATCCACGCGCTGACTGCTGACCATCCTGGGGATGAGAGCTGAACGACTGTCCTCATCCTAAGCCTCTGCTACTCCCACGACGGCCACGAAATCTATCTCGATGACCCAAACCTCTGTCTCTGGGCAGGTACACTGGTACGAGTCCTCCACTGTCCTGGAATATATGCCTCGTCAACTGGGGCTGCAACCACTGGTGCTATGTAGGTGACGGACTGCTGCATGCTGACCGTAAGTGACAACTGAGTAACAGGGGCGACAACCTCCTGTCGTAGCTCCCGAACGATATCAACCAATGAACTCATAGTCTGGCGGAAATCCTGCATCTCTGCCAAAAGTCTATCAATAGTATATGTCGTAGGCTGATCCGTCTGCACCTGCGCAACCAGAGTGCCATCCTGGTCAGTACTCGTCTCACCCGAGCCAACTCTGACCTCGGCCCTCGCTGCATCACTCTGAGTTCCCATAGTCATCGGCGGCAAGTCTATAAATAGATATAAGATTCGATGAGAATAAGGAATCGAATCTCAAGGATATGAATCATCAAGGAAGGAATTTCAAGCAAATTGTATTTAGGTCACTTAATGCAAAGTACCGCATCGTGGGTATGCTGCAGACATACGCACACTACGTTACTCTGCTTAAGCTACCTACTCCATCATACTAAAGTCATCCTACACTCCGAAAGGTAAAACCTAGCGCTCTGATACCAACTTTGTCACGACCCAAAATTGGCCCGTGACGGCCCTAATACTACACGACGCCAAAAGTCGTAACGCAGTAAAAGAAAGCCAAAACCCAGAAATCTAAACCAAGAAAATACGAAAAAGATAATATAAGTTTTTGAAACATTTGAAATCGCAACCCAAATTCTTTAAAAGTCCTACTTTCTTTCTTTAAACTTTTGGCAACACCCCCTTTTTGTAAAAACTAGCCAAGATGAATACAATACAAATATACGACGCCGTAGCGAAGAAATAAAGACAATAGAAAGAAAGCTGTATATATAAGACAACAAATCCACAAATAATATACAATATCGTCCTCACCAAGTCTCTAAGTTAACAACATGATAGTAGATGGAGAGTACAAATACAACGAAGGTACAATAGGAAATACAGATAATCATCTAACCCACCTAAGCAAAACGGTATACTGTGAGCTGATGCGGTATCTGTGGCAAAAGATAAATAGCTGAATAGCCTGCCTCGACTACTCTGGGGAACAACCTGAAACACCTGTGGCACAACGGGGGTGAGTTGCCAACTCGTGAATAGTATAAAACATATGCAGGTAATCGCAGGAATGCACGTACAGCATGAATCTAAATTATGCGATTACAGTAATAACATGTCATGCAAATGCTGAATGAAGGAAGGTACACTAGCAGGTACAATCAATATGTGAAGCAATAGTAACATGACAATAATATGCAATCACCATGCAATAGGGATATGAGAATGTAAAATATGCCACTATCATAAGGGTACACTAACAGGTACTACCAATATATGAAACTGTGCATAAAATAGATAAGTGTGAGGTATGGGGTGGAATATGTCATTTCCACGGAAAACTGACATCGTGGCAGGATCACAATCCATCAAGACACTCAAATCAGCCCCCCAAACTGGGCTCTCACATCATATAGGCCTCACATCACCTCAATGTACAATATCGAATAGCTCAACTATATCTCGAATGTACAAATCAACAATCTCTTTCATATCGAATATCCAATGTCAATGAATCACCTATATCCCAAGTAGAATCTCAAGTAAGTTTCTAACATCCTAAGGGTATATATATTTGCAGAAATAAATATGATGGGGGAAATACATATATATTAGCGCCCCATTCCACTAATATTGGTGTAAGCGTATATATAACAACGGCTAATCCCCTGTTATATATACAAAGGTATTAAAAGAAATATCAAGAAAACAATGTGCCAAGCATCGACACAGAAATTCTGATAGGTACGTATCATACGCTGTCCCGAAAGCACGAGTGCCTAGCTCTGACCCTCGCCTTTCGACGTATGCATACGTGCATGACTCCCAACGGTGTCTCCATGACCCCCGCCGAGTCATCAGTACTGTCACCGGTAGGTACTAGCCTGCCTCCAGGCTCAATCGGCAACATCCATCGATCTTCTTGCCGAGGGGAACCATACCGGGCCCCACCATGTACCCTCATACGGCAACCACACCTCGTATGGAGTATATAATCAGAACCGATAAATCTCATGGTGGCTGCGCAAATATCATATCAAGGAAACCGGGTTTTCAATGTATGCATAATTTCATGAACTCCCGCGGTTCCTAAATTCAGAAATCATCATCTGAAATCCAAATAACAATGCGCAAATCCAGGAATAAATACATACGATATATCTGAAATGCGAGCATATAAATGAGAATATGTAGCTGAAACCAGATGTATGCGGAACCAATAAGGTACAGCTAAGTAACATCAGTAAAGGTAAATATAAAACTACAACTATGTGTAACATACGGGTGTAGCAATGTAGGTATCTACCTATAAGAACTGATGTCGTATACTCCCCTGGGTATAAGTAAAATATGTGCAAGGTATACCTATAGCTGTATCGTAAGGTGTATATGTACCTATCACTAAAGGTATGATACACTATAGGTATAACGATAAGCTAGCAATCATGTGTGACAAGCAATAGTATCTATAATGGTTAGTGTGTGACATGGCAATTATTGACGGTGTGTGTGTAGCATACAATCCGTGCTCGTGCAACATGAACCGTCAATAATGTGTGCAGTGCCCTACGGCTACTAGTCACAGTACAACTATATCTAAGTAAATAGGTAAAGGCGCAATTCTAACAATGACGTAGAATATGCGACAAGTATTGAATCCTAGCCCAGACGCATAACGCCATGCGGGCGATTCCCCTGTAGATGTTAAATCTACTCACCTACACTCCACGCTAGGTGAATCCTACCACCTGTTCCCCTCCTATAGCAGTGACCGTAGTCTCTGCCTGCAACCCGGCAATTAAGACATGAAAATCATATAAGCCAAATATTCCGCAAAACGCGATATCGAACCAAAACGAGAAACTCGCGTCGCGAACTAAACGCGCGTGTTCACGATACGCTGAAACGTGTGTGTACGCGTCTAAAACCATCGCGACACGCCGCGATACGCTGGATCACAGAACCCTCTCACGTATCGCGCGTATCGCGAAAACACAACGAACTAGAAATACGGTATATAGTCCCAGATTTTCCTACAGGTAAAATATTACAAAAATAGACATGCCAAAGCCCTAGACAACACAGAAGATTGCCCTACACAAAACCCCAACACCCATGCCCCTTACTTGGCCGCAAATTGCGGCCAAACCCAATAAATCTGCGGCCAAAGGTAAGAGTTAGGGTCTCGTGTTCTGGTGGTGGTATCTAGACCTAGTGTACATGCCCCAGTTTTCTCAATTTTGACCTGAAGGTCCCGGGTCCAAAGCAGATTCACAGGTTGCCAGTATATCGTATAAAAACGACAATTTGCACTAAAAAGGAAACCCTATGGTATTTTAGTGTAATCCAGGGAAATTCTCAGTTAAAGTGACCTTAATAACACTAAAATAGGTAGGGTTTACCAATACAATCATCAATTATCCAAAAGTCCACACAAAACACCATAATTAGCACTAAACTAGCTAATTTAACACTAATCAAGCTAATTAACACACAAGCTAAGCAAACTAGGGAAAAGGGTTCAGAAATATACCCTAAAGAACCCTAGAGAACAGGTGAGGAAGTGGAGAAGAGCTGCTGTAGGTTGCTGGAGCTCCTGCTACTGCTGTTGCTCCTGCTGCTGCTGCTGATGATGATGATGATGCCGTTGCTGATGATGATGATGTTGCTGCTGCTACAAGTTGCTGCTGCTTCTGAAGCTTCTTCTGCTGCTGAGTGTGTGTGTGTGTGTTTGAGAGAGTGAGGCAATGAGAGCAATGAGTGAGAATGAGAGAATGCAAACCAACCCCCCCTTCTCACTCTCTCTCACTTCACTAAAGAGGCATGGCTCACCATGTAGCCCATGCTCCTTCTCTCTCTCAAAAGTCAACATTCAACCAAAATAAAACTCTTTTTAAATTCATTTTCATTTAAAAACAACCATACACATTAAACAAAACATAAACTAGATTATGGAAAATGGTTAGCTAACCATGATTGCTAATCATGTTTAACCCCAAAAACAACCCTAGTTATCATGCACAAGTTTGTGTGTGCCTAACAAAATTCTAATAAAATACTCATTAAATAGGATAAAATATTTAAAACTTAATTTGATAAACTTTTTATTAAAAACCATACATTAAAATATAATTAGCCACAAAACACATTCTAAGGTGTTACATCCTTCAAGGTCCCTAGTCGTGGGTGTATCGAGACGAGGCATCGATATACCAGTGTAGACTAGCGTATACGCTTCTCGACCCATGAGATGGGCGATGGATGATCCCATATCCATTGGTGTTTGACATCAGAGATGGTATACGGGTGCTCAGTGGAGACTGGTTACACTGGACGGACTCGCCGAGAACTCCCAGATGGTATTATACCTCACGTCAGATGGCAGTTCTCAGGTGTCACTGGTGCAGGTTAGTCTGTAGACCCGAGATCGTCATAGAGTCTTGTGTGATTCCCACCGTGCTTTGATTTCCGCCTTACCGCGTCCATGAGGGCGTGCAAAACGGTGGTTTTTGGGTACAGTCCCGAGTCACCTGGAGGCAATGAGCGATAGGAAGGGTTTCGTCTCTCCCGGTATTGGGGGTTGATGTTGCGTTGTGCTCGATTGGCCGTAACAGGGAAGTCCCTGGCCAGGGCAGATCAGAGATTTACTGGTAAGTGTTACCAGTAGTTTCTCGACCTGTTATGAGCCTCACATCGGCACGACTTATCGGTTTTTGGGGTCTGACGTTTACCACCCCTAGACTTGATATGCGACATATCAGACAAGGAGACCGGACTGCACGGGTAGTGTTGCCGGTTGGCTCAACGGGAGTTGTAGCAGGTTCGCTTGTTTTCTTCTGATCGCTCAATACCCGGGTGGCCGTTATGTTTAGCTGACCGCTTGCGGCTTGGGGATGCTTGATATGATCATCATCCACTGCCGGCGTATTGACGAGTCTTAGAGTCCCACAAAGGAGTTACCTAGTCCAGGCGAAACGTTGTGGTGCGCGTATGCGATATGCGCATGGACCCGGTTAAAATGCGCGTTTGAGATACCGTATATTAATCGGGCGGCTTGCTTTTGGTTGGGTCGTATGTGATATGGCCGGATTGATAAATCAAGTGTTGATATATCATTTAACCATTAGATTCTCACTAGAAATCATTTCTTGTACTTTCGGGATGTATGCATGCATGTATGCATTCTTTCTTGTTTCATGCACATATGGATGTGCATGCATACATACATTCATACATCATCCTTCATGGTTGTATATACAAAGAAAATGGTGGCAATATAAGACTCACACCATGGTTTTATATATATGAATTATTATTGCATTTGATTTAAAACAAAAAGAAAAAGGAAAGGATAATTCATGGTTTCTTTCTACACTCTTCTTTGACCTAACCATGCTCACCCACCATTTAACCATGGATTAACTTTCCTTTTAGGTTTTAACTCAAGTTCAATAATATATTTATTCTTTGACCATGGTTTGAGATGAGAGAACAAAAATATATATAGATATATTTTCTATTTTCTCATGAGGTTTTATCTTTTCTCTTGTTCTAAAAGGCCACCATCTTCTTCCTCCTCCATTTTTTGCTCTCTAGATTTCTCTAGTAAGCAAATTACTCATCAAGTTAGGATTTTGAAGTGAGAAAAGCCACCACAACATCATTCTACACAAGTCTTGCCCACTTGTTTAGAGTGTTAGCTTCATTCTCTTCTCTTGATCAAGTCAAGTTGCAAGCTTGGACAAAGCGGACTCCGGGTGGATCATCGTGGACCTCGAGGAGTTCAAGCGGACTTTTTCCAAACCCCAAGTAGCTGAGGAGTCTAGCGTAAGGAGCTACAAAGGTTGTGTTGGAGATAGTGCCCTCAGAGTCAATTATTGGATCACAGACACGTTATTGCAATGATTGAGGGAGGACCTATACCGGTTGGACAGTCTTACTCAAGATGATAGTATGCTATCTGGTTTATCTTTATCATCGTGTACTGCTTTAGGTGACCTTACGAGTCACTATTGCACGTTGATAGAGCCCCTAGGATTTTTTGCTTGACTACCAGCAGTATGAGGGCGATCATATACGTGGGAGCTGCGGTCTATAAGCACATCCTTAAAAGGTCCCTAGTCGTGGGAGTTTCGAGACAGGGCATCGATACTCAAGAGTAGACTAGTGTATACAATCGAGACCCCGACGAAGGGCGGTGGCCGGTCTCACAAGCCACTGGTGTCAGTTGGTTCACCTAAGATGTATACAGGTGCTCATTGGGTTATGAGTACACCGGACAGGACTCACCGGGAACCTGCTAGTTGGTATTATACCTGACGTCAGATAGCAGTTCCCTGGTGACATGTGTACAGGTTAGTTCATCGACCTGAGATCGTCATTTGTCTCGTGTGAGTTCCCACTGTGCATTGATTACTACCCTACCACGCTCAAAGGAGACGTGCAAACAGGTTTTAGTTGGGTACAGTCCCGAGCCACATGGAGGCAGTGAGCGGATCTGCAGGGGTTCGTCTCTCCCAGTATTGGGGGTGAGGTCGTGCTGTGTCTAGGAGAGCCAGTACATGAAAAGTCCTTCGCCAAGGCAGGAGATTTACTGGTAGGTATTCCAGTAGTATCTCAGGGTGTTCTGGGCTATACTCCGACACGACTTGTACCGCTTTTGGGGCTCTGACTTTTACCAACCCCCTAGGCCCGCCATGCGATGCTCATAGACGAACGGACCGGACTGTACGGATATTGTCACTGACAGGCTCAGTAGGGTGTAAGGATGAGTTCGCTCATCGACGTCCCTTTTGGTCAATAGCTGGTGGCCCATCACGTATGGCTAATACCTCTGACGTGCTAGTGGTTAAATCCACAGCCATAGTATTGACGAGTCTTTAGATTCCACCACACACAGTTACTCAAGTTTCGGGCGAAACGCTGTAGAGGCCGTATGGAGATATGGCAGGGTTCGATCAGATACGTGCGGTATTGCACGGATCGTGATCGGACGGATTTTACTAGCCGGCTTTGGCTTAAGCCGGATCCTAGTATTAGATAGTGTAGATTTTGTCTCTTTGCATTTGTGTTCAGTGGGAATACAAATGCGGGCATGTATATGCAGTCGCGGGGTTTTCCTGTAATTTATTACGGGATCAGTTTTCTGAAGTTGCCAGTTTGCATTCCGTTCCGGCCGGTTTTCCTTTGTTCTTTCGCGGCCGGACTTTCCGATGGAGGGGGTTATTTGCAAGAGTGCAAATAACTTATTGTGGAAGGGTTTCTTGCATATGTGTGGCTCCATGATAGTTTATTCATCATGAGATTCTTTTCTATTCTATTTCATTGCATTTATGGTGATGGTTTTGTGAAAGGATTGAAAGGTGAAATGGGTGTGACTTTTATCTTGCATTATGTTTTCTCTTCTTCTCTTGGATATTGATTCTTTTTCTCTCCACCATGGAGGAGGGGCCGGCCACACTAGAGAGGGAGAGGGTTCATTTGTGTGAGAGAGAAATTCATTCATCTCATATTTATTTTATGCTTGCTACCAAAAATCACACACCTCTCTCCAAAGATTATTTCTTCACCTCCATCAATGGCAACTTCAACCCCAGAGAGACAACCTTTCTACACTACACCTACAGCACTCTTGGACGCATCGGCTTTCCAACTTCGTGCTCGAGTTGCCTCGGTCAAGAGGTGGGAGCCCGTAAAAGAATCCGGCTACGTGGTGCCCTTTCCGACGAGGAGGTGATGGACGGAGATTCCGCGGGAGATTGGAGAGGAGACGAAGACCGAAGGACACGGATCGCTTGGTATATCTTTTCACCCATCTTTTAGTTTGCTAGTTGCTAGGTTAATGGCCCGATCCGGGTTGATAGTACGCGGTGGTGCCGGTTTGCAAGTTTCGCAAAGTTTTTCGTTTCCGCGTTTCCGGCGTCGGATTGACGGACGGGGCGCCGCCGTGCACTTACATTGGTGTCAGAGCCACGCCGTTAACCTTGCCTAGCTTGCTCTAGTATGTTTAGAACTCGATCGAACAAAAATCCCCAAAAACCGTATTTTCCAATGCATCAGGTTTCTGTCGATTTTATTTTGGCTCGAAATTTTTTTCAGTACATTCCAGAAACATGTGCAGGGAATTGTAAGAGTTCTGAAAAAATTTGCTCGTATGATGCTTTAGTTTGACCGTGGAAACGCGGTTCCGCCGTGAAGAAAAGTCAACGACGTACGAAATTTTTCCAGAGGTCTTTCTACATGAAAATAGGGTTTTTGGAATGTTCTATTTGGGCCCGGATTTTCTGTGAGAGCTACAGTACTGCTTGGGGCCCACTTAGGTAATTTTGATCGATCGAAAAGTTTAAACATGTTAGTTCACAGTATTTACATTATATCTGCGACCGTGAATGTCATTTGATCGGTAAATCCAGTCTAATTGCTATAGCCCTTTTAGACGGATTTGCGAACGTGACATTCACGTTGATGTTCTGTATTGTGCTGTGATGTTGCGGATCGGTCGTGGGGGATAGCATGGATGCAATGTTAGTACAGTTTTGTTTTAAATGTACATTTGATATTGCGGGGCGAGCGTCCGACATGTGGACTGCCGTCACTGCCTGTTTGTATATTATTCTTTTGGGGCACGACCGGGTCGAGGTCGATGTACCCGTTGTATGTATATTTTACTTTCTGTACTAGGATTACCCCGCGGAGGGGTGCACGGATAGCCGGGTTCTAGAGGGCAACGGGCCCGCATCTCATGGCCTTGAGACGGAAGGGGCTTTACTCTAGAATTGGCGGGCTATTCGCCACACTCGTAGGGGGTACAGGTTGACCCAAGGAGGGGTGCCCAAGTTACCGGATTCCGTGAAGTGCTTGGTGGTCCATTCACGTTGCTGAAGGGGCTGCCTCGCTTCAGGTTTTGGCTGGTAACTTGCCGCGCCCGTAGGGGTCTAGGATTTCATTGCACAGGCTATCCACACGACCAGGGGAACGTCGGGTTTCAGTAGCGGCTCTGTGAAACCCGGGGATCCCAGATATCTGTATTGTTCTGTGATGCTGTACATTTCTGTGATGTTGCATTTTATCACGCCTTGAGCGAAATATTACATATTGATATATATACTAGTAGATGTTGTGTATGTTTTGCATCCGCGCTAGTCCAGTCCCCGCTCTGTCGTTTGTTAAGTAACCTAACGGAGGATGACGGGACCCAGTGGCGAATGCGGATGGCATATACGTACATCATTATTTTCGTTTTTATTGGTGTGATCAATTGATGGGACTGCGTTGATTCGGATCAATGCAAGCTAAACAAACCTATTCTGATGTTGTTGGAACACTTTTCAAAAAGCTGTTATTGCAAGGGCGTTCTCTTTTGTTTTGCACAGTGGTATTCAGTTGGAATATCCTGCACCTCAGTCGACGAGGCAAGGGCCGAGATCCCTTCACCGGGAGTGTCCCCTTGGACAGAAGTTTGCGTCAGGGCAATAACTTCACTATAGCCGATTACTTTTGCTTTGCATCGTGGTATTCAGTTGGAATATCCTGCACCTCATTCTATGGGGAAAGAGCCGAGATCCCTTCACCGGGAGTGACCTCTTTAGCAAAGGTTTTCGTCACTATATTTTTTAAAAAGCTATCCGGTTCCTTCAACGATATCAAGTTCATTACATTAAAGGTTTTCGCCAGAAACCATTCGTAGCCCTCCGTCGTTTCATATGGATAGTCAATAAATATTCAAGCTGTGTATGTTGGCCAAAGTCAAGGCACAGTGATTGGTAGCTATCGGGTATTCATATGCAGCATATATAGATGCGTTGGTTTGGGACAGTCGTATAACCTTGTTGGCCAAAGTCAAGGGCTTGTACGGATGGGTTCAAATTAACCTGGAGAATGATGGGTAGAACTTGACATGTGACTTATGATATGTTGGCCAAAGTCAAGGTCATA
The DNA here is from genome assembly GCA_030015575.1 of Agapanthus africanus. NCBI lineage: Eukaryota > Viridiplantae > Streptophyta > Magnoliopsida > Asparagales > Amaryllidaceae > Agapanthus > Agapanthus africanus. The sequence goes on along the minus strand of JASDDO010000031.1, from coordinate 254,127,869 downwards.
AGAGCATGGGGTAAAAATCCACATCGGGAGTTTCTAAAGAAACTGAAACTTGCCAGATATGCGCATACCTTATGGAGTGTGATAACGTGAGCGGATTCCGTCACTTTATCATGCGATGATAGTTGGATCCCGATTCCCACTAATGAGTTGGTTTACTCCTCGGGTGATCCCGACTAATTCTTCTTTCGGGTTTGGAGAAGAATTTGAGGTTACAGTGGGAGGTTTCCAGATTAGATAAATTGGTAACCATTCTGATCTAGGCTAGAGTGCACGCTGAGTGTTTCTTTTCTCTCTCTCTTTGGCAGCGACCATTGACCCGACCCTAGACTATGACTCAGTGACCAAGTTGACCGAACCTTCTTAACACTGACTTTTGGATTGTCAGAGTTGCAAATCTCATTGCCACTCCTACTTTTACCCTTTTCTCCAGGACACCCCGTATTACTACGAACGTCCACTTCCATTGGACAAAACCATCGTATGGTTATATACGAACTCTAAGGAATTTATTCGTGGATGGTTTCCGGTTCTGGAGAAAACGAATAGGACTATTCAGTTATCTTTTCCTTTTACCTTCTCTCAGGTTGCGAGTGCTCCTTGGATTAGGACAGTACACCTATTACGCAAATTGGATAGTCTTCTTCCAAACCATAGGCTGGTGCCGACCGGTAGGGAATGAAGAAAACCAATTAGCATAACAATGGTGTGCAGAAGGTATTAAGTAAAGACATATCAAGCGATTAGTAAGAGGGTAAAGTAAATTGCGACTGCTAATCACGACCAAACCAAATATTTCTTCGCCAATCCTAAATCACCTTTGTATTTCTCCAGGACACTCCGTATCACTACGAAGATCCACAGTTTATTGGATAATCCATCGTATGGTTATATACGAACTCGAAAGGAACTTGTTCCAGTTCGGGGATGGATTCTGGTTCAGGAGAAATAGGAATAAGATTTATTCGGTTGTCTTTTTTCTTCACCTTCTCTCGCATTGCGAGTGCTCCTAGGACTAGGACAGTACACCCATTTTGCTCATTGGATTTTCTTCTTCCAAACCATAGGCTGGTGCCGAACGGTAGGGAAGGAAGAAAACCATTTGGCCTAAAGGGGTGTACAGAAGGTAATGACTAAAGACACATAAAGTGATTTGGAGAGATGGCAAAGAAACATGCGGTTACAGTTGTGAATCTGGATAATGGAAGAGACATTACTAGGAATACCGGGATACCCTATCGAAACATTTCAATGTTTAAGTTTCACTGTGTACTGTTAAAAGAAAACTGATTTCCCAATTAGACACTTGCTCCAGGGTATGTATTTACCAGGTTTGATTCTCACATCTGTATGGTTTTACAGATGATGAGTGGGAGTAAGTTATTGGGAATTAGGTGATCATCCTCATTATATCGGGATTCGTTGTAATTTGTGATATTTGAGGAAATCGCCTGGGTTGTTTGTCGGACGACAAATATTTGGTTTTGAATATCCGTTGTTATGCACCAATTTCAAATTGATATATCTGTACTTCTATTTTTATAGAGTGAGATATACCTTTTGAAATTATGTCGATGACATTTACCTATATCAGTGGATGGTTAGGTAAGGAGCATTGAACAGCGGTGTAATTCTTCATAACCATAGTACAGTTTTCAACCTACGACACACAGTGAATGAGTCATTTGACTCAAGGGACTTATACAGAGTATTGTATGTTGTCCAGTGTCCATTAGGACAGAGGGGTAGGTACTCGTACTAAATTCTGTTTACTTATGACTTCTCTAGTTCTTAGACATGTGTTTGTAGAAATGCAAGGTCTAAGTTTTGAGGAGTTATAGGTATAAAAATAAAGTAGCGAACCAGATATTGCAAGTATCAGGATTCTTCAAGGTGATCGAAGATGTAGATACTTATGTATGGTATTCAGTTGATAGTAATGATTAAGAGAACTTGCTTCTCTTTCAGGTTACTCATAATTGGAAGTATTCCTAAGTTGGGTAATGCTGATCGGCCTCCTTCCATTTAGTTGACATGCACTGGAGACAGCTGCATGATTTCAATCTGGTTCAATTAAAGCAGTGCCTCTGTTTTTATATTGGATATAGAACAGTTCATATCTTGACAATGTTAAGGTACGGGGAGTTGTCCAGCTTATGCTTAAAACCAGACTCTGGATAGCTCAAGGCACGTTTCTGTAATGGCTGTTTGTGGGTTGACGCGGGCTATGACGAGGGTTGACTTTCTACCATCTGGAAGATCAATAGTGATATTGTTCTTGACTCGCCACAGTTTTAATTAAAAATGGATTTTTTCAGAAAACAGTAGTGGGAGTATGGTAGAACTGGAAGTGATTCCAGAACCGCAAACGATTTCTGAAGATTTGATAAGAACCTAAAGATTTGACCTGGTTTGACATTCCATTGGCCACTCCGCAGATATGGTGGGTAACCTCAGGCGCTCGAGAGGTACTCCGGTAGCCTAAAGGAAGGTGACAGGGAGGCTCTTGTTTACCCAGACTTGCCATTGCTGTTGTTCCAGATTGTGAGACCCGGCAGGAGGATGAGTATAGCATCGTTCTAAACTGGCTTTAGGAGTGTACGTCTATATGACTCTGCTAGAGGGTTGTCGTGGTCAGTGGGAGCAGCGGAAGCATGGTGGATAAGTGGCTTATGTCTATTTATAGACTAAAGCAGATATAGCGGAGATAGATCATCAATTTCTGATGTGACAGTCATAGGCTTGACTTCATCAGAATAGGGGATGGATCTGTTAAGAAGGTAGTAGGGTGTGATGTCCTGGTATTTGATGGCATACACAGAGTAGGAAGTGATATTCCTATACTACGATCGGTTATACTTTGGTTGTCACACAGTAGTTTCTCCACATAGGAATTGGATCTTATATCGTACATTCTGGTTACTAGATCTATGGTTTTAGATCTAGATTTGGGTAGTTTCCCAATCTGGGTACTTAGACAGCATTCTATGAGTATTTAGAATGGACGACTCCTGGCATGGTAGGATACCTGCAGGTGATGGAGTCACCCTCTCTAAAGGTGTCTTACAGACTAAAGGGGAGAGGGATACGCATGATTGGCAGATCACTTGCTTAGGCAATTGAGTTGATCATGAGATGTCAAGTACCACACCAGATGTTGTTTTTGCAGTAGATGCAATAAGTTGATATTGATCCAATCCTGGAGAAACAGTCGGAAGCAGTTTTAGAACATAAGTTGATGTTCTAGGGATATGATAACAGCATTCTCCTTCGGGAGACAGTTATCATTCCAGGCTTCCAAGGTGACCTGGATGGCAGAGTGGCTGTCAGAGTTATAGTTTTCCCTCTGACGAGGGGCAGCATTTTGGACAGGTGGTCCAGGTGGATACTGAGGGAAAGCATGGCGCAGGATACAGATTAAGTTCAGTTGACGATAAAGTCTAAGAAGTTTGGATTTGGAGTTCAATTATGAGCTAGGTCCCATCAGATATCCAGACACATTCTAAGACAGGTATTGCTCGTTTCGGGAGATGGCTTTCTCCGCGAACTTGAGATAAAGAGAGACATAGAAAGAAACATCAGAGCGGATCCACTCACTGAGGCTATTCCTTGAACGCAATAGTTTCGCAAACGAGCTTTGTGAGACTGACTAGTAGAGGAGTTGGGTGTTCGGTATCACACGGGCTGTGAGTATGCGACATCGCAATAATTAGCCTTGAGTGCAAGTGGGAGATTGTTGGAGATAGTGCCCTCAGAGTCAATTATTGGATCACAGGCACGTGATTGCAATGATTGAGGGAGGACCTATACCGGTAGGACAGTGTTACTCAAGATGAGAGTATGCTATCTGGTTTATCTTTATCATCATGTACTGCTTTAGGTGACCTTACGAGTCGCTATTGCATGTTGATAGAGCCCCTAGGATTTTTGCTTGACTACCAGCAGTATGAGGGCGATCATATACGTGGGAGCTGCGGTCTATAAGCACATCCTTAAAAGGTCCCTAGTCGTGGGAGTTTCGAGACAGGGCATCGATACTCCAGAGTAGACTAGTGTATACAGTCGAGACCCCGACGAAGGGCGGTGGCCGGTCTCACAAGCCACTGGTGTCAGTTGGTTCACCTAAGATGTATACAGGTGCTCATTGGGTTATGAGTACACCGGACAGGACTCGCCGGGAACCTGCTAGTTGGTATTATACCTGACGTCAGATAGCAGTTCCCTGGTGACATGTGTACAGGTTAGTTCATCGACCTGAGATCGTCATTTGTCTCGTGTGAGTTCCCACTGTGCTTTGATTACTACCCTACCACGCTCAAAGGAGACGTGCAAACAGGTTTTAGTTGGGTACAGTCCCGAGCCTCATGGAGGCAGTGAGCGGATCTGCAGGGGTTCGTCTCTCCCGGTATTGGGGGTGAGGTCGCGCTGTGTCTAGGAGAGCCAGTACATGAAAGGTCCTTGGCCAAGGCAGGAGATTTACTGGTAGGTATTCCAGTAGTATCTCAGGGTGTTCTGGGCTACACTCCGACACGACTTGTACCGCTTTTGGGGCTCTGACTTTTACCAACCCCCTAGGCCCGCCATGCGATGCTTATAGACGAACGGACCGGACTGTACGGATATTGTCACTGACAGGCTCAGTAGGGTGTCAGGATGAGTTCGCTCATCGACGTCCCTTTTGGTCAATAGCTGGTGGCCCGTCACGTATGGCTAATACCTCTGACGTGCTAGTGGTTAAATCCACAGCCATAGTATTGACGAGTCTTTAGAGTCCACCACACACAGTTACTCATGTTTATGGCGAAACGCTGTAGAGGCCGTATGGAGATATGGCAGGGTTCGATCAGATACGTGCGGTATTGCACGGATCGTGATCGGACGGATTTTACTAGCCGGCTTTGGCTTAAGCCGGATCCTAGTATTAGATAGTGTAGATTTTGTCTCTTTGCATTTGTGTTCAGTGGGAATACAAATGCGGGCATGTATATGCAGTCGCGGGGTTTTCCTGTAATTTATTACGGGATCAGTTTTCTGAAGTTGCCAGTTTGGATTCCGTTCCGTCCGGTTTTCCTTTGTTCTTTCGCGGCCGGACTTTCCGATGGAGGGGGTTATTTGCAAGAGTGCAAATAACTTATTGTGGAAGGGTTTCTTGCATATGTGTGGCTCCATGATAGTTTATTCATCATGAGATTCTTTTCTAGTCTATTTCATTGCATTTATGGTGATGGTTTTGTGAAAGGATTGAAAGGTGAAATGGGTGTGACTTTTATCTAGCATTATCTTTTCTCTTCTTCTCTTGGATATTGATTATTTTTCTCTGCACCATGGAGGAGGGGCCGGCCACACTAGAGAGAGGGAGAGGGTTCATTTGTGTGAGAGAGAAATTCATTCATCTCATATTTATTCTATGCTTGCTACCAAAAATCACACACCTCTCTCCAAATATTATTTCTTCACCTCCATCAATGGCAACTTCTACCCCAAAGAGACAACCTTTCTACACTACACCTACAGCACTCTTGGACGCGTCGGCTTGCCAACTTCGCGCCCGAGTTGCCTCGGTCAAGAGGTGGGAGCCCGTAAAAGAATCCGGCTACGTGGTGCCATTTCCGACAAGGAGGTGATGGACGGAGATTCCACGGGAGATTGGAGTGGAGACGAAGACCGAAGGACACGGATCTCTTGGTATATCTCTTAACCCATCTTTTAGTTTGCTAGTTTCTAGGTTAATGGCCCGATCCGGGTTGATAGTGCGCGGTGGTGCCAGTTTGCAAGTTTCGCAAAGTTTTTCGTTTCAGCGTTTCCGGCGTCGGATCGACGGCCGGGGCGCCGCCGTGCACTTACAGGTTGTACTCTCAAAACCCTAGCTTAATCTACTTGTGTTGAAGTGTAGTTTTTGAAACCCTTATTTTTCTATGAATGATTCTTTGTATGTTTACTTAGCACCCTAAAATTTTAATCTTTGGTACATGTGATGCTTCCAAAACCCTTCATAAGGTGCTAGGTAAACCCAACATTGGTATCAGAGCCGGCCTAGAACATTAGGCGACACTTTAGCGAAGTTAAAACCCCGATCAAAACAAAATACGGCTTTTTGGGACACTCTCTGGGCATTTTTTAAAAACAGTGATTTTTCAGTATTAAAAATATGTAAAAATATCAGCAGGGAAATCTAAGACAAACCGCAAAAAACGATGCATTGAACAGTTATTTTCGCCGCGGAAACGCGGCCAAAGCTTGCTTAGGCCGCGGTTCCGCGGCCGTACAGATGGGTCAGAGCATACTTTTTGCACAGTAATACTTATAACTGCTTGGTGATATTTTTGGGTATTTGTATTCTGGTCTTAGTGTTATTTGTTCTGGAGATTGTTTTGAGTTCAATAATTCGATCGGAATTTTAACTTCATGTTTTTCCGGATAATTAGAAAGTATTGAATTGTTCGAACGAGTGTCATTTGCTCACTTTTCACGGGGTTTAAATCTTTCGGAAATACGTGCAAGTTTGTTTGTGGTGGACCCTCTAGAAGACAACAAACCTTAACTCGATTATGTGACCATCTTGAAATGCCTTTTGAACCTTAGGGTTTGGGGCAGTACGGCGTGCCACATGTGAGGCGTTGGCTTGACCCTTCTACGGCTGGACCGCTACTACTGTGTCACACTCCGGGTTTTTGAACTCCGCTCAAGTGTTGAGCTTTAGGGAATTTTGAGTATTTGATCATTCGTTCGAAAACTTTAATACTGTCTATTTATCTGGAATGTGATGCAATGTGTGGAATTCATATAGCTAGACATGAAATACGAAGTATGTGATATTTCGTATTTACGATGTCTAAAGAGAATGTGGATTCCAGATATTGCAGTTTTACACTTCCTTTTCTGTGACCGTAAGTGTAGTATGTATTTATCGATTGTCGTTGCTATACATCGACGACGATCAGTGTATGTATACTTACTTACATTGATGATATGAGATATTATGTGTTGCTGAGATATGATGTGCAGGATTGTCGCGATTGAATAGCCGGGGCTTTTTATGTGAGATGAGAGTTTTATATTTTCATTCATGTAAATTCAAATGTAATGTAATATTCGTTTATTTGGGGCACTTCCGGGTTGAGGTCGATGCCACCAGTGTTGTATATTATTTACTTTTCCGCATTAGGATTGTAACGTTTTGAAAATCGTTTCGGTGAAATTTCGAAAAAACGGTAAAATAACGGGGTTTTCTGGAAAAAGTCAAAATACAAATATCTTTATTATAAAATTAAATACACATATTCTAGCTATGAATTTGCTAGTATTTGGTGTTTATTGAGCCACTGGTGAAATTTCAAATTTTCAGAAATTTTTTCCCGAAATTAATTATTTTAATATTATTTTAAGCCGTCACTAATACATTTAATTAGGGAAAATTACAAATTGGAATGAGTTGAAAAAAATTTTGTGCAACATAACACATTAAACAAAATTTTATCATATGGTTTTTGAAATGAAATGGTTTGCCAAAACGGTTTAGAAAATATCGAAGAAAAAGGCTTTTTTCAGAGAAATTAGTGTTAATGGGAATTGGGGTAATACATTTATCTTTTTCCCTCACCCACACTCACCCACACCCTCTCTCCCCTCTCCAAATCAGCAGCCCCAAGTGCCCCCTAATTTTCCCACTTGAATGGCTAAAAGAAAAGAAATGAAAAGAAATGAGAAGAAAGGGTAATATATATAAGTATTGGTTGGGTTGACTTGGACATTCTTTAACTTGACTTTTCTCCCCACACCCACACACTTCACTCCCATCCTTCCCCATTTCTGGCCGAGCCCTCCCCAAGTGCAGCCCCCCAATTTTCTCCTCTCATTTCCTCATCAAAAACCTATAAAAAACCTCCAAAATTCCATCACAATTCAAGCTAAAACCCAAATCCAACTCTTACCCATTTTTCCTTGACCTATTCTAGTATGGATCTTGGAGCAAGAAGCAAGTTTGTGAGGCTAGGTTGGATGTTGATTCAAGTTTTGTGAGGTATAAATCCTTGTTCCATGGTTTGTTTGTTGCTTAGTTACTTAATTGTTGCTATCATACCTCATTTGAAGCTAATTAGGAGTTTAATCAGGTTTAATTGCTTGGTTGGAAAAATTCAAGAAAAGGGTTTGTAAATCAAATTGGGGTTTTCTTCATTGGGTATTGATCTTGATGTGGGGATTAACATGTTAATGTGATGCTAAAACTAACCTAGTTGCTAGTTTACTAATTGATACATGTAATTGTTAAAATTGGAATTTTATGCAAACTAGGTTTTGGAAATTTATTGCAAATGTTAGACTAAAAATCTAATTAGGTTTTTCATGACTTCATTAACATTATTAAGTGTAGTTTAATGGTTTAGATCATGCAAATCTAAGCTAGATTGTAGTTTGTGAATTTTTGCTATGAAATTGTTAAAATTTAGGTATTTTGTAAACTAGAATTTTAGGGTTTTTAGAATTTAATGAGATTAAATTATGGGAATTGTTTTTATGACTTATTTAAGATATTTAGTGAATATTGTGGCCGCTAGATTCGTTTATACATCGAGTTTTGTACTAAAACGGTGATTTGTGCTTGCTAGATTTTCGGGAAAATGACTTTTTAAGTGAAATTGGGGTTTTTGTGAATTTTAAGATATTTTATATTATAATTAGTGCTTGTAATTGTACAAATGAGTGTGTTGGGAGCTTTCTCGATGGTTTGGCGTTTGTAAGCCGACGTCGAGGGTTTTTGGATCGATTTGTGAAGGCAACCATAGGTTTTGACCTATGTGGGATTCGTGCGTCGTTTTGGTCATGAGTCGGATTTTAATGCGATACGGTGCGTTATGTGTTGAAGATAGTGCCCTCAGAGTCAATTATTGGATCACAGGCACGTGATTTCAATTATAGATGGAGGACCTATCCCGCTAGGACAGTCTTACTCATGATGATAGTATGCTATCTGGTTTATCTTTATCATCGTGTACTGCTTTAGGTGACCTGACAGGTCACTATTGCACGTTGATAGAGCCCCTAGGATTCTTGCTTGACCACCAGCAGTATGAGGGCGATCATATTCGTGGGAGCTGGTAGTCTATAAGCACATCCTTATATGGTCCCTAGTCGTGGGAGTTTCGAGATAGGGCATCGATACTCCAGAGTAGACTAGTGTGTACATTCGAGACCCCGACGAGGGACGGTGGCCGGTCTCACAAGTCACTGGTGTCAGTTCGTTCACCTAAGATGTATACAGGTGCTCATTGGGTTATGAGTACACCGGACAGGACTCGCCGGGAACATGCTAGTTGGTCATATACCAGACGTCAGATGGCAGTTCCCTGGTGACATGTGTACAGGTTAGTTCATCGACCTGGGGATTGTAATTTGTCTCGTGTGAGTTCCCACTGTACTTTGATTACTACCCTACCACGGCTCAAAGGAGTCGTGCAAACAGGTTTTAGTTGGGTACAGTCCCGAGCCACATGGAGGCATTGAGCGCATCTTCGGGGTTCGTCTCTCCCGGTATTGGGGGTGAGGTCGCTCTGTGTCTAGGAGAGCCATTACACGAAGCCATCGGCCGAGGCAAGGAGATTTACTGGTAGGTATTCCAGTAGTATCTCAGGGTGTTCTGGGCTACACTCCGACACGACTTGTACCGCTTTTGGGGGTCTGACTTTTACCAACCCCCTAGGCCCGCCATGCGATGCTCATAGACGAACGGACCGGACTGTACGGATATTGTCACTGACAGGCTCAGTAGGGTTGTCAGGCTGAGTTCGCTCACAGACGTCCCTTTTAGTCAATACCTGGTAGCCCGTTAAATATTGGCTTATACCTCTGACGTGCTAGTGGTTAAATCCACAACCAAGGTGTTGACGAGTCTTTAGAGTTCCCCACATTCAGTTACTCAGCTTTCGGGCGAAACACTGTAGAGACCGTATGGAGATATGGCAAGGTCCGATCAGATACGTGCGGTATTGTACGGATCAGGATTGGAAAGTTTGTACTATATGCCGTATGGATATATGGCAGAGTTTGATCAGATATGTGCGGTATTGCACGGATCAGGATCGAACGGATATTACTAGCCGGCTTTGGTTTAAGCCGGATCCTAGTATAGTACAGTGTAGACTTTGTCTCATTGCATTTGTGTTTCGGTCAGAATACAAATGCGGGTGTGTATGCACAGTATCGAAGTTTTCCTGTAATTTATTACGGGACCAGTTTTCTGGAGTTGCCAGTTTGCTTTCCGTTTCGGCCAATTTCCTTTGTATCGTTCATTGGCCGAAGATTGGTGGAGGAGGGCTTATTTGCATTGTTGCAAATAAGTATTTGTGGAGGGGGGGCCTTTGCATTTTGTTGCATCATGATGGGAGCTCCATACCTTGACTTCTTGACTTCATGATGGTTCATGATGGTTGGACTTTGTTTGTGATGAGTGATAGTTGAGTGTTGGTTTTGCCTTATTATCATTAGTTCACATGATTTCCTTTTTCCCTCTCTCTTGCATGATAGAGTTCACTACTCATTCATTTTCTCACTCTCCCCTCACAATGCTTGGCCGGCCACATAGAAGGGGGCTGTCCCAAATTCTTGTGATGGGAATTTTGTTCTTCTAGCTTTGCAAAATTCCCACAAGTTCCATCTCCAAACTCCATAGTTCATCCCTCCACCAAAAGGCAATTCCTACAACCCCAAAGTGAGACACAAGTTCTACTATACATTCTACAGCAAATCTTGGGCACGTCGACTTGCCAGCTTCATGCCCGAGTTGCCTCGGTATTGAGGTGGGAGCCCGTAAAAGATGTTGGCGATGTGGTGCACTTCCGGCGACGAGGTGGAGACAGGACATTCCGCGGGAGATCGGGACGAGGACGAGAAGACCGGAGGACTCGGATCAGTCGGTATATCTCTTTTCCCCATCTTGTAGTTAGCTAGGACTAGTTAATGGTTCGATCCGGGTTTAGTGCGCGGTGGTGCCGGTTTGCTAAGTTCGCAAAATTAAAGTTTATCACCGCTTCCGCATTTTGGCCTCGGGATGGAGGCCGGGCCGCCGCCGTGCACTTACTGTGGTATCAGAGCCTCGCCATTAACTTAGTCTAGCTTTGTTTAATGTGTTTACATTTCCGATCGACCAAAATTCCAAAATCCGCGTTTTTGTTTACATCAGTTTTCTGTTGAAATTTTTTGGACTCGAAAATTTTTTCAGGTTGCAGAAAAGTGATGTACTGGAAAATATAAGGCTACTGTAGAAATTCGACAGAGTAATTCCATAGTGGGAGCGCGGAACCGTGGCCAAACCCCCCTTTGGGCCGCGGTTCCGCCGCACTATGATCAGATCACTGTGTCATTTTTCTTCAGTTGCTTTCTGGGCTGATTTTACGGTTTTTGGAATATTAATTTTGGGCCTGGAATTTCTTGATGTGCTACAGTAGTACTTGGGGGCCCACTTGTTAAAATTCAATCGATCGGATATTTTAAACATATTATTTCATAGTATTTACATTATATCTGCGACCGTGAATGTCACTTGATCGGTAAATCCTGTCTAACTGCTATAGGCCGGTTAGACGGATTTGCGAACGTGATTTTCACGTTGATGTTCTGTGTATTGCTGTGATGTTGCGGATTGGTCGTGGGGGATAGCCTGGATTCAATGCTAGTACAGTTGTGGTCGTATTATGTACATTTGATATTGCGGGGCGAGCGTCCGACATGTGGACTGCCGTCACTGCCTGATTGTATTATTATTTTGGGGCACGACCAGGTTGCGGTCGATGTACCCATTGTATGTATATTTTACTTTCTTTACTAGGATTACCCCAAGGTGGGGTGCACGGATAGCCGGGTTCTAGAGGGCAACGGGCCCGCATCTCATGGCATTGAGACGGAGGGGGCCTCACTCTAGGATTGGCGGGCTATTCGCCGCACTCGTAGGGGGTACAGGTTGACCCAGGAGGGGTGCCCAAGTTACCGGATTCCGTGAAGTGCTGGGTGGTCCATTCACGGTACTGAAGGGGGCTGCCTCGCTTCAGGTTTTGGCGGGTGACTTGCCGCGCCCGTAGGGGTCTAGGATTTCATTGCACAGGCTATCCACACGACCAGGGGAAAGTCGGGTTTCAGTAGTGGCTCTGTGAAACCCGGGGATCCCAGATATCTGTTTTGTTCCGTGATGCTGTACATTTCTGTGATGTTGCATTTCTTATCACGTCTTGAGCGAAATATAATATATTAGTAGATGTTGTATATGTTTTACATCCGCGCTAGTCCAGTCCCCGCTCTGTCGTTAGTTAGCTAACCTAACGGGTAATGACGGGACCCAGTGGCGAATGCGGATGGCATATATGTGCGTCAGTATATTTTCGTTCTTTGTGGTGTGATCAATTGATGGGACTGCGTTGATTCGAATCAATGCAAGTTAAAAACAAACCTAATCTGATGTTGTTGGAACATTTTTCAAAAAGCTGTTATTGCAAGGACGTTCACTTTTGTTTTGCATCGTGGTATTCAGTTGGAATATCCTGCTCCTCAGTCGACGAGGCAAGGGCCGAGATCCCTTCACCGGGAGTGACCCCTTGGACAGAATTTTGCGTCAGGGCATTAACTTCACTATAGCCGATTACTTTTGCTTTGCACCGTGGTATTCATTTGGAATATCCTGCACCTCATTCTACGGGGAAAGAGCCGAGATCCCTTCACCGGGAGTGACCTCTTTAGCAATGGTTTTCGTCACTATATTTTAAAAGCTATCCGGTTCCTTCAGCGATATCAAGTTCATTACGTTAAAGGTTTTCGCCAGAAACCATTCGTAGCCCTCCATCATTTCAGTTAAATATTCGGTAGTATTCAAGCTATGTATTTTGACCTCACGCCAAGGCATAGTGATTGGTAGCTGCCGGGTATTTATCTGTTGCATAGATAGATTCGTTGGTTTGGGAAAGTCGTACTACTATTTTGGCCTACGTCAAGGGTATGTACGGGTGGATTCAAATTAACCTGGATAATGATGGGTAGAACTTGACATGTGACTTATGATATTTTGACCTCACGCCAAGGTCATAAGAGCATGGGGTAGAAATCCACATCGGGAGTTTCAAAACAACTGAAACTAGCTAGATATGCGCATACCTTCTGGAGTGTGATGACGTGAGCGGATTCCGTCATGTTATCATGCGATGATAGTTGGATCCCGATTCCCACTGATGAGTTGGTATACTCCTCGGGTGATCCCGACTAATTCTTCTTTCAGGTTTGGAGGAGAATTTGACGGTACAGTGTGAGGTTTCCAGATTAGATAAATTGGTAACCATTCTGGTCTAGGTTAGAGTGCACGCTGAGTGTTTCTTTTCTCTCTCTCTTTGGCAGCGACCATTGACCCGACCCTAAGACAATGACTCAGTGACCAAGTTGACCGAACCTTCTTAACACTGGCTTATGGATTGTCAGAGTTGCAAACCTCATTGCCACTCCTACTTTTACCTTTTCTCCAGGACACCCCGTATTACTACGAACGTCCACTTCCATTGGACAAAACCATCGTATGGTTAGATACGAACTCGAAGAAATTTATTCGAGGATGGTTTCCGGTTCTGGAGAAAACGGATAGGACTATTCAGTTGTCTTTTCCTTTTACCTTCTCTCAGGTTGCGAGTACTCCTTGGTTTAGGAGTAGTACACCTATTACGCAAATTGGATAGTCTTCTTCCAAACCTTAGGCTGGTGCCAACCGGTAGGGAATAAAGAAAACCAATTAGCCTAACGATGGTGTACAGAAGGTATTGAGTTAAGACAAAGCAAGGGATTAGTAAGAGGGAAAAGTAAATTGCGACTGCTATTCACGACCAAACCAAGTATTCCTTCGCCAATCCTAAATCACCTTTGTATTTCTCCAGGACACTCCGTATCACTACGAAAATCCACAGTTTATTGGATACTCCATCGTATGGTTATATACGAACTCGAAAGGAACTTGTTCCAGTTCGGAGATGGATTCTGGTTCAGGAGAAATAGGAATAAGATTTATTCAGGTGTCTTTTATCTTCACCTTCTCTCGCATTGCGAGTGTTCCTAGGATTAGGACAGTACACCCATTATGCTTATTGGATAGTCTTCTTCCAAACCATAGGCTGGTGCCGAACGGTAGGGAAGGAAGAAAACCATTTGGCCTAAAGGCGTGTGCAAAAGGTAATGACTAAAGACATATAAAGGGATTTGGAGAGGTGGAAAGGAATTACATGGTTACAGTTGTGAATCTGGATAATGGAAGAGGCATTACTAGGAATACCAGAATACCCCTACGAAACATTTCAATGTTTCAGTTTCACTGTGTACTGTTAAAGGAAAACTGATTTCCCAGTTATACACTTGCTCCAGGGTATGTATTTACCAAGTATGATTCTCACATCTGTATAGTTTTACAGATGATGAGTGGGAGTAAGTTATTGGGAATTAGGTGATCATCATCATTATATCGGGATTCGTTGTAATCGGTGATATTTGAGGAAATCACCTGGGCTGTTTGCCGGTCGGCAAATATTTGGTTTTGAATATCCGTTGTTATGCACCAATTTCAAATCGATATATTTGTACGTCTATTTTCATAGAGTGAGATATACCTTTTTGAAATTATGTCTACGACATTTACCTATATCAGTGGATGGTTAGGTAAGGAGCATTAAAAAGCGGTGTAATTCTTCTTAACCATAAGTACAGTTTTCAACCTACGACACACAGTGATTGAGTTATCAGACTCAAGGGACTTATACAGAGTATTGTATGTTGTCCAGGGTCCATCAGGACAGAGGGGTTGGTCCTCGTACTATATTCGGTTTACTTATGACTTCTCTAGTTTTTAGACAGGTGTTTCTTGGAAACACAGGGTCCGAATTTTGAGAAGTTATAGGTATTTGAATAAAGTAGAGAACCATGTATTGCATGTATCGAGATTCTTCAAAGTGATCGAAGATGTAGATACTTGAGTATGGTATTCAGATGATAGTAATGATTAAGAGATCTTGCTTCTCTTTCAGGTTATTCATAATTGGAAGCATTCCTAAGTTGAGTAACGCTGATCGGCCTCTTTCCATTTAGTTGACATGCACTGGAGACAGCTGCATGATTTGAATCTGGTTCAATTAAATCAGTGCCTCTGGTTCTATATTGGATATATAACAGTTCATATCTTAACGTTGTTAAGGTACGGGGAGGTGTCCAGCTTATGATTAAAACCAGACTCTGGATAACTCAAGGCACGTTTCTGTAATGGCTGTTTGTGGGTTGACCCAGGCTATGACGAGGGTTGACTTTCTACTATCTGGAAGATCAATAGCGATATTGTTCTAGACTCGCCACAGTTTTTATTAAAAATGGAATTTTTTTTCAGAAAACAGTAGTGGGAGTATGGTAGAACTGGAAGTGATTCCAGAACCACAAACGATTACTGAAGATTTGATAGGAACCTAAAGATTCAATCTGGTTTGACATTCCATTGGCCACTTCGCAGATAAGGTGGGTAACCTCAGGCACCCGAGAGGTACTCCGGTAGCCTCAAGGACGGTGGCAGGGAGGTTCTTGTTTACCCACACTTGCCATTGCTGCTGTTCCAGGCTGCAAGACCCGGCAGGAGGATGAGTATAGCGTCGTTCTGAACTAGCTTCAGAAGTGTACGTGTATATGACTCTGCCAGAGGGTTGTAGTAGTCAGTAGGAGCAGCGGAAGCATTGGTGGAAAGGTAGCTTATGTCTATTTATAGACTAAAGTAGATATAGCGGAGATAGATCATCAATTTCTGATATGACAGTCATAGGTTTGACTTCATCAGAATAAGGGATGGATCTGTTGAGAAGGTAGTAGGGTGTGATGTCATGGTATTTGGATGACATACACAGAGTAGGAAGTGATATTCCTACACTACAATCGGTTATACTTTGGTCGTCACACAGTGGTTTCTCCACATGGGACTTGGACATTATATCAGACATACTGGTTACTAGATCTATGGTTTTAGATCTAGATTTGGGTGGTTTCCCAATCAAGGTACTTAGACAGCATTCTAAGAGTATTTAGAATGGACGGCTCCCGGCACGGTAGTGTACCTGCAGATGACGGAGTCACCCTCTCTAAAGGTGTCTTATAGACTAAAGGGGAGAGGGATGTGCATGGTTGGCAGATCACTTGCTCAGGCAATTGAGTCAATCATGAGATGTCAAGTACCACACCAGATGCTGTTCTTGCACTAGATGCAATAAGTTGACATTGATCCAATCCTGGAGAAACAGTCGGAAGCAGTTTTAGAACATAAGTGGATGTTCTAGGGATATGATAATGACAGCCTCATTCGGGAGACAGTTATCATTCCAGGCTTCCAAGGTGACATGGACAACAAGGAGGTTATCAGAGTTATAGTTTTCCCTCTGACGAGGGGCAGTATTTTGGATAGGTGATCCAAGGTAATACTGAGGGAGGCATGGCGCAGGATACTGATTAAGTTCAGTTGACAATACAGTCTAAGAAGTTTGGATTTAGAGTTCATTTATGAGCTCGGTCCCATCAGACATCCAGACACATTCTAAGACAGGTATTACTCATTTCGGGAGATGGGTTTCTCCGCGAACTTGAGATGTAGAGAGACATAGAAAGAGACATCAAGGCGGATCCACTCACCAAGGCTATTCCTCGAACGCAATAGTTTCGCAAGCGAGATTTGTGAGACTGACTAGTAGAGGAGTTGGGTGTTCGGTATCACACGTGCTGTGAGTATGCGACATCGAAATATTTAGCCTTGAGTGCAAGTGGGAGATTGTTGGAGATAGTGCCCTCAGAGTCAATTATTGGATCACAGGCACGTGATTGCAATGATTGATGGAGGACCTATCCCGCTAGGACAGTCTTACTCATGATGATAGTATGCTATCTGGTTTATCTTTATCATCGTGTACTGCCTTAGGAGACCTGACAGGTCACTATTGCACGTTGATAGAGCCCCTAGGATTCTTGCTTGACCACCAGCAGTATGAGGGCGATCATATACGTGGGAGCTGGTAGTCTATAAGCACATCCTTAAATGGTCCCTAGTCGTGGGAGTTTCGAGATAGGGCATCGATACTCCAGAGTAGACTAGTGTGTACATTCGAGACCCCGACGAGGGGCGGTGGCCAGTCTCACAAGCCACTGGTGTCAGTTCGTTCACCTAAGATGTATACAGGTGCTCATTGGGTTTTGAGTACACCGGACAGGACTCGCCGGGAACATGCTAGTTGGTCATATACCAGACGTCAGATGGCAGTTCCCTGGTGACATGTGTACAGGTTAGTTCATCGACCTGGGGATCGTCATTTGTCTCGTGTGAGTTCCCACTGTACTTTGATTACTACCCTACCACGGCTCAAAGGAGTCGTGCAAACAGGTTTTAGTTGGGTACAGTCCCGAGCCACATGGAGGCATTGAGCGCATCTTCAGGGGTTCGTCTCTCTCGGTATTGGAGGTGAGGTCGCGCTGTGTCTAGGAGAGCCATTACACGAAGCCCTCGGCCGAGGCAAGGAGATTTACTGGTAGGTATTCCAGTAGTATCTCAGGGTGTTCTGGGCTACACTCCGACACGACTTGTACCGCTTTTGGTGGTCTGACTTTTACCAACCCCCTAGGCCCGCCATGCGATGCTCATAGACGAACGGACCGGACTGTACGGATATTGTCACTGACAGGCTCAGTAGGGTTGTCAGGCTGAGTTCGCTCACACGCGTCCCTTTTAGTCAATACCTGGTAGCCCGTTACGTATTGGCTTATACCTCTGACGTGCTAGTGGTTAAATCCACAACCAAGGTGTTGACGAGTCTTTAGAGTCCCCCACATTCAGTTACTCAGCTTTCGGGGGAAACGCTGTAGAGGCCGTATGGAGATATGGCAAGGTCCGAATAGATACGTGCGGTATTGCACGGATCAGGATCGGACAGTTTGTACTATATGCCGTATGGATATATGGCAGAGTTTGATCAGATACGTGCGGTATTGCACGGATCAGGATCGAACGGATATTACTAGCCGGCTTTGGTTTAAGCCGGATCCTAGTATAGTACAGTGTAGACTTTGTCTCATTGCATTTGTGTTTCGGTCGGAATACAAATGCGGGTGTGTATGCACAGTATCGGGGTTTTCCTGTAATTTATTACGGGACCAGTTTTCTGGAGTTGCCAGTTTGCTTTCCGTTTCGGCCAATTTCCTTTGTATCGTTCATTGGCCGAAGATTGGTGGAGGAGGGCTTATTTGCATTGTTGCAAATAAGTAATTGTGGAGGGGGGCCTTTGCATTTTGTTGCATCATGATGGGAGCTCCATACCTTGACTTCTTGACTTCATGATGGTTCATGATGGTTGGACTTTGTTTGTGATGATTGATAGTTGAGTGTTGGTTTTGCCTTGTTATCATTGGTTCACATGATTTCCTTTTTCCCTCTCTCTTGCATGATAGAGTTCACTACTCATTCATTTTCTCACTCTCCCCTCACAATGCTTGGCCGGCCACATAGAAGGGGGGCTGTCCCAAATTCTTGTGATGGGAATTTTGTTCTTCTAGCTTTGAAAAATTCCCACAAGTTCCATCTCCAAACTCCATAGTTCATCCCTCCACTAAAAGGCAATTCCTACAACCCCAAAGTGAGACACAAGTTCTACTATACATTCTACAGCAAATCTTGGGCACGTCGACTCGCCAGCTCCATGCCCGAGTTGCCTCGGTATTGAGGTGGGAGCCCGTAAAAGATGTAGGCGATGTGGTGCACTTCCGGCGACGAGGTGGAGACAGGACATTCCGCGGGAGATCGGGACGAGGAAGAGAAGAACGGAGGACTCGGATCAGTCGGTATATCTCTTTTCCCCATCGTGTAGTTAGCTAGGACTAGTTAATGGTTCGATCCGGGTTTAGTGCGCGGTGGTGCCGGTTTGCTAAGTTCTCAAAATTAAAGTTTATCACCGCTTCCGCATTTTGGCCTCGGGATGGAGGCCGGGCCGCCGCCGTGCACTTACATTATGATATGTAGGTACCCCATGTGGACTTCGAGACGACAAGCAAGCGCGTGGCGACGTCGGCACCGGCGAGCAAGGACCAGGTGAGTAGATTTATATCTACGGGGAGAAGTCGGGTGGATGGCGTATAGCACCCCCGCAGTTCGTGGTGATGTATACGAATACGTATACGCACATTTATTGATTATATTTTTTTGAGTTTATTGATGATAAATATGGATGGTTTAGTATCGCGAAACCCTAGAGTAGTGGTCGCACTATTCATGCACACACTCACCCATACTTGCATACATTCTTCTTCCATTTGTGTTTTCGGGAATATATAGTTATGTGTTCACATGGGTATGGGACTATGTGTTCACATACGGATTTGAGGATGATACTTAGGTTTGAGATGAGTCGATGAGATTTGTGTTGAGGTTGTGATATCGGTGATAGGCAGGATTCGTATTTGAGATACGTCCTGATATTATAGCGGGTCTTTGAACGACGATACAGGTGAATAGTGCTATAAACAAAATGGTCGACATGTGATCGTGATATGAGATATGATATGCTAGGATATTGATATTAGGCTGTATCGGGCGATGTATACCCTTGATGATGCTATGTGCTGACGGTATCGGTTTGTACGAGATTGTCGATCTGTAGTCAGATCATGTGTATATTGAGGATATTCGTATTGTACTAGACATAGGTCAGTACCCTAGACTATGATCTTGAATAAAGAGGATACCAGAGGAATGGTGTGAGGAATATGATATTGACCCGTACCCAGATTTGGAGATGCCGTACGACGGATTTACGTACGAGCTATATCTTGATGATTGATCCGCACTCTTGACTTGGGATGTCTGATTGTAGATATGGTATCGGATATGATATTATTGAGGCGGGATCACCGACTAATATATATACAGGTATGTATATGGATCGACTCAGATGTTAGGCGGTTTCCTTACCTGTAGTCCAGCTTGTTAGCTTAGCCCCTTAGTTTAGTTTAGTTGTTAGATTAGATTCGATTCTTGCCTATTTCAAAAACTAACGAATCGTGGGTATTTTAAAAGACAGCCCAAGGGATCCTACGGATATTTCAAAAGACGTATCTTTTCATAAAAAACACCGTAGCCCCTATTTTCAAAACCCCATGATTCGTGTTATTTCAAAAGGCACCATTTGTAAGACTTATATTAGATTAATGTAGGTTAGTTACAGTTGCGTCTTGTATTCAGCTCCCGCTTATTATTGTGGTTCGCTTCGCATCGCATACTTATGTTATAATTTCTTATTGCAATGTTGATATCATATTGTTAGGACACCAGCACCATTACCGATGATGCGTATGAACCACGTACACTTACCTGCCGGCTCACACACATCTTCATTGGTAATTGCCATGTCACGTACACCTTAGAAAAGATTATTGCTTGACTTAGCTTGTTAGTTAGTAATTTGACATGATATTAGTGTACCTACTTTATATGCCAGCTTAACATTGTAGTTATTACTTGCCACTTCATGCATACTGTTATTCATTGTTATGCCTATATTCATGATTTTACATGCTATTGATGATTTGGATTCGGATTTCCATGAGATTTTCTGGATTTGGGGGGAAAACCGCAAAACTTATATAAACTGATTTCTCTCTTTTTAAATAAAAAGTGCGGTTTTTCCTATGATGTATGAGTCGTCCACCATGAGTTTGCTGATGGATTTCGAAACCCGATTCGAGGAGACGGATGAACCGTTTCGGGTACATGGTGGACCCGGTAAGGTACCCCGGGGCAAGAAGCGCGTGATGATGACGATGTGAGCCTGGCAGGGGAGCACTACCTACCGGTGATTTTACCCGACGCGTCGGATATCCGGAGGATACCGTCGTGGTCTTGAGATGGATGGTAGGGGCCGGTCTGGACTGACGGCGCCCTAGATGTTGTGATTGAGACATTGAGATTTCGAGATATTGAGGTACAGAGACTGTGATACAGAGATATCGAGATATTGGGATTACGTTTTGTGCCGATACTAGGCACTGTTTTATGCTGATTTCATTTATGATATCTCATTTTAAAAATACAAAGGAAATCTCACTAAATTATGAAAACAGTTTCTTCATTTACATGTATTCTGTTTTCATGCATTCATACCTCATTCATATGATATATTGCTACCTGAGGCACTGACACGGGCACATGAGATTACACTCGGGTTAGATATTTACCCTAGCCTTGTTATAGGTTGCATGTTATATATATATATAATTGAGGATTTATTATGATCATTGACCTAGGTTGCGTTATTTATGCGATTTCTTTCCGTAGATATTTTTCTATTCACTAGTTGGCAACTCACCCCCGTTGTGCCCCAGTTTCTTGCAGGTTTGCCGTACAGGTTTCTTTACGGCTTGCGGGCATAGTTTCCTTCGGGTGATTTGCTAGTAGGTGGGTTTATTTGTATCGTACCCCCCATTATATAACTTGTATATTATTACTCTGTTGTATCTAGAAGTTCCATCAACCAAACATGTATTTATTTTGAGATAGAGACCAGTGATGTTATTCCTTCGACCTTAGAGTCGCGCGTTATATTTCTGTGGTTTTCTTGTGGTTTTGAGTTTTCTTTGAATTTTAATCCTCGCCGTTGGCGTTGTATATTATATTGCTTGTGTGGTTGTGACCGTCGATTGACGAAGAGCTAGCTCCCGCTTGGGGATGCCTTTTTATTGATTTCGTATACTATTCATGTTGTATCCCGTTTGGGAGCCAGTATTTACAAAGGTGACTCTGCCGAAATTTTCAGAAAATACTTGATGTTTTTTAAAACCGCATAACTCGGCTTATGCTATTAAAACTAATTGATTTTAAATTGGTTTTCCTTCACTCTACTACTTTTCTTGGTTTGGATTTCTGGGTTTTCGATTTACTTAGATTACGTACGCCTCGAGACGTTCGTAGTTTAAGTGCCGGTCATGTTCCGTACTTTCGGGTCGTGAAAAAGGTGGTATCAGAGCGTTAGGTTTTACCTTCGGAGCGTGGGATGACCCTTGGTTGATGGAATAGGTGACTAAAGTAGAGTGACGTACCGTGGGTATGTTCCGCGGCATACTTACGATACGCTACTCCACTTAAGAAGCCTTAGGATGTACATTTCTTTGTTCAGTATTATATTCATTCCTGATCTAGCCTCATCGGTACCAGTTATGGTTTTGCTGCCATGATTACGGACAGGGAGAGCTACGGCTCAAGTTGCGGTCAGCACGAGCTCGTTACGAACGAGGACAGACCAGAGCGTGATTCCAGCGACACACGATTGCAGAGATGTGTCTTTTTATTGTGTTTTCGCGCCACGAGCGTTGATGGATCGTTATATGAGATTACTCGGACGGGCAGATCAGGACCAGAGGATTGAGCCAATGATAGAAGGTCGCCAGTCATCGATGATGAATGACTAGGACATGTAGATCGTTCGCCTACCCCGATGCGAGGTCATCAAATAGATTGATTCCAGCTAGAGACGACTTCACGCGGAGACGTTGGGAGTCGACAGAGACGATCGAATGTCAGAAACCTATTATTCCAAGTTTAAAGTATTCGGAAGGGCATGCAGGCAATTCTATGGACCATCTAGAAGAATGAAACCCTAACTCGACTTAATGACCGTGTGAAAGCCTTTGAACCTTCGGGTTTGCGGCAGTTCTACGGCGCCATTAGTGAGGCTTGGGTTTACCCTTCTACGGCTGGACCACCGATGCTGTGGTATGTACCCGATACTATTAAACTGTGCCCAAGATGTTGAGCTCTTGGGGGATTATGAGGTTTTGATGACTTGATCGGATGGCTCGACTTAATTCGGATGCTAGGTGGTGAGATGCATTCTTGGGAGACTCCAGATACAAGGATAGCCGTTAGAGCTCAGTCCATGCAGCCACGACGAGACGAGTCCGAAGCGGTCGACATTAGAGAAAGGTGAAGTAAGAGGTTCGTACCAGATCTAGATGAAACGACGTTCCACTCCGCCGACATCAGAAATGCGATATGCATACCAAGGCATTGTACTTGGATATACCTTCCAGAAGGAGTCATGATGAGTATGCAGCCGTTCCGGAACGAGAACAGATCTAGTAAGGGACGATGACTTCCGGACAGTTCGGCAGAGACGAGATTTGGGAGAGATTTTGACAGGACCTTTCTGGAATAAATTACGAGAAGACTTGGACCCCGGAGTGGTCATGGTATGCACACTGGCAGGCCAGAGTTCAGGATCGTCGGCGAGAAATGCTATGAGTGACCACGACAGTTGGCCAGAGATTCTTGGAGGATGTGCTTGAGCGGGACTATTCCGCCATATTTGATTTCGGTATTTTGGACGATCTATTCGCATGACTGATTTTGATGATTGAGTTTCATGATAATTTTTTTTCATGTACCATGGTTACACCTACTGAGTATTTACGATTTTTGCACAGTTGTTGCACTTGATATCATTTTCGTGCCTTGATTTCGCATGTTTATGATTTTATGGGTTTCATACAGTTGAGTTGATTTTGTGAGTATGTACGCATACGAATTGGTTTTTGCACTCGGTATAGTTCACATATGCTTGCAGTGCAGTGATACGCATTTTGTGCACTTAGATGCACTGGACTTCGATTTCGATTGTGATACTCGATGTTTGTTCTATGCACCTTGTACACCTGATTTGATTTTACGCATGTTCGGCGCTTGATATTGGATTTCATGATTTCGTGCATGATGGATGCACCTAAATTGGATTTTCGCGCATGTTGAGCACATGTTTTGAGATACGATTTTGGTGCACACCAGATGCACTAAATCGAGATTTTTCGTGCATGTCAGATGCACCTGTTTTGCTATCAGGCACACCTGTTGCCATTGAAAGATGTTTCGTGCACACCCGATGCACTTAGATATTGTTTCTGCGCGTATGTATGGCACATTTATGGATTTTGATTTCAGTGCGCACCGAACGCACAGGGTTTTCATACGCACTTTTGGATTGATTCTATGGAGCAGTACGTTTTATGATATTTGCTAAGTGTTTTCGTACTAAGCAGGACTAGTTAGAGGACAGTACCTGAATGTATTTTGCATGCATTGATAGCTATTAAAGGGAATTTTAAAAAAAGCGAGCTATAGTCTCAGTATTTACCTACGTGTCTGATATGACGTGAAACGTTTAAAACAAGGAAAACCCTTCTAAATTGTTTCCCAAAACGGCGGAACGTACATTTCAAACAAAGGTATATATGTATATAGTTATTTTCTTATGATAGACGTCCGCCACTGTGCAGTGTTATGTGCATTGCACAGCAACTTTAAGAGATTTGACATGCATTTCCTTCAGATAATTACATATATAGATTTGATATTTACGTGTATAGTTTCGAGTTATATTATATTGGTTTTGGTATTAAATTTGACATTGTGTCTTTACCATGACTCCGATGATTGCGGGATGCTTGACGGAGTTTTGATTTTGAGTTATCTGCTCATTACCCATGCTCATGTATTGCGCTATGATGCGTTTTATGTACTTATGATTTCGGAGCCCCGACGACTTGATGGTTTTGCTTAGATGTTTTTGTATTTGGGGGGAGTTTGAATTTAAATTCGGGGACCGAATTTCTTTAAGGGGGGAAGATTGTAACGTTTTGAAAATCGTTTCGGTGAAATTTCGAAAAAACGGTAAAATTAGGGGGTTTTCTGTAAAAAGTCAAAATACAAATATCTTTATTATAAAATTAAATATACATATTCTAGCTATGAATTTGCTAGTATTAGGTGTTTATTGAGCCACTGGTGAAATTTCAAATTTTCAGAAATTTTTTCCCGAAATTAATTATTTTAATATTATTTTAAGCCATCACTAATACATTTAATTAGGGAAAATTACAAATTGGAATGAGTTGAAACAAATTTTGTGCATCATAACACATTAAAAAAAATTTATCAAATGGTTTTTGAAATGAAATGGTTTGCCAAAACGGTTTAGAAAATATCGAAAAAAGGCTTTTTTCAGAGAAATTAGTGTTAATGGGAATTGGGGTAATACATTTATCTTTTTCCCTCACCCACACTCACCCACACCCTCTCTCCCCTCTCCAAATCAGCAGCCCCAAGTGCCCCCTAATTTTCCCACTTGAATGGCTAAAAGAAAAGAAATGAAAAGAAATGAGAAGAAAGGGTAATATATATAAGTATTGGTTGGGTTGACTTGGACTTTCTTTGACTTGACTTTTCTCCCCACACCCACACACTTCACTCCCATCCTTCCCTATTTCTGGCCGAGCCCTCCCCAAGTGCAGCCCCCCAATTTTCTCCTCTCATTTCCTCATCAAAAACCTCCAAAATTCCATCACAAATCAAGCTAAAACCCAAATCCAACTCTTACCCATTTTTCCTTGACCTATTCTAGTATGGATCTTGGAGCAAGAAGCAAGTTTGTGAGGCTAGGTTGGATGTTGATTCAAGTTTTGTGAGGTATAAATCCTTGTTCCATGGTTTGTTTGTTGCTTAGTTACTTAATTGTTGCTATCATACCTCATTTGAAGCTAATTAGGTGTTTAATCAGGTTTAATTGCTTGGTTGGAAAAATTCAAGAAAAGGGTTTGTAAATCAAATTAGGGTTTTCTTCATTGGGTATTGATCTTGATGTGGGGATTAACATGTTAATGTGAAGCTAAAACTAACCTAGTTGCTAGTTTACTAATTGATGCTTGGAATTGTTAAAATTGGAATTTTATGCAAACTAGGTTTTGGAAATTTATTGCAAATGTTAGACTAAAAATCTAATTAGGTTTTTCATGACTTCATTAACATTATTAAGTGTAGTTCAATGCTTTAGATCATGCAAATCTAAGCTAGATTGTAGTTTGTGAATTTTTGCTATGAAATTGTTAAAATTTAGGTATTTTGTAAACTAGAATTTTAGGGGTTTTGGAATTTAATGAGATTAAATTATGGAAATTGTTTTTATGACTTATTTAAGATATTTAGTGAATATTGTGGCCGCTAGATTCGTTTATACATCGAGTTTTGTACTAAAACGGTGATTTGTGCTTGCTAGATTTTCGGGAAAATGACTTTTTAAGTGAAATTGGGGTTTTTGTGAATTTTAAGCTATTTTATATTATAATTAGTGCTTGTAATTGTACAAATGAGTGTGTTGGGAGCTTTCTCGATGGTTTGGCGTTTGTACGCCGACGTCGAGGGTTTTTGGGTCGATTTGTGAAGGCAACCATAGGTTTTGACCGATGTGGGATTCGTGCGTCATTTTGGTCATAAGTCGGATTTTAATGCGATACGGTGCGTTATGATATGTAGGTACCCCATGTGGACTTCGAGACGACAAGCAAGCGCGTGGCGACGTCGGCACCAGCGAGTGCGGACCAGGTGAGTAGATTTATATCTACGGGGAGAAGTCGGGTGGATGGCGTTGTTCATAACAGAATACGGCATTTTATACCGCCCATTCTTATGCTCGTGTGTTTATAGGTAGGTACTTTTAATCCGTTTTTGTTACATATTTACAGAGTACAGGTTTTCAGTCCAAATATTGCAAATCAAGAAAAATTCTCCACAGTTACACCAAAAGCAGAACATCCGTCACAGCAGATAAAAGCAGGGTTCCGGTCATTCATATCCGTCCAGTGCCGAGTACCAGTTCCAGAGACAAGATATATGACAGTGGTCATTCGTGTCTGGGACAAGCACAGAGCACGAGGGGGCAGCACAAGAATCAATGGGTGCGCGGAGCTCAAGAGAGATAGAAGTCAAAAGTGAAGAAAAGATAGCAATCTTGGACTAAGAATTCTGAAGATATTCTGGAAAGATTATCAGAAAATACATGTACCAGACAACAGGGGACAGCAGACCAGGGCCGTACAGAAAAGCACATGCCCTGAACAAACTATAGTGCGGCGGATCCGCCCAATAGGGGGTATTGGCCGCGGATCCGCGACCTCACTGACTCCTTGTCGTGTCGTTTTTTGGGGGTATTTTGGGGACTTCATATTGTGGCAGATTCTTGCCCTAGATCTTCAACCCTCTGCCTATAAATACTCCAGAATTGAGCTAAGCCAAGGGGGTCATTCTTTGTTCTTTCTTCTTTTTAGGATTTAGTCTTTTTCTTCTTCTTCTTCATTCTTTTTCCATGAAAATTGTAGTGAGAGCTTTTTGAGTGGGAGATCAATGAAGATGAGGGCTTTTTGTATCATTCTCTTTTGTTTCTTCTTCCCCTTGAGATTCTTGCTTTCTCTTGATCATTCAACCTCTTCATTGAGCTTGAATGGTTAAGGGTTAGTTATTGATCTCAAGGGTCGTATTTTCTTATGGAATTAGCGCTTCATTTCACATGTGTTCTCTACCCTTCTCTTGAACTTGCAACCTCTTGATTGAGCTTGCAAGTTTAAGGGTTGGCTATTGATCACATGCTTGTCTTGAGTTCTAGTTTCTTGTTCTTTTTATCGCTTTTTATTACTTGCTTATTATTATCTTACTTTACTTTCTTGCAATTTAATTCATGCACTTAATTACTTGTAATCTTTACTTTTCTTTGTTCTTTTCTTTTGCTCTTTGTTGTTCATTTTGGGAATGTTGTAATTATTATTGTTAAGAAGAAATACGATATTATAAGTTAAAGATTTTCTTTTCTCTTTTCCTTTTCCCGTTATTTTCCATTGAACTCCGCCCAAACCATACGCAAGCGCTCCGTTAGGCACCCTACCCTAACAAGGTAACGGTGATTCCTAACCGCGACCGGTTGCGTTCGGTTTGGCCGGAGGCGAAAGCAAGAGACAAGAACGGAAGGACAAGGGTAAATAAGCTGTATTCCACGAATACCACGCTTAAATCCTCTAATCCACGTTGTTGCCGATTGCTCTAGCTTCAATTGGTCAAGACTCAGCTCAAAGGTTTCGAGTACGGATTTCTTTAGCTTATAATCTCGTATCTTTTTCTTAACAACTTTATACTTGCAAATAATACACATAGGATAGTCTCAAACTTACACAAATTCTTTATTGACTCGTCTAAGACAAGAACGGAAATACAACCATCTCCCTGTGGATCGACCCGTGCTCAACCGGCTAGCTGCATTGCGACACCGTCCTGATCGCGGTAAACTTTAGAACTTTGAACATCCGACACGCCAAAAGCATGCGATCAAATGGCGCCGTTGCCGGGGAGACGGTAGCGTATTTTCTTTCTTGTTATTCGGGTTAATATTCTTTTTGTATATATTTAAAAATAAATAAATAA
The DNA here is from genome assembly GCA_030015575.1 of Agapanthus africanus. Lineage (NCBI taxonomy): Eukaryota > Viridiplantae > Streptophyta > Magnoliopsida > Asparagales > Amaryllidaceae > Agapanthus > Agapanthus africanus. Next base: position 254,099,566 of record JASDDO010000031.1, on the reverse strand, counting down.
ATAAATATCTTTTTGTTTTTTTGATAATTTTTGTGGGCAAGTGTGCAGATTTTTGCGTATTTGCAAACTGCGATTGTGGGAGCAAAGTGCACTTTCAAAGTTAAGGTGATTACGAAGTACAGTGCCAAAGATCCGGGTAGTTTGACCCGCGCAAGCGAACTTTCCAAACCTACCGGATTTGATTCAACGGGGGTTTCCTAACCCAAAAACTTAACGGTACGTACTTTACTAACACCTTCTTCTCAAATCCGACGCTTCCAATATACTATTATTTGCAAGATTCTTTTCAAGTTCTCTAGCAAACGCTAAAAATTGACTAACCCGTATTTGTTGCAGCGCCGTGCTTAAACTAAAAAACGATTGTTTGATTCTTTATAGAATTTTTGAATTGTGCATTGCATACATTAATACGGACTTAAGGGCAAGCGAACCTCATAACATACGGTAAAGGATTTCATCACCTTTTCCGTGGCCCACAAATCACGAACTTGAGCATAACGTTTACCCGCACAAAAATTTAAAAGAAACTAGACTTTAAGCCTTAAGGACTTCGCGCTCACTAGGAGAAGTTAACTGTGTTTAGAACATCGCTTAACGGTATATTGTTTACGAGGTGTCTAGGAAAGTGTTAACGGCGAAACCGCCAAAAGAGAAAGGGTTATTTAATTAAGGAACTTCGCGAAAGCGTTGGAAAACCTCCCCTTATCTCTGCACTTACCTGGCCTCGTGATCAGTGTATCTTGAGCCCGTTTCTCGACACAGTTTTACTTCGACAATCAAGTTCTGGAGCAGGTCTAGTTGACCTAGGTGAACCCTAAAACGATTAGGTGTGTGGTATTTTTTGTGTCGTGATTGTTTTTGTCCATATTCTTTTTTGTGTATACTTCATTCTTTTGTTAATATTTAAAAAAAATAAAAAAAATTAAAAAGGTATCACATTCTTTTTTCCCTCCTTTTCTCTACATTTTTCTCTCTCTATTCATATCATGGGTACTCCACCTCGCAAAACTCTTGCCGAACTTTGGTACCCACAACCAGACATTACTTCATACGGTTCTTGTTTTGGTCGAACTTCAAACGACCCCTCCATGCCCAAAGTTTCACTGAAAGATCGCATAGCAGCGTCTAGGACAAACACTTGCACTCCTCATTCCACTTTGTATCAACCTTTTCAACCTCCCGCACCCACTTATTTTGATACCCCTTTCGCAAGTCGTCCTTTGTCCATCGCTGAACGTATTGAACAAGCCCGTAGCCGATCTTTCACTCCTTTCACCACTTCAAATTCTTGGGATCAACAATTTCATTCACCTTCTTATCCAACTGTTGATCCTACCCCTGTCCATCCATTCAATTCCTACCAATCCTGCCCTACTTTTGCACCTTCACTAAACATTGCTTCAGAACCGCCATTTGGGAGTTTTCAGTATCCAAACAACTTTGAATCTTTTACTGAAACCCCTTCACAACCCATGTCTAGTCTAGAACAGTCCTTGGAAGACTTTAGGGTAGCGTCAAGCCAACAGATGATGGATTTGAATGCGTCTATGGCCGCTCTCATACAACCTACTGACCCGGTAGCTAGTTTCCAACTAGCTCCTAATTTTTCAATGTATGATGAGGCGGCAGGACAGGCTGTGAATTTGAGTGGAGAGAGTGAGCTGTACCCCCTTCCAAATCAAACCTACCCGTCCCAAGTTGAATCCCACAACTCTTGTTTTGAAAGTCTATCGAGTGTCCCACATGCTTTATCAATTGAAGATAGAATGTTTAATGAGTTGTGCGACTTTGTAGTGTTTGATTTGCCCGATTGTGAAGGGACCTTGCCAAGTGAAACCACACCCAATCCTTTTGACCTCTACACCTCCATCTTAGAACCTGAATTGATTAATATCCATGCTTTGGTTGAGGTGTCAGAGAATTTTGATTTTCACTTGATTAAGGATATTGACGCTGGGAATATTTTGGATGATGAACCCGTAGATTTGGCTGAATTTGTGTCATGACCCGCAGGGTACGGAACGTGACTGGCACTTAAGTTTACGAAACGTCTAAAGGCGTCCGTAAAATAAGTAAGCCAAAGCCCAGAAAACAAAACCAATTAAGCAGAAAGTGAAGAAAACCCAAACATTTGAAAGCAAGTTTATCAAATAAGTCATGTAAAACCCTTTTAAAAAAACAATACCAATTTTTCCCGAAAATTTCGGCAGAGTCTCCTTTGTAAATACTGGCCCCCAAAAATAGGTACAACAAAATATATACATGAATCCAACAAAATAGGGCATCCCCAAGCGGGAGCTAGCTCTTCGCCATAAGGCGGTCACAAATCCCACGCAATGTAAATGACAATAAGCATAATAATCATAAGGAAGCATGAAAAAAGTAACATGTCGGCTCAAGTGAGCTCGACCCCAAAATACAGCATAAAATCCACAAACCTCACAGTCTCATCTCTAGGTCAATATACAATAATCTGGTAGAAACAGTAGATGGAGTACACTAGATACAAAGAATATACAAGTGGTACAAAATAACAACATAACCCACCTATGAGCAAATCTCGAGCTCAGGCAAAAGAGGCAAAAGACAAGTGCGCCCGCCGCTACTGAACTGACGGAGCGGACCTGCAAAAGACTGTGGCACAACGGGGGTGAGTTGCCAACTCGTGAGTAATAAATAACATCTGCAAAGGCTATCGTATGCATGCACACAAGCATCCTAGCATCTAAAATACAGGTATGACTGGATGCACTAGCAGGTGTGTATATCATATCAGTGTGCTAATATGTATGCAACATGAAAATCTGAGGTCTCAATAGGTATATATAAGATTATTTTATCTCTTTTTGTTTTTGAAACTCTTTTAGAATGCCAGCATAATGTCAATGAATCGACGAAAATCGGTGTCCAGCAACGACACCCAAAAGCTGTCTCAAATCTCATAAATGTATCTCAGGCCTCAGCCGTCCGGCTGACCCATCTCAAATATCAATATCTCATCATCTAGCGGCCACGGTCGGTATCCTCTGGATATCCGCCGTCCCAAACAGTCACCGGTAGGTAATCCGTCCCCTGCCAGGCTCAACGTCATCACCACATTCCTCTTGCCCCGGGGTACCTTACCGGGCCCACCATGTACCCGTGCCGGTTCCTCCACTCCTCGACACGGATTTCCAAATCCACAGCAAACTCATGGTGGACGACACTTACATCACTAGAAAACCGCAATTTACATATTTTAAAAAAAAATATAATAAGTTTAGAAATTTTGTGGTTTCCCCCCGAAATCCAGCAATATCATAAAATCTCAGAAATCCTCATAAGTGCATATATCAATGATAATGAATGCGTATGATATCAATAATCAAGTTGCGATGTGTGATTAATGTATTAAGCATGAACAATTAATATGATGAAGTACGTGCACAAGAATAGCAATCCTACGGTTTCATTTTAAGGAAATAGCACAATTTAAGCATCAATTAGTAAAAGGTTTAAATTAAAGGTTATCTAGTGTGGTGGCATGGCAGTTACCAGGGGGTGTGTGTAAACATGAATAGTGCTCGTGCTGCATATAAAAACCTGGTAATAGTGCATGTGTCCTACAATTGAGTTTGCGTATATGGGTATAACATATTGTTCTAATTGCAGCAATTATCATGCCAGTAATATTATTCTAATGTCACAAGTGATTATCCAATTTACTATTTTCCAGTTTACTAAATCTATCGGGCGACTTGCGCCATCCAAACGATCGTCCCCCGTAGATGTTAAATCTACTCACCGGGATCCCTGGCTAGCTGTGTCCGATCACCGCCTTTCCCTTTCGCGCCGCGTCTGACGTTTCCGCGACCGAACCTGTAATTTACATCAGTGCCAAATATAAGGTTACATATCAAGAACGACGCAAAACCCCCAACGAAACTACTAAAGTTCGCTAGCTAGGTACAACGTGCACAAAGTGCGTGGAACACACGCGAAAATCGCAAAAACTGCCAAAAACGCCGATTTGGGTCACCCGGCAAAACTAAAACCCGACTACCCAAAAACCGCACTCACGCATCCTAAAAGTCGTAGGACAAGCCATTACAATCATCAAGTTATCAAAAATAGTCCATCACATAATTTATATAAAAATCTAGTAAGCATAGCGTCCCAAAATCGGTGCAAAAATCGCCGATTTGCGACAAAACGACTACAATAAAGCATACTCACCCAAGCACACTACAAGCAATCCACACCCACTAATTACAACACATTAACCATGCTCCAAAACCTATATTCCACAACCAAACCCTTTCTTGATTTTTATAAATAGCAATTGCAAATCAAAATCCACACTTGAAAAACTTAATTTAACACTACAAAAGCCCACTTAAGGAAATTAACCTCTTAGGTTAGGTTAGCAAAACACTAGATAACAATTTAGGTTCAATTAACTAAATAATGTTTCTACAACTTAATCCACTCACTAATCATGTTTCACAAACCATTACCAACATAAACCCTCTCTTGAAAATTTCAAAACAACAATTCCACCCTTCTAAAATTAACTAATTTAGCAAAATTGAAAACTATATCAACAAGGTAACTATATAGATTAGTTCACTAACAACTAGATTAACTAATAAACAACTTAATTAACCATCATGGTTCAAAACCCTAGTTTAATACAACTATTCTTTATAACTAGATTAGGAATTAGCTAAGCTTTTTAACACTAAACCATCTAACATAAGAACTTAAACAAAAGGAATTTGACATGATAGAAATTATACCTCTTGATCTATGGATCAAGCAAGAAAGTTTGCTCCAAAGAATGGCTTCCTAGCTCCAAGATTCAAGCAAGAATGGCTAAGGATAATGATAGCATAAGGAAATTGTTTGGATTTTTGAATTAAATCATGGATTTTGATGTATTTTTCTTGAAGAAATTGAAGAAAAAAGAAAAGAAAAGAGAGGAAGAAGAGGGTGCAGGTTTTTCGGCCAGAATGAGGTATGGGGGAGGGTGTGGGGATGAGTGGGAAGGTCAAGGGTCAAGTTCCAAAGTCAATGTATCATACTTTATCCATTATATTTAAATTAATTCCAAAAACAACCCCAATTTCACACAAGAAGGCAACCAAAGAAAGGAGCCCAGAATTTTCTGGTCTTGGTCAGGGTTGGGCTGTTCTTGGGCTGAGGGAAAAGATAGAGGGGTTTTACAAAAGAAATTTTATGCAAAAAGGCCCCCTACAACTCAAAAATTGCAAGTTTTAGCTCAAAATTCAATAATTTCGTTTCAATTTATAAAAATTTGTTAAAAATCAAAATAAATTACTAAAAATTCATGTTATCACTAGATTATAATTATCATAATTTTAGAGATTAAAATTAGTCCGGAAAATTTTGTATTTATCGCTTATTTAATGTATTTTCTTACCGGCTTAAAATAATATTAAAAAATTGAAAAATAGGGAAAAAATTTTAAATGACCAAAATTTCATAAATAACTCATTAGCTACTAAAAAAAAGTAATTACCTATCCATTTAGGTATAATTAGCCCTAAACTGCAAAATATCAAGAAAGACGGTTTTCGGAAAAATACCGAATTTTCACCGAATTTCAGGAAAACACCAAAACGACTTTTCAAGACGCTACAATCTTTCCCCCTTAAAGAAATTCGGTCCCCGAATTTAAAAATATAGCTACGCGTACCTCCGAAGAGATGGGGATATTTCTTCCTCATCTCGCCCTCGGTCTCCCAGGTAACCTTCTCGCTGCTCGGGCTACGCCAAAGGACCTTGACGGTTGGTATACTCTTCGACCTCAACTTCTTCACCTGCCGATCCAGGATGGCCACCGGCTGCTCTGCAAAAGAAAGGTCGCGCTCTAGCTGGACTGTCGGGTGCTGAATCGCATGCGAAGGGTCGTGAAGGTACTTGCGGAGCATCGAAACATGAAAAACGGGGTGAACATCGGGAAAGCTGGGTGGAAGAGCCAAACGATATGCAACAGCGCCGACACGCTCGAGGATCTCGAAGGGACCTACGAATCTAGGGCTAAGCTTCCCCTTTCGCCCAAAACGCATCACGCCCTTCATCGGAGAGACTTTCAGAAAAACATGGTCGCCAACTGTGAACTCTAACCTGCGACGGCGCCTGTCTACATAGGATTTCTGCCTGCTCTGAGCCGCTCTCATCCGGTCTCGGATCAACTGGATCTTCGATGTCGTCTCCTCAACAAGCTGCGGCCCCACAATGCTGCTCTCGCTCAGCTCTGTCCAACAAACGGGCGATCTGCATCTCCTCCCATACAATGCCTCGAAAGGTGCCATCTGAATAGTATCCTGGAACCTGTTGTTGTAGGAGAACTCCACTAGAGGTAAATGACGATCCCAGCTACCACCAAAGTCTAAAACGCACGCTCTGAGCATGTCCTCGAGAGTCTGAATGGTCCGCTCTGACTGTCCGTCGGTCTGCGGATGAAACGCTGTGCTGAAGCTCAAACGAGTGCCCAAAGCCTCCTGAAGTCTCTGCCAAAGTCGGCTGGTGAACTGAGTGCCTCGATCTGACACGATACAAGTCGGTACGCCATGTAGTCGCACGATCTTGTCAGTATAGAGCTGAGCATACTGAGCGAAGCTGAAAGTCGTCTTCACTGGAAGGAAGTGAGCCGCTTTCGTCAATCTATCCACGATCACCCAGATGGAGTCGTACCCTCGACTGGTCCTGGGTAGACCCACAACGAAATCCATCGCAATCTGCTCCCATTTCCACTCTGGAATGGGTAACGGCTGTAGCTCTCCTGCGGGCCTCTGGTGCTCGGCCTTGACTTGCTGACAAGCCAGGCATCTCGAAACGAACTCCGCAATGTCCATCTTCATCCAGTCCCACCAGTAGGTCTCTCTCATATCATGGTACATCTTGGTGGAACCGGGGTGGACACTATACACTGATCGGTGTGCCTCCTCAAGAATGTCGCGCCGTAATCCATCAGCATCTGGTACGCACAGTCTAGATCCATATCGTAAAATCCCTGATCGTCAACCACGAACTCGGAAAATCTGCCCTGTCCCATCTGTGCCATGATCTCTGAGCAACGGTCGTCACTGCGCTGTGCCTCATATATACGGTCAAGCAACTGTGGGCGTGCACGAACATGCGCGAGCTGTCCCCCTGTCTGAGTGAACTCGAACTCAACTCGGCTGTCGCATAACATCTGCCAATCTGCTGACGACTGCCTCTGCATTGTGCGCAAAAAGGATAGACTACCCCCGGGCCTCCTACTCAACGCATCTGCCACCACATTTGCCTTGCCGGGGTGATATAAGATCTCGCAGTCGTAGTCTTTCACCAACTCCATCCAACGACGCTGTCTGAGGTTCAGGTCTCGCTGCTGAAATATGTACTTTAAGCTCTTGTGATCGGTGAATATCTGACACGACTCGCCGTAAAGGTAATGTCGCCAAATCTTCAGTGCAAAGACCACTGCAGCCATCTCCAAATCATGAGTGGGGTAGTTCTGTTCATGCTTCTTCAACTGCCGAGAAGCATAAGCGATCACCCGGCCATGCTGCATCAATACGCATCCTAATCCCACTCGCGAAGCATCACAGTAGACAACAAATCCGCCTGATCCCGAAGGCAAAGATAATACCGGCGCCGTAGTCAAACAAGTCCGTAGCTGCTGAAAACTGCGCTCGCACTCCTCTGTCCAGACGAAAGGAACTCCCTTCCGGGTCAAACTGGTCAACGGTGCAGCTATACGGGAGAAGTCCTGAACAAAACGCCTGTAGTAGCCCGCCAGGCCTAGAAAACTACGGATCTCAGTAACCGATGTAGGTCGGGGCCACTGCTGAACAGCCTCAATCTTCTTCGGGTCCACACAAATGCCGTCTCTCGTAACCACGTGACCCAAGAATCCGACGCTGTCCAGCCAGAAAGCACACTTGGAGAACTTCGCGAACAGCTGGTGCTCCCTCAGAGTCTGTAACGTAATACGCAAGTGCTGCTCGTGCTCCTCTCTGCTCCGGGAGTACACCAAGATATCGTCGATAAACACGATGATGAACAAGTCAAGATACGGTCTGAATGTACGGTTCATCAAATCCATAAATGCTGCTGGGGCGTTGGTGAGTCCGAACGACATCACCAAAAACTCGTAGTGGCCATAGCGTGTACGGAAAGCTGTCCTCGGTATATCCTCCTGTCGAACTCGCAGCTGATGGTATCCTGATCGCAAGTCGATCCTCGAAAAATACCCCGCACCCTGAAGCTGGTCGAACAAATCATCAATGCGCGGCAACGGATATCTGTTCCGAACGGTAACTTTGTTCAGCTGGCGGTAGTCGATACATAAGCGCAAACTTCCATCCTTCTTCTTGACAAACAGGACCGGAGCACCCCACGGAGAAACACTCGGTCGAATAAGCCCCTTATCCAACAAATCCTGCAACTGATCCTTCAGCTCTCGAAGCTCTGCCGGGGCCATCCGATAAGGCGGTATAGAAATAGGCCCCGAACCGGGAATCAAATCAATGCAGAACTCAACATCGCGCTCAGGCGGTAGCCCAGGTAGCTCATCGGGGAAAACATCAGGGAACTCACAAACTACTGGGACCCGGTCCAACGGAACATCTGCAGCTCGAGTATCACAAATAGATGCTAAGAATCCCTGACATCCCTTCCGCAAGAGCTGACCAGCGCGAAGAGAAGAAATTAAGCTGGGAAGGGCGACACTGCGGTCTCCCTGAATAACAAGGACTGGCTCTCCCGGAAAGCTAAATCTGACTGCCTTCTCACGGCAGTCCACCGAAGCATAACAAGTGGCTAGCCAATCCATGCCCAGAAGCACATCAAAGTCCAACATATCGAGGAGTATCAAATCAACTGATGAATCCCTCTCCCCGATACGAACGGAACACAAACGAAATACAAACCGAGCGACAAACGACTCGCCTACCGGAGTAACAACAACAAGCGGCTGATCTAACGACGACGACTCACGGCCCAACATCGGTGCAAAGTGTGTAGAGACGTACGAATGTGTGGAACCTGGGTCGAATAATACCCGTGCGTCGAAAGAACAAACTGGCAAGGTACCTGTCACAACGGCATTGGATGCCTGCGCATCCTGCGGTGTCAAAGCAAAAACTCGGGCCTGTCCTCCACCGATAGCGGGCTGACCTCGACCTCGGCCTCTGCCTCCTCGTCCTCTCTGAACAGGACCGCCGCGTCCACGGCCTCTCGGTGCACCTAACTGGCGTGGAGCATCGCCTGGGGTAGGAAGTAGGGCTCTCTGAGGAGGGGGTGGTGATGGTGGTAGGGTCACATGCGGAACTGTCGCTGCTCCCTGTCGTCTCACCGGGCAGTCTCTGACAAGATGGTGCAAACTCCCGCACCCAAAACATCCTGGCGACGGCTGCTGCCCCTGGGGATAAGAACCATATAACTGTCCCCGCCCAAATCCTCTGCCAGGCCTATCTCTCGGAAAGAATCTGGCGCGCTGCCTCTGAGACGGTACATCGGTGCGCATCCTCTTCGGCCCAGAAACGGCCGAAGTCCGTGATATGCGTGCCTCCATCCGCAATGCCGTATCCATAGCAGCTGAATAAGTGTCGTAGTGCTGGGCGCCAATGGCAAGATATAGCTGGTCATCAAGTCCCTGTACGAACCTCTTCACCATCTTCTCCTCGGTATCCACCAAATACTGAGCATATCGGGACAACTGTGTAAACTGGATGTCATACTCAGACACCGTCATCCCAGGTGTCTTGACTAAGGCCTCGAAGCTGCGAGCTCTGGCGTCACGAACGCTCTCTGGAAGGAAACGGGCTAGAAAGACCGCTGTAAACTCGGCCCAAGTCATAGGCGGCAGACCTGCAGCTCGACCTCTCAAGACTGACTCCCACCATGTCTGCGCGAGACCCTCTAGTCGGAAACTCGCAAGCTCTACCCATCGATCATCCGAACATCTCAGCGAACGGCAGATCCTGGCTAAACTGTCAAGGAACGTCTGTGGGTCCTCCGCTGCCTCGGTGCCGGTGAATACTGGAGGTCTCAGCCTCATGAAATCCTGTAGTGAAACCGGAATGGCCACGGTGGTGGTAGTAGGAGCAGGTATCATGGTCGTCTGTGATGTAGTAGGTACGTCATCCGGCCTCGGTGTACGACTGGCTGCAACTAGGGATCCTACCATCTGACGTAGCTCCTGCATGCCTCCCATCATCTGTCGCAACTCCTCCATACCGGTCTCGAGCCTATCCATACGGCCTGGGGAAGGTGGATCGGTCTGTCCCTGCGGCGTAGGCATACCGCCCTGCTCAGTCCTAGTCTCGGACGAGCCAGCTCGAATCTCGTCTCTGGCGGCAGCCCTCTGTGCCCTCGTAGCCTTCGGAGGCATAGTGGCTGTTACAGGAAAACGGATAGTAAGGACAGTGCAATAGGATCATAGGATACACGGAATTGAAGAAGGAATTTTCAAGCAAGTATACCCTAAAGTCACTTAGGCGGAGTACCGTATCGTAAGTATGCCGCGGACATACGCACGCTACGTTACCCTGCTTAAGTCACTTACTCCATCTACCAAGGGTCATCCTACACTCACAAAGGTAAAACCTATCGCTCTGATACCAACTTTGTCATGACCCGCAGGGTACGGAACGTGACTGGCACTTAAGTTTACGAAACGTCTAAAGGCGTCCGTAAAATAAGTAAGCCAAAGCCCAGAAAACAAAACCAATTAAGCAGAAAGTGAAGAAAACCCAAACATTTGAAAGCAAGTTTATCAAATAAGTCATGTAAAACCCTTTTAAAAAAAACAATACCAATTTTTCCCGAAAATTTCGGCAGAGTCTCCTTTGTAAATACTGGCCCCCAAAAATAGGTACAACAAAATATATACATGAATCCAACAAAATAGGGCATCCCCAAGCGGGAGCTAGCTCTTCGCCATAAGGCGGTCACAAATCCCACGCAATGTAAATGACAATAAGCATAATAATCATAAGGAAGCATGAAAAAAGTAACATGTCGGCTCAAGTGAGCTCGACCCCAAAATACAGCATAAAATCCACAAACCTCACAGTCTCATCTCTAGGTCAATATACAATAATCTGGTAGAAACAGTAGATGGAGTACACTAGATACAAAGAATATACAAGTGGTACAAAATAACAACATAACCCACCTATGAGCAAATCTCGAGCTCAGGCAAAAGAGGCAAAAGACAAGTGCGCCCGCCGCTACTGAACTGACGGAGCGGACCTGCAAAAGACTGTGGCACAACGGGGGTGAGTTGCCAACTCGTGAGTAATAAATAACATCTGCAAAGGCTATCGTATGCATGCACACAAGCATCCTAGCATCTAAAATACATGTATGACTGGATGCACTAGCAGGTGTGTATATCATATCAGTGTGCTAATATGTATGCAACATGAAAATCTGAGGTCTCAATAGGTATATATAAGAATATTTTATCTCTTTTTGTTTTTGAAACTCTTTTAGAATGCCAGCATAATGTCAATGAATCGACGAAAATCGGTGTCCAGCAACGACACCCAAAAGCTGTCTCAAATCTCATAAATGTATCTCAGGCCTCAGCCGTCCGGCTGACCCATCTCAAATATCAATATCTCATCATCTAGCGGCCACGGTCGGTATCCTCTGGATATCCGCCGTCCCAAACAGTCACCGGTAGGTCATCCGTCCCCTGCCAGGCTCAACGTCATCACCACATTCCTCTTGCCCCAGGGTACCTTACCGGGCCCACCATGTACCCGTGCCGGTTCCTCCACTCCTCGACACGGATTTCCAAATCCACAGCAAACTCATGGTGGACGACACTTACATCACTAGAAAACCGCAATTTACATATTTTAAAAAAAAATATAATAAGTTTAGAAATTTTGTGGTTTCCCCCCGAAATCCAGCAATATCATAAAATCTCAGAAATCCTCATAAGTGCATATATCAATGATAATGAATGCGTATGATATCAATAATCAAGTTGCGATGTGTGATTAATGTATTAAGCATGAACAATTAATATGATGAAGTACGTGCACAAGAATAGCAATCCTACGGTTTCATTTTAAGGAAATAGCACAATTTAAGCATCAATTAGTAAAAGGTTTAAATTAAAGGTTATCTAGTGTGGTGGCATGGCAGTTACCAGGGGGTGTGTGTAAACATGAATAGTGCTCGTGCTGCATATAAAAACCTGGTAATAGTGCATGTGTCCTACAATTGAGTTTGCGTATATGGGTATAACATATTGTTCTAATTGCAGCAATTATCATGCCAGTAATATTATTCTAATGTCACAAGTGATTATCCAATTTACTATTTTCCAGTTTACTAAATCTATCGGGCGACTTGCGCCATCCAAACGATCGTCCCCCGTAGATGTTAAATCTACTCACCGGGATCCCTGGCTAGCTGTGTCCGATCACCGCCTTTCCCTTTCGCGCCGCGTCTGACGTTTCCGCGACCGAACCTGTAATTTACATCAGTGCCAAATATAAGGTTACATATCAAGAACGACGCAAAACCCCCAACGAAACTACTAAAGTTCGCTAGCTAGGTACAACGTGCACAAAGTGCGTGGAACACACGCGAAAATCGCAAAAACTGCCAAAAAACGCCGATTTGGGTCACCCGGCAAAACTAAAACCCGACTACCCAAAAACCGCACTCACGCATCCTAAAAGTCGTAGGACAAGCCATTACAATCATCAAGTTATCAAAAATAGTCCATCACATAATTTATATAAAAATCTAGTAAGCATAGCGTCCCAAAATCGGTGCAAAAATCGCCGATTTGCGACAAAACGACTACAATAAAGCATACTCACCCAAGCACACTACAAGCAATCCACACCCACTAATTACAACACATTAACCATGCTCCAAAACCTATATTCCACAACCAAACCCTTTCTTGATTTTTATAAATAGCAATTGCAAATCAAAATCCACACTTGAAAAACTTAATTTAACACTACAAAAGCCCACTTAAGGAAATTAACCTCTTAGGTTAGGTTAGCAAAACACTAGATAACAATTTAGGTTCAATTAACTAAATAATGTTTCTACAACTTAATCCACTCACTAATCATGTTTCACAAACCATTACCAACATAAACCCTCTCTTGAAAATTTCAAAACAACAATTCCACCCTTCTAAAATTAACTAATTTAGCAAAATTGAAAACTATATCAACAAGGTAACTATATAGATTAGTTCACTAACAACTAGATTAACTAATAAACAACTTAATTAACCATCATGGTTCAAAACCCTAGTTTAATACAACTATTCTTTATAACTAGATTAGGAATTAGCTAAGCTTTTTAACACTAAACCATCTAACATAAGAACTTAAACAAAAGGAATTTGACATGATAGAAATTATACCTCTTGATCTATGGATCAAGCAAGAAAGTTTGCTCCAAAGAATGGCTTCCTAGCTCCAAGATTCAAGCAAGAATGGCTAAGGATAATGATAGCATAAGGAAATTGTTTGGATTTTTGAATTAAATCATGGATTTTGATGTATTTTTCTTGAAGAAATTGAAGAAAAAAGAAAAGAAAAGAGAGGAAGAAGAGGGTGCAGGTTTTTCGGCCAGAATGAGGTATGGGGGAGGGTGTGGGGATGAGTGGGAAGGTCAAGGGTCAAGTTCCAAAGTCAATGTATCATACTTTATCCATTATATTTAAATTAATTCCAAAAACAACCCCAATTTCACACAAGAAGGCAACCAAAGAAAGGAGCCCAGAATTTTCTGGTCTTGGTCAGGGTTGGGCTGTTCTTGGGCTGAGGGAAAAGATAGAGGGGTTTTACAAAAAAAATTTTATGCAAAAAGGCCCCCTACAACTCAAAAATTGCAAGTTTTAGCTCAAAATTCAATAATTTCGTTTCAGTTTATAAAAATTTGTTAAAAATCAAAATAAATTACTAAAAATTCATGTTATCACTAGATTATAATTATCATAATTTTAGAGATTAAAATTAGTCCGGAAAAATTTGTATTTATCGCTTATTTAATGTACTTTCTTACCGGCTTAAAATAATATTAAAAAATTGAAAAATAGGGAAAAAATTTTAAATGACCAAAATTTCATAAATAACTCATTAGCTACTAAAAAAAAGTAATTACCTATCCATTTAGGTATAATTAGCCCTAAACTGCAAAATATCAAGAAAGACGGTTTTCGGAAAAATACCGAATTTTCACCGAATTTCAGGAAAACACCAAAACGACTTTTCAAGACGCTACAATTTGTCTCTTCAAATCATCATCCCGAGTCATTAAATGTTTTTCCCGAACCCCATATGCGTCCGGACTTTGAAGAGAAATGCATGGATGTGCTAAATTTTGAGGAGAATATTGAGGATAGTTTTGAGGATGAACCAGTTTTGCTTGATGAGTCGGATTTTCCAATTCATCCTATCCCTTCCACTGACTGTGTGCACCCTCCTGAACCTTTAACCGATAACCTTCCTCAATCACTTCCCCCCACCCTTTCCATCGTTCCAACCATGCAAGAAACCGTCTCACTTTCATTTCGTATGTCTGGTTTACCAAGTTCGGCGTACCCATGATTTCTCATGAATCTTGAGGGATTTGACCCCATTTCTCGACGGATAAATATATTAGCACAATCGCTTTTCACACATCGGTCATCACAAATTGTGCTAATCTATTTACTCCATTTGCACCCTCAAGTTCGTATTCCACTTTTTTTTCCCTTCCGCCATTTTTCTTCCTCTTATATACCGAGACCGTATCCCGCTTCTCTTCGCATACGGTCTCGCGTATTGTCCATCTCTTTTCTCTACGCCTTCTTTCCCCAACCAGCACATTATAGAGACAAATTCTTTGAATGGTTGGTACTCACTTTTGGCCTGTGTAAGGCCTTGTATAGCTTGATACTGTTCTTTCCCCCCTAATCCTGAACTTCAACACTTACCAGTGGAAACACTGTTTTACTTAAGTTTGGGGGGGGACACCTTTTTTGTATATATTTTTGGTTTTCCTTTTTGTATATAATTTGTTTTTAGGGGGAGCGCCGACAATTTTGACCCTCTTGGTATAGCCTGACAGTGAGGGCACTGTCAAATTTAAGTTTGGGGGTGTGCTCGGTAAGCTTTCTTCCTTCGCATTCATCTGTATATTTTGCATTTGCATACCTTATTAAAAACCCACAAAAATCGAAAATTTTCCAAAAATATAAAAACTTTGTCGTCAAGTTAGCTAATAGGGTAACTTAGATCTTTATTCCGAAAGATTAGTTGATATGATAGAAATAACTAAATTCTAGGCTTAGGAATTGAAAACCCTAAAAATAACCCTCATTCTGTTTAAACTTGGTAAGTATACGTCCTTACATTTTTTTTTTTGAGAAATAAGTAATCTTGAGTTCAGTTCTTTAGTTAAGTCAAGATGAAGGGAAAGTATTGATGCTTTACTGGAGGATAAGTCTGAAAAATAGTTTTTTTTCTTGAGTTCAAATTTAGAAAGTATATACCCTACAACTGCACCTACACGTACCTTGAAACTTGGGATAGTAGAGGATACCTAGAAATACTCTTGCCTGAAAGCCTAGTATGAAAGAAAAAACGGTATTCAAAGCTAAACACCAAAAGAGCATGTTGAAAAATATATCCGGTCTTGAAAAAAAAAGAGAAAAAAGAAAAAGAAAAAGAAAAAAATAGAATAAAGTCAAGACCTGGAAACTGCTATTTACGCTTTAATGTTCACACATTCAGTAATCGGCCGTTAGTGCCTCAAGAAGCATTAATAGTCGCATGAAAGGTGTGTGAGCAAATCCGTCCATCCTTAATGAAAAGAAGTAGTATTAGGTATTAGGGCAAGGGTATTATAGCTTGAATTGAATTCTTAAGTGTAGGGGTGCAAATATACACACGCGTAGGGGTATACAATCGATGTTTGGATAAAAGATAGAAATAAAGAATAAGACTTGTGTTTTCTGTAAAGTTGATAAAAATCCCTGATTTGAGGCCTCACTTTAGAAGGAAAACTCAGGAGAACCAACATCTTTCTAAACTTTTTTGGAACGTATATGATCTAAAGTTAAATAGATAGGAGGTGCGAAGCATTAGGGTTGGATATTTCTAACTTAGGATAATAGAGTTTCTAACGTAAATACTAAACTGTAGGAGTAGAATCAATGTTAACTTATGACACTAGCTTGACGGGATTTTGTGGGTAGTATCCGCTGAAAACCCTCAGGAGACAACACTCCTCCTACTAGGGACACCTAGAGGTTTAACGGCTTGTTGCACGTGCTCAGTGCAATCGCGTTCCCTGCGAAAGTGCGGTTAGGATTTTATTTTTGTGAATAAATGGTTTTGCTCGGGACGAGCAAAAGTTAAGTTTGGGGGCATTTGTTCATAACAGAATACGGCATTTTATACCGCCCATTCTTATGCTCGTGTGTTTATAGGTAGGTACTTTTAATCCGTGTTTGTTACATATTTACAGAGTACAGGTTTTCAGTCCAAATATTGCAAATCAAGACAAATTCTCCACAGTTACACCAAAAGCAGAACATCCGTCACAGCAGATAAAAGCCGGGTTCCGGTCATCCATATCCGTCCAGTGCCGAGTACCAGTTCCAGAGACAAGATATATGACAGTGGTCATTCGTGTCTGGGACAAGCACAGAGCACGAGGGGGGCAGCACAAGAATCAATGGGTGCGCGGAGCTCGAGAGAGATAGAAGTCAAAAGTGAAGAAAAGATAGCAATCTTGGACTAAGAATTCTGAAGATATTCTGGAAAAATTATCAGAAAATACATGTACCAGACAACAGGGGACAGCAGACCAGGGCCGTACAGAAAAGCCCTTGCCCTGAACACACTATAGTGCGGCGGATCCGCCCAATAGAGGGTATTGGCCGCAGATCCGCGGCCTTACTGACTCTTTGTCGTGTCGTTTTTTGGGGGTATTTTGGGGACTTCATATTGTGGCAGATTCTTGCCCTAGATCTTCAACCCTCTGCCTATTAATACTCCAGAATTGAGCTAAGCCAAGGGGGTCATTCTTTGTTCTTCTTTCTTTTTAGGATTTAGTCTTTTTCTTCTTCTTCTTCATTCTTTTTCCATGAAAATTGTAGTGAGAGCTTTTTGAGTGGGAGATCAATGAAGATGAGGGCTTTTTGTATCATTCTCTTTTGTTTCTTCTTCCCCTTGAGATTCTTGCTTTCTCTTGATCATTCAACCTCTTCATTGAGCTTGAATGGTTAAGGGTTAGTTATTGATCTCAAGGGTCGTATTTTCTTATGGAATTAGCGCTTCATTTCACATGTGTTCTCTACCCTTCTCTTGAACTTGCAACCTCTTGATTGAGCTTGCAAGTTTAAGGGTTGGCTATTGATCATATGCCTGTCTTGAGTTCTAGTTTCTTGTTCTTTTTATCGCTTTTTATTACTTGCTTATTATTATCTTGCTTTACTTTCTTGCAATTTAATTCATGCACTTAATTACTTGTAATCTTTTCTTTTCTTTGTTCTTTTCTTTTGCTCTTTGTTGTTCATTTTGTGAATGTTGTAATTATTATTGTTAAGAAGTAATACGATATTATAAGTTAAAGATTTTCTTTTCTCTTTTCCTTTTCCCGTTATTTTCCATTGAACTCCGCCCAAACCATACGCAAGCGCTCCGTTAGGCACCCTACCCTAACAAGGTAACGGTGATTCCTAACCGCGACCGGTTGCGTTCGGTTTGGCCGGAGGCGAAAGCAAGAGACAAGAACGGAAGGACAAGGGTAAATAAGCCGTATTCCACGAATACCACGCTTAAATCCTCTAATCCACGTTGTTGCCGATTGCTCTAGCTTCAATTGGTCAAGACTCGGCTCAAAGGTTTCGAGTACGGATTTCTTTAGCTTATAATCTCGTATCTTTTTCTTAACAACTTTATACTTGCAAATAATACACATAGGATAGTCTCAAACATACACAAATTCTTTATTGACTCGTCTAAGACAAGAACGGAAATACAACCATCTCCCTGTGGATCGACCCGTGCCCAACCGGCTAGTTGCATAGCGACACCGTCCTGATCGCGGTAAACTTTAGAACTTTGAACATCCGACACGCCAAAAGCGTGTGATCAAATGGCGCCGTTGCCGGGGAGACGGTAGCGTATTTTCTTTCTTGTTATACGGGTTAATATTCTTTTTGTATATATTTAAAAATAAATAAATAAATAAATATCTTTTTGTTTTTTTGATAATTTTTGTGGGTAAGTGTGCAGATTTTTGCGTATTTGCAAACTGCGATTGTGGGAGCAAAGTGCACTTTCAAAGTTAAGGTGATTACGAAGTACAGTGCCAAAAATCCGGGTAGTTTGACCCGCGCAAGCGAACTTTCCAAACCTACCGGATTTGATTCAACGGTGGTTTCCTAACCCAAAAACTTAACGGTACGTACTTTACTAACACCTTCTTCTCAAATCCGACGCTTCTAATATACTATTCTTTGCAAGATTCTTTGCAAGTTCGCTAGCAAACGCTAAAAATTGACTAACCCGTATTTGTTGCAGCGCCGTGCTTAAACTAAAAAACGATTGTTTGATTCTTTATAAAATTTTTGAATTGCGCATTGCATACATTAATACGGACTTAAGGGCAAGCGAACCCCACAACATACGGTAAAGGATTTCATCACCTTTTCCGTGGCCCACAAATCACGAACTTGAGCATAACGTTTACCCGCACAAAAATTTAAAAGAAACTAGACTTTAAGCCTTAAGGACTTCGCGCTCACTAGGAGAAGTTAACTGTGTTTAGAACATCGCTTAACGGTATATTGTTTACGAGGTGTCTAGGAAAGTGTTAACGGCGAAACCGCCAAAAGAGAAAGGGTTATTTAATTAAGGAACTTCGCGAAAGCATTGGAAAACCTCCCCTTATCTCTGCATTTACCTGGCCTCGTGATCAGTGTATCTTGAGCCCGTTTCTCGACACAGTTTTACTTCGACAATCAAGTTCTGGAGCATGTCTAGTTGACCTAGGTGAACACTTGAACGATTAGGTGTGTGGTATTTTTTGTGTCGTGATTGTTTTTGTCCATATTCTTTTTTGTGTATACTTCATTCTTTTGTTAATATTTAAAAAAAATTAAAAAAAAAATTAAAAAGTATCACATTCTTTTTTCCCTCCTTTTCTCTACCTTTTTCTCTCTCTATTCATATCATGGGTACTCCACCTCGCAAAACTCTTGCCGAACTTTGGTACCCACAACCAGACATTACTTCATACGGTTCTTGTTTTGGTCGAACTTCAAACGACCCCTCCATGCCCAAAGTTTCACTGAAAGATCGCATAGCAGCGTCTAGGACAAACACTTGCACTCCTCATTCCACTTTGTATCAACCTTTTCAACCTCCCGCACCCACTTATGTTGATACCCCTTTCACAAGTCGTCCTTTGTCCATCGCTGAATGTATTGAACAATCACGTAGCCGATCTTTCACTCCTTTCACCACTTCAAATTCTTAGGATCAACAATTTCATTCACCTTCTTATCCAACTGTTGGTCCTACCCCTGTCCATCCATTCAATTCCTACCAATCCTGCCCTACTTTTGCACCTTCACTAAACATTGCTTCAGAACCGCCATTTGGGAGTTTTCAGTATCCAAACAACTTTGAATCTTTTACTGAAACCTCTTCACAACCCATGTCTAGTCTAGAACAGTCCTTGGAAGACTTTATGGTAGCGTCAAGCCAACAGATGATGGATTTGAATGCGTCTATGGCCGCTCTCATACAACCTACTGACCCGGTAGCTAGTTTCCAACTACTTCCTAATTTTTCAATGTATGATGAGGCGGCAGGACAGGCTGTGAATTTGAGTGGAGAGAGTGAGCTGTACCCCCTTCCAAATCAAACCTACCCGTCCCAAGTTGAATCCCACAACTCTTGTTTTGAAAGTCTATCGAGTGTCCCACATGCTTTATCAATTGAAGATAGAATGTTTAATGAGTTGTGCGACTTTGTAGTGTTTGATTTGCCCGATTGTGAAGGGACCTTGCCAAGTGAAACCACACCCAATCCTTTTGACCTCTACACCTCCATCTTAGAACCTGAATTGATTAATATCCATGCTTTGTTTGAGGTGTCAGAGAATTTTGATTTTCACTTGATTAAGGATATTGACGCTGGGAATATTTTGGATGATGAACCCGTAGATTTGGCTGAGTTTGTCTCTTCAAATCATTATCCCGAGTCATTAAATGTTTTTCCCGAACCACATATGCGTCCGGACTTTGAAGAGAAATGCATGGATGTGCTAAATTTTGAGGAGAATATTGAGGATAGTTTTGAGGATGAACCAGTTTTGCTTGATGAGTCGGATTTTCCAATTCATCCTATCCCTTCCACTGACTGTATGCACCCTCCTGAACCTTTAACCGATAACCTTCCTCAATCACTTCCCCCCACCCTTTCCATCGTTCCAACCATGCAAGAAACCGTCTCACTTTCATTTCGTATGTCTGGTTTACCAAGTTCGGCGAACCCA
Source organism: Agapanthus africanus (assembly GCA_030015575.1). Taxonomy (NCBI): domain Eukaryota; kingdom Viridiplantae; phylum Streptophyta; class Magnoliopsida; order Asparagales; family Amaryllidaceae; genus Agapanthus; species Agapanthus africanus. Next base: position 254,079,028 of record JASDDO010000031.1, on the reverse strand, counting down.
TGGTTTCTCACGAATCTTGAGGGATTTGACCCCATTTCTCGACGGATAAATATATTAGCACAATCGCTTTTCACACATCGGTCATCACAAATTGTGCTAATCTATTTACTCCATTTGCACCCTCAAGTTCGTATTCCACTTCTTTTTCCCTTCCGCCATTTTTCTTCCTCTTATATACCGAGACCGTATCCCGCTTCTCTTCGCATACGGTCTCGCGTATTGTCCATCTCTTTTCTCTACGCCTTCTTTCCCCAACCAGCACATTATAGAGACAAATTCTTTGAATGGTTGGTACTCACTTTTGGCCTGTGTAAGGCCTTGTATAGCTTGATATTGTTCTTTCCCCCCTAATCCTGAACTTCAACGCTTAACAGTGGAAACACTGTTTTACTTAAGTTTGGGGGGGACACCTTTTTTGTATATATTTTTGGTTTTCCTTTTTGTATATAATTTGTTTTTAGGGGGAGCGCCGACAATTTTGACCCTCTTGGTATAGCCTGACAGTGAGGGCACTGTCAAATTTAAGTTTGGGGGTGTGCTCGGTAAGCTTTCTTCCTTCGCATTCATCTGTATATTTTGCATTTGCATACCTTATTAAAAACCCACAAAAATCGAAAATTTTCCAAAAATATAAAAACTTTGTCGTCAAGTTAGCTAATAGGGTAACTTAGATCTTTTTTCCGAAAGATTAGTTGATATGATAGAAATAACTAAATTCTAGGCTTAGGAATTGAAAACCCTAAAAATAACCCTCATTCTGTTTAAACTTGGTAAGTATACGTCCTTACAGTTTTTTTTTGAGAAATAAGTAATCTTGAGTTCAGTTCTTTAGTTAAGTCAAGATGAAGGGAAAGTATTGATGCTTTACTGGAGGATAAGTCTGAAAAATAGTTTTTTTTCTTGAGTTCAAATTTAGAAAGTATATACCCTACAACTGCACCTACACGTACCTTGAAACTTGGGATAGTAGAGGATACCTAGAAATACTCTTGCCTGAAAGCCTAGTATGAAAGAAAAAACGGTATTCAAAGCTAAACACCAAAAGAGCATGTTGAAAAATATATCCGGTCTTGAAAAAAAAAAGAGAAAAAAGAAAAAGAAAAAGAAAAAAATAGAATAAAGTCAAGACCTGGAAACTGCTATTTACGCTTTAATGTTCACACATTCAGTAATCGGCCGTTAGTGCCTCAAGAAGCATTAATAGTCGCATGAAAGGTGTGTGAGCAAATCCGTCCATCCTTAATGAAAAGAAGTAGTATTAGGTATTAGGGCAAAGGTATTATAGCTTGAATTGAATTCTTAAGTGTAGGGGTGCAAATATACACACACGTAGGGGTATACAATCGATGTTTGGATAAAAGATAGAAATAAATAATAAGACTTGTGTTTTCTGTAAAGTTGATAAAAATTCCTGATTTGAGGCCTCACTTTAGAAGGAAAACTCAGAAGAACCAACATCTTTCTAAACTTTTTTGGAACGTATATGATCTAAAGTTAAATAGATAGGAGGTGCGAAGCATTAGGGTTGGATATTTCTAACTTAGGATAATAGAGTTTCTAACGTAAATACTAAACTGTAGGAGTAGAATCAATGTTAACTTATGACACTGGCTTGACGGGATTTTGTGGGTAGTATCCGCTGAAAACCCTAAGGAGACAACACTCCTTCTACTAGGGACACCTAGAGGTTTAACGGCTTGTTGCACGTGCTCAGTGCAATCGCGTTCCCTGCGAAAGTGCGGTTAGGATTTTATTTTTGTGAATAAATGGTTTTGCTCGGGACGAGCAAAAGTTAAGTTTGGGGGTATTTGTTCATAACAGAATACGGCATTTTATACCGCCCATTCTTATGCTCGTGTGCTTATAGGTAGGTACTTTTAATCCGTGTTTGTTACATATTTACAGAGTACAGGTTTTCAGTCCAAATATTGCAAATCAAGACAAATTCTCCACAGTTACACCAAAAGCAGAACATTCGTCACAGCAGATAAAAGCCGGGTTCCGGTCATCCATATCCGTCCAGTGCCGAGTACCAGTTCCAGAGACAAGACATATGACAGTGGTCATTCGTGTCTGGGACAAGCAAAGAGCACGAGGGGGGCAGCACAAGAATCAATGGGTGCGCGGAGCTCGAGAGAGATAGAAGTCAAAAGTGAAGAAAAGATAACAATCTTGGACTAAGAATTCTGAAGATATTCTGGAATGATTATCAGAAAATACATGTACCAGACAACAGGGGACAGCAGACCAGGGACTTACAGAAAAGCCCATGCCCTGAACCCTCTATAGTGCGGCGGATCTACGGCCAATAGGGGGTATTGGCCGCGGATCCGCGGCCTCACTGACTCCTTGTCGTGTCGTTTTTTGGGGGTATTTTGGGGACTTCATATTGTGGCAGATTCTTGCCCTAGATCTTCAACCCTCTGCCTATAAATACTCCAGAATTGAGCTAAGCCAAGGGGGTCATTCTTTGTTCTTCTTTCTTTTTAGGATTTAGTCTTTTTCTTCTTCTTCTTCATTCTTTTTCCATGAAAATTGTAGTGAGAGCTTTTTGAGTGGGAGATCAATGAAGATGAGGGCTTTTTGTATCATTCTCTTTTGTTTCTTCTTCCCCTTGAGATTCTTGCTTTCTCTTGATCATTCAACCTCTTCATTGAGCTTGAATGGTTAAGGGTTAGTTATTGATCTCAAGGGTCGTATTTTCTTATGGAATTAGCGCTTCATTTCACATGTGTTCTCTACCCTTCTCTTGAACTTGCAACCTCTTGATTGAGCTTGCAAGTTTAAGGGTTGGCTATTGATCACATGCTTGTCTTGAGTTCTAGTTTCTTGTTCTTTTTATCGCTTTTTATTACTTGCTTATTATTATCTTGCTTTACTTTCTTGCAATTTAATTCATGCACTTAATTACTTGTAATCTTTTCTTTTCTTTGTTCTTTTCTTTTGCTCTTTGTTGTTCATTTTGTGAATGTTGTAATTATTATTGTTAAGAAGAAATACGATATTATAAGTTAAAGATTTTCTTTTCTCTTTTCCTTTTCCCGTTATTTTCCATTGAACTCCGCCCAAACCATACGCAAGCGCTCCGTTAGGCACCCTACCCTAACAAGGTAACGGTGATTCCTAACCGCGACCGGTTGCGTTCGGTTTGGCTGGAGGCGAAAGCAAGAGACAAGAACGGAAGGACAAGGGTAAATAAGCCGTATTCAATGAATACCACGCTTAAATCCTCTAATCCACGTTGTTGCCGATTGCTCTAGCTTCAATTGGTCAAGACTCGGCTCAAAGGTTTCGAGTACGGATTTCTTTAGCTTATAATCTCGTATCTTTTTCTTAACAACATTATACTTGCAAATAATACACATAGGATAGTCTCAAACATACACAAATTCTTTATTGACTCGTCTAAGACAAGAACGGAAATACAACCATCTCCCTGTGGATCGACCCGTGCTCAAACGGCTAGCTGCATAGCGACACCGTCTTGATTGCGGTTAACTTTAATTCTTTCAATCAGGCGTATAGCACCCCCGCAGTTCGTGGTGATGTATACGAATACGTATACGCACATTTATTGATTATATTTTTTTTGAGTTTATTGATGATAAATATGGATGGTTTAGTATCGCGAAACCCTAGAGTAGTGGTCGCACTATTCATGCACACACTCACCCATACTTGCATACATTCTTCTTCCATTTGTGTTTTCGGGAATATATAGTTATGTGTTCACATGGGTATGCGACTATGTGTTCACATACGGATTTGAGGATGATACTTAGGTTTGAGATGAGTCGATGAGATTTGTGTTGAGGTTGTGATATCGGTGCTATGGCAGGATTCGTATTTGAGATACGTCCTGATATTATAGCGGGTCTTTGAACGACGATACGGGTGAATAGTGCTATAAACAAAATGGTTGACATGTGATCGTGATATGAGATATGATATGCTAGGATATTGATATTAGGCCGTATTGGGCGATCTATACCCTTGATGATGCTATATGCTGACGGTATCGGTTTGTACGAGATTGTCGATCTGTAGTCAGATCATGTGTATATTGAGGATATTCGTATTGTACTAGACATAGGTCAGTACCCTAGACTATGATCTTGAATAAAGAGGATACCAGAGGAATGATGTGAGGAATATGATATTGACCCGTACCCAGATTTGGGGATGCCGTACGACGGATTTACGTACGAGCTATATCTTGATGATTGATCCGCACTCTTGACTTGGGATGTTTGATTGTAGATATGGTATCGGATATGATATTATTGAGGCGGGATCACCGACTAATATATATACAGGTATGTATATGGATCGACTCAGATGTTAGGTGGTTTCCTTACCTGTAGTCCAGCTTGTTAGCTTAGCCCCTTAGTTTAGTTTAGTTGTTAGATTAGATTCGATTCTTGCCTACTTCAAAAACTAACGAATCGTGGGTATTTTAAAAGACAGCCCAAGGGATCCTACGGATATTTCAAAAGACGTATCTTTTCATAAAAAACACCGTAGCCCCTATTTTCAAAACCCCATGATTCGTGTTATTTCAAAAGGCACCATTTGTAGGACTTATATTAGATTAATGCAGGTTAGTTACAGTTGCGTCTTGTATTCAGCTCCCGCTTATTATTGTGGTTCGCATCGCATCGCATACTTATGTTATAATTTCTTATTGCAATGTTGATATCATATTGTTAGGACACCAGCACCATTACCGATGATGCGTATGTACCACGTACACTTACTTGCCGGCTCACACACATCTTCATTGGTAATTGCCATGTCACGTACACCTTAGAAAAGATTATTGCTTGACTTAGCTTGTTAGTTAGTAATTTGACATGATATTAGTGTACCTACCTTATATGCCAGCTTAATATTGTAGTTATTACTTGCCACTTCATGCATACTGTTATTCATTGTTATGCCTATATTCATGGTTTTACATGCTATTGATGATTTGGATTCGGATTTCCATGAGATTTTCTGGATTTGGGGGGAAAACCGCAAAACTTATATAAACTGATTTCTCTCCTTTTAAATAAAAAGTGAGGTTTTTCCCAAGATGTATGAGTCGTCCACCATGAGTTTGCTGATGGATTTCGAGACCCGATTCGAGGAGACGGATGAACCGTTTCGGGTACATGGTGGACCCGGTAAGGTACCCCGGGGCAAGAAGCGCGTGATGATGACGATGTGAGCCTGGCAGGGGAGCACTACCTACCGGTGATTTTACCCGGCGCGTCGGATATCCGGAGGATACCGTCGTGGTCTTGAGATGGATAGTAGGGGCCGGTCTGGACTGACGGCGCCCTAGATATTGTGATTGAGACATTGAGATTTCGAGATATTGAGGTATAGAGACAGTGATACAGAGATATCGAGATATTGGGATTACGTTTTGTGCCGATGCTAGGCACTGTTTTATGCTGATTTCATTTATGATATCTCATTTTAAAAATACAAAGGAAATCTCACTAAATTATGAAAACAGTTTCTTCATTTACATGTATTCTGTTTTCATGCATTCATACCTCATTCATATGATATATTGCTACCTGAGGCACTGACACGGGCACATGAGATTACACTCGGGTTAGATATTTACCCTAGCCTTGTTATAGGTTGCATGTTATATATATATATATATATAATTGAGGATTTATTATGATCATTGACCTAGGTTGCATTATTTATGCGATTTCTTTTCGTAGATGTTTTTCTATTCACGAGTTGGCAACTCACCCTCGTTGTGCCCCAGTTTCTTGCAGGTTTGCCGTACAGGTTTCTTTACGGCTTGCGGGAATAGTTTTCTTCGGGTGATTTGCTAGTAGGTGGGTTTACTTGTATCGTACCCCCCATTATATAACTTGTATATTATTACTCTGTTGTATCTAGAAGTTCCATCAACCAAACATGTATTTATTTTGAGATAGAGACCAGTGATGTTATTCCTTCGACCTTAGAGTCGCGCGTTATATTTCTGTGGTTTTCTTGTGGTTTTGAGTTTTCTTTGAATTTTAATCCTCGCCGTTGGCGTTGTATATTATATTGCTTGTGTGGTTGTGACCGTCGATTGACGAAGAGCTAGCTCCCGCTTGGGGATGCCTTTTTATTGATTTCGTATACTATTCATGTTGTATCCCGTTTGGGAGCCAGTATTTACAAAGGAGACTCTGCCGAAATTTTCAGGAAATACTTGATGTTTTTTAAAACCGCATAACTCGGCTTATGCTATTAAAACTACTTGATTTTAAATTGGTTTTCCTTCACTCTACTACTTTTCTTGGTTTGGATTACTGGGTTTTCGGTTTACTTAGATTACGTACGCCTCGAGACGTTCGTAGTTTAAGTGCCGGTCATGTTCCGTACTTTCGGGTCGTGACAAGGATGGACCCAAGGAGGGGAGCACAAGTAACCGGGTTGTGGGGTTCAGTGGGAGGCCATCTCGAGGAGTCGAGACCGGGTCTCCTAAACACCAGAATTGGTAAGGTCTCTTGCCGCTCTCGTAGGGGTCCAGGGTGTGGGCTTGGCTATTCATCGCGACTGTGGAATCCGTATTTTCTATTGTTGGCTAAATACTAAATACGGACGTCCTAGTATATCCCACATTATATCTATGTTTCTGCTGCGATATCTGTGATGTGATCATTAGATATGTTCTGTGATAAATACAGTATATAGTATATATGATATATTATATAGGCGTTACTTATGTTTTACACCCGCGCTAGCCCTGCCCTGCTCTGCCGTTAGTTACCTAACCTAACGGTGCACGAGGGGACATCGAGGCGAATGCGGATGGCATAAGTGTACGTCGTATTTATCTGTGATGTTTAGGTGACTTAAATGATGGGACTTCATTAATGTGATTAATGAAAGAAAAGAAACCTAAAACATGTTGTAGAATCAAATTTTTCCAAAAAGGGTAGCTACAGTCTTCCTTTGCATAGTGGTATATATGATATACCCTGCACCTTATTCGATGGGGAAGGAGCCGAGATCCCTCATCGGGAGTGACCTTTTTAGCAAAACTGGCAGATGCTATTTGGTTTTTGATTGCTTTTGGAGATTTGCTTTGCACAGTGATATATATGATATATCCCGCACCTTATTCGATGAGGAAAGAGCCGAGATCCCATCACCGGGAGTGACCTCTTTAGCAAAACTAATGAAAGCCTCAAAATCACTCCATTTCAAAATTCACTTGATTCTACAACGATATCAAGTTCATTACGCAATAGGTTTTCAGAAAAACCTGTCGTAGCCCTCCGTCATTTCAGATAAGTCCTGCTTAGTATTCGTGCTGCGTTTGTTGACCTTGTCAAGGCGCAGTGTGCGGTAGCTGACCAGTATTTATCTGCTTATGCATATGATGCAGATTGGATTAGGGTAGTCGTACGGCCTTGTTGACCTTGTCAAGGGTCGTACGGGTGGGTTTAATTCAATCAAGAAGTGACGAGTTGAACTTGACTTACGGTCTATGGTTTGTTGAGCTTGTTAAGATCATAGATCGTTTGGGGCAAAATATTATCGGGAATTTCAAGTGTTGAAATTTGCAATGAGATTGCATACCTTCTATGAGATAGTTGGATCCCGATACCCACTGCGAGAAATTGTTACTCCCGGGAGAGTTTTACACAGGATAATTAGCCGATCAAGTAGGTGTCTAGAAAGGTGTCAACGGGGTTACGCCTCTGGGAAAACGAGGTTTACTTTAATTAGGTCCGTGCGAAAGCACGGGGAACCTCCCTCAAAGTACTGACACTGGCCTGGCAGAAAGATCGGCGAAGTTGTAGAGTGTAATTAATCCCGGCTAGTCTTTCCTTTTAGGGTTTGAAGGAAGATTTGATAAAAACAGTGGGAGTCATCCTGATTAGATAAGATGATAACCAATCTGATCTTGCAAGAGCATACGCTAAAGTGTTTTCTTCTCTCTCTCTCCAGGTAGCGACCATGTCATGCCTTAATCAAGATAATAATATAGATGTATTGACCGAACCCGCATGTTATACTGTGCTGGGGAACGTTGGTTCCGTTATATCTTATAAGAGTTATAGGACCGAACAGGACATAGAGGAATACCAGGATTCCCATGCCACCCGAATGAAGAAAGTACATGATGATGCATTTTCTTCGGGTGTGTTCGTTACAGAGAACTGTTTCTCCATTTGCCCTACGTCCTGGGTATTGGATACAGGGTCAGGATCCCATATATGTAATCAGTTACATGGGCTTAAGAAATGTAGAGAACTTGGAGAAGGTGATAAAGACAAAAGAGTTGGAAATGGTGCAATTGTTGCAGCTAAAACCGTCGGGGAATATCACCTAGTATTGCCAACTAGTAATACATTGATTCTGAACGAATGCTATTACATGTCGAACCTAATATGCAACATTATATCGGTTTCTTTGTTGAGTAAAGAGGGATATAATTTTGTATTACAGGATAATGTTATGAACATTTTCCTTAACCAAAAGTTGGTTGGATCAGGCACGTTGTGCAATGGCATTTATGTTCTAAATCAATCAACAGTTCTGAGCATAACAAACACACACAAGAGGAAGAGTTCAGAACTGAATGAATCCTTCTTGTTGCATTGTAGACTGGGTCACATCAATGCGACACGACTAGCTAAGTTGCATAAGGATGGATATTTGAAACCGTTCGAATTTTCATCTTATGACACTTGCCAGTCATGTCTCAAAGGAAAGATGACCAAAACTCCGTTTACGGGACACGGAGAAAGAGTTACTGAACTCTTGGGACTGATACATAGTGATGTATGCGGTCCCATGTCTACACATGCCAGGGATGGTTCTTCGTACTTCATTACATTCACTGACGATCTCTCTAGATTCGGATATGTGTTCCTGATGAAACACAAATCAGAAGCTTTTGAGAAATTTAGAGAATATAAACAAGAAGTCGAGAACCAAACCAGAAAAAGTATTAAAATCCTTCGATCTGATCGAGGAGGTGAATACTTGAGCAATGAATTCCTGGACTTCCAAAAAGAGAATGGGATTCTCTCTCAGCTGACTCCTCCATATACACCACAGCACAACGGTGTATCGGAACGGAAGAACCGCACCCTATTAGATATGGTGCGCTCTATGATGAGTACAGATGAGTTACCTATTTCCTTCTTGGGATATGCGCTGGAGACAGCAGCATACCTATTGAATCAAGTTCCATCTAAATCTGTACCTACCACACCATATGAGATATGGAGTGGAAAGAGGCCATATCTTAAACGAGTTAAGATATGGGGTTGTCCGGCCTATGTCAAAAGACAAATCCGGACAAACTCGAGGCACGGTCAGTTCTTTGCAAGTTTGTGGGATATCAAAAGAACTCATATGGGTATTTTATCTACCACAGTGAGGAACAAAAAGTGTTTGTTGCTCAACATGCCACCTTTTTAGAAAAGGAATTTCTTGTAAAAGAAATTAGTGGCAAAGTGGTGGAGATGGAAGAGGTTCTAAATACACAAACCGCGACTGAAGATTTAGTGGAACCAGAGGATTCAGTAGCTCCCAACGAACCTCAGCCTCTCCGCCGATCTAGTAGGGTTTCTCACCCACCTGAGAGATACTACGGTTTTCTCATGGATGGTGGGAGCGAGGACTGCATCATGGAGGATGATGACCCAACTAGCTTCGAGCAGGCCATCACGAGTGGGGACTCAGTGAAATGGCTGGATGCTATGCGGTCCGAGATGGAATCCATGTACACCAACAAAGTATGGACTTTGGAAGTTGCTCCACAAGGGGTAAAACCCATTGGGAGCAAGTGGATCTTCAAGAAAAAACTTGGCGTAGATGGGAAAGTAGAGACTTTCAAAGCTAGACTTGTTGCAAAGGGTTTTCGTCAAAGACCAGGTGTGGACTATGACGAGACCTTTTCTCCAGTGGCTATGCTTAAATCCATCCGTATCATGCTTGCCATCGCTGCATATCATGATTACGAAATCTGGCAAATGGATGTTATGACCGCCTTTCTAAACGGTGATTTAGCAGAGTGCGTGTACATGACTCAGCCAGAGGGCTTCGTAGATAGTGGGAGCAGCGGGAAGGTGTGCAAGCTGCTTAAATCCATTTATGGATTAAAGCAAGCATCGCGGAGTTGGAACATCTGCTTTAACGTCGTTATCTAAGAGTTTGATTTCGTCAAAAACGTAGATGAACCTTGTATCTACAAGAAGGTAGCAGAGAGTAAGGTTGTCGTCCTCGTATTGTACGTTGACAACATACTCTTGATAGGAAATGGCATTCCTATGCTGCAATCGGTCAAGCTCTTCTTATCACAAAGATTCTCAATGAAAGATCTTGGTGATGCCTCCTGCATATTGGGAATTAGGATCTATAGAGATAGATCCAAACGGATATTGGGATTGTCCCAATCCAAGTACATTGACACCATACTAAAGAGGTTCAGTATGGAAGAATCCAAGCGTGGGAACTTACCCACGATCTCTGGAGTCACTCTCTCCAAAGAGATGTCTCCCAAGACTGATTTGGAGAGAGCTCGCATGCAAGGGATACCCTATGCTTCGGCTGTAGGCTCTATCATGTACGCAATGCTATGTACCAGACCCGATGTAACATACTCACTAAGTGTAGTGAGCAGGTATCAAGATGATCCTGGAGAGAGTCACTGGACAGCTGTGAAGAGCATTCTCAAATACTTGCGAAGGACTAAAGAGATGCTCTTGGTGTATGGTAACGGAGAACTCCAAGTGGAGTCCTTTACCGATTCGAGCTTCCAGAGTGATAAGGACGACTCTAAGTCGCAGTCGGGATTTGTCTTTACCCTTTACGGAGGGGAGGTTAGCTGGAAGAGTTCCAAGCAGGAAACCGTGGCAGACTCGACGATGGAGGCTGAATACATCGCTGCCAACGATGCTGCCAAAGAGGCTGTCTGGATCAAGAAGTTCATTACTGAACTTGAAGTGGTTCCATCCATTGAGAATCCAATACCTTTGTATTGCGATAACAATGGAGCGGTGGCTTTAGCCAAGGAACCCAGGTCCCATCAGCGATCCAGGCATATTCTGAGGCGGTATCACCTGATCCGGGAGATAGTTGATCGCCGGGAGATCGAGGTCAGGAGAGTTGACACGAAGAATAACACAGCTGATCCACTCACGAAGGCCATTCCCTAGATACAGTTTGAGAGACTCTTCGGGATGCTCAGTAAGCGATACTACAGCAGCTGGCCCTAGTGCAAGTGGGAGATTGTTAGTTGTATGTATGCCCTAGAGGCCAGTATTGTACAGATGATGTATATTATATTGGATGTTTGGACATATATAGAGATGACTTTCTTGCTCGATATGATAGTATGCTATCCGGTTGCTCTTTATCTTAACATGTATACTTGTCTCTTTATACTGTCTTATAGTTACATGTTGGTAAAGCCCTTAGGATGTGTACTTGACTACCTGGACTATGATGCGGATCATACTAGTGGGGACATGGTAGTCCATAAGTACATCCTTCAAGGTCCCTAGTCGTGGGTGTTTCGAGACGGGGAATCGATATACCATTGTAGACTAGCGTATACGCTTCTCGACCCATGAGATGGGCGATGGATGATCCCATATCCATTGGTGTTTGACATCAGAGATGGTATACGGGTGCTCAGTGGAGACTGGGTACACTGGACGGACTCGCCGAGAACTCCCAGATGGTATTATACCTCTTGTCAGATGGCGGTTCTCAGGTGACACTGGTGCGGGTTAGTCTGTAGACCCGAGATCGTCATAGAGTCTTGTGTGATTCCCACTGTGCTTTGATTTCCACCTTACCACCTCCATGAGGGCGTGCAAAACGGTGGTTTTTGGGTACAGTCCCGAGTCACCTGGAGACAATGAGCGATAGGAGGGGTTTCTTCTCTCCCGGTATTGGGGGTTGATGTTGCGCTGTGCTCGATTGGCCGTAACAGGGAAGTCCCTGGCCAGGGCTGATTAGAGATTTACTGGTAAGTGTTACCAGTAGTTTCTCGACCCGTTATGAGCCTCACATCGGCATGACTTATCGGTTATTGGGGTCTGACGTTTACCACCCGTAGACTTGATATGCGACATATCAGACGAGGAGACCGGACTTCACGGGTAGCGTTGCCGGTTGGCTCGACGGGAGTTGTAGCAGGTTTCCTTGTTTTCTTCTGATCGCTCAATACCCGGGTGGCCGTTCCGTTTAGCCGACCGCTTGCGGCTTGGGGGTGCTTGATATGATCATCACCCACTGCCGACGTATTGACGAGTCTTAGAGTCCCACAAAGGAGTTACCTAGTCCAGGCGAAACGTTGTGGTGCGCGTATGCGATATGCGCATGAACCCGGTTAAAATGCACGTATGAGATACCGTATATTAATCGGGCGGCTTGCTTTTGGTTGGGTCGTATGTGATATGGCCGGATTGATAAATCAAGTGTTGATTTATCATTTAACCATTAGATTCTCACTAGAAATCCTTTCTTGTATTTTTGGGATGTATGCATGCATGTATGCATTCTTTCTTGTTTCATGCACATATGGATGTGCATGCACACATACATTCATACATCATCCTTCATGGTTGTATATACAAAGAAAATGGTGGCAATATAAGACTCACACCATGGTTTTATATATATGAATTATTATTGCATTTGATTTAAAACAAAAAGAAAAAGAAAAGGATAATTCATGGTTTCTTTCTACACTCTTCTTTGACCTAACCATGCTCACCCACCATTTAACCATGGATTAACTTTCCTTTTAGGTTTTAACTCAAGTTCAATAATATATTTATTCTTTGACCATGGTTTGAGATAAGAGAAGAAAAATATATATAGATATATTTTCTATTTTCTCATGAGGTTTTATCTTTTCTCTTGTTCTAAAAGGCCACCATCTTCTTCCTCCTCCATTTTTTGCTCTCTAGATTTCTCTAGTGAGCAAACTCATCAAGTTAGGATTTTGAAGTGAGAAAAGCCACCACAACATCATTCTACACAAGTCTTGCCCACTTGTTTAGAGTGTTAGCTTCATTCTCTTCTCTTGATCAAGTGAAGTTGCAAGCTTGGACAAAGCGGACTCCGGGTTGATCATCGTGGACCTCGAGGAGTTCAAGCGGACTTTTTCCAAACCCCAAGTAGCCGAGGAGTCTATCGTAGGGAGCTACAAAGGTTGTACTCTCAAAACTCTTGCTTAATCTACTTGTGCTGAAGTGTAGTTTTTGAAACCCTAATTTTTCTAGGAATGATTCTTTGTATGCTTACTTAGCACCCTAAAATTTTAATCTTTGGTACATGTGATGCTTCCAAACCCTTCATGAGGTGCTAGGTAAACCCAACATATGCTACATGGTTTGTTTCTACTTTAATGTGTGCATGTGTTTCTTTTAGCCTATCACCTTTACACATTAGTGGAGCCCTTAGGATCTTTGCTTGATTACCAGCGTTGTGATGGCAGTCACACTCGTGGGGGCAGAGTAATCCACAAGCACATCCTTATGCAGGTCCATAGTCGTAGGACTATCGAGACAGGGCATCGATACTCCGGAGTAGACTAGCGTATGCGCTTCTCATCCCAGCCTGGGAGACGGTCTGTCCCACAGCCTTCAGTACGTCGTACTTGAGATAGTATGCGGGTGCTCATTAGGTTACGAGTACACTGGATAGGACTCGTCGGGAACTGTTGGTTGGTATTATACCTATCGTCAGTTATCAGTTCCCAGGTGATATGAGTACAGCTTAGTCCGTTGACTTGACACTGTCACTTCGCCTCGAGTGTGTTCCCACTGTTCTTTGATTACTACCCTACCACGGCTCAAAGGAGTCATGCAAACAGGTAGTTTTTGGGTGCAGTCCCGAAGCACTTGATGGCAGTGACAGTTAGACAGGATTCGTCTCTCCCGGTATTGGGGGTTGATATCGCGCTGTGTCTAGGAGAGCCATTTCACAAAGTCCCTGGCCAGGGCAAGCGAGATAGACTGGTAGGTTTCCAGTGTTATCTCAGGGTGTTCTGGGCTACACTCCGACACGACTTGTACCGCTATTAGGGGACTGACGTTTACCGCCCCCCTAAGCCCACTATGTGATACTCTTAGTGTTGGAGATGGTGCCCTCAGAGTCAATTATTGGATCACAGGCACGTGATTGCAATGATTTAGGGAGGACTTATCCCTGTAGGACATTCTTACTCGAGATGATAGTATGCTATCTGGTTTACCTTTATCATCGTGTACTGCTTCAGGTGACCTTACAGGTCGCTTTTACACGCTGATAGAGCCCCTAGGATTCTTGCTTGACTGCCAGCAGTATGATGGCGATCATATACGTGAGAGCTGGTGGTCTATAAGCACATCCTTAAAAGGTCCCTAGTCGTGGGAGTTTCGAGACAGGGCATCGATTCTCCATAGTAGACTATGTAAGTCCATGCTACCTTTCCCGATACTTTCGGGCATGCGGAATTTGATAAAAAACGATTTTCTTAGAGGTGGTAACATGGACTTAAAACCCGGATCTTTGTTAAACATCTAACTAACAACCTAACTTCGAGTTGCTAACTACTCGGTTACGGGGTTATACCTTTCTTTTTCTCGAACTCTTTCGTCTTCAAGCCTCGATGGTCGTCGGGATCGCCTTCACTCCGTCGTCTCCTTGCGCCGAAGATAGATCCACCTCGAAAGCTTCTATCGTTGGCTTCTTCTTCGGTCTTTGAAGAAACTAGTTCACTTGGTTTGCTAAACCTTGTGAACTAGAGTGTGTAGAGAAGAGTTTGTATGGGATTCTATCTATGGTTCTTGGTTCTCAACTCATGAGACAAGTGAACCATAGAGTCAAGAGAGGGAGAGCAAGAGGAGGAAGATGAGAGCTCAAGAACAAGAGAGAGAATGAGCATCCAAGAATGAGAGAAGACTTTTCTCATTTGGCTCTCATAATCCAAAACAATCATAACACATCATATCAATCAAGTATTATGTGATGGTTTAAGCAACCATAGCCATATCATTTTATGCACTCATTTTGCACAAAAGAGCAAGCAAGCAAAAGTCTTTGCGATGAAATGATAGCTATGGTTATCATGATGGTCAACTAGTCAAGCCTAGTCAACCGGTCAACAAAGTCAACAAGTCAACAAAAGTCAACAAGTCAACAAAGTCAACAACTCAACAACCATGTCACCATAATACCTAATTAATATAATTGTTAATCACATATCATATTCTCATTAGGGTTGAGCAAAAAGTCAATAGTCAACTGTCAACGGTCAACAACGCTAATGAGAATCCTCCGCCTCTGTCTCTCCGTCAACTGTGCATACACACCCGCATCCGCGTTCCGAGGAACACGAATACAAACTGGATAAATCCAATCCCAATACATACACTAGGATCTGGCTTAAACCAAAGCCCGCTAGGGTTTACTTTCCGGACACTGTACGTGCACAAGTGCACGGATGTGACCGAACCCTGTCGCAAAACCATGCGACCTGCCGGAAAACCATGCGACCTCTACTCTTTTGCCTAAAGGCGAATAGCTTTCTGTGTGGGACTCTAAAGACTCGACACTACGCTGGCAGTGGGTTTAACCACAGACCGCAAGCGACACTAGCTGTGCGTAACGGTCCCCAGGTAGAAGCCGACAAGAAGACTGACGAGGTGAAACCCATCTGAACTCCTACTGAGTCTGAATGTGACAATCTCCGTACAGTCCGGTCTGTTCGTCTGATACATCGCATGGCGGGCCTAGGGGGGCGGTAAACGTCAGTCCCCTAATAGCGGTACAAGTCGTGTCGGAGTGAAGCCCAAAACACCCTGAGATAACACTGGAAGCCTACCAGTATATCTCGATTGCCCTGGCCAGGGACTACTCGTGTAATGGCTCTCCTAGACACAGCGCGATGTCAACCCCCAATACCGGGAGAGACGAATCCTGTCTAACCGTCACTGCCTCCAAGTGCTTCGGGACTGCACCCAACTACCACCTGTTTGCACGACTCCTTTGAGCCGTGGTAGGGTAGTAATCAAAGTACAGTGGGAACACACTCGAGACGAAGTGACAGTGTCAAGTCAGCGGACTAAGCTGTACTCATGTCACCTGGGAACTGATAACTGACGATAGGTATAATACCAACCGGTCAGTTCCCGACGAGTCCTGTCCAGTGTACTCGTAACCCAACGAGCACCCGCATACTATCTCAAGTACGACGTACCGACGGCTATGGGACAGACCGTCTCCCACACTGGGATGAGAAGCGCATGCGCTAGTCTACTCCGGAGTATCGATGCCCTGTCTCGATAGTCCTGCGACCAGGGACCCACATAAGGATGTGCTTATGGATTACCCAGCCCCACTAGTGTGACTGCCATCACAACGCTGGTAATCAAGCAAAGATCCTAAGGGCTCCACTAATGTGTATAGGCGATATACTAAAATAAACACATGTACACATTGAAGTAGAAACAAACCAAGTAGCATACTACTATTTTGAGCAAGATTGTATATACAAGGTGAATATCCCAAGCTTCCATTAAGTAATATACAAACTAGTATGACACAGTAATGGCCTCTAGGGCATATACACTAACAATCTCCCACTTGCACTAAGGCCATGTACTGGCGTATCGAAGACCTATCATCTCGATCAGCCGCTCGAACTGAGTCTGGGGCAAGGCCTTGGTGAATGGATCTGCAGTGTTATCTTCTGATTTACTCTCTTTACCTCGATCGCCCGGCGATCAATGATCTTCCTGATCAGGTGGAACCGCCTCAAAATGTGCCTGGACTTCTGATGGGACCTGGGTTCCTTCGCTAAAGCTATAGCGCTGTTGTTGTCACAATACAGCGGTATTGGATCAACACTAGTAGGTGTTAGTGTATATGCCCTAGAGGCCATTACTGTATCATACTAGTTTGTATATTACTTAATGGAAGCTTGGGATATTCACCTTGTATATACAATCTTGCTCAAAATAGTAGTATGCTACTTGGTTTGTTTCTACTTCAATGTGTACATGTGTTTATTTTTGTATATCGCCTATACACATTAGTGGAGCCCTTAGGATCTTTGCTTGATTACCAGCGATGTGATGGCCGTCACACTAGTGGGGCTGGGTAATCTATAAGCACATCCTTATGCAGGTCCCTGGTCGCAGGACTATCGAGACAGGGCATCGATACTCCGGAGTAGACCAGCGCATGCGCTTCTCATCCCAGTGTGGGAGACGGTCTGTCCCACAGCCGTCAGTACGTCGTACTTGAGATAGTATGCGGGTGCTCGTTAGGTTATGGGTACACTGGACAGGACTCGTCGGGAACTGACTAGTTGGTATTATGCCTATCGTCAGTTATCAGTTCCCAGGTGACATGAGTACAGCTTAGTCCGCTGACTTGACACTGTCACTTCGCCTTGAGTGTGTTCCCACTGTACTTTGATCACTACCCTATCACGGCTCAAAGGAGTCGTGCAAACAGGTAGTGGTTGGGTGCAGTCCCGAAGCACTTGGAGGCAGTGACGGTTAGACAGGATTCGTCTCTCCCGGTATTGGGGGCTGACATCGCGCTGTGTCTAGGAGAGCCATTACACGAGTAGTCCCTGGCCAGGGCAAACGAGATATACTGGTAGGCTTCCAGTGTTATCTCAGGGTGTTTTGGGCTTCGCTCCGGCACGACTTGTACCGCTATTGGGGGACTGACGTTTACCGCCCCCTAGGCCCGCCATGCGATGTATCAGACGAACAGACCGGACTGTACGGAGAATGTCACACTCAGGCTCAGTAGGAGTTCAGATGGGTTTCGCCTCGTCGGTCTTCTTGTCGGCACTACCTGGGGACCGTTACGCACAGCTAGTGCCGCTTGCGGTCTGTGGTTAAACCCACTGCCCGCGTAGTGTCGAGTCTTTAGAGTCCCACACAGAAAGCTTTTCGCCTTTAGGCAAAAGAGTAGAGGTCGCATGGTATTGCGACAGGTCGCATGGTTTTGCGACAGGGTTTGGTCACATCCGTGCACTTGGGCACGTACAGTGTCCGGACAGTTTACACTAGCGGGCTTTGGTTTAAGCCATATCCTAATGTACCTTTTAGGATTGGATTTATCCAGTTTGCATTCGTGTTCCTCGGAACGCGGATGCGGGTGTGTATGCACAGTTGACAAGGAGGCAGAGGCAGCGGATTCTCATTTGGGTTGTTGACAGTTGACCGTTGACTATTTGACTTTTTGCTCAACCCTAATGAGAATATGATATGTGATTAACTATTATATTAATTAAGTATTATGGTTACATGGTTGTTGACTTTTGTTGACTTTGTTGACTTGTTGACTTTTGTTGACTTGTTGACTTTGTTGACCGGTTGACTAGGCTTGACTAGTTGACCATCATGATAACCATAGCCTTCATTTCATGGCAAAGACTTTTACTTGCTTGCTCATTTGTGTAAAATGAGTGCATGATATGATATGGTTATGGTTGCTTCAACCATCACATAAGACTTTTTTGATATGATGAGTTATCATTACTTTGGATTATGAGAGGGTGAGAGAGAAAAGACTTGCTCATTCTTTCTTGCTCATTCTCTCTCTTGTTCTTGTGCTATCTTGTTTTTGCTCTCACCCTCAACCTCTTGCTCCCTCTCTTGACTCTATGGTTCATATCTCTCATGAGTTGAGAATCAAGAACCATAGATAAAATCCCATTCTAATTCTTCTCTACTCATTCTAGTTCACTAGGTTTAGCAAACCAAGTGAACTAGTTTCTTCAAAGAACGAAGAAGGAGCTAAAGGTTGGAGCTTTCAGGTGGATCTATCTTCGGCGTACGGAGACGACGAGAAGAAGCCAATCGGACCACCATCGGAGCTTGAAGACGAAGGAGTTCAAGACAAGCAAGGTATAACCCCCTAACCGAGTAGCTAGAAACTCATAGTTAGGTTGTTAGATAGATGTTTAACCAAGATCCGGGTTATAGGTCCATGTTACCACCTCGATAAAAATCGTTTTTTACCATATTCCGCATTCCCGAAAGTACCGGGAAAGGTAGCATGGACTTACAGTGGTATCAGAGCCTAGTTAAACTCTATCTAACATGTTAGCAAGTAACTAGAAGATCGATCAAAGAAAATGTCCCGAAAACGAACCCCAAAAATTCGAGTTTCTGTCGATTTTTTTACTGTTCAAAAGTTGATTATTTTAACACCTAAAATCGGCTCAGGGTTTTTAGAAGCCACTGTAGAAAATTGACCAAGTGATTCCCCTAAACGACCGCGGAAACGCGGCAATAGCTTGCTATTGCCGCGGTTCCGCGGCCTCCTTGGCGCCTCTCTGGTGTTTCTTTGCTACAGTGTGCCTTTGGGGGTATTTTGGGAATTTTGGTACATGTATTTTCAACCCAGATTTTCCAGAACGAAAATTTTATTTTGGGGTCCCGAAAATCCGTATTTTTGATCGAACTTCTAAAAGACTTAAGCTAACGGGTTTTTCTGTAATGTGATTTTTGTATTGAACGTCTGCTAATCGCTATATGTCGATTAGTGGGGGTTATACAAATCTGTGATCTGTAATGTGCTGGAATGTGTATATGAATATGTTGGATTGTCGCGGGTGAATAGCCGGGGGTTGTGAGACGAGAGTTTTCTTTTCTTTCAATTCATGTAAATTTGTAAATTGATGTAATAATTATTTGTATGGCCGCACAACCGGGTCGGGGTTGTAGCCGTCATTGTATAATTTCTTTTTACTGTTTTTGCTCCTAGGATAGACCCATGGAGGGGGTGCACAAACTACCGGGTATGCCGAAGTGTCGAGTGGCCTACTCATGGAGATGAGGGAGGTTGCTACGCTTCGGGTACTTGGCGGGTAGTTTGCCGCACCCGTAGGGGTCTTGGGTGGGGTATTGGCTATTCACCGCGACCGTGTAATCTGTCTTTCGTTACAGGCTCGTACGAATTACAGATTCCTAGTATATCCAATGTATTCATCTGTGATCTGAAATGTTTATCATTGCAGTATATCTATATATGATATTATTTAGGCGTTGCTTATGTTTTACAGACGCGCTAGCCCAGCCCCCGCTCTGTCGTTAGTTAAGTAACCTAACGGGTAATGATGGGGCCCAGTGGCGAATGCGAATGGCATAAGCGTACGTCATATTTTGGTTGTTTTCTGCAATGGTAGGATTAAATGATGGGACGCATTAAAAGAACTAATGCAAGAATATCACGCATTAAAAGAACTAATGCAAGATAATAAACCAAGTTAAAGTCGTCGGAACACTTTCGAAAAACCACTCGGTTCTTTTCATAACCAACTTTTAAATGCGGAGCTTGAGCCACTCCTTTTAAAAGCTATCTCGTACCATCGACCAAATTAAGTTCACTACGTTCACGGTCTTGCCAAAACCATCCGTAGCCCTCCGTCGTTTCACATGAATAGTCAATAGTATTCAAGCTGTGTATGTTGGCCAAAGTCAAGGCACATTGATTGGTAGCTATTGGGTGTTCATGTGTAGCATAGATAGATGCGTTGGTTTGGGACAGTCGTACTGCCATTTTGGCCAAAGTCAAGGGTAGGTATGGATGGATCCAAATTAACCTGGATAATGGCGGGTAGAACTTGACATGTGACTTATGATATTTTGGCCAAAGTCAAGGTCATAAGAGCATGGGGCAAAAAAAAATCCACATCGGGAGTTTCATAAGTACTGAAACTTGCTAGATTTGCATACCATTTGTAGTGTGATGATTCTGGTTGGATTCCTTCAGTTTCGTCACGCGATGATATTTGGATCCCGATCCTACTGTGAGTATATGCTACTCCTCGGGAAATTTCTCACTAAACGATCAATGCTATAAACCTAGTAGGTGCCTAGAAAGGTGTTAGCAGGGCTACGCCCCCAGGGAAAAGAGGTTCTTTAATTAAGGAACTTTGCGAAAGCGTTGGAAAACCTCCCTCGAATTACCGACACCGGCCTGGCTGAACGGTTAAGCAAGTATTGTGCGGTGGGATTGATCCCGACTAATTCTTCCTTTATGGTTTGAGGAGGGATTCGAGAAACAGTGGGAGCCATCCTGTTTAGACAAACTAAAAACCACTCTAAACTTGCAAGAGCATCATGCTGAGTGTTTCTTCTTCTCTCTCCTAATTGCAGCGACCAATCAACATGACTGGAATTAAGTTACTCCTAGATAAAAACAAACTGACAGGGCCAAACTACAAAGATTGGCTCAGGAATGTCAAGATAGCAATCACTTACGACAAGCTGGGGTATCTTCTTACCACCAAAGCTCCCCCTGTCCCTGGTCCCACTTCCAGCGTCGCGGATAAGGAAATCCGCAAGACTTGGGAGATTGATAGCGCGAAGGCCAAGTGCCTCGTACTTGCCTCGATGGACAACTAACATCAGAGGAGGCACGAGAATATGGACCTTGAATCCATATTTCTCCATACAAAAGAACTGTATGGAGAGCAATCACGTATCGCAAGATAGGAAGCGTCGAAAAAGTTGTTTTCGGCAAAGATGGCTGTCGGATCATCGGTAGCCGAGCACGTGCTAAAGATGATCGGCTACATTGAGGAGCTCGCGGACCTAGGGACCACATTGGAGGCTGAACTCTATACGGATATAGTTCTCCAGTCCCTTCCTTCCACTTACGCCCAGTTCATACTGAACTTCAACTTACAAGAAAAAGTGGTTGAACTTTCAGAGCTCCTCAACATGCTGAGGAGCGCAGAGGGCACCCTACAGAAAGGTAGGGAAACATCCACTTTGTTTGTAGGAGGATCATCTTCTTCTAGGTCCAAGGCGAAAGCCAAGGGAAAGAAGAAGAAAGCCCCCGCCAAACCAATGGGCGGTGTTAGTAAAGTGGATACGAAGGGAAAGGCAAAAGCAACAAAGATAGCGGGAAAGCTTGTGGATAAGGAAGAGTGCTTCTATTGTCATAAGAAAGGACACTGGAAGAATAATTACAGGGCTTGGAAAGCCAGGACACAGGAATTGAAGCAAGTTGCAGCTTCAGCTTCAGGTGTGTACGTTATTGAAAACTGTCTTTCAATAAACTCTACTTCCTGGGTATTGGATACCGGATCAGGATCTCATATCTGTAATTCTTTGCAGGCGTTGAGAAACCGTAGTGTTTTGAAAGCAGGTGACATGACCCTCAGAGTTGCGAACGGAGCTAGCATGGATGCTAAAGCCGTGGGGGACTATCACCTGGGAATGTCAGATGGACATGTTTTGGTTTTGCGTAATTGCTTTTTTGTACCCAACGCAACTTGTAATATCATTTCTGTATCTTTAGTTTCTAAAGAAGGTTATGAATTTGCGTTTGTAAGTAATGTTGTAAACATTCACCTTAATCAAGTTTTGATTGGGTCAGGTACATTGAGTAATGGTATATACGTGTTAAACCAACCACAGATTTTTAATGTCCAGAATACATACAAAAGAATGTCTCCAGAAATAAACCAGACTTTCTTATGGCATTGTAGACTGGGTCACATCAATGAGAGAAGATTGACAAAGTTACATACAGAAGGGTATTTGAATGCGTTCGAATATCAGTCGTATGCCACTTGTCAATCCTGTCTCAGAGGAAAGATGACAAAGACTCCGTTTACTGGACATGGAGTAAGAGCGAGCGAGCTCTTGGGACTCGTACACAGTGACGTGTGCGGTCCAATGTCTACACATGCCCGAAGCGGACATTCTTACTTCATTACTTTTACGGATGACTTCTCAAGGTACGGTTATGTCTTCTTAATGAAACATAAGTCCGAGGCCTTTGGAAAATTCCAGGAGTATAAGAATGAAGTAGAGAAACAGATCGGCAAAAGTATTAAGATTCTAAGATCGGATCGAGGTGGAGTGTTGGTTGTATGTATGCCCTAGAGGCCAGTATTGTACAGATGATGTATATTATATTGGATGCTTGGACATATATAGAGATGACTTTCTTGCTCGATATGATAGTATGCTATCTGGTTACTCTTTATCTTAACATGTACACTAGTCTCTTTATACTGTCTTATAGTTACATGTTGCTAAAGCCCTTAGGATGTGTACTAGACTACCTGGACTATGATGCAGATCATACTAGTGGGGACATGGTAGTCCATAAGTACATCCTTCAAGGTCCCTAGTCGTGGGTGTATCGAGACGGGGCATCGATATACCAGAGTAGACTAGCGTATACGCTTCTCGACCCATGAGATGGGCGATGGATGATCCCATATCCATTGGTGTTTGACATCAGAGATGGTGTACGGGTGCTCAGTGGTGACTGGGTACACTGGACGGACTCGCCGAGAACTCCCAGATGGTATTATACCTCACGTCAGATGGCAGTTCTCAGGTGACACTTGTACAGGTTAGTCTATAGACCCGAGATCGTCATAGAGTCTTGTGTGATTCCCACTGTGCTTTGATCTCCACCTTACCACGTCCATGAGGGCGTGCAAAACGGTGGTCTTTGGGTACAGTCCCGAGTCACATGGAGGCAATGAGCGATTGTAGGGGTTTCGTCTCTCCCGGTATTGGGGGTTGATGTTGCGCTGTGCTCGATTGGCCGTAATAGGGAAGTCCCTGGCCAGGGCTGATCAGAGATTTGCTGGTAAGTGTTACCAGTAGTTTCTCGACCCGTTATGAGCCTCACATCGGCATGACTTATCGGGTTATTGGGGTCTGACGTTTACCACCCCTAGACTTGATATGCGACATATCAGACGAAAAGACCGGACTGTACGGCAAGTGTTACTGGTCGGATTCGCAGGAGTGTGAGCGGGCTAGCTCGTCGATCTTCTGATCGCTCAATACCCGGGTGGCCGTTACGTTTAGCAGACCGCTTGCGGCTTGTGGGTGCTTGATATGATCATCATCTGCTACCGGCGTATTGACGAGTCTTTAGAGTCCTACACAGAGGTTTCCTAGCTCAAGCGAAACGAAATAGGAGCGCATATGAGATATGTGCAGGACCGAGAATAATGCGTGTATGTGATACTGTATTCCATTCTCGCGATATATGTTTCGATTGGTTATATTCGATATGACCTAGTTATCGAATCATTGATTCGATAAATCGATGCATTGAATACTAGTCGGTTATGTGCGACATGACCGGATCATTGAATCAAGTGTTGATTTAATGATTTAATGTATAATTATATATTTGATATATTACTTTGCATTAACTAGTATTGGTTCACTTTAAACGGATTTTTCTCACTTGATGTGCACATTGTATATGTGATATGTTTTGTGTACACTTGTATGTATCATGTTGATGATGCATGTTGACTTGACTTTGTGTAAAAGAATTGAACCATGGTTATGAGAGTGGTTAGGGTTTATGATATATTCACTTATTATTTTATCCATTTATTATTTATTTAAATGGATTTATGAAAACAAATTGGTTTCATTTTATAATGAAGAATGGTGAAGCTTCATGAAGCTTTGACCAATGATGCCATTTTGTCTTCATACATAAACCTAACCACTCCCACTAACCATGGTCTATTCTCTACACTTGACCATGGTTATAAGATGATAAGAATTGATTTATTATTCATTTTACACATAACTTATGATAACAATTCTATCATCTTCTTCTTCTTCTTCAAGTGAGAAACCTAGATGCCATTAATGGCAAATTGTGATCTAGTGAGTGAAATCCAAATCTAAAGTGAACCCACCTCCTATTTCTTCACCCTCTACCTCTTGCTAAGTTGTTTTGGGTGTTTTCTTCACAAGTTTCACAACTTTGTGAAGTCGGAGCTTGAGCTTGTGCAACCTCGACGTAGATCGTCTTTGACACGAAGCCGACGACCTATTCCGCACGTTTCTCCGATGAAGCCGTCACGAGAGTCCAAGGTTCAAGATGGACAGCGAGAGGACGCCCTTGCGGAGCCGTGGAGGTGGATATCCGGATCTACAAAGGTTGTAATTTCCGTATACTTATAGTCAAGTGTTAACTAGATTATCTTTTCGCCTAAACCTCTAGTCTAAGATCCGTAGTCTAGGGTTTCTCGGCACCAAATTTTTTAAATTGGCATGTTCGATACCTTGTGAGACCTTACTAGAGTGCCTAGGAACCTTTCACTGGTATCAGAGCCTAGCTAGAGCCTTAGGCGAAGTCCCGACGGATTTTGAAGTCCGATCGAACCCGAAAGTCCAAAATTTCCATGCTCTCTGTACATTTTTGAAAACAGTGAGTTTTTCAACATTAAAAATATTCAGAAAATCAAGCAGGGTTTTATATGAATTACTGTAAAATACGGGGGCCTAATTCGAATAATCCACCGCGGAACCGCGGCACGAGCTTGGCATGTGCGGCGGTTCTGCGGCCGTTTGGTCTTCCCTTGCGTTGACTTTTGTACAGTAATTTATATTTAACAGTGATGTGTTCTCTAGATATTTTTAATAATTATTCAAGAGTTGAATTTTCTGGGGTTGCTTTGGGGATTCGGTGTTTCGATCGGGGTATCAAATTTCGTCTTTTGTGTTTTTCCGGATAATTTATAGAATATGTTAAAAAGTTCGACCGGATATAAATACCCAACTTTTCCCCTGTCAGGAAATTTCCAAGTGTTGGATTTTTCCGTAGTTTAACGACGTTCTAAGTAGTGCAAGTAACGCGATGGTCCCTCTAGAAGACAACAAACCTTAACTCGATTATGTGACCGTCTTGAACTGTCCTTTGAACCTTCGGGTTTGGGGCAGTACGGCGTGCCACATGTGAGGCGTTGGCTTGACCCTTCTACGGCTCGACCGTTGGTACTGAGGCACGAACGGAATGATGTTAGACTTGTTTCATGTGTTGATCTGTATCGGGAAAACTTGGGTGTTTGACTGTTCGATCGAAAAGTTTAACATTTTCTGTTTATCTGGAATGGGATACAATAATTGGAATTCACAAACAGTTATGTGATAACTGAATGAATGTTATAAATCTAGCGGTTTAGTTTCACTTTATATTGAAAAGTGTTTTCGATAATGAGACTAAAATGCGGGATTTATAACTGTTAGGCATGTGATGTATAAGTATTTCATTTAATTAGGCATGCGATGTCTAAAGAAGTTGCGGATTCCAATTGTTGTAGTTTTACACTTTCTTTTCTGTGACCGTAAGTGTAGTATGTTCATATCGCTGGTTTCGTTGCTATACGTCAACGACAATTAGGGTATGCATACTTACTTAAGTTGATGACATGTGATGTTATGTGTTGCTGGATATGTTATATTGGATCGTCGTATTCGAATAGCCGGGGGTTTTATGTGAGATGAGTGTTTTTCATTTTCATTCATGTAAAAACTTGTATGTAATATTTTTTTATTTGGGGCACTTCCAAGTAGCGGAAGATGTCACCTTTTGTATATTATTTACTTTTCCGCATTAGGATAGACCCAAGGAGGGGAGCACAAGTAACCGGGTTCTCGGCTCCAGTGGGAGACCAACTCGAGGAGTCGAGTCCGGGTCTCCTAACCCTAAAATTGGCAGGGTTGCTTGCCGCTCTCGTAGGGGTCTAGGGGTGTGGGATTGGCTATTCATCACGACCGTGGAATCCGTGTTTTATACTGGCTCGTATTGAAAACACGGACGTCCTAGTATATCCAATATTTTATATGTTTATTCTGCTGCGATATCAGTGATGTGATTCTGTGATGGATATAGTATATAGTATATATGATATATTATATAGACGTTACTTATGTTTTACACCCGCGCTAGCCCTGCCCTGCTCTGTCGTTAGTTACCTAACCTAACGGTGCACGAGGGGACATCGAGGCGAATGCGGATGGCATAAGTGTACGTCATATCTATCTGTGATGTTTAGGTATTTTAATGATGGGACTTCATTAATGTGATTAATGAAAGATAAGAAACCTAAGATGTTGTAGAATCGAATTTTAAAATAAAACAGGTAGCTACAGTTCTTGCTTTGCATAGCGGTATATATGATATACCCTGCACCTTATTCGATGAGGAAAGGACCGAGATCCCTTCACCGGGAGTGACTCCTTTAGCAATAACTGGTAGATGCTACACACTCGGTTTGCTTTTGACTGCTTTTAGGGTTTTTGCTTTGCACAGCGATATATATGATATATCCCGCACCTTATTCGATGAGGAAAGGACCGAGATCCCTTCACCGGGAGTGACTCCTTTAGCAAAACTAGAAAAGCCTCAAAATCACTCCATTTCAAAACTTCATTTGATTCTACAACGATATCGAGTTCATTACGCAATAGGTTTTCAGAAAAACCTGACGTAGCCCTCCATCATTTCAGATATAGATTGTTTAGTATTCGTGCTGCGTTTGTTGGCCTTTGTCAAGGCGTAGTGTGCGATAGCTGAATAGTGCTTATCTGTTTATGCATGTGATGCAGATTGTTTCAGGGTAGTCGTACGACCTTGTTGGCCTTTGTCAAGGGTCGTGCGGGTGGGTTTGATTCAATCAAGAAATGACGGGTTGAACTTGACTAGCATCCTGTGATTTGTTGGCCTTTGTCAAGGTCATAGGACACTAGGGGCAAAATATTATCGGGAATTTCAAGTGTTGAAATTTGCAATGAGATTGCATACCTTCTATGAGATAGTTGGATCCCGATACCCACTGTGAGTAAGAGTTACTCCTGGGAGAGTTTTACACATTGCAATTAGCTGATCAAGTAGGTGTCTAGAAAGGTGTCAACGGGTTACGCCTCTGGGAAAACGAGGTTTACATTAATTAGGTTCGTGCGAAAGCACGGGGGACCTCCCTCAAAGTACCGACACTGGCCTGGCTGAAAGATCGGCGAACCTGTAGTGTGTAATTAATCCCGGCTAGTCTTTCCTTTTAGGGTTTGGAGGAAGATTTGATAAAAAGCAGTGGGAGCCATCCTGATTAGATAAGATAATAACCAATCTGATCTTGCACGAGCATACGCTAAAGTGTTTTCTTCTCTCTCTCTCCAGGTAGCGACCAGTTCATGCCTTAATCAAGATAATAAAATGGATGTATTGACCGAACCCGCATGTTATACTGTGCTGGGGAACGTTGGTTCCGTTCTTTCCTATAAGAGTTATAGGAATGAACAGGATATAGGGGAATACCAGGATTCCCATGCCACCCGAATGAAGAAAGTACATGTTGATGCATTTTCTTCGGGTGTGTTCGTTACTGAGAACTGTATCTCTATTTGCTCTACGTCCTGGGTATTGGATACCGGGGCAGGATCCCATATATGTAATCAGTTACATGGGCTAAGGAAAGGTAGAGAACTTGGAGAAGGTGATAAAGACATTAGAGTTGGAAATGGTGCAATTGTTGCAGCTAAGACTGTCGGGGAATATCACCATGTATTACCAACTGGCAATACATTGGTTCTGAACGAATGCTATTACATGCCGAACCTGATATGCAACATTATATCGGTTTCTTTATTAAGTAAAGAGGGATATAATTTTGTATTACAGGACAATGTTATGAACATTTTCCATAACCAAAAGTTGGTTGGATCAGGAACGTTATGCAATGGCATTTATGTTCTAAATCAATCAACAGTTCTGAGCATAAGAAACACACACAAGAGGAAGAGTTCAGAACAGAACGAATCCTTCTTGTGGCATTGTAGACTGGGTCACATCAATGTGACACGACTAGCTAAGTTGCATAAAGATGGATATTTAAATCCGTTTGAATTTTCATCTTATGACACTTGCCAGTCATGTCTCAAAGGCAAGATGACCAAAACTCCGTTTATGGGACACGGAGAAAGAGTTACCGAACTCTTGGGACTGATACATAGTGATGTATGCGGTCCCATGTCTACACATGCCAGGGATGGTTCTTCGTACTTCATTACATTCACTGACGATCTCTCTAGGTTCGGGTATGTGTTCCTGATGAAACACAAATCAGAAGCTTTTGAGAAATTTAGGGAATATAAACAAGAAGTTGAGAACCAAACCGGAAAAAGTATTAAAATCCTACGATCTGATCGAGGAGGGGAATACTTGAGCAATGAATTCCTGGACTTCCTAAAATAGAATGGGATTCTCTCTCAGCTGACTCCTCCATATACACCACAGCACAACGGTGTATCAGAACGGAGGAACCGCACCCTATTAGATATGGTGCGCTCTATGATGAGCACAGCTGAGTTACCTATTTTCTTCTGGGGTTATGCGCTGGAGACAGCAGCATTCCTATTGAATCAAGTTCCATCTAAATCTGTATCTACCACACCATATGAGATATGGAGTGGGAAGAGACCATGTCTTAAACGAGTTAAGATATGGGGTTGCCCGGCCTATGTCAAAAGGCAAAATCCGGACAAACTCGAGGCACGGTCAGTACTATGTAAGTTTGTGGGATATCCCAAACATTCACATGGATATCTTTTCTACCATACAGAGGAACAAAAAGTGTTTGTTTCTCGACATGCCACCTTTTTGGAATAGGAATTTCTTGCAAAAGAAATTAGTGGCGGTGAGGTAGAACTGGAAGAAATTCCGGCTACACAAACTCAAACTGAAGATTTAGTGGAACCAGAGGATTCAGTAGCTCCCGACGAACCTCAGCCTCTCCGCCGATCTAGTAGGGTTCCTCGCCAACCTGAGAGATACTACGGTTTTCTCATGGATGGAGGTAGCGAGGATTGCATCATGGAGGATGATGACCCAACTAGCTTCGAGCAGGCCATCACGAGTGGGGACTCAGTGAAATGGCTGGATGCTATGCGGTCTGAGATGGATTCCATGTACACCAACAAAGTATGGACTTTGGAAGTTGCTCCTGAAGGGGTAAAACCCATTGGGAGCAAGTGGATCTTCAAGAAGAAACTTGGTGTAGATGGGAAAGTGGAGACTTTCAAAGCTAGACTTGTAGCAAAGGGTTTTCGTCAAAGAACAGGTGTGGACTATGACGAGACCTTTTCTCCAGTGGCTATGCTTAAATCCATCCGGATCATGCTTGCCATCGCTGCTTATCATGATTACGAAATCTGGCAAATGGATGTTAAGACCGCCTTTCTAAATGGTGATTTAGAAGAGTGCGTGTACATGACTCAGCCAGAGGGCTTCGTAGACAGTGGGAGCAGCGGGAAGGTGTGCAAGCTGCTTAAATCCATTTATGGATTAAAGCAAGCATCGCGGAGTTGGAACATCTGCTTTGACGTCGTTATCAAAGAGTTTGATTTCGTCAAAAATCCAGATGAACCTTGTATCTACAGGAAGGTGGCAGAGAGTAAGATTGTCTTCCTCGTATTGTACGTGGACGACATACTCTTGATAGGAAATGATATTCCTATGCTGCAATCGGTCAAGCTCTTCTTATCACAAAGATTCTCAATGAAAGATCTTGGTGATGCCTCCTGCATATTGGGAATCAGGATCTATAGAGATAGATCCAAACGGATTTTGGGATTGTCCCAATCCAGGTACATTGACACCATACTAAAGAGGTTTAGTATGGAAGAGTCCAAGCGTGGAAACATGCCCACGATCTCTGGAGTCACTCTCTCCAAAGAGATGTCTCCTAAGACTGATTTGGAGAGAGCTCGCATGCAAGGGATACCCTATGCTTCGGCAGTAGGCTCTATCATGTATGCGATGCTATGTACCAGACCCGATGTAGCATACTCACTAAGTATAGTGAGCAGGTATCAAGCTGATCCTGGAGAGAGTCACTGGACAGCTGTGAAGAGCATTCTCAAGTACTTGCGAAGGACTAGAGATATGTTCTTGGTGTATGGTAATGGAGAACTCCAAGTGGAGTCCTTTACCGATTCGAGCTTCCAGAGTGATACGGACGACTCTAAGTCGCAGTCGGGCTTTGTCTTTACCCTTTACGGAGGGGCGGTTAGCTGGAAGAGTTCCAAGCAGGAAACCGTGGCAGACTCGACGATGGAGGCTGAATACATAGCTGCCAACGATGCTGCCAAATAGGCTGTCTGGATCAAGAAGTTCATTACTGAACTTGGAGTGGTTCCATCCATTGAGCGTCCAATAGCTTTGTATTGCGATAACAATGGAGCGGTGGCTTTGGCCAAGGAACCCAGGTCCCATCAGCGGTCCAGGCATATTCTGAGGCGGTATCACCTGATCCGGGAGATAGTTGATCGCCGGGAGATCGAGGTCAGGAGAGTTGACACGAAGAACAACACGGCGGATCCACTCACGAAGGCCATTCCCCAGATACAGTTTGAGAAACTCTTCGGGATGCTCGGTATGCGATACTACAGCAGCTGGCCCTAGAGCAAGTGGGAGATTGTTGGTTGTATGTATGCCCTAGAGGCCAGTATTGTACAGATGATGTATATTATATTGGATGCTTGGACATATATAGAGATGACTTTCTTGCTCGATATGATAGTATGCTATCTGGTTACTCTTTATCTTAACATGTACACTAGTCTCTTTATACTGTCTTATAGTTACATGTTGGTAAAGACCTTAGGATGTGTACTTGACTACCTGGACTATGATGCAGATCATACTAGTGGGGACATGGTAGTCCATAAGTACATCCTTTAAGGTCCCTAGTCGTGGGTGTATCGAGACGGGGCATCGATATACCAGAGTAGACTAGCGTATACGCTTCTCGACCCATGAGATGGGCGATGGATGATCCCATATCCATTGGTGTTTGACATCAGAGATGGTGTACGGGTGCTCAGTGGTGACTGGGTACACTGGACGGACTTGCCGAGAACTCCCAGATGGTATTATACCTCACGTCAGATGGCAGTTCTCAGGTGACACTTGTACAGGTTAGTCTGTAGACCCGAGATCGTCATAGAGTCTTGTGTGATTCCCACTGTGCTTTGATCTCCACCTTACCACGTCCATGAGGGCGTGCAAAACGGTGGTCTTTGGGTACAGTCCCGAGTCACATGGAGGCAATGAGCGATAGGAGGGGTTTCGTCTCTCCCGGTATTGGGGGTTGATGTTGCGCTGTGCTCGATTGGCCGTAACAGGGAAGTCCCTGGCCAGGGCTGATCAGAGATTTGCTGGTAAGTGTTACCAGTAGTTTCTCGACCCGTTATGAGCCTCACATCGGCATGACTTATCGGGTTATTGGGGTCTGACGTTTACCACCCCTAGACTTGATATGCGACATATCAGACGAAGAGACCGGACTGTACGGCAAGTGTTACTGGTCGGATTCGCAGGAGTGTGAGCGGGCTAGCTCGTCGATCTTCTGATCGCTCAATACCCGGGTGGCCGTTACGTTTAGCAGACCGCTTGCGGCTTGTGGGTGCTTGATATGATCATCATCTGCTACCGGCGTATTGACGAGTCTTTAGAGTCCTACACAGAGGTTTCCTAGCTCAAGCGAAACGAAATAGGAGCGCATATGAGATATGTGCAGGACCGAGAATAATGCGTGTATGTGATACCGTATTCCATTCTCGCGATATATGTTTTGATTGGTTATATTCGATATGACCTAGTTATCGAATCATTGATTCGATAAATCGATGCATTGAATACTAGTCGGTTATGTGCGACATGACCGGATCATTGAATCAAGTGTTGATTTAATGATTTAATGTATAACTATATATTTGATATATTACTTTGCATTAACTAGTATTGGTTCACTTTAAACGGATTTTTCTCACTTGATGTGCACATTGTATATGTGATATGTTTTGTGTACACTTGTATGTATCATGTTGATGATGCATGTTGACTTGACTTTGTGTAAAAGAATTGAACCATGGTTATGAGAGTGGTTAGGGTTTATGATATATTCACTTATTATTTTATCCATTTATTATTTATTTAAATGGATTTATGAAAACAAATTGGTTTCATTTTATCATGAAGAATGGTGAAGATTCATGAAGCTTTGACCAATGATGCCATTTTGTCTTCATACTTAAACCTAACCACTCCCACTAACCATGGTCTATTCTCTACACTTGACCATGGTTAGAAGATGATAAGAATTGATTTATTATTCATTTTACACATAACTTATGATAACAATTCTATCATCTTCTTCTTCTTCTTCAAGTGAGAAACCTAGATGCCATTAATGGCAAATTGTGATCTAGTGAGTGAAATCCAAATCTAAAGTGAACCCACCTCCTATTTCTTCACCCTCTACCTCTTGCCAAGTTGTTTTGGGTGTTTTCTTCACAAGTTTCACAACTTTGTGAAGTCGGAGCTTGAGCTTGTGCAACCTCGACGTAGATCGTCTTTGACACGAAGCCGACGACCTATTCCGCACGTTTCTCTGATGAAGCCGTCACGAGAGTCCAAGGTTCAAGATGGACAGCGAGAGGACGCCCTTGCGGAGCCGTGGAGGTGGATATCCGGATCTATAAAGGTTGTAATTTCCGTATACTTATAGTCAAGTGTTAACTAGATTATCTTTTCGCCTAAACCTCTAGTCTAAGATCCGTAGTCTAGGGTTTCTCGGCACCAAAATTTTTAAATTGGCATGTTCGATGGCTTGTGAGACCTTACTAGAGTGCCTAGGAACCTTTCACTGGTATCAGAGCCTAGCTAGAGCCTTAGGCGAAGTCCCGACGGATTTTGATGTCCGATCGAACCCGAAAGTCCAAAATTTCCATGCTCTCTGTACATTTTTGAAAACAGTGAGTTTTTCAACATTAAAAATATTCAGAAAATCAAGCAGGGTTTTATATGAATTACTGTAAAATACGGGGGCCTAATTCGAATAATCCACCGCGGAACCGCGGCACGAGCTTGGCATGTGCGGCGGTTCCGCGGCCGTTTGGTCTTCCCTTGCGTTGACTTTTGTACAGTAATTTATATTTAACAGTGATGTGTTCTCTGGATATTTTTAATAATTATTCAAGAGTTGAATTTTCTGGGGTTGCTTTGGGGATTCGGTGTTTCGATCGGGGTATCAAATTTCGTCTTTTGTGTTTTTCCGGATAATTTATAGAATATGTTAAAAAGTTCGACCGGATATAAATACCCAACTTTTCCCCTGTCGGGAAATTTCCAAGTGTTGGATTTTTCCGTAGTTTAACGACGTTCTAAGTAGTGCAAGTAACGCGATGGTCCCTCTAGAAGACAACAAACCTTAACTCGATTATGTGACCGTCTTGAACTGTCCTTTGAACCTTTGGGTTTGGGGCAGTACGGCGTGCCACATGTGAGGCGTTGGCTTGACCCTTCTACGGCTGGACCGTTGGTACTGAGGCACGAACGGAATGTTCTTAGACTTGTTTCATGTGTTGATCTGTATCGGGAAAACTTGGGTGTTTGACTGTTCGATCGAAAAGTTTAACATTTTCTGTTTATCTGGAATGGGATACAATAATTGGAATTCACAAACAGTTATGTGATAACTGAATGAATGTTATAAATCTAGCGGTTTAGTTTCACTTTATATTGAAAAGTGTTTTCGATAATGAGACTAAAATGCGGGATTTATAACTGTTAGGCATGTGATGTATAAGTATTTCATTTAATTAGGCAGGCCATGTCTAAAGAAGTTGCGGATTCTAATTGTTATAGTTTTACACTTTCTTTTCTATGACCGTAAGTGTAGTATGTTCATATCGCCGGTTTCGTAGCTATACGTCAACGACAATTGGGGTATGCATACTTACTTACGTTGATGACATGTGATGTTATGTGTTGCTGGATATGTTATATTGGATCGTCGTATTCGAATAGCCGGGGGTTTTATGTGAGATGAGTGTTTTTCATTTTCATTCATGTAAAAACTTGTATGTAATATTCTTTTATTTGGGGCACTTCCAGGTAGCGAAAGATGTCACCTTTTGTATATTATTTACTTTTCCGCATTAGGATAGATCCAAGGAGGGGAGCACAAGTAACCGGGTTCTGGGGTCCAGTGGGAGACCAACTCGAGGAGTCGAGTCCGGGTCTCCTAACCCTAAAATTGGCAGGGTTGCTTGCCGCTCTCGTAGGGGTCTAGGGGTGTGGGATTGGCTATTCATCACGACCGTGGAATCCGTGTTTTATACTGGCTAGTATTGAAAACACGGACGTCCTAGTATATCCAATATTTCATATGTTTATTCTGCTGCGATATCAGTGATGTGATTCTGTGATGGATATAGTATATAGTATATATGATATATTATATAGACGTTACTTATGTTTTACACCCGCGCTAGCCCTGCCCTGCTCTGTCGTTAGTTACCTAACCTAACGGTGCACGAGGGGACATCGAGGCGAATGCGGATGGCATAAGTGTACGTCATATCTATCTGTGATGTTTAGGTATTTAAATGATGGGACTTCATTAATGTGATTAATGAAAGATAAGAAACCTAAGATGTTGTAGAATCGAATTTTAAAATAAAACAGGTAGCTACAGTTCTTGCTTTGCATAGCGGTATATATGATATACCCTGCACCTTATTCGATGAGGAAAGGACCGAGATCCCTTCACCGGGAGTGACTCCTTTAGCAATAACTGGCAGATGCTACACACTCGGTTTTCTTTTGACTGCTTTTAGGGTTTTTGCTTTGCACAGCGATATATATGATATATCCCGCACCTTATTCGATGAGGAAAGGACCGAGATCCCTTCACCGGGAGTGACTCCTTTAGCAAAACTAGAAAAGTCTCAAAATCACTCCATTTCAAAACTTCATTTGATTCTACAACGATATCGAGTTCATTACGCAATAGGTTTTCAGAAAAACCTGACGTAGCCCTCCGTCATTTCAGATATAGACTGTTTAGTATTCGTGCTGCGTTTGTTGGCCTTTGTCAAGGCGTAGTGTGCGGTAGCTGAATAGTGCTTATCTGTTTATGCATGTGATGCAGATTGTTTCAGGGTAGTCGTACGACCTTGTTGGCCTTTGTCAAGGGTCGTGCGGGTGGGTTTGATTCAATCAAGAAATGACGGGTTGAACTTGACTAGCATCCTGTGATTTGTTGGCCTTTGTCAAGGTCATAGGACACTAGGGGCAAAATATTATCGGGAATTTCAAGTGTTGAAATT
This sequence comes from Agapanthus africanus, assembly GCA_030015575.1. Classification (NCBI taxonomy): domain Eukaryota; kingdom Viridiplantae; phylum Streptophyta; class Magnoliopsida; order Asparagales; family Amaryllidaceae; genus Agapanthus; species Agapanthus africanus. The sequence continues at coordinate 254,043,083 of JASDDO010000031.1, read as the reverse complement.
TGCAATGAGATTGCATACCTTCTATGAGATAGTTGGATCCCGATACCCACTGTGAGTAAGAGTTACTCCTGGGAGAGTTTTACACATTGCAATTAGCTGATCAAGTAGGTGTCTATAAAGGTGTCAACGGGTTACGCCTCTGGGAAAACGAGGTTTACATTAATTAGGTTCATGCGAAAGCACGGGGGACCTCCCTCAAAGTACCGACACTGGACTGGCTGAAAGATCGGCGAACCTGTAGTGTGTAATTAATCCCGGCTAGTCTTTCCTTTTAGGGTTTGGAGGAAGATTTGATAAAAAGCAGTGGGAGCCATCCTGATTAGATAAGATAATAACCAATCTGATCTTGCACGAGCATACGCTAAAGTGTTTCCTTCTCTCTCTCTCCAGGTAGCGACCAGTTCATGCCTTAATCAAGATAATAAAATGGATGTATTGACCGAACCCGCATGTTATACTGTGCTGGGGAACGTTGGTTCCGTTCTTTCCTATAAGAGTTATAGGAATGAACAGGATATAGGGGAATACCAGGATTCCCATGCCACCCGAATGAAGAAAGTACATGTTGATGCATTTTCTTCGGGTGTGTTCGTTACTGAGAACTGTTTCTCTATTTGCTCTACGTCCTGGGTATTGGATACCGGGTCAGGATCCCATATATGTAATCAGTTACATGGGCTAAGGAAAGGTAGAGAACTTGGAGAAGGTGATAAAGATATTAGAGTTGGAAATGGTGCAATTTATGCAGCTAAGACTGTCGGGGAATATCACCATGTATTACCAACTGGCAATACATTGGTTCTGAACGAATGCTATTACATGCCGAACCTGATATGCAACATTATATCGGTTTCTTTATTAAGTAAAGAGGGATATAATTTTGTATTACAGGACAATGTTATTAACATTTTCCATAACCAAAAGTTGGTTGGATCAGGCACGTTATGCAATGGCATTTATGTTCTAAATCAATCAACAGTTCTGAGCATAACAAACACACACTAGAGGAAGAGTTCAGAACTGAACGAATCCTTCTTGTGGCATTGTAGACTGGGTCACATCAATGTGACACGACTAGCTAAGTTGCATAAAGATGGATATTTAAATCCGTTTGAATTTTCATCTTATGACACTTGCCAGTCATGTCTCAAAGGCAAGATGACCAAAACTCCGTTTACGGGACACGGAGAAAGAGTTACCGAACTCTTGGGACTGATACATAGTGATGTATGCGGTCCCATATCTACACATGCCAGGGATGGTTCTTCGTACTTCATTACATTCACTGACGATCTCTCTAGGTTCGGGTATGTGTTCCTGATGAAACACAAATCAGAAGCTTTTGAGAAATTTTGGGAATATAAACAAGAAGTTGAGAACCAAACCGGAAAAAGTATTAAAATCCTACGATCTGATCGAGGAGGGGAATACTTGAGCAATGAATTCCTGGACTTCCTAAAAGAGAATGGGATTCTCTCTCAGCTGACTCCTCCATATACACCACAGCACAACGGTGTATCAGAACGGAGGAACCGCACCCTATTAGATATGGTGCGCTCTATGATGAGCACAGCTGAGTTACCTATTTCCTTCTGGGGTTATGCGCTGGAGACAGCAGCATACCTATTGAATCAAGTTCCATCTAAATCTGTACCTACCACACCATATGAGATATGGAGTGGGAAGAGACCATGTCTTAAACGAGTTAAGATATGGGGTTGCCCGGCCTATGTCAAAAGGCAAAATCCGGACAAACTCGAGGCACGGTCAGTACTATGTAAGTTTGTGGGATATCCCAAACATTCACATGGATATCTTTTCTACCATACAGAGGAACAAAAAGTGTTTGTTTCTCGACATGCCACCTTTTTGGAAAAGGAATTTCTTGCAAAAGAAATTAGTGGCGGTGAGGTAGAACTGGAAGAAATTCCGGCTACACAAACTCAAACTGAAGATTTAGTGGAACCAGAGGATTCAGTAGCTCCCGACGAACCTCAGCCTCTCCGCCGATCTAGTAGGGTTCCTCGCCAACCTGAGAGATACTACGGTTTTCTCATGGATGGAGGTAGCGAGGATTGCATCATGGAGGATGATGACCCAACTAGCTTCGAGCAGGCCATCACGAGTGGGGACTCAGTGAAATGGCTGGATGCTATGCGGTCTGAGATGGATTCCATGTACACCAACAAAGTATGGACTTTGGAAGTTGCTCCTGAAGGGGTAAAACCCATTGGGAGCAAGTGGATCTTCAAGAAGAAACTTGGTGTAGATGGGAAAGTGGAGACTTTCAAAGCTAGACTTGTAGCAAAGGGTTTTCGTCAAAGACCAGGTGTGGACTATGACGAGACCTTTTCTCCAGTGGCTATGCTTAAATCCATCCGGATCATGCTTGCCATCGCTGCTTATCATGATTACGAAATCTGGCAAATGGATGTTAAGACCGCCTTTCTAAATGGTGATTTAGAAGAGTGCGTGTACATGACTCAGCCAGAGGGCTTCGTAGACAGTGGGAGCAGCGGGAAGGTGTGCAAGCTGCTTAAATCCATTTATGGATTAAAGCAAGCATCGCGGAGTTGGAACATCTGCTTTGACGTCGTTATCAAAGAGTTTGATTTCGTCAAAAATCCAGATGAACCTTGTATCTACAGGAAGGTGGCAGAGAGTAAGATTGTCTTCCTCGTATTGTACGTGGACGACATACTCTTGATAGGAAATGATATTCCTATGCTGCAATCGGTCAAGCTCTTCTTATCACAAAGATTCTCAATGAAAGATCTTGGCGATGCCTCCTGCATATTGGGAATCAGGATCTATAGAGATAGATCCAAACGGATTTTGGGATTGTCCCAATCCAGGTACATTGACACCATACTAAAGAGGTTTAGTATGGAAGAGTCCAAGCGTGGAAACATGCCCACGATCTCTGGAGTCACTCTCTCCAAAGAGATGTCTCCTAAGACTGATTTGGAGAGAGCTCGCATGCAAGGGATACCCTATGCTTCGGCAGTAGGCTCTATCATGTATGCGATGCTATGTACCAGACCCGATGTAGCATACTCACTAAGTATAGTGAGCAGTTATCATGCTGATCCTGGAGAGAGTCACTGGACAGCTGTGAAGAGCATTCTCAAGTACTTGCGAAGGACTAGAGATATGTTCTTGGTGTATGGTAATGGAGAACTCCAAGTGGAGTCCTTTACCGATTCGAGCTTCCAGAGTGATAAGGACGACTCTAAGTCGCAGTCGGGCTTTGTCTTTACCCTTTACGGAGGGGCGGTTAGCTGGAAGAGTTCCAAGCAGGAAACCGTGGCAGACTCGACGATGGAGGCTGAATACATCGCTGCCAACGATGCTGCCAAAGAGGCTGTCTGGATCAAGAAGTTCATTACTGAACTTGGAGTGGTTCCATCCATTGAGCGTCCAATACCTTTGTATTGCGATAACAATGGAGCGGTGGCTTTGGCCAAGGAACCCAGGTCCCATCAGCGGTCCAGGCATATTCTGAGGCGGTATCACCTGATCCGGGAGATAGTTGATCGCCGGGAGATCGAGGTCAGGAGAGTTGACACGAAGAACAACACGGCGGATCCACTCACGAAGGCCATTCCCCAGATACAGTTTGAGAGACTCTTCGGGATGCTCGGTATGCGATACTACAGCAGCTGGCCCTAGAGCAAGTGGGAGATTGTTGGTTGTATGTATGCCCTAGAGGCCAGTATTGTACAGATGATGTATATTATATTGGATGCTTGGACATATATAGAGATGACTTTCTTGCTCGATATGATAGTATGCTATCTGGTTACTCTTTATCTTAACATGTACACTAGTCTCTTTATACTGTCTTATAGTTACATGTTGGTAAAGACCTTAGGATGTGTACTTGACTACCTGGACTATGATGCAGATCATACTAGTGGGGACATGGTAGTCCATAAGTACATCCTTTAAGGTCCCTAGTCGTGGGTGTATCGAGACGGGGCATCGATATACCAGAGTAGACTAGCGTATACGCTTCTCGACCCATGAGATGGGCGATGGATGATCCCATATCCATTGGTGTTTGACATCAGAGATGGTGTACGGGTGCTCAGTGGTGACTGGGTACACTGGACGGACTCGCCGAGAACTCCCAGATGGTATTATACCTCACGTCAGATGGCAGTTCTCAGGTGACACTTGTACAGGTTAGTCTGTAGACCCGAGATCGTCATAGAGTCTTGTGTGATTCCCACTGTGCTTTGATCTCCACCTTACCACGTCCATGAGGGCGTGCAAAACGGTGGTCTTTGGGTACAGTCCCGAGTCACATGGAGGCAATGAGCGATAGGAGGGGTTTCGTCTCTCCCGGTATTAGGGGTTAATGTTGCGCTGTGCTCGATTGGCCGTAACAGGGAAGTCCCTGGCCAGGGCTGATCAGAGATTTGCTGGTAAGTGTTACAAGTAGTTTCTCGACCCGTTATGAGCCTCACATCGGCACGACTTATCGGGTTATTGGGGTCTGACGTTTACCACCCCTAGACTTGATATGCGACATATCAGACGAAGAGACCGGACTGTACGGCAAGTGTTACTGGTCGGATTCGCAGGAGTGTGAGCGGGCTAGCTCGTCGATCTTCTGATCGATCAATACTCGGGTGGCCGTTATGTTTAGCAGACCGCTTGCGGCTTGTGGGTGCTTGATATGATCATCATCTGCTACCGGCGTATTGACGAGTCTTTAGAGTCCTACACAGAGGTTTCCTAGCTCAAGCGAAACGAAATAGGAGCGCATATGAGATATGTGCAGGACCGAGAATAATGCGTGTATGTGATACCGTATTCCATTCTCGCGATATATGTTTCGATTGGTTATATTCGATATGACCTAGTTATCGAATCATTGATTCGATAAATCGATGCATTGAATACTAGTCGGTTATGTGCGACATGACCGGATCATTGAATCAAGTGTTGATTTAATGATTTAATGTATAATTATATATTTGATATATTACTTTGCATTAACTAGTATTGGTTCACTTTAAACGGATTTTTCTCACTTGATGTGCACATTGTATATGTGATATGTTTTGTGTACACTTGTATGTATCATGTTGATGATGCATGTTGACTTGACTTTGTGTAAAAGAATTGAACCATGGTTATGAGAGTGGTTAGGGTTTATGATATATTCACTTATTATTTTATCCATTTATTATTTATTTAAATGGATTTATGAAAACAAATTGGTTTCATTTTATCATGAAGAATGGTGAAGCTTCATGAAGCTTTGACCAATGATGCCATTTTGTCTTCATACTTAAACCTAACCACTCCCACTAACCATGGTCTATTCTCTACACTTGACCATGGTTAGAAGATGATAAGAATTGATTTATTATTCATTTTACACATAACTTATGATAACAATTCTATCATCTTCTTCTTCTTCTTCAAGTGAGAAACCTAGATGCCATTAATGGCAAATTGTGATCTAGTGAGTGAAATCCAAATCTAAAGTGAACCCACCTCCTATTTCTTCACCCTCTACCTCTTGCCAAGTTGTTTTGGGTGTTTTCTTCACAAGTTTCACAACTTTGTGAAGTCGGAGCTTGAGCTTGTGCAACCTCGACGTAGATCGTCTTTGACACGAAGCCGACGACCTATTCCGCACGTTTCTCCGATGAAGCCGTCATGAGAGTCCAAGGTTCAAGATGGACAGCGAGAGGACGCCCTTGCGTAGCCGTGGAGGTGGATATCCGGATCTACAAAGGTTGTAATTTCCGTATACTTATAGTCAAGTGTTAACTAGATTATCTTTTCGCCTAAACCTCTAGTCTAAGATCCGTAGTCTAGGGTTTCTCGGCACCAAAAGTTTTAAATTGGCATGTTCGATCCCTTGTGAGACCTTACTAGAGTGCCTAGGAACCTTTCACTGGTATCAGAGCCTAGCTAGAGCCTTAGGCGAAGTCCCGACGGATTTTGAAGTCCGATCGAACCCGAAAGTCCAAAATTTCCATGCTCTCTGTACATTTTTGAAAACAGTGAGTTTTTCAACATTAAAAATATTCAGAAAATCAAGCAGGGTTTTATATGAATTACAGTAAAATACGGGGGCCTAATTCGAATAATCCACCGCGGAACCGCGGCACGAGCTTGGCATGTGCGGCGGTTCCGCGGCCGTTTGGTCTTCCCTTGCGTTGACTTTTGTACAGTAATTTATATTTAACAGTGATGTGTTCTCTGGATATTTTTAATAATTATTCAAGAGTTGAATTTTCTGGGGTTGCTTTGGGGATTCGGTGTTTCGATCGGGGTATCAAATTTCGTCTTTTGTGTTTTTTCGGATAATTTATAGAATATGTTAAAAAGTTCGACCGGATATAAATACCCAACTTTTCCCCTGTCGGGAAATTTCCAAGTGTTGGATTTTTCCGTAGTTTAACGACGTTCTAAGTAGTGCAAGTAACGCGATGGTCCCTCTAGAAGGCAACAAACCTTAACTCGATTATGTGACCGTCTTGAACTGTCCTTTGAACCTTCGGGTTTGGGGCAGTACGGCGTGCCACATGTGAGGCGTTGGCTTGACCCTTCTACGGCTGGACCGTCGGTACTGAGGCACGAACGAAATGTTGTTAGACTTGTTTCATGTGTTGATCTGTATCGGGAAAACTTGGGTGTTTGACTGTTCGATCGAAAAGTTTAACATTTTCTGTTTATCTGGAATGGGATACAATAATTGGAATTCACAAACAGTTATGTGATAACTGAATGAATGTTATAAATCTAGCGGTTTAGTTTCACTTTATATTGAAAAGTGTTTTCGATAATGAGACTAAAATGCGGGATTTATAACTGTTAGGCATGTGATGTCTAAGTATTTCATTTAATTAGGCATGCGATGTCTAAAGAAGTTGCGGATTCCAATTGTTGTAGTTTTACACTTTCTTTTCTGTGACCGTAAGTGTAGTATGTTCATATCGCCGGTTTCGTTGCTATACGTCAACGACAATTGGGGTATGCATACTTACTTACGTTGATGACATGTGATGTTATGTGTTGCTGGATATGTTATATTGGATCGTCGTATTCGAATAGCCGGGGTTTTTTATGTGAGATGAGTGTTTTTCATTTTCATTCATGTAAAAACTTGTATGTAATATTCTTTTATTTGGGGCACTTCCAGGTAGCAGAAGATGTCACCTTTTGTATATTATTTACTTTTCCGCATTAGGATAGACCCAAGGAGGGGAGCACAAGTAACCGGGTTCTGGGGTCCAGTGGGAGACCAACTCGAGGAGTCGAGTCCGGGTCTCCTAACCCTAAAATTGGCAGGGTTGCTTGCCGCTCTCGTAGGGGTCTAGGGGTGTGGGATTGGCTATTCATCACGACCGTGGAATCCGTGTTTTATACTGGCTAGTATTGAAAACACGGACGTCCTAGTATATCCAATATTTCATATGTTTATTCTGCTGCGATATCAGTGATGTGATTCTGTGATGGATATAGTATATAGTATATATGATATATTATATAGACGTTACTTATGTTTTACACCTACGCTAGCCCTGCCCTGCTCTGTCGTTAGTTACCTAACCTAACGGTGCACGAGGGGACATCGAGGCGAATGCGGATGGCATAAGTGTACGTCATATCTATCTGTGATGTTTAGGTATTTAAATGATGGGACTTCATTAATGTGATTAATGAAAGATAAGAAACCTAAGATGTTGTAGAATCGAATTTTAAAATAAAACAGGTAGCTACAGTTCTTGCTTTGCATAGCGGTATATATGATATACCCTGCACCTTATTCGATGAAGAAAGGACCGAGATCCCTTCACCGGGGGTGACTCCTTTAGCAATAACTAGCAGATGCTACACACTCGGTTTGCTTTTGACTGCTTTTAGGGTTTTTGCTTTCCACAGCGATATATATGATATATCCCGCACCTTATTCGATGAGGAAAGGACCGAGATCCCTTCACCGGGAGTGACTCCTTTAGCAAAACTAGAAAAGCCTCAAAATCACTACATTTCAAAACTTTATTTGATTCTACAACGATATCGAGTTCATTACGCAATAGGTTTTCAGAAAAACCTGACGTAGCCCTCCGTCATTTCAGATATAGACTGTTTAGTATTCGTGCTGCGTTTGTTGGCCTTTGTCAAGGCGTAGTGTGCGGTAGCTGAATAGTGCTTATCTGTTTATGCATGTGATGCAGATTGTTTCAGGGTAGTCGTACGACCTTGTTGGCCTTTGTCAAGGGTCGTGCGGGTGGGTTTGATTCAATCAAGAAATGACGGGTTGAACTTGACTAGCATCCTGTGATTTGATGGCCTTTGTCAAGGTCATAGGACACTAGGGGCAAAATATTATCGGGAATTTCAAGTGTTGAAATTTGCAATGAGATTGCATACCTTCTATGAGATAGTTGGATCCCGATACCCACTGTGAGTAAGAGTTACTCCTGGGAGAGTTTTACACATTGCAATTAGCTGATCAAGTAGGTGTCTAGAAAGGTGTCAACGGGTTACGCCTCTGGGAAAACGAGGTTTACATTAATTAGGTTCGTGCGAAAGCACGGGGGACCTCCCTCAAAGTACCGACACTGGCCTGGCTGAAAGATCGGCGAACCTGTAGTGTGTAATTAATCCCGGCTAGTCTTTCCTTTTAGGGTTTGGAGGAAGATTTGATAAAAAGCAGTGGGAGCCATCCTGATTAGATAAGATAATAACCAATCTGATCTTGCACGAGCATACGCTAAAGTGTTTTCTTCTCTCTCTCTCCAAGTAGCGACCAGTTCATGCCTTAATCAAGATAATAAAATGGATGTATTGACCGAACCCGCATGTTATACCGTGCTGGGGAACGTTGGTTCCGTTCTTTCCTATAAGAGTTATAGGAATGAACAGGATATAGGGGAATACCAGGATTCCCATGCCACCTGAATGAAGAAAGTACATGTTGATGCATTTTCTTCGGGTGTGTTCGTTACTGAGAACTGTTTCTCTATTTGCTCTACGTCATGGGTATTGGATACCGGATCAGGATCCCATATATGTAATCAGTTACATGGGCTAAGGAAAGGTAGAGAACTTGGAGAAGGTGATAAAGACATTAGAGTTGGAAATGGTGCAATTGTTGCAGCTAAGACTGTCGGGGAATATCACCTTGTATTACCAACTGGCAATACATTGGTTCTGAGATTGTTGGAGAATACTTAAGTGCCGAGTTCCTGGACTATTTAAAAGAGAACGGAATTCTCTCTCAGCTTACTCCTCCATACACCCCTCAACATAACGGTGTATCGGAGAGACGGAACCGCACCCTATTGGATATGGTGCGGTCCATGATGAGTAACGCTGAGTTGCCGCGATCATTCTGGGGATATGCGCTAGAATCAGCCGCATACCTTTTGAACCGAGTTCCCACTAAGACTGTGCCTACTACGCCATTTGAGATTTGGTGTGGGAAGAGACCCCATCTTAATCACATTAAGACATGGGGAAGTCCAGCTTTTGTCAAAAAGCAGCATGCGGACAAGCTCGAGGCACGCTCAGTACTGTGCAAGTTTGTGGGATATCCAAAGAATTCCAAGGGATATTTCTTCTACTGCGAAGAGGAACAAAAAGTTCTTGTTTCTCGTCATGCCCACTTTCTAGAACACCAGTTCTTAGAAAAGGAAATAAGTGGGAGCGCAGTAGAACTGGAAGAAATTCCAGAACCACGGACTATTACTGAAAGTTTAGCGGAACCAGAGGGTTCAAAAGAACAGGACATTCCTACGCCGCTCCGCAGAAGTAGTAGGCAGTCTCATCCGCCCGAGAGATACTACGGTTTTCTCAGAGACGGGGATAGAGAGGATTGCATCATAGATTATGATGAGCCTACTAGCTTCCAGCAGGCCGTTCAGAGCGTTGACTCAGTGAAATGGCTGGATGCAATGCGGACCGAAATGGAGTCCATGTACACCAACAAGGTATGGACGTTGGACATTGCTCCAGACGGGGTAAAACCCGTAGGATGCAAGTGGATCTTCAAAAGGAAGATTGCTGTAGATGGACAGGTTGAGACCTATAAAGCTAGGCTGGTAGCAAAGTGTTTTCGTCAAAGACCTGGCTTGGACTATGACGAAACCTTCTCTCCAGTAGCCATGCTGAAATCCATTCGGATCCTTCTTGCCATTGCTGCCTTCCACGATTATGAGATTTGGCAAATGGACGTAAAGACAGCTTTTCTAAATGGAAATTTAGAGGAGTGTGTCGATATGGACCAGCCAGAGGGTTTCATTCAGAGTGGGAGCAGCGGAAAGGTGTGCAAGTTGCTTAAGTCCATCTATGGACTAAAGCAGGCATCGCGGAGTTGGAACATCTGCTTTGATGAGACGGTAAAAGAATTTGGCTTTATCAAAAATCCAGATGAACCATGCATCTATAGTAGATTTGTAGCGAGAACTGTAGTATTCCTCATTTTATACGTGGATGACATTCTCTTAATAGGAAATGACATTCCTATGCTACAATCTGTCAAGGGGTTCTTGTCACACAGGTTCTCCATGAAAGACCTGGGTGATGCCTCGTACATTCTGGGTATCCGGATCTACCGTGACAGATCCAAGAGAATATTAGGACTTTCACAGTCCAGGTACATCGACAACATACTGAAGAGATTCAGTATGGAAGATTCCAAGCGCGGTAACCTACCGGCTTGTCACGGGATCACCCTCTCTAAAGAGATGTCTCCCAAGACTGATTTGGAGAGGGATCGCATGTCTATTATACCCTACGCTTCTGCGGTAGGCTCTATAATGTATGCGATGTTGTGTACCAGACCGGATGTAGCTTATGCACTGAGTGTGGTAAGCCGGTATCAGTCAAACCCTGGGGAGAAACACTGGATAGCGGTAAAGAACATTCTCAAGTACCTGAGAAGGACTAAGGAGATGTTCTTGGTGTATGGCGGAAAGGACCTCCAGATCGAGGCCTTTGCTGACTCCAGCTTCCAGAGTGACAAGGATGATTCCAAGTCCATGTCGGGCTTTGTCTTTACCCTCAATGGAGGGGCGGTGTGTTGGAAGAGTTCCAAACAAGAAACCGTTGCATACTCGACGATGGAAGCGGAATACATCGCTGCATCTGATGCCGCAAAAGAAGCTGTCTGGATAAGGAAGTTCTTGAAAGAACTTCAGGTGGTTCCATCCATTGTTGATCCAATACCTCTGTATTGCGACAACAACGAGGCTATAGCTTTAGCGAAGGAACCCAGGTCCCATCAGAGATCCAGGCACATCTTGAGGCGGTATCACCTGATCAGGGAGATCGTGGATCGCCAGGAGATTGAGGTACGGAGAGTCGCTTCAGAAGATAACACTGCAGATCCATTCACCAAGGCCCTGCCCCAGACTCAGTTCGAGCGGCTGATCGAGATGATAGGACTTCGATACGCCAGTACATGGCCTTAGTGCAAGTGGGAGATTGTTAGTGTATATGCCCTAGAGGCCATTACTGTATCATACTAGTTTGTATATTACTTAATGGAAGCTTGGGATATTCACCTTGTATATACAATCTTGCTCAAAATAGTAGTATGCTACTTGGTTTGTTTCTACTTCAATGTGTACATGTGTTTATTTTTGTATATCGCCTATACACATTAGTGGAGCCCTTAGGATCTTTGCTTGATTACCAGCGATGTGATGGCCGTCACACTAGTGGGGCTGGGTAATCTATAAGCACATCCTTATGCAGGTCCCTGGTCGCAGGTCTATCGAGACAGGGCATCGATACTCCGGAGTAGACCAGCGCATGTGCTTCTCATCCCAGTGTGGGAGACGGTCTGTCCCACAGCCGTCAGTACGTCGTACTTGAGATAGTATGCGGGTGCTCGTTAGGTTACGGGTACACTGGACAGGACTCGTCGGGAACTGACTAGTTGGTATTATGCCTATCGTCAGTTATCAGTTCCAAGGTGACATGAGTACAGCTTAGTCCGCTGACTTGACACTGTCACTTCTCCTTGAGTGTGTTCCCACTGTACTTTGATCACTACCATACCACGGCTAAAAGGAGTCGTGCAAACAGGTAGTGGTTGGGTGCAGTCCCGAAGCACTTGGAGGCAGTGACGGTTAGACAGGATTCGTCTCTCCCGGTATTGGGGGTTGACATCGCGCTGTGTCTAGGAGAGCCATTACACGAGTAGTCCCTGGCCAGGGCAAACGAGATATACTGGTAGGCTTCCAGTGTTATCTCAGGGTGTTTTGGGCTTCGCTCCGGCACGACTTGTACCGCTATTGGGGGACAGACGTTTACCGCCCCCTAGGCCCGCCATGCGATGTATCAGACGAACAGACCGGACTGTACGGAGAATGTCACACTCAGGCTCAGTAGGAGTTCAGATGGGTTTCGCCTCGTCGGTCTTCTTGTCGGCACTACCTGGGGACCGTTACGCACAGCTAGTGCCGCTTGCGGTCTGTGGTTAAACCCACTTCCAGCGTAGTGTTGAGTCTTTAGAGTCCCACACAGAAAGCTTTTCGCCTTTAGGCAAAAGAGTAGAGATCGCATGGTATTGCGACAGGTCGCATGGTTTTGCGACAGGGTTCGGTCACATCCGTGCACTTATGCACGTACAGTGTCCGGACAGTTTACACTAGCGGGCTTTGGTTTAAGCCAGATCCTAGTGTACCTTTTGGGATTGGATTTATCCAGTTTGCATTCGTGTTCCTCGGAACGCGGATGCGGGTGTGTATGCACAGTTGACAGGGAGGCAGAGGCAGCGGATTCTCATTAGGGTTGTTGACAGTTGACCGTTGACTATTTGACTTTTTGCTGAACCCTAATGAGAATATGATATGTGATTAACTATTATATTAATTAAGTATTATGGTGACATGGTTGTTGACTTTTGTTGACTTGTTGACTTTGTTGACCGGTTGACTAGGCTTGACTAGTTGACCATCATGATAACCATAGCCATCATTTCATGGCAAAGACTTTTACTTGCTTGCTCATTTGTGTAAAATGAGTGCATGATATGATATGGTTATGGTTGCTTCAACCATCACATAAGACTTTTTTGATATGATGAGTTATCATTACTTTGGATTATGAGAGGGTGAGAGAAAAAAGACTTGCTCATTCTTTCTTGCTCATTCTCTTTCTTGTTCTTGTGCTCTCTTGTTTTTGCTCTCACCCTCAACCTCTTGCTCCCTCTCTTGACTCTATGGTTCATATCTCTCATGAGTTGAGAATCAAGAACCATAGATAAAATCACATTCTAATTTTTCTCTACTCATTCTAGTTCACTAGGTTTAGCAAACCAAGTGAACTAGTTTCTTCAAAGAACGAAGAAGGAGCTAAAGGTTGGAGCTTTCAGGTGGATCTATCTTCGGCGTACGGAGACGACGAGAAGAAGCCAATCGGACCACCATCGGAGCTTGAAGATGAAGGAGTTCAAGACAAGCAAGGTATAACCCCTAACCGAGTAGCAAGAAACTCATAGTTAGGTTGTTAGATAGATGTTTAACCAAGATCCGGGTTATAGGTCCATGTTACCACCTTGATAAAAATCGTTTTTTACCATATTCCGCATTCCCGAAAGTACCGGGAGAGGTAGCATGGACTTACAGTAGGAACCACCTGAAGTTCCGTGAGGAACTTCTTCATCCAGACAGCTTCCTTTGCGGCATCGCAAGCAGCTATGTACTCCGCTTCCATGGTTGAGTCAGCAACGGTTTCCTGCTTGGAACTCTTCCAGCAAACCGCCCCTCCATTGAGGGTAAAGACATAACCCGACATGGACTTGGAGTCATCCTTGTCACTCTGGAAGCTGGAGTCAGCAAAGGCCTCAATCTGGAGGTCTTTTCCGCCATACACCAAGAACATCTCCTTAGTCCTTCTTAGGTACTTGAGAATGTTCTTTACTGCTATCCAGTGTTTCTCCCCTGGCTCCGACTGATACCGGCTTACAACGCTCAATGCGTATGCTACATCTAGTCTGGTACATAACATCGCATACATAATAGAGCCTACCGCAGATGCGTAGGGTATTGATGACATGCGAGCCCTTTCCAAATCAGTCTTGGCAGACATCTCTTTGGAGAGGGTGATTCCGTGACAAGCCGGTAGATTACCGCGCTTGGAATCTTCCATACTGAATCGTTTTAGTATGGTGTCGATGTACCTTGACTGTGAAAGTCCCAACATCCTCTTAGATCTATCACGATAGATCTGGATCCCCAGAATGTAGTTAGCATCGCCCAGGTCCTTCATGGAGAACCTCTGTGACAAGAATCCTTTGACTGACTGTAGCATTGGAATATCATTTCCTATTAGGAGAATGTCATCGACGTACAAGACGAGGAATACCACATTTCTCCCTACAATCTTACTGTAAATGCATGGTTCATCTGGGTTTTTGACAAAGTCGAATTCTTTGACAGTATCATCAAAGCAGATGTTCCAACTCCGTGATGCCTGCTTAAGTCCATAGATGGACTTGGGCAACTTGCACACTTTACCGCTGCTCCCACTCTGAATGAATCCCTCTGTCTGATCCATATAGACGCACTCTTCCAAATTTCCATTTAGGAAAGCCGTCTTTACGTCCATCTTCCAGATCTCATAATCGTGGAAGGCAGCAATGGCAAGAAGGATCCGAATGGATTTAAGCATGGCTACCAGAGAAAAGGTCTCGTCATATTCCAAACCAGGTCTTTGACGAAAACCCTTTGCAACGAGCCTAGCTTTATAGGTTTCAACCTGCCCATCTACACCAATCTTCTTTCTGAAAATCCATTTGCAGCCTACGGGTTTTACCCCTTCTGGAGCAAAGTCCAAAGTCCAAACTTTGTTGGTGTACATGGACTACATCTCGGTCCGCATTGCATCAAGCCATTTTACCGAGTCACCGCTCTGAATAGCTTGCTGGAAGCTAGTAGGCTCATCATAATCTATGATGCAATCTTCTCTATCCCCGTCTATGAGAAAACCGTAGTATCTCTCGGGCGGATGAGACTGCCTACTACTTCTGCGGAGCGGCGTAGGAATGTCCGGTTCCCCTGAACCTTCTGGTTCTACTAAGGTTTCAGTAATAGCTTGTGGTTCTGGAATTTCTTCCAATTCTATTGCGCTCCCACTTATCAGATTTTCTAAAAACTCAGTTTCCAAGAAGCCGGAATGACGAGAAACAAGGACTTTTTGCTCCTCTGCGTAATAGAAAAGATACCTCTTGGAGTTCTTTGGGTATCCCACAAACTTGCACTGCACTGAGCGTGCCTCGATCTTGTCCGCATGCTGCTTTTTTACAAAAGCCGGACATCCCCATGTCTTAAAGGATTTAAAACAGGGTTTCTTCCCACTCCACATCTGATATGGTGTGGTAGGCACTGTCTTAGTAGGAACTTGGTTCAAGAGATGTGCAGCTGTTTCTAGTGCATAACCCCAGAAAGATCGCGGTAACTCAGTCTTACTCATCATGGAACGAACCATATCTAATAGGGTTCGATTCCTTCTTTCTGATACACCGTTGTGTTGTGGTGTGTATGGAGGAGTACGCTGAGAGAGAATTCCATTCTCTTTTAAGTAGTCCAGAAACTCGGCACTCAAGTATTCACCACCTCGATCCGATCTTAGGATCTTGATACTTTTGCCTGTTTGTTTTTCTACTTCATTCTTATATTCCCGAAATTTCTCAAAGGCCTCGGATTTGTGCTTCATTAAGAAGAGATGTCCATACCTAGAGAAATCATCTGTGAAAGTAATGAAGTATGAATAACCGCTTCGCGCATGTGTAGACATTGGACCACACACGTCACTGTGTATAAGTCCCAAGAGCTCGCTCGCTCTTACCCCGTGTCCAGTGAACGGAGTCTTTGTCATCTTTCCCATGAGACAAGATTCACAAGTGGCATAAGACTGGTACTCAAACGGATCCAAGTATCCTTCTTTATGCAACTTAGTCAACCGTGTCTCATTGATGTGACCCAGTCTACAATGCCATAAGAAAGCCTGATTCAATTCTGGAGACTTTCTTTTAAGTGTGTTCTGGACACTGAATATCTGAGCTTGATTCAATACGTATATACCGTTATTTAATGTACCTGACCCAATCAATGCTTGATTTAGGTGGATGTTTACTACATCGCTTACAAAAGCAAAATCATATCCTTCCTTAGAAAGTAAGGATACAGATATGATATTACAAGTCGCACCTGGTACATACAAACAGTCACGCAGAATCAATATCTGCCCAGTTGTCAGTCCTAGGTGATATTCCCCTACGAATACAGCATCCATGCTCATTCCGTTAGCAACCCTGAGAGTCATATCACCTTTCCTGATAACCCTACGGTTTCTCAGACCCTTCAACGAATTACAGATATGAGATCCTGATCCGGTATCCAATACCCAGGAAGTAGGGTTAACTAACAAACAGTTCTCAATTACAAACACACTCGAAGCCGAAGCCACAACATGCTTCGAATTCTGGCTACTGGCTTTACAAGCCCTGCAATCTCTCTGCCATAGTTCATTCCCGTTACAATAGGAACATCTCTCTTTTACTATATCCAGTCCTGAAACTTTTGCCCTTGCTTTTCTTTTTTCTTCCCTGGTTTCTTTCAGGGTATAAGCAGAGGGCAGGGACTGTAGAATTAGGTCAGTACTTGACCCATTCTCCAACGTGGTCTCCAGGTCCGTGAGCTCAAAATAGCTGGTCTCTGTAAGGACGTTGCCCCCTACAGATGACCCGTCAGCCAACCTCGCTTGAAGCAATTCGTTCGAGGTCTCATATCTTGCGATACGAGATTGCTCTCCATATAAAACTTTGTTATGGAGGAAGATAGAAACTGAGTCCATCTTCTCGTGCTGCCTCTGGTTTGCACCATCAACTGAGGCTAACATGAGGCACTTGGCTTTCGCACAATCCTTTTCCGATGTCCTGCGGATGTAAACATCCGTGACAGGGGAAACTGGACCTGAGACAGCAGGGATTTGATTAGTTAAGAGGTGTCCCAGCTTGTCATGGGCAATGGACATCTGGACAGACCTTTGCCAGTCATAACAGTCAGGTTCAGTCATCTTTTTATCTAGATGTAACCTAGGTGTGGTCAAGGGTCGCTGCAATTAAGAGAGAGAGAAGAAAACACCCAGCATGACGCTCTTGCAAGTTTAGAGTGGTTTTTAATTTTTCTAAACAGGATGGCTCCCACTGTCTCTCGAATCCCTCCTCAAAACCAAAAAGGAAGAATTAGTCAGGATCAATCCCACCGTACAATACTTGCTTAACCGTTCGGCCAGGCTGGTATCGGTACTTTGAGGGAGGTTTTCTAACGCTTTCGCGAAGTTCCTTAATTAAATAACCTCTTTTCCCTGTGGGCGTAGCCCCGCTAACACCTTTCTAGACACCTACTTGGTTTATAGCATTGATCGTTAAGTGAGAAATTTCCCGAGGAGTAGCATATACTCACAGTAGGATCGGGATCCAAATATCATCGCGTGACAAAACTGAAGGAATACTACCAGAATCATCACACTCCAAATGGTATGCAACGCTAGCAAGTTTCAGTTCTTTTGAAACTCCCGATGTGGATTTTTGCCCCATGCTCTTATGACCTTGACTAAGGCCAACAAATCATAAGTCACATGTCAAGTTCTACCCGTCGTTGTCCAGGTTAATTTGAACCCATCCGTATATACCCTTGACTATGGCCAACAAAGTAATACGACTGTCCCAAACCAACGCATCTATCTATGCAACATATGTATATCCACCAGCTACCAATCACTGTGCCTTGACTAAGGCCAACAAACACAGCTTGAATACTGTTGAATATTCATATGAAACGACGGAGGGCTACGAATGGTTTTGGCGAAACCGTGAACGTAGTGAACTTGATTTAGTCGATGGAACGAGATAGCTTTTAAATAGAGTGGCTCAAACTCCGTATTTTTAAAAGTTTGTTTTGAAAAGAACCGAGTGGTTTTTCGAAAGTGTTCCAACGACTTATACTTGGTTTATTTTCTTGCATTAGTTCTTTTAATGCGTGTTTCACTTTCATTAGTTCTTTTAATGCGTGTTATACTTGCATTAGTTCTTTTAATGCGTCCCATCATTTAAACCTACCATTGCAGAAAACAACCAAAATATGACGTATGCTTATGCCATTCGCATTCGCCACGGGGCCCCGTCATTACCCGTTAGGTTACTTAACTAACGACAGAGCGGGGGCTGGGCTAGCGCGGCTGTAAAACATAAGCAACGCCTAAATAATATCATATATAGATATATTGCAATGATAGACATTTCAGATCACAGATGAACACATTGGATATACTAGGAACCTGCAATTCGTACGAGCCTGTAACGAAAAGCAGATTACACGGTCGCGGTGAATAGCCAATACCCCACCCAAGACCCCTACAGGTGCGGCAAACTACCCGCCAAGTACCCGAAGCGAAGCAACCTCCCTCATCCCCGTGAGTAGGCCACTCGGCACTTCGGCATACCCGGTAGTTTGTGCACCCCCTCCATGGGTCTATACTAGGAGCAAAAACAGTAAAAAGAAATTATACAATGACGGCTACAACCCCGACCCGGTTGTGCGGTCATACAAATAATTATTACATCAATTTACAAATTTACATGAATTGAAAGAAAAGAAAACTCTCGTCTCACAACCCCCGGCTATTCACCCGCGACAATCCAATGAATTCATATACACATTCCAATAACATTACAGATCACAGATTTATATAACCCCCACTAATCGACATATAGCGATTAGTAGACGTTCAATACAAATATCACATCACAAAAAAACCCGTCAGCTTAAGTCTTTTAGAAGTTCGATCAAAAATACGGATTTTCAGGACCCCAAAAATAAAATTTTCGTTCTGGAAAATCTGGGCAGAAAATATATATTCCAAAAATCCCAAAACAACCCATAAAAACACTGCACCAAACTTGGACCTCGGCCGAGTCAACTCGGCCGCGGATCCGCGGTGGGAGCGTGCTCCCGACGCATTTCCGCGGCGCTTTGACTCGATCGTTGGACCAATTTTGGTGGGTGTTCACACAAAAGCCTGAGCCAATTTTTAAGATGAAAATTATCAACTTTTGAGCAGAATAAAAATCGGCAGAAACTTGGCGATTCGGGTTCGTTTCGTGACTTTTTCTTTGATCGATCTTCTAGCTACTTTGCTAACATGTTAGATAGAGTTTAACTAGGCTCTGATACCACTGTAAGTCCATGCTACCTCTCCCGGTACTTTCGGGCATGCGGAATTTGATAAAAAACGATTTTCTTAGAGGTGGTAACATGGACTTAAAACCCGGATCTTTGTTAAACATCTAACTAACAACCTAACTTCGAGTTGTTAACTACTCGGTTAGGGGGTTATACCTTTCTTTTTCTCGAACTCCTTCGTCTTCAAGCCTCGATGGTCGTCCGGATCGCCTTCACTCCATCGTCTCCTTACGCCGAAGATAGATCCACCTCGAAAGCTTCTACCTTTGGCTTCTTCTTCGGTCTTTGAAGAAACTAGTTCACTTGGTTTGCTAAATCTTATGAACTAGAGTGAGTAGAGAAGAGTTTGTATGGGATTCTATCTATGGTTCTTGGTTCTCAACTCATGAGACAAGTGAACCATAGAGTCAAGAGAGGGAGAGCAAGAGGAGGAAGATGAGAGCTCAAGAACAAGACAGAGGATGAGCATCCAAGAATGAGAGAAGACTTTTCTCATTTGGCTCTCATAATCCAAAACAATCATAACACATCATATCAATCAAGTATTATGTAATGGTTTAAGCAACCATAGCCATATCATTTCATGCACTCATTTTGCACAAAAGAGCAAGCAAGCAAAAGTCTTTGCCATGAAATGATAGCTATGGTTATCATGATGGTCAACTAGTCAAGCCTAGTCAACCGGTCAACAAAGTCAACAAGTCAACAAAGTCAACAACTCAACAACCATGTCACCATAATACCTAATTAATATAATTGTTAATCACATATCATATTCTCATTAGGGTTGAGCAAAAAGTCAATAGTCAACTGTCAATGGTCAACAACCCTAATGAGAATCCTCCGCCTCTGTCTCTCCGTCAACTGTGCATACACACCCGCATCCGCGTTCCGAGGAACACGAATACAAACTGGATAAATCCAATCCCAATACATACACTAGGATCTGGCTTAAACCAAATCCCGCTAGTGTTTACTGTCCGGACACTGTACGTGCACAAGTGCACGGATGTAACCGAACCCTGTCGCAAAACCATGCGACCTGCCGCAAAACCATGCGACCTCTACTCTTTTGCCTAAAGGCGAATAGCTTTCTGTATGGGACTCTAAAGACTCGACACTACGCTGGCAGTGGGTTTAACCACAGACCGCAAGCGGCACTAGCTGTGCGTAACGGTCCCCAGGTAGAAGTCGACAAGAAGACTGGCGAGATGAAACCCATCTGAACACCTACTGAGCCTGAATGTGACAATCTCCGTACAGTCCGGTCTGTTCGTCTGATACATCGCATGGAGGGCCTAGGTGGCGGTAAACGTCAGTCCCCTAATAGCGGTACAAGTCGTGTCGGAGTGAAGCCCAAAACACCCTGAGATAACACTGGAAGCCTACCAGTATATCTCGATTGCCCTGGCCAGGGACTACTCGTGTAATGGCTCTCCTAGACACAGCGCGATGTCAACCCCCAATACCGGGAGAGACGAATCCTGTCTAACCATCACTGCCTCCAAGTGCTTCGGGACTGCACCCAACTACCACCTGTTTGCACGACTCCTTTGAGGCGTGGTAGGGTAGTAATCAAAGTACAGTGGGAACACACTCGAGACGAAGTGACAGTGTCAAGTCAGCGGACTAAGCTGTACTCATGTCACCTGGTAACTGATAACTGACGATAGGTATAATACCAACCGATCAGCTCCCGACGAGTCCTGTCCAGTGTACTCGTAACCCAACGAGCACCCGCATACTATCTCAAGTACGACGTACCGACGGCTGTGGTACAGACCGTCTCCCACACTGGGATGAGAAGCGCATGCGCTAGTCTACTCCGGAGTATCGATGCCCTGTCTCGATAGTCCTGCGACCAGGGACCTGCATAAGGATGTGCTTATGGATTACCCAGCCCCACTAGTGTGACTGCCATCACAACGCTGGAAATCAAGCAAAGATCCTAAGGGCTCCACTAATGTGTATAGGCAATATACTAAAATAAACACATGTACACATTGAAGTAGAAACAAACCAAGTAGCATACTACTATTTTGAGCAAGATTGTATATACAAGGTGAATATCCCAAGCTTCCATTAAGTAATATACAAACTAGTATGATACAGTAATGGCCTCTAGGGCATATACACTAACAAACTAGTGTATACAGTCGAGACCCCGACGAGGGACGGTGGCCGGTCTCACAAGCCACTGGTGTCAGTTGGTTCACCTAAGATGTATACAGGTGCTCATTGGGTTATGAGTACACCGGACAGGACTCGCCGGGAACATGCTAGTTGGTCTTATTCTTGACGTCAGATAGCAGTTCCCTGGTGACATGTGTACAGGTTAGTTCATCGACCTGAGATCGTCATTTGTCTCGTGTGAGTTCCCACTGTACTTTGATTACTACCCTACCACGGCTCAAAGGAGTCGTGCAAACAGGTTTTAGTTGGGTATAGTCCCGAGCCACATGGAGGCAGTGAGCGGATCTGCAGGGGTTCGTCTATCCCGGTATTGGGGTTGAGGTCGCGCTGTGTCTAGGAGAGCCATTACACAAAGCCCTCGGCCGAGGCAGGAGATTTACTGGTAGGTATTCCAGTAGTATCTCAGGGTGTTCTGGGCTACACTCCGACACGACTTGTACCGCTTTTGGGGGTCTGACTTTTACCAACCCCCTAGGCCCGCCATGCGATACTCATAGACGAACGGACCAGACTGTACGGATATTGTCACTGACAGGCTCAGTAGGGTGTCAGGATGAGTTCGCTCATCGACGTCCCTTTTGGTCAATAGCTGGTGGCCCGTCACGTATTGGCTTATACCTCTGACGTGCCAGTGGTTAAATCCACAGCCATAGTATTGACGAGTCTTTAGAGTCCACCACACTTACAGTTACTCAAGTTTCGGGTGAAACGCTGTAGAGGCCGTATGGAGATATGGCAGGGTTCGATCAGATACGTGCGGTATTGCACGGATCAGGATCGGACGGATATTACTAGCCGGCTTTGGTTTAAGCCGGATCCTAGTATAGTACAGTGTAGATTTTGTCTCATTGCATTTGTATCCGGTCGGAATACAGATGCGGGTGTGTATGCACAGTATCGGGGTTTTCCTGTAATTTATTACGGGACCAGTTTTCTGGAGTTGCCAGTTTGCATTCCGATCCGGCCGATTTTCCTTTGTTCGTTCCCGGCCGGACTTTTCCGATGGAGGGTATTATTTCCAAGTTTGCAAATAACATTTTGTGGAGGGGTTTCTTGCATATGGATTGATTATGATAGCATCTTTTGATACCATTCTTTTCTATCATCATTTCTTGCTTTATTAAGATTAGAAATGAGATGAAAGATGATATGACTTTGTTATCATGGTTTTTGGATATGGTCACCCTCCACCTTTTACTACCATCACCTCCCTTCATGGTTTTGGTTTTTTCATTCCCTCCACCATTCTCTTATAGGGCCGGCCACTTGAGGGAGTGAGATGAGAGATTCATTTTGTGGTGTAACACATTTCTTCATATCATTTTTGCTTGCTAGAAAATTGAAAGCACCAATTTTCCTTAACCTCTTCCTCCATCCTCCATAGCAACAAAACCCCAATGAGACATAGACTCTACACTAGCCTACAGCAAATCTTGGACGCGTCGGCTAGCCAACTTCGGGCCCGAGTTGCCTCGGTATTGAGGTGGGAGCCCGTAAAAGATGCAGGCGATGTGGTGCCCTTCCGACGAGGAGGCGACGACATGGAGACAGGACTTTCCGCGGGAGATCGGGACGATGACGAGAAGACCGGAGGACTCGGATCACTCTGTATATCTCTCACCCCTTCTCTTGATAGCTAGCATTAGGTTAATGGTTACGATCCGGGTTTATTGTCCGCGGTAGCGCCAGTTTAAAAGTTAAGAAAATTTTTTGATTCCGCATTTTGGCCTCGGATAGACGGCCGGGGCGCTGCCGTGGCGCAACATGGTATCAGAGCCACGCCATTAACCTAGTCTAGCTTTGTCTAATGTGTTTTACTTTTCCGATCGACCAAAATTCCAAAATCCGCGTTTTGCTTGCATCAGTTTTCTGTTGAAATTTTTTGAAGTCCTAAAATTTTTCAGGTTGTGGAAAAGTGATGTGCTAGATGGAATAAGAGTTCTGTAGAAATTCGATGCACTAATTCCACTACAGGAGCGCGGAACCGCGGTCAAACCCCCCTTGGGCCGCAGTTCCGCCGCACTATGTTGGGTTTGCTGCATCAATTTTCTACAGTCTCTTTCTGGGGTATTTTTAGGGGTTTTGGAATATTAAACTTGAGCCCAGAATTTCTGTAAGTGCTCCAGTATTGCTTGGGGGCCCACTTGTTAATTTTTGATCAATCGGATATTTTAAACACATTATTTCACAGTATTTACATTATATCTGCGACCGTGAATGTCACTTGATCGGTAAATCCTGTCTAACTGCTATAGCCCGGTTAGACGGATTTGCGAACGTGACATTCATGTTGATGTCTTGTGATTTTGCTGTGATGTTGCGGATCGGTCGTGGGGGATAGCCTGGATGCAATGTTAGTACAGTTTTGTTTTATATGTACATTTGATATTGCGGGGCGAGCGTCCGACATGTGGACTGCCGTCACTGCCTGTTTGTATTATTCTTTTGGGGCACGACCTGGTTGCGGTCGATGTACCCGTTGTATGTATATTTTACTTTCTGTACTAGGATTACCCTGTGGAGGGGTGCACGGATAGCCGGGTTCTAGAGGGCAACAAGCCCTCATCTCATGGTGTTGAGACGGAGGGGGCTTCACTCTAGGATTAGCGGGCTATTCGCCGCATTCGTAAGGGGTACAGGTTGACCCAGGAGGGGTGCCCAAGTTACCGGATTCCATGATGTGTTGGGTGGTCCATTCACGGTGCTGAAGGGGGCTGCCTCGCTTCAGGTTTTGGCGGGTGACTTGCCGCGCCCGTAGGGGTCTAGGATTTCATTGCGCAGGCTATCCACACGACCAGGGGAACGTCGGGTTTTAGCAGCGGCTCTATGAAACCCGGGGATCCCAGATATCTGTATTGTTCTGTGATGCTGCACTTTTCTGTGATGTTGCATTTTATCACGCCTTGAGCGAAATATAATATATTGATATATATATTAGTAGATGTTGTATATGTTTTACATCCGCGCTAGTCCAGTCCCCGCTCTGTCGTTAGTTAGCTAACCTAACGGGTAATGACGGGACCCAGTGGCGAATGCGGATGGCATATACGTACGTCATATTATTTTCGTTCTTTGTGGTGTGATTAATTGATGGGACTGCGTTGATTCGGATCAATGCAAGGTAAACAAACCTATTCTGATGTTGTTGGAACAATTTTTCGAAAAGCTGTTATTGCAAGGACGTTCACTTTTGTTTTGCACAGTGGTATTCAGTTGGAATATCCTGCTCCTCAGTCGACGAGGCAAGGGCCGAGATAGATCCCTTCACCGGGAGTGACCCCTTGGACAGAATTTTGCGTCAGGGTATTAACTTCACTATAGCCGTGTCACGACCCGAAAGTACGGAACGTGACCGGCACTTAGATTACGAAGCGTCTAGAGGCGCCACGTAACCTAAGTAAGCCGAAGCCCAGAAATCTAAACCATAAAAGAAGAAGAAGAAAAAGAAAACAAGTTTAAAAGCATCAGCAAATTTTCTCAAAAATTTCGGCAGAGTCTCCTCTATAAAAACTGGCCCCAAACGGGTACAACAAGTATAATATACATAAACAATAAAAAGCATCCCCAAACGGGAGCTAGCATCAACGCCAACAGGCGGAAACAACCACAACAAGCACAATAATATACAACGCCAAAGGGTGAGGCTCAAAACTCAAAGAAAACAAAACCACCAAATCAGAATAATACATGCGCGACTCTAAGGTCAAAATAAAAGACTGGTCCAATAAACTTATCAAGTAATACAAGTATGGTTGATGGAGCTTACTAGATACAATGAATGAATAAAAATACAATGGTGGTTCAGATACAAGTGAACAAACCTACCGTGCAAATCACCCTAAAAGGATAGATGTGCCAGCAAGCGGCCAGGGAAACCTGTACATCGAACCTGTAATAAAATTTGGCACAACGGGGGTGAGTTGCCAACTCGTGAGTAGAAGACATCTACGAAAAGAATTCGAATGCACGACGCTGTCCTAGGTCATAATAATACACTACTAAGTCCCAATCATCTAGTAATAGCAGGGTAATACTACGTGTAAGTGCAGATACTCCGTGCTCGTGTCAGTGCCTCATATAATATTATGTCGTATGAATGGATATGCATGCACCATGAATATAAAATAATCAATCCTGAAATCCAGATGTATCTGTATAAGAAATCTTTACCTGTTATCATAGTAAAATGTGTATAGGAATCTGAAATCTCAACAATGAAATCCATGGAAATCCGTGTCAAGTATCGACACAAACATGTAAATCTCAAGTCTCATAGTCTCAATACCACGGGCTCCGTCAGTCCGGATCGGCCCATATCATCAAATCTCACGACAACGGTCGGTATCCTGCGGATATCCGCCGCGCCAGACATCACCGGTAGGTAGCCTTCCCCTGCCAGGCTCATCGTCTACAACTCGATCTTCTTGCCCCGGGGTACCATACCGGGCCCACCATGTACCCGAGACGGTTCATCCACTCCTCGAATCGGGTCTCGAAATCCAACAGAAAATATGAAATCTCATGGTGGACGACACATACATCACGAGAAAACCGCATCTTATTTTAAAAAGAGAGGAGAGAGAGAGAAGTTTTTATAATTTCTTGCGGTTTTCCCCAAAAATCCAGAAATCTCATAGGAATCCAAATCTTAAAATCATGAGTAAGTATATGATAAGTGTCGGCATATGCCCATGATACTGCATGATAACATGAAAATATGAATGCATGAATGTCAAGTAATAAATATCATGTCTATACTAACATCATAGAGTAATCACGATATTATATCGGTCTAGTTGTTAACAGATTTTATCAATAAAGGACAATATGATCTAAAGTGTACGTGACATAGCAATTACCGATGATGATGTGTGTGAGCCGGCAAATAAGTGTGCGTGGAATATGCACATCATCGGTAATGGTGCTGGTGTCCTAACAGGTAAAGTTTATACTGATTATAGCAACATATGTATGAACATGCAACATTATGATTACAGTGAAAAAGTAAAGACGGATGTGTGTTATCCACTCATTTGATATACAAAAACCACTACCACTATATGGCTCAAACCTAACCTAGTGTTCATCTAACCCTCCTGAGGAAAACTAAACCTAAGAACTGGTCGATAGAAGTACACCTAACGCCTGAGTCCATATCTCTAATAGTCGGCGATCCTGCCTCAATAGCGTCACGTACATTGTACAACTTCCTTAAATCAGGAGTGCGGATCAATCATCACATCTATGCCTCGTACGGTAAAATCCATCGTACGGCATCCCAATATCGGGGTACGGGTCAAATATCACCTACGTGTCTCATTATTCGTATAATATCATTATCAATACATGTCATGATCGAGGTGCTATGCTGTAATCGCATACATCAATTATATAACATTGCCATCATAAATATACCTCATTAATTTATCCTCAGAAATAGCATGTTATATGTATCATGTTGTGATTGGGTCATACTGATATCATATCGTCATCAAGTCACACCTATATGATGTCGTAATCAAGTCATACATATATCATATCGTGATCAGTCACAAGTTACAGTTCGGGTTCTATTTTAGAGTCCCATGTACCTCAATATCATCACTACCCATAATAATTTATGTATACCTGTTCATTATCTCATTCTCTAATGATCCGCTAACACTTTAATACGACTGTATAGTCAAGAATCACGGCATCAAGCCCAATTATCCTGTTTCATCATACCTCGGATATCATATCAGATCAATGTATCCCCTACACGTGTTGTATATATATATATATGCACGTATACACCATGTCGAGTTTCAGTGTGTTCGTGTGTGTGTTTCTACCTGAAACCTACGAACCTCTTCCAAGGTACTCATCCTCTGATATGGTTTTCCTAAATCAGTCTAGTCCAGCCTAGGGTCAATACTAAGGTCCTACTAGGGTCACATCTGGTTTCCTAAAGTCAATAAGTACTATTCCTATTCTACGTTGCGGGGGTGCTAAACGCCATCCACCCGACTTCCCCCCGTAGATATACATCTACTCACCTGGTCCATGTCTGCCGAAGACGGTGTCGCCATCCTCCCCTTCATCGCCCGCAGTCCACGTGAGGGGTACCTAAACGCAAACATAATAATAGTATCGTAAACTGAATCACATACAAAAGTCAAAACGACGCGAGGAACAAGCATAGGTTAAAACCTATGTCCCGTCCACGCAAAAGAACCAAATATCGCTCGATATCGGCATACAAACTCCGATGGATCGAGATAAACATCAACAAATAACTTGTAGTTTTAAAACTCGTTACTTATATTATAAAACACGATTAAATCCATCGAAACCCTAAAATCCATCAAATCGCCCGATTTCGTAAAACCCGAAAATGCCAATTTACCGTTTTTCATCAAAACTTGACATTTAAATGAAACCAATGGTCATAAAACTCATTAAATGGCATAACTAGACTACACAAACCATTCCTATATTTTTTATTACACAAATTTGTATTAATTTGAAATTTCTAGTTACAACCTTTAACAATTTTCAACATTTTTCAAGCAAAATACCACAATTCCACCACAAAACATGATTTTGCATGAATTAATGTATTAAACTACAATTCATGATGATAATGATATAATGAAACCATGATTATATTTTTAATTTCATTTATTTAGGAATTTCAAAAATCTAGTTTCCAAAATAATAGCATTTTATTACTATTTATCAATTATCAATAGAAACTAGCAATCAAACTAAGTTTTTCTTTCCATTAACATGCTAAAGTTCTCACTAAAACTACAATCTAATGATAGCAAGCTTAATTGGAATTTTATATCACCCACATATATATTTTACAAAAAAACTAGTTAGCTAAATAGCTTCATTTAAACAATTTTAAATGAAAAATTTACAATTCAACAAACATGCAAGATTTTCCAATTCTAAAAGTGTTAAACTAACTATTATAACTCTAATTAATTATTAAAAATCATAACTTGAATTTACAAACCTAACTTGAATTTTAGAATTTGCAACTAGAATTAATCTAATTAATCTAATTATGCTTTAAAAGAAACATCTATTTGAAATAAAACAAAAGAGAAAGATTTATACCTCCACAACCTCATGTCCAAACTTGAAAATGAACCTTAAAAATACATGCTTTCCCACTCCAAAATCCATGTAAAGAAGAGTAGAGAATAAAGGGTATGAAATAATTAGGATTTTGTGGAATTTTAATTGGATTTTTGGAGTATTTTTGATGATTTTTGGAGTTGAAATAAAAATGAAAAATGGGGGGGCTGCCATGGGGTGTGGCCGGCCATGCAAGGGAGAGAGGGAGAAAGTGAAAAGAGTTTCATGAGTTGTGTAGAAACTTCATCAAATAATATCTCACTTTATGTCTTTTCATGAATTTCTTCATTTTCTTTCATTTCTTTACTAAAACAACCTAGAAAACTCTAGAAAAATGGGAAAATTTGCAAATAAATTTTGCATGATACACACTAAATTATAACATGCCATGGTTCATTTTTACAAATTAAAACCATTCAAATTTGTAATTTACACTATTTTAGTGTAAAAATAAAGCTTATGTTAATATTTAAAATAATTAATTTAGGAAAAATATTTAATTAAACTAAAAATTTATAAGTGGATAAATAAACACTATTTACTAGTAATTACATAATTAAAATATTTATTTTTGAAATTATAATGAAAAACAATCACGGTTTAATTTTACGAAAAATACATTTTACTTTACCGAAATTCATAAAATTCACTTAAACAATTTTATTCATTTAATTATTTATTTAATTATTTTTAAAACGTTACAAGCCGATTGCTTTTGTTTTGCATCGTGGTATTCAGTTGGAATATCCTGCACCTCATTCTACGGAGAAAGAGCCGAGATCCCTTCACCGGGAGTGACCTCTTTAGCAAAGGTTTTCGTCACTATATTTTTATAAAAGGCTATGTGGTTCCTTCAACGATATCAAGTTCATTACGTTAAAGGTTTTTCGCCAAAAACCAGTCGTAGCCCTCCGTCATTTCTTATGGGTATTATTTAGTATTCGTGCTGCGTTTGTTGACTCCGTCAAGGCGTAGTGTACGGTAGCTAAATGGTGCTTGTTTGTAGCATAAATGGGATTGGTTAGGACAGTCGTGCGGCCTTGTTGACTCCGTCAAGGGCACGTATGGGTGGGTTTAACGCAATCCAGAAAATGAGGGGTTGAACTTGACTAGGACTCTTTGATTTGTTGACTCCGTCAAGATCACTTGGGTCCTAGGGGTAAAAACTTACATCGGGAGTTTCTAAAGAAACTGAAACTTGCCAGGCATGCGCATACCTTCTGAAGTGTGGTGACGTGAGTGGATTCTGTCACGTTATCATGCGATGATAGTTGGATCCCGATTCCCACTGATGAGTTGGTTTACTCCTCGGATGATCCCGACTAATTCTTCTTTCAGGTTTGGAGGAGAATTTGAGGTACAGTGGGAGGTTTCCTGATTAGATAAAGTGATAACCATTCTGATCTAGGTTAGAGTGCACGCTGAGTGTTTCTTTTCTCTCTCTCTTTGGCAGCGACCATTGACCCGACCCTAGACTATGACTCAGTGACCAAGTTGACCGAACCTTCTTAACACTGGCTTTTGGATTGTCAGAGTTGCAAACTTCTTTGCCACTCCTACTTTTACCCTTTTCTCCGGGACACCCCGTATTACTACGAACGTCCACTTCCATTGGAAAAAACCATCGTATGGTTATATACGAACTCGAAGGACTTCGAGGATGGTTTCTGGTTCTGGAGAAAACGGATAGGACTATTCAGTTGTCTTTTCTTTTCACCTTCTCTCAGGTTGCGAGTACTCCTTGGTTTAGGAGATAGTACACCTATTACGCAAATTGGATAGTCTTCTTCCAAACCTTAGGCTGGTGCCGACCGGTGGGGAATGAAGAAAACCAATTAGCATAACGATGGTGTACAGAAGGTATTAAGTTAAGACAAAGCAAGGGATTAGTAAGAGGGCAAAGTAAACTGCGACTGTTATTCACGACCAAACCAAGTATTTCTTCGCCAATCCTAAATCACCTTTGTATTTCTCCAGGACACTCCGTATCACTACGAAGATCTACAGTTTATTGGATAATCCATCGTATGGTTATATACGAACTCGAAAGGAACTTGTTCCAGTTCGGGGATGGATCCTGGTTCAGGAGAAATAGGAATAAGGTTTATTCGGTTGTCTTTTATCTTCACCTTCTCTCGCGTTGCGAGTGCTCCTAGGATTAGGATAGTACACCCATTATGCTTATTGGATAGTCTTCTTCCAAACCATAGGCTGGTGCCGAACGGTAGGGAAGGAAGAAAACCATTTGGCCTAAAGGAGTGTACAGAAGGTAATGACTAAAGACATATAAAGGGATTTGGAGAGGTGGAAAAGAATTATACGGTTACAGTTGTGAATCTGGATAATGGAAGAGGCATTACTAGGAATACCAGGATACCCCATCGAAACATTTCAATGTTTCAGTTTCACTGTGTACTGTTAATCGAAAACTGATTTCCCGATTAGACACTTACTCCAGGGTATGTATTTACCAGGTATGATTCTCACATCTGTATGGTTTTACAGATGATGAGTGGGAGTATGTTATTGGGAATTGGGTGATCATCCTCATTATATCGGGATTCGTTGTAATCGGTGATATTTGAGGAAGTCACCTGGGTTGGTTGCCGGACGGCAAATATTTGGTTTTGAATATCCGTTGTTATGCACCAATTTCAAATCGATATATCTGTACGTCTATTTTCATAGAGTGAGATATACCCTTTTGAAATTATGTCTGCGACATTTACCTATATCAGTGGATGGTTAGGTAAGGAGCATTAAACAGCGGTGTAATTCTTCTTAACCATAAGTACAGTTTTCAACCTACAACACACAGTGAATGAGTTATTAGACTCAAGGGACTTATACAGAGTATTGTATATTGTCCAGGGTCCATCAGGACAGAGGGATTGGTCCTCGTACTATATTCGGTTTACTTATGACTTCTCTAGTTTTTAGACAGGTGTTTCGTGGAAACACAGGGTCCGAATTTTGAGAAGTTATAGGTATTTGAATAAAGTAGAGAACCAGGTATTGCAAGTATCAGGATTCTTCAAAGTGATCGAAGATGTAGATACTTGTATATGGTATTCATTTGATAGTAATGATTAAGAGAACTTGCTTCTCTTTCAGGTTACTCATAATTGGAAGCATTCCTAAGTTGAGTAACGCTGATCGGCATCCTTCCATTTAGTTGACATGCACTGGAGACAGCTGCATGATTTGAATCTGGTTCAATTAAATCAGTGCCTCTGGTTCTATATTGGATATAGAACAGTTCATATCTTAACGATGTTAAGATACGGGGAGTTTTCCGGCTTATGATTAAAACCAGACACTGGACAACTCAAGGCACGTTTCTGTAATTGCTGTTTGTGGGTTGACCCAGGCTATGATGAGGGTTGATTTTCTACCATAAGAAAGATCAATAGTGATATTGTTCTTGACTCGCCACAGTTTTATTAAAAATGGATCTTTTTCAGAAAACAGTAGTGGGAGTATGGTAGAACTGGAAGTGATTCCAGAACCGCAAACGATTACTGAAGATTTGATAAGGAACCTAAAGATTCAATCTGGATTGACATTCCATTGGCCACTCCGCAGATTTGGTGGGTAACTTCAGGCACCCGAGAGGTACTCCGGTAGCCTCAAGGACGGTGACAGGGAAGTTCTTATTTATCCACACTTGCCATTGTTGTTGTTCCAGACTGTGAGACCAGGCAGGAGGATGAGTATAGCGTCGTTCTAAACTTGCTTTAGAAGTGTACGACTATATGACTCTGCTAGAGGGTTGTCGTGGTCAGTGGGAGCAGCGGAAGCTTTGGTGGACAGGTAGCTTATGTCTATTTATAGACTAAAGCAGAGTAGCGGGGATAGATCATCTATTTCTGATTTTACAGTCATAGGTTTGACTTCATCAGAATAGGGGATAGATCTGTTAAGAAGGTAGTAGGGTGTGATGTCCTGGTATTTGGATGACATACACAGAGTAGGAAGTGATATTCCTATACTACGATCAGTTATACTTTGGTGGTCACACAGTAGTTTCTCCACACAGGACTTGGATATTATATCAGACATTCTGGTTACTAGATCTATGGTTTTAGATCTAGATTTGGGTAGTTTCCTAATCTGGGTACTTAGACAGCATTCTAAGAGTATTTAGAATGGACGACTCCTGGCACGGTAGTGTACCTGCAGGTGATGGAGTCACCCTCTCTAAAAGTGTCTCACAGACTAAATGGGAGAGGGATACGCATGATTGACAGATCACTTGCTTAGGCAATTGAGTCAATCATGAGATGTCAAGTACCACACCAGATGTTGTTCTTGCAGTAGGTGCAATAAGTTGATATTAATCCAATCCTGGAGAAACGGTCGGAAGCAGTTTTAGAACATAAGTTGATGTTCTAGGGATGTGATAACGACAGCCTCTTTTAGGAGACGATTATCACTCCAGGCTTCCAAGGTGACATGGATGGCAGAGTGGCTGTCAGAGTTATAGTTTTACCTCTGACGAGGGGCAGTATATTGGACACGTGGTCCAGGTGGATACTGAGGGAAGGCATGGTGCTGGGTACTGATTAATTTCAGTTATCGATACAGTCTAAGAAGTTTGGATTTAGAGTTCATTTATGAGCTAGGTCCAATCAGATATCCAGACATATTCTAAGACAGGTATTGCTCATTTCGGGAGATGGTTTTCTCCGCGAACTTGAGATATAAAGAGACATAGAAAGAAACATCACAGCGGATCCACTCACTGAGGCTATTCCTTGAACGCAATAGTTTCGCAAACGAGCTTTGTGAGACTGACCAGTAGAGGAGTTGGGTGTTCGGTATCACACGGGCTGTGAGTATGCGACATCGCAATAATTAGCCTTGAGTGCAAGTTGGAGATTGTTGGAGATGGTGCCCTCAGAGTCAATTATTGGATCACAGGCACGTGATTTCAATGATTTAGGGAGGACCTATCCCGGTAGGACAGTCTTACTCGAGATGATAGTATGCTATCTGGTTTACCTTTATCATCGTGTACTGCTTCAGGTGACCTTACAGGTCGCTATTACACGCTGATAGAGCCCCTAGGATTCTTGCTTGACTGCCAGCAGTATGATGGCGATCATATACGTGAGAGCTGGTGGTCTATAAGCACATCCTTAAAAGGTCCCTAGTCGTGGGAGTTTCGAGACAGGGCATCGATTCTCCAGAGTAGACTAGTGTATACAGTCGAGACCCCGACGAGGGGCGGTGGACGGTCTCACAAGCCACTGGTGTCAGTTGGTTCACCTAAGATGTATACAGGTGCTCATTGGGTTATGAGTACACCGGACAGGACTCGCCGGGAACATGCTAGTTGGTCTTATACTTGACGTCAGATAGCAGTTCCCTGGTGACATGTGTACAGGTTAGTTCATCGACCTGAGATCGTCATTTGTCTCGTGTGAGTTCCCACTGTACTTTGATTACTACCCTACCACGGCTCAAAGGAGTCGTGCAAACAGGTTTTAGTTGGGTACAGTCCCGAGCCACATGGAGGCAGTGAGCGGATCTGCAGGGGTTCGTCTCTCCCGGTATTGGGGGTGAGGTCGCGCTGTGTCTAGGAGAGCCATTACACAAAGCCCTCGGCCGAGGCTGGAGATTTACTGGTAGGTATTCCAGTAGTATCTCAGGGTGTTCTGGACTACACTCCGACACGACTTGTACCGCTTTTGGGGGTCTGACTTTTACCAACCCCCGAGGCCCGCCATGTGATACTCATAGAAGAACGGACCGGACTGTACGGATATTGTCACTGACAGGCTCAGTAGGGTGTCAGGATGAGTTCGCTCATCGACGTCCCTTTTGGTCAATAGCTGGTGGCCCGTCACGTATTGGCTTATACCTCTGACGTGCCAGTGGTTAAATCCACAGCCATAGTATTGACGAGTCTTTAGAGTCCACCACACTTACAGTTACTCAAGTTTCGGGCGAAACGCTGTAGAGGCCGTATGGAGATATGGCAGGGTTCGATCAGATACGTGCGGTATTGCACGGATCAGGATCGGACGGATATTACTAGCCGGCTTTGGTTTAAGTCGGATCCTAGTATAGTACAGTGTAGATTTTGTCTCATTGCATTTGTATCCGGTCGGAATACAGATGCGGGTGTGTATGCACAGTATCGGGGTTTTCTGTAATTTATTACGGGACCAGTTTTCTGGAGTTGCCAGTTTGCATTCCGTTCCGGCCGGTTTTCCTTTGTTCTTTCCCGGCCGGACTTTTCCGATGGAGGGTGTTATTTGCAAGTTTTGTGGAGGGGTTTCTTGCATATGGATTGATTATGATAGCATCTTTTGATACCATTCTTTTCTATCATCATTTCTTGCTTTATTAAGATTAGAAATGAGATGAAAGATGATATGACTTTGTTATCATGGTTTTTGGATATGGTCACCCTCCACCTTTTACTACCATCACCTCCCTTCATGGTTTTGGTTTTTTCATTCCCTCCACCATTCTCTTATAGGGCCGGCCACTTGAGGGAGTGAGATGAGAGATTCATTTTGTGGTGTAACACATTTCTTCATATCATTTTTGCTTGCTAGAAAATTGAAAGCACCAATTTTCCTTAACCTCTTCCTCCATCCTCCATGGCAACAAAACCCCAATGAGACATAGACTCTACACTAGCCTACAGCAAATCTTGGAAGCGTCGGCTAGCCAACTTCGCGTCCGAGTTGCCTCGGTATTGAGGTGGGAGCCCGTAAAAGATGCAGGCGATGTGGTGCCCTTCCGGCGAGGAGGCGACGACATGGAGACAGGACTTTCCGCGGGAGATCGGGACGATGGCGAGAAGACCGGAGGACTCGGATCACTCGGTATATCTCTCACCCCTTCTCTTGATAGCTAGCATTAGGTTAATGGTTACGATCCGGGTTTATTGTCCGCGGTAGCGCCAGTTTAAAAGTTAAGAAAAATTTTTGATTCCGCATTTTGGTCTCGGATAGACGGCCGGGGCGCTGCCGTGGCGCAACACTTAGACGAACAGACCGGACTGTACGGAGACTGTCACATTCAAGCTCAGTAGGAGTTCAGATGGGTTTACCTCATCAGTCTTCTTATCGGCATATACCTGGGGACCGTTACGTACAGCTAGTGCCGCTTGCGGTCTGTGGTTAAACCTACTGCCAGCATAGTATCGAGTCTTTAGAGTCCCACACAGAGGGTTATTCGCCTTTAGGCAAAACGAGTAGAGGTCGCATGGTTTTGCGACGGGGTTCGTTCACATCTGCGCACTTGTGCATGTTTGGTGTCCGGACAGCTTATACTAGCGGGCTTTGGTTTAAGCCGGATCCTAGTATATGTTTTGGGATTGGTTTTATCTCTTTGTTTTCGTGTTCCTCGGAACACGGATACGGGTGTGTATGCACAGTTGACTGAGGCAGAGGCAGAGGACATTCATTAGGGTTGATGACCATTGTCTTTTTCTTAACCCTAATGTTTATGTGTGAAATATGATTTATTATATTAGTTAATTATAATTGTGTTATGGTTAGGGTTGTTGACCATTTGACTATGGTTGACATGTTGACCTATGTTGACAATTTGACCATCATCATTTCATATGAAAGATGCTCTTTGATTCTTGCAAAAGTAATTAATGTGAAATGATAATGGTCATTTCATGATTAACCATCACAATTATCTTTAGCTAATTATTTATTTATCTTAATTCACATATATGTGAGAAGGTTGGCATTATTCTTCTCATTCTATCATTCTCATTCTCTCTCATCCTCTTCCTCTCTCTCAAAGCTCTCCCCTCTCATAAGTTGAGAACCATTGAGCTTGAGATAAAACCTTCAAAATTACTTTCTACTCTTTCTAAGGTTCTAGGTTTAGCACACCAAGCACCTTAGTTACTTCTAGTTTGAGGTTGGAGCCAAAGGTAGAAGCCCTCGGGTGGATCTTTCTTCGGCAAGAGAAGGCGACGAGGAGAACCCGTTCTTTCACTCCAAGGAGCAAGAAGAGAAGGACTTCAAGACTTAGGTATAACCCCCTTTCCGACTAGCTTACTCTTTTAGCTTGGTAGTTAGT
This sequence comes from Agapanthus africanus, assembly GCA_030015575.1. Classification (NCBI taxonomy): domain Eukaryota; kingdom Viridiplantae; phylum Streptophyta; class Magnoliopsida; order Asparagales; family Amaryllidaceae; genus Agapanthus; species Agapanthus africanus. The sequence continues at coordinate 254,006,469 of JASDDO010000031.1, read as the reverse complement.
TTATGTTTAGCAAAGATCCCTCCTTTGGTTAGTCCATGTTGCCCAGTGTTGTAAAAATCGAATTTTTCATAACGTTTCCGCCTCCCCGTAAGCACCGGGGTGGGCAACGTGGACTTACAGTGGTATCAGAGCCTAGCTAAACACAAACTAACTAGTTAGCAAAGTATCTAGAACTTCGATCAGAAAAAATCGCAAAACACGTTTTCTAAAACCTAAGTTTCTGCCGATTTTTATTTCTGCTCCAAAAATAATAAATCATGCACTAAAAATCTGCTCAGGCTTTTGTTAGAACAAGAAAGAAAAACGATCCAGTGAGTCCACTAACTCACAGCGGTTCCGCGGCAGGAGCTTGCTCCTGCCGCGGTACCGCGGCCGAGTTGACTCGGCTGTGGATCGTTTCTCCTGCAGTTTTCTTCTGATGGTATTTTGTGATTTTTGAGATGGTTTGTTTCTGTTAGTGTATATGCCCTAGAGGCCATTACTGTATCATACTAGTTTGTATATTACTTAATGGAAGCTTGGGATATTCACCTTGTATTGACAATCTTGCTCAAAATGGTAGTATGCTACTTGGTTTGTTTCTACTTTAATATGTGCATGTGTTTCTTTTAGCATATTGCTTATACATATTAGTAGAGCCCTTAGGATCTTTGCTTGATTACCAGGGTTGTGATGGCAGTCACACTCGTGGGGGCTGGGTAATCCACAAGCTCATCCTTATACAGGTCCCTAGTCGTAGGACTATCGAGACAGGGCATCGATACTCCGGAGTAGACTAGCGTATGCGCTTCTCATCCCAGCAGGGGAGACGGTCTGTCCCACAGCCGTCAGTACGTTGTACTTGAGATAGTATGCGGGTGCTCGTTAGGTTACGGGTACACTGGACAGGACTCGTCGGAAACTGATTGGTTGGTACTATACCTATCGTCAGTTATCAGTTCCCAGGTGACTTGAGTACAGCTTAGTCCGCTGACTTGACACTGTCACTTCGCCTCGAGTGTGTTCCCAATGTACTTTGATTACTACCCTACCATGGCTCAAAGAAGTCGTGCAAACAGGTAGTAGTTGGGTGCATTCCCGAAGCACTTGGAGGCAGTGACGGTTAGACAGGATTCGTCTCTCCCGGTATTGGGGGTTGACATCGCGCTGTGTCTAGGAGAGCCATTACATGAGTAGTCCCTGGCCAGGGCAAGCGAGATATACTGGTAGGTTTCCAGTGTTATCTCAGGGTATTCTGGGCTACACTCCGACACGACTGTAAGTCCATGCTACCCTTCCCCGGTTCTTACGGGGTTGCGGAAGTGGTGAAAAACGATTTTCAAGAGGGTGGTAACATGGACTACCAATACGGATCTTTGTTAAACTACTAACTAACAACCTAACAAGAGTTTACCTACTCGGTTAGGGGGCTATACCTTTCTTGAACTCCTTCGTCTTCGACTCCTCCCGGTGTACGGATCGGTCTCACCTCGTCGTCTCCTTGCGCCGAAGATGGATCCACCCGAAAGCTTCTTCCTTTGGCTTCTTCTTCGAACTTTGAAGAAACTAGATCACTTAACTTGCTAGGCCTTGTGAACTAGAATGAGTAGAGGAATGTTTTGGTGTCTTTTTATCTCTAAGTCAATGAGTCTCAACACATGAGAATGGTTTGCCTTGAGGTAGAGAGAGCAAGTGGAAGAGGGAGAGCTTGAGAATGAGAGAGCTCAAGAGAGAAAGCAAATGATAGAATGAACCATACTCTTCTCATTCTCACCTCTCATAATCCAAAAGCATCATCAGCCATAATGATAATCAAGTATTATGTGATGGTTATCATATCACAAAAGGCAATATCATTTCATGCATTAAATGCAATGTGTGAACAAATAAGCAAGCCAAAAGTCTTTGCATGAAATGAGAGCCATAGTAATGATGGTGGTCAACAAGTCCAACCTAGTCAACCGGTCAACAAAGTCAACAAGTTAACAAGGTCAACCTTTCAACCCAACCATGGCACAATAATACTTAATTATCATTAACCATATCTCTAATTCTCATTAGGGTTAAGCAAAGTCAATAGTCAACAGTCAACAACCCCAATGAGAATCCTCTGTCTCTATCTCTCTGTCAACTGTGCATACACACCCGCATCCGCGTTCCGAGGAACACGAAAACTAACGAGATAAAACCAATCCCAAAACATACACTAGGATCTGGCTTAAACCAAAGCCCACTAGTGTTAACTGTCCGGACACTGTACGCGCACAAGTGCACGGATGTGACCGAACCCTGTCGCAAAACCATGCGACCCCCTACTCTTTTGCCTAAAGGCGAATAGCTTTATGTGTGGGACTCTAAAGACTCGACACTACGCTGGCAGTGGGTTTAACCACAGACCGCAAGCGGCACTAGCTATGCGTAACGGTCCCCAGGTAGATGCCGACAAGAAGACTAACGAGGTGAAACCCAACTGAACTCCTACTGAGTCTGAATGTGACAATCTCCATACAGTCCGGTCTGTTCGTCTGATACATCGCATGGCGGGCCTAGGGGGCGGTAAACGTCAGTCCCCCAATAGCGGTACAAGTCGTGTCGGAGTGAAGCCCAGAACACCCTGAGATAACACTGGAAACCTACCAGTATATCTCGCTTCCCCTGGCCAGGGACTACTCATGTAATGGCTCTCCTAGACACAGCATGATGCCAACCCCCAATACCGGGAGAGATGAATCCTGTCTAACCGTCACTGCCTCCAAGTGCTTCGGGACTGCACCCAACTACTACCTGTTTGCACGACTCCTTTGAACCGTGGTAGGGTAGTAATCTAAGTGCAGTGGGAACACACTCGAGGCGAAGTGACAGTGTCAAGTCAGCGGACTAAGCCATACTCATGTCACCTGGGAACTGATGACTGACGATAGGTATAGTACCAACCAACAGTTCCCAACGAGTCCTGTCCAGTGTACTCGTAACCCAACGAGCACCCCCATACTATCTCCAGTACGACGTACTGATGGCTGTGGGACAGACCATCTCCCACACTGATATGAGAAGCGCATACGCTAGTCTACTCCGGAGTATCGATGCCCTGTCTCGATAGTCCTGCGACTAGGGACCTGCATAAAGATGTGCTTATAAATTACCCAGCCCCCACTAGTGTGACTGCCATCACAACGCTGGTAATCAAGCAAAGATCCTAAGGGCTCCACTAATGTGTATATATGATATACTAAAATAAACACATGTACACATTGAAGTAAAAACAAACCAAGTAGCATACTACTATATTGAGAAAGATTGTCAATACAAGGTGAATATCCCAAGCGTTCATTAAGTAATATACATACTAGTATGATACAGTAATGGCCTCTAGGGCATATACACTCCCACTTGCACTAAGGCCATGTACTGGCGTATCGAAGACCTATAATCTCGATCAGCCGCTTGAACTGAATCAGGGGTAAGGCCTTTGTGAGTGGATCAGCAGTGTTGTCTTCCGTAGAAACTCTCGGAACCTCGATTTCCTGGCGACCCACGATCTCCCTGATCAGGTGATACCGCCTCAAGATGTGTTTGGACTTCTGATGGGACCTTGGTTCCTTCGCTAAAGCTATAGCCCCGTTGTTGTCGCAATACAGAGGTATTGGATCAACAATGGACGGAACCACCTGAAGTTCAGTTAAGAACTTCCTTACCCAGACAGCTTCTTTTGCGGCATCTGCAACAGCGATATATTCCGCTTCCATCGTCGAGTCAGCAACGGTTTCCTATTTGGAACTCTTCCAACACACCGCCCTTCCATTGAGGGTAAAGACATAACCTGACATGGACTTGGAATCATCCTTGTCACTCTGGAAGCTGGAGTCCGCAAAGGCCTCGATCTGGAGGTCTTTTCCTCCATACACCAAGAACATCTCCTTAGTCCTTCTCAGGTACTTGAGAATGTTCTTTACTGCTATCCAATGTTTCTCCCCAGGGTTTGACTGACACTGGCTTACCACACTCAGTGCATAAGCTACATCTGGTCTGGTACACAACATTGCATACATTATAGAGCCTACCGCAGAAGCGTAGGGTATAATAGACATGCGATCCCTTTCCAAATCAGTCTTGGGAGACATCTCTTTGGAAAGGGTGATCCCGTGACAAGCCGGTAGATTACCGCGCTTGGAATCTTCCATACTGAATCTTTTCAGTATGGTGTCGATGTACCTGGACTGTAAGAGTCCCAGTATCCTCTTGGATTTGTCACGATAGATCCGGATCCCCAGAATGTATGAGGCATCACCCAGGTCTTTCATGGAGAACCTGTGTGACAAGAACCCCTTGACAGATTGTAGCATATGAATGTCATTTCCTATTAAGAGAATGTCATCCACGTATAAAATGAGGAATACTACAGTTCTCGCTACAAATCTACTATAGATGCATGGTTCATCTGGATTTTTGATAAAGCCAAATTCCTTGACCGTCTCATCAAAACAGATGTTCCAACTCCGCGATGCCTGCTTCAGTCCATAGATGGACTTAAGCAACTTGCACACCTTTCCGCTGCTCCCACTCTGAATGAAACCCTCTGGCTGGTCCATATAAACACACTCCTCTAAATTTCCATTTAGAAAAGAGGTCTTTACGTCCATCTGCCAAATCTCATAATCGTGGACGGCAGCAATGGCAAGAAGGATCCGAATGGATTTCAGCATAGCTACTGGAGAAAAGGTCTCGTCATAGTCCAAACCAGGTCTTTGACGAAAACCCTTTGCAACCAGTCTAGCTTTATAGGTCTCAACCTGTCCATCTACACCAATCTTCCTTTTGAAGATCCACTTGCATCCTACGGGTTTTACCCCATCTGGAGCAACGTCCAACGTCCATACTTTGTTGGTGTACATGGACTCCATTTCGGTCCGCATTGCATCCAACCATTTTACCGAGTCAACGCTCTGAATGGCCTGCTGGAAGCTAGTCGGCTCATCATAATCAATGATGCAATCCTCTCTATCCCCGTCTATGAGAAAACCGTAGTATCTCTCGGGCGGATGAGACTGCCTACTACTCCTGCGGAGCGGCGCAGGAATGTCATGATCTTCCGAACCCTCTGGTTCTACTAAGCTTTCAGTAATAGCTCGTGGCTCTGGAATTTCTTCCAGTTCTATTGCGCTCCCACTTATCTGATTCTCCAAAAACTGAGTTTCTAAGAAGTGGGCATGCCGAGAAACAAAAACCTTTTGTTCCTCTTCGCAATAGAAGAAATATCCCTTGGAGTTCTTTGGATATCCCACAAACTTGCACTGTACTGAGCGTGCCTCGAGCTTGTCCGCATGCTGCTTTTTGACAAAAGTTGGACTTCCCCATGTCTTAATGTGATTAAGATAGGGTCTCTTCCCACACCACATCTCATATGGTGTAGTAGGCACAGTCTTAGTTGGAACTCGGTTCAAAAGGTATGCAGCTGATTCTAGTGCATATCCCCAAAATGATCGCGGTAACTCAGCGTTACTCATCATGGACCGTACCATATCCAATAGGGTCCTGTTCTGTCTCTCCGATACACCGTTATGTTGCGGTGTGTATGGAGGAGTAAGCTGAGAGAGAATTCCATTCTCTTTTAAATAGTCCAGGAACTCGGCACTCAAGTATTCACCACCTCGATCCGATCTTAGTGTCTTGATACTTTTGCCAGTTTGTTTTTCTACTTCATTCTCATATTCCTGGAATTTTCCAAAAGCTTCGGACTTATGTTTCATTAAGAAGACATAACCGTACCTTGAAAAGTCATCCGTAAAAGTAATGAAGTAAGAATAACCGCTTCGCGCATGTGTAGACATTGGACCGCACACGTCGCTGTGTACGAGTCCCAAGAGCTCTCTCGCTCTTACTCCGTGTCCAGTGAACAGAGTCTTTGTCATCTTTCCTTTGAGACAGGATTGACAAGTGGCATACGATTGATATTCGAACGGATTCAAATATCCTTCTGCGTGTAACTTCGTCAACCTTCTCTCATTGATGTGACCCAGTCTACAATGCCATAAGAAAGTCTGATTTATTTCTTGAGACTTTCTTTTGTGTGTATTCTGGACATTGAAAATCTGCGGTTGGTTTAGTACGTATATACCATTGCTTAATGTACCTGACCCAATCAGAACTTGATTAAGGTGAATGTTTACAACATTACTTACAAACGCAAATTCATAACCTTCTTTAGAAATCAAGGATACAGAAATGATATTACAAGTTGTGTTAGGTACAAAATAGCAATTACGCAAAACCAAAACGTGTCCATCTGACAACCCCAGGTGATAGTCCCCCACGGCCTTAGCATCCATGCCAGCTCCGTTTGCAACTTTGAAGGTCATGTCATCTGCCTTCAAAACCCTACGGTTTCTCAACGCCTGCAAAGAATTACAGATATGAGATCCTGATCCAGTATCCAATACCCGGGAAGTAGAGTTTATTGATAGACAGTTTTCAATAACATACACACCTGAAGCTGAAGCCGCAACTTGCTTCAGATCCTGTGTCCTGGCTTTCCAAGCCCAGCAATCTTTCTTCCAGTGACCACTCTTATGACAGAAAAAGCACTCTTCCTTCCCTATAAGCTTCCCCGCTATCTTTGTTGCTTTTGCCTTTCCCTTCGTATCCACTTTACTAACACCGCCCCTTGGTTTGGCGGAGGCTTTCATCTTCTTTCCCTTGGCTTTCGCCTTGGACCTAGAAGATGAAGATCCTCCTACAAACAAAGTGGATGTTTCCCTACCTTTCTGTAGGGTGCCCTCTGCACTCCTCAGCATGTTGAGGAGCTCTGAAAGTTCAACTTCTTTTTCTTGTGAGTTGAAGTTCAGGATAAACTGGGCGTAAGTGGAAGGAAGGGACTGGAGAATCAAGTTCGTATAGAGCTCGTTCTCTAACGTGGTCCCAAGTTCCGCGAGCTCCTCAATGAAGCCAATCATCTTAAGCACATGTTCCGCTACCGATGATCCGATGGCCAACCTTGCCGAAAATAACTTCTTCAACACTTCGTATCTTGCGATACGAGATTGCTCTCCATACGGTTCTTTTGTTTGGAGAAATATGGATTCGAGGTCCATATTCTCGTGCCTCCTCTGATGTTCGTTGTCCATAGAGGCAAGCACGAGGCACTTGGCCTTCGCGCTATCGATCTCCCAAGTCTTGCGGATTTCCTTATCCGCGACGCTGGAGGTGGGACCTGGGACAGGGGGATCTTTGGTGGTAAGGAGATACCCCAACTTGTCATTAGTGATTGCCATTTTGACATTCCTGAGCCAATCTTTGTAGTTTGGCCCTGTCAGTATGTTTTTATCTAGTAATAACTTAAGTCCGGTCATGATGTTTGGTCGCTGCAGTTAGGAGAGAGGGAAGAAACACTTTAGTATGATGCTCTTGCAAGTTTAGAGTGGTTTTTAATTTGTCTAAACAGGATGGCTCCCACTGTCTCTCGAATCCCTCCTCAAACCAAAAAGGATGAATTAGTCAGGATCAATCTCACCGTGCAATACTTTCTTAACCGTTCGGCCAGGCTGGTGTCGGTACTTCGAGGGAGGTTTTCCAACGCTTTCGCGAAGTTCCTTAATTTAAGAACCTCTTTTCCCTAGGGGCGTAGCCCCGCTAACACCTTTCTAGACACCTACTTGGTTTATAGTATTGATCGTTAAGTGAGAAATTTCCCGAGGAGTAGCATATACTCACAGTAGGATCGGGATCCAAATATCATCGCGTGACGAAACTGAAGGAATCCTACCAGAATCATCACACTCCAAATGGTATGCAACACTAGCAAGTTTAAGTTCTTTTGAAACTCCCGATGTGGATTTTTGCCCCATGCTCTTATGACCTTGACTTTGGCCAAAATATCATAAGTCGCATGTCAAGTTCTACCCGTCATTCTCCAGGTTAATTTGAGCCCATCCGTACATACCCTTGACTTTGGCCAAAATAGTAGAACGACTGCCCCAAATCAACACATCTATCTATGCTGCACATGAATACCCAATAGCTACCAATCACTATACCTTGACTTTGGCCAACATACATAGCTTGAATACTATTGACCATCCATGTGAAACGACGGAGGGCTACGAATGGTTTTGGCGAAACCGTGAACGTAGTGAACTTGATATAATCGATGGAACGAGATAGCTTTTAAAAGGAGTGGCTTAAGCTCCGCGTTTAAAAGTTATTTTGAAAAGAAACCGAGTGGTTTTTGAAAGTGTTCCAACGACTTTTACTTGGTTTATTTTTCTCGCATTAGTTCTTTTAATGCGTATTTTTCTTGAATTAGTTCTTTTAATGCGTCCCATCATTTAATCCTACCATTGCAGAAAACAACCAAAATATGACGTACGCTTATGCCATTCGCATTCGCCACGGGGCCCCGTCATTACCCGTTAGGTTACTTAACTAACGACAGAGCGGGGGCTGGGCTAGCGCGGCTGCAAAACATAAGCAACGCCTAAATAATATCATACATAGATATATTGCAATGATAACCATTTCAGATCACAGATGAATACATTGGATATACTAGGAATCCGCAATTCGTACGAGCCTGTAACGAAAAGCGGATTACACGGTCACGATGAATAGCCAATACCCCACCCTAGACCCCTACGGGTGCGGCAAACTACCCGCCAAATATCCGAAGTGGGGCAACCTCCCTCAACGACGTGAGTAGGCCACTTGGCACTTCACGATACTCGGTAATTTGTGCACCCCACCTTGGGTCTATCCTAGGAGCAAAACCAGTAAAAAGAAATTATACAATGACGGCTACAACCCCGACCCGGTTGTGCGGCCAAAAATAATATTACATCAATTTACATATTACATGAATTGAAAGATAAAAAGGAAAAACTCTCATCTCACAACCCCCGGCTATTCATCCGCGACAATCCAAAGAATTCATATACACATACCATCAATCATTACAGATCACAGATATGTATAACCCCCACTAATCGACGTATAGAGATTAGCGGACGTTCAATACATATAACACATCACAGATATAAACCCGTTAGCCTTAGTCTCTAGAAGTTCGATAAAAATACGGATTTTCAATCCCCAAAAACAAATTTTTCTTTCTGGAAAATCTGGGCTGAAAAGACATTCTCCAAAAATCCCAAAATACCCCTATGAACAAACTGCAAAAATAAAACCCCACGGCCGAGTCAACTCGGCCGCGGATCCGCGGCGGGAGCAAGTTCCCGCCGCGGATTCACGGCGCGTTGATCGATTCAGTGGGCCGATTTTTTGCAGTTTCTTCTAAAAACCCTGAGTCGATTTTTGGTATATCTCAAATAATTTTTACAGCACTTTGAAAATCGACAGAAAGTTTGAGTTCCGGGTGTATTTCGCGACTTTTTCTCCGATCGAACTTCTACTTACTTAGCTAACATGTTAGATAGTGTTTAACTAGGCTCTGATACCACTGTAAGTCCATGTTACCCTTCCCCGGTTCTTACGGGGTTGCAGAAGTGGTGAAAAACGATTTTCAAGAGGGTGGTAACATGGACTACCAATACGGATCTTTGTTAAACTACTAACTAACAACCTAACAAGAGTTTACCTACTCGGTTAGGGGGCTATACCTTTCTTGAACTCTTTCGTCTTCGACTCCTCCCGGTGTACGGATCGGCCTCACCCCGTCGTCTCCTTGCGCCGAAGATGGATCCACCCGAAAGCTTCTACCTTTGGCTTCTTCTTCGAACTTTGAAGAAACTAGATCACTTGGCTTGCTAGGCCTTATGAACTAGAATGAGTAGAGCAATGTTTTGGTGTCTTTTTATCTCTAAGGCAATGAGTCTCAACACATGAGAATGATTTGCCTTGAGGTAGAGAGAGCAAGAGGAAGAGGGAGAGCTTGAGAATGAGAGAGCTCAAGAGAGAGAAAGCAAATGATAGAGTGAACCATACTCTTCTCATTCTCACCTCTCATAATCCAAAAGCATCATGAGCCATAATGATAATCAAGTATTATGTGATGGTTATCATATCACAAAAGGCAATATCATTTCATGCATTATATGCAATGTGTGAACAAATAAGCAAGCCAAAAGTATTTGCATGAAATGATAGCCATAGTAATGATGGTGGTCAACAAGTCCAACCTAGTCAACAAAGTCAACAAGTCAACAAGGTCAACCTTTCAACCCAACCATGGCACAATAATACTTAATTATCATTAACCATATCTCTAATTCTCATTAGGGTTAAGCAAAGTCAATAGTCAACAGTCAACAACCCCAATGAGAATCCTCTGCCTCTGTCTCTCTGTCAACTGTGCATACACACCCGCATCCGCGTTTCGAGGAACACGAATACTAACGAGATAAAACCAATCCCAAAACGTACACTAGGATCTGGCTTAAACCAAAGCCCGCTAGTGTTAACTGTCCGGACACTGTACGTGCACAAGTGCACGAATGTGACCGAACCCTGTCGCAAAACCATGCGACCTGTCGCAAAACCATGCGACCCCCTACTCTTTTGCCTAAAGGAGAATAGCTTTCTGTGTGGGACTCTAAAGACTCGACACTACATTGGCAGTGGGTTTAACCACAGACCGCAAGCGGCACTAGCTGTGCGTAACGGTCCCCAGGTAGATGCCGATAAGAAGACTGACGAGGTGAAACCCATCTGAACTCCTACTGAGTCTGAATGTGACAATCTCCATACAGTCCGGTCTGTTCGTCTGATAAATCGTATGGCGGGCCTCGGGGGTGGTAAACGTCAGTCCACCAATAGCGGTACAAGTCGTGTCGGAGTCTTTAGAGTCCCACATAGAGAGCTATTCGCATTTAGGCAAAAGAGTAGAGGTCGCATGGTTTTGCGACTGGTCGTATGGTTTTGCGATAGAGTTCGGTCACATCCATGCACTTGTGCACGTTTAGTGTCCGGACAGTTAACACTAGCGGGCTTTAGTTTAAGATGGATCCTAGTGTACGTTTTGGGATTAGTTTTATCTCGTTTGTATTCGTGTTCCTCGGAACACGGATGCGGGTGTGTATGCACAGTTAACAGAGAGACAGAGGCAGAGGATTCTCATTAGGGTTGTTAACTGTTGACTATTGACTTTTGCTAAACCCTAATGAGAATAAGAAATATGATTAATGATAATATTAATTAAGTATTATTGTGCCATGGTTGGGTTGAAAGGTTGACTTTGTTGACTTTGTTGACCGGTTGACTAGGTTGGACTAGTTGACCATCATCATTACAATGGTTGTCATTTCATGCAAAGACTTTTGCTTGCTTGTTGAGCTTTGCAAAATGAGTGTATGAAATGATAATGCCACTTGATATGATATGAACCATCACATAATACTCAATTACTATTATTATTATTATTCTTTTTGGATTATGAGAGAGAGGTTGAGAAAAGTTATGCTCATTCTTTCATTTGTTTTCTCTCTTTTGAGCCCTCTCTTGTTCAAGCTCTCCCTCTTCCTCTTGCTCTCTCTAGCTCAAGGCAAACCCCTCTCATGAGTTGATAACCATTGCCTTAGAGATAAAAACACCAAAACAATCCTCTGCTCATCCTAGTTCACAAGGCCTAGCAAGCCAAGTGTTCTAGTTTCTTCAAGTTCGAAGAAGAAGCCAAAAGGTAGAAGCTTTCGGGTGGATCCATCTTCGGCGCGAGAAGACGACGAGGGGAGGCCGGTCCGTACACCACAAGAGTTGAAGACGAAGGAGTTCAAGAAAGGTATAACCCCCTAACCGAGTAGTTAAAACTGCTAGTTAGGTTTGTTAGATGGTTGTTTAACAAAGATCCGTACTATGAGTCTATGTTACCACCTCTTGAAAAATCGTTTTTCACCAATTCCGCAACCCCGTAAGTACCGGGGAAGGGTAGCATGGACTTACAGTTTCTGCCCAGATTTTCTAGAGAACAAGTTAGTTTTTGGGGTGGTCACAAATCCGTATTTTGATCGAACTTCTTTACACTTTGGCTAATGGGTTATATCTGTGATGTGATATATGTATTGAACGTCTGCTAATCGCTATACGTCGATTAGTGGGGGGTATACATATCTGTGATCTGTAATGTTGATGGTTTGTGTATATGAATTCTTTGGATTGTCGCGGATGAATAGCCGGGGGTTGTGAGATGAGAGTTTTCTTATTCTTTCAATTCTTGTAATATGTAAATTGATGTAATATTATTTGTATGGCCGCACAACCGGGTTGGGGTTGCAGCCGTCATTGTATAATTTATTTTACTGTTTTTGCTCCTAGGATAGACCCAAGGTGGGGTGCACAAACTACCGGGTATCTCGAAGTGTCGAGTGGCCTACTCACGGTGTTGAGGGAGGTTGCTTCGCTTCGGGTACTTGGCGGGTAGTTTGCCGCACCCGTAGGGGTCTAGGGTGGGGTTTGGCTATTCATCGCGACCGTATAATCCGTTCTTCGTTACAGGCTCGTACGGAGTGCGGATTCCTGGTATATCCAATGTGTTCATCTGTGATCTGGAATGGCTATCATTGCATGTGACGAATGTTTATATATATCTATATGATATCTATTTAGGCGTTGCTTATGTTTTGCATCCGCGCTAGTCCAGCCCCCGCTCTGTCGTTAGTTAAGTAACCTAACGGGTGATGACGGGACCCCGTGGCGAATGCGGATGGCATAAGCGTACGTCATATTTTCGTTGTATTCTGCAATGGTAGGATTAATTGATCGGACGCATTAAAATTAATGCAAGAAAAAATAAACCAAGTAAAAGTCGTTGGAACACTTTCAAAACCACTCGGTTCTTTTCAAAACCAACTTTTAAATGCGGAGCTTGAACCACTCCTTTTTTGAAAGCTATCTCGTTCCTTCGATTATTTCAAGTTCACTACGTTCACGGTTTCGCCAAAACCATTCGTAGCCCTCCGTCGTTTCACATGGATGGTCAATAAGTATTCAAGCTATGTTTGTTGGCCAAAGTCAAGGCATAGCGATTGGTAGCTATTGGGTATTCATGTGCAGCATAGATAGATGTGTTGGTTTGGGACAGTCGTTCTACCTTGTTGGCCAAAGTCAAGGGTATGTGCGGGTGGGTTCAAATTAACCTGGAGAATGACGGGTAAAACTTGACATGTGACTTATGATTTGTTGGCCAAAGTCAAGGTCATAAGAGCATGGGGCAAAAATCCACATCTGGAGTTTCAAAAGAAACTGAAACTTGCTAACGCTGCATACCATTTGGAGTGTGATGATTCTGGTAGGATTCCTTCAGTTTTGTCACGCGATGATATTTGCATCCCGATCCTACTGTGAGTATATGCTACTCCTCCGGAACTTTCTCACTTAACGATCAATGCTATAAACCAAGTAGGTGTCTAGAAAGGTTTTAGCAGGGCTACGCCCACAGGGAAAAGAGGTTATTTAATAAAGGAACTTTGCGAAAGCGTTGGAAAACCTCCCTCGAAGTACCGACACTGGCCTGGCTGAACGGTTAAGAAAGAATTGTACGGTGAGATTGATCCCGACTAATTCTTTCTTTATGGTTTGAGGAGGGATTCGAGAGACAGTGGGAGCCATCCTGTTTAGACAAATTAAAAAACCACTCTAAACTTGCAAAAGCATCATGCTAAAGTGTTTCTTCTCTCTCTCCTAATTGCAGCGACCAAATATCATGACTGGACTTAAGTTACTTCTAGATAAAAATATACTGACAGGTCCAAACTACAAAGATTGGCTCAGGAATGTCAAAATGGCAATCACATATGACAAGTTGGGATATCTCCTTACCACCAAAGCTCCCCCTGTCCCAGGTCCCAAAACCAGCGTCGTGGATATGGAAATCCGTAAGACCTGGGAAATCGACTGCGCGAAGGCCAAGTGCCTCGTGCTTGCCTCTATGAACAATGAATATCAGAGGAGGCACGAGAATATGGACCTCGAATCCATATTTCTCCATACAAAAGAACTGTATGGAGAGCAATCCCGTATCGCCAGATACGAAGTGTCGAAAAATCTATTTTCGGCGAGATTGGCCGTCGGATCATCGGTAGCGGAACACGTGCTTAAGATGATTGGCTACATAGAGGAGCTCGCGGACCTTGGGACCACGTTGGAGAATGGGCTCTATACGGACTTGATTCTTCAGTCCCTTCCTTCCACTTAAGCCCAGTTTATCCTGAACTTCAACTTGCAAGAAAAGGAGGTTGAACTTTCAGAGCTCCTCAACATGCTGAGGAGTGTAGAGGGCACCCTACAGAAAGGTAGGGAAACATCCACTTTGTTTGTAAGAGGATCTTCCTCTTCTAGGTCCAAGGCGAAAGCCAAAGGAAAGAAGAAGAAAACCCCCGCCAAACCAAGGGGCGGTGTTAGTAAAGTGGATACGAAGGGGAAGGGAAAGGCAAAGGAAACAAAGGTAGCGGGAAAGCTTGTGGATAAGGAAGAATGCTTTTACTGTCACAAGAGTGGACACTGGAAGAAAGATTGCAGGGCTTGGAAGGCCAGAACCCAGGATCTGAAGCAAGTTGCGGCTTCAGCTTCAGGTGTGTATGTTATTGAAAACTGCCTATCAATAAACTCTACTTCCTGAGTATTGGATACCGGGTCAGGATCTCATACTGTAATTCGTTGCAGGCATTGACAAAGCGTAGGTTTTTGAAGGCTGGTGATATGACCCTCAAAATTGCAAACGGAGCTAGCATGGATGCTGAGGCCGTAGGGGACTATCACCTGGGAATGTCAGATGGACATGTTTTGGTTTTACGTAATTGCTTTTTTGTACCCAATGCAACTTGTAATATCATTTCTGTATCTTTAATTTCTAAAGAAGGTTATGAATTTGCGTTTGTAAGTAATGTTGTAAACATTCACCTTAATCAAGTTCTGATTGGGTCAGGTACATTAAGCAATGGTATATACGTATTAAACCAACCACAGATTTTCAATGTCCAGAATACACACAAAAGAAAGTCTCCGGAAAAAAATCAGGCTTTCTTATGGCATTGTAGACTGGGTCACATCAATGAGAGAAGGTTGACGAAGTTACATACAGAAGGATATTTGGATCCGTTCGAATATCAATCATATGCAACTTGTCAATCCTGTCTCAAAGGAAAGATGACAAAGACTCCGTTCACTGGACACGGAGTAAGAGCGAGCGAGCTCTTGGGACTCGTACACAGCGACGTGTGCGGTCCAATGTCTACGCATGCACGAAGCGGTTATTCTTACTTCATTACTTTTACGGATGACTTTTCAAGGTACGGATATGTCTTCTTAATGAAACATAAATCCGAAGCCTTTGGAAAATTCCAGGAATATAAGAATGAAGTAGAAAAACAAACAGGCAAAAGTATCAAGACTTTGAGATCTGATGGAGGTGGCGAATACTTGAGTGCCGAGTTCCTGGATTACTTAAAAGAGAATGGAATTCTCTCTCAGCTTACTCCTCCATACACTCCGCAACATAACGGTGTATCGGAGAGACGGAACTGAAGCCTATTTGATATGGTACGTTCCATGATGAGTAACGCTGAGTTACCGCGATCATTTTGGGGATATGCACTAGAATCAGCTGCATACCTTTTGAACCAAGTTCCAACTAAGACCGTGCCTACTACACCATATCAGATGTGGTGTGGGAAGAGACCCTATCTTAATCACATTAAGACATGGGGATGTCCAGCTTTTGTCAAAAAGCAGCATTCGGACAAACTCGAGGCACGCTCAGTACGGTGCAAGTTTGTGGGCTATCCAAAGAACTCCAAGGGATATTTCTTCTATTGCGAAGAGGAACAAAAGGTTTTTGTTTCTCGTCATGCCCACTTCTTGGAAACTGAGTTTTTGGAAAATCAGATAAGTGGGAGCACAATAGAACTGGAAGAAATTCCAGAACCATGAGCTATTACTGAAAGCTTAGTAGAACCAGAGGGTTCGGAAGATCGGGACATTCCTGTGCCACTCCGCAGAAGTAGTAGGCAGTCTCATCCGCCCGAGAGATACTACGGTTTTCTCATAGACGGGGATAGAGAGGATTGCATCATTGATAGTGATGAGCCGACTAACTTCCATCAGGCCATTCAGAGCGTTGACTCGGTAAAATGGCTGGATGCAATGCGGACCGAAATGGAGTCCATGTACACCAACAAAGTATGGACGTTGGACATTGCTCCAGATGGGGTAAAACCCGTAGGATTCAAGTGGATCTTCAAAAGGAAGATTGGTGTAGATGGACAGGTTGAGACCTATAAAGCTAGACTTGTTGCAAAGGGTTTTCGTCAAAGACCTGATTTGGACTATGACGAAACCTTTTCTCCAGTGGCTATGCTGAAATCCATTCGGATCCTTCTTTCCATTGCTGCCTTCCACAATTATGAGATCTGGCAGATGGACGTAAAGACCGCTTTTCTAAATGAAAATTTAGAGGAGTGTGTCTATATGGACCAGCCAGAGGGTATCATTCATAGTGGGAGCAGCGGAAAGGTGTGCAAGTTGCTTAAGTCCATCTATGGACTAAAGCAGGCATCGCGGAGTTGGAACATCTGTTTTGATGAGACGGTCAAAGAATTTGACTTTATCAAAAATCCAGATGAACCATGCATCTATAGTAGATTTGTAGCAAGAACTGTAGTATTCCTCGTTTTATACGTGGATGACATTCTCTTGATAGGAAATGACATTCCTATGCTACAATCTGTCAAAGGGTTCTTGTCACACAGGTTCTCCATGAAAGACCTGTGTGATGCCTCTTACATTCTGGGGATCCGGATCTATCATGACAGATCCAAGAGGATATTAGGACTTTCACAGTCCAGGTACATCGACACCATACTGAAAAGATTCGGTATGGAAGATTCCAAGCGCGGTAATCTACCGGCTTGTCACGGGATCACCCTCTCTAAAGAGATGTCTCCCAAGACTGATTTGGAAAGGGATCGCATGTCTATTATACCCTACGCTTCTGCGGTAGGCTCTATAATGTATGCGATGTTGTGTACCAGACCGGATGTAGCTTATGCACTGAGTGTGGTAAGCCGGTATCAGTCAAATCGTGGAGAGAAGCACTGGATAGCGGGAAAGAACATTCTCAAGTACCTGAGAAGGACTAAGGAGATGTTCTTGGTGTATGGAGGAAAAGACCTCCAGATCGAGGCCTTTGCTGACTCCAGCTTCCAGAGTGACAAGGATGATTCCAAGTCCATGTCGGGTTATGTCTTTACCCTCTATGTAGGGGCGGTGTGTTGGAAGAGTTCCAAACAAGAAACCGTTGCTGACTCAACGATGGAAGCGGAATATATCGCTGCTGCTGATGCCGCAAAAGAAGCCGTCTGGATAAGGAAGTTCTTGACAGAACTTCAGGTGGTTCCGTCCATTGTTGATCCAATACCTCTGTATTGCAACAACATTGGGGCTATAGCTTTAGCGAAGGAACCCAGGTCCCATCAGAAGTCCAAGCACATCTTGAGACGGTATCACCTGATCAGGGAAATCGTGGGTCGCCAGGAGATCGAGGTTCGGAGAGTTGCTACGGAAGATAACACTGTTGATCCATTCACGAAGGCCTTACCCCAGGCTCAGTTCGAGCGGCTGATCGAGATGATAGGTCTTCGATACGCCAGTACATGGCCTTAGTGCAAGTGGGAGATTGTTAGTGTATATGCCCTAGAGGCCATTATTGTATCATACTAGTTTGTATATTACTTGATGGAAGCTTGGAATATTCACCTTGTATTGACAATCTTGCACAAAATAGTAGTATGCTACTTGGTTTGTTTCTACTTTAATGTGTGCATGTGTTTTTTTTAGCATATCGCCTTTACACATTAGTGGAGCCCTTAGGATCGTTGCTTGATTACCAGCGTTGTGATGGCAGTCACACTCATGGGGGCTGGGTAATCCACAAGCACATCCTTATGCAGGTCCCTAGTCGTAGGACTATCGAGACATGGCATCGCTACTCCGGAGTAGACTAGCGTATGCGCTTCTCATCCCAGCCTGGGAGACGGTCTGTCCCACAGCCGTCAGTACGTCGTACTTGAGATAGTATGCTGGTGCTCGTTAGGTTACGAGTACACTGGACAGGACTCGTCGGGAACTGTTGGTTGGTATTATACTTATCGTCAGTTATCAGTTCCCAGGTGACATGAGTACAGCTTAGCCCGTTGACTTGACACTGTCACTTCGCCTCGAGTGTGTTCCCACTGTTCTTTGATTACTACCCTACCACGGCTCAAAGGAGTCGTGCAAACAGGAAGTTTTTGGGTGCAGTCTCGAAGCACTTGGAGGCAGTGACGGTTAGACATGATTCGTCTCTCCCGGTATTGGGGGTTGATATCACGCTGTGTCTAGGAGAGCCATTATACAAAGTCCCTGGCTAGGGCAAGCGAGATAGACTGGTAGGTTTCCAGTGTTATCTCAGGGTGTTCTGGGCTACACTCCGACACGACTTGTACCGCTATTAGGGGACTGACGTTTACCGCCCCCTAGGCCCGCCAAGCGATACTCTTAGACGAACAGACCGGAATGTATGGAGACTGTCACATTCAGGCTCAGTAGGAGTTCAGATGGGTTTACCTCGTCAGTCTTCTTATCGGCATCTACCTGGGGACCGTTACGAACAGCTAGTGCCGCTTACGGTCTGTGGTTAAACCCACTGCCAGCGTAGTGTCGAGTCTTTAGAGTCCCATACAGAGGGTTATTCTCCTTTAGGCAAAACGAGTAGAGGTCGCATGGTTTTGCGACGGGGTTCGTTCACATCCGCGCACTTGTGCACGTTTGGTGTCCGGACAGCTTATACTAGCGGGCTTTGGTTTAAGCCGGATCCTAGTATATGTTTTGGGATTGGTTTTATCTCTTTGTATTCGTGTTCCTCGGAACACGGATACGGGTGTGTATGCACAGTTGACTGAGGCAGAGGCAGAGGACATTCATTAGGGTTGATGACCATTGTCTTTTTCTTAACCCTAATGTTTATGTGTGAAATATGATTTATTATATTAGTTAATTATAATTGTGTTATGGTTAGGGTTGTTGACCATTTGACTATGGTTGACATGTTGACCATCATCATTTCATATGAAAGATGCTCTTTGATTCTTGCAAAAGTAATTAATGTGAAATGATAATGGTCATTTCATGATCAACCATCACAATTATCTTTAGCTAATTATTTATTTATCATAATTCACATATATGTGAGAAGGTTGGCATTATTCTTCTCATTCTCTCATTCTCATTCTCTCTCATCCTCTTCCTCTCTCTCAAAGCTCTCCCCTCTCATGAGTTGAGAACCATTGAGCTTGAGATAAAACCTTCAAAATTACTCACTACTCTTTCTAAGGTTCTAGGTTTAGCACACCAAGCACCTTAGTTACTTCTAGTTTGAGGTTGGAGCCAAAGGTAGAGGCCCTCGGGTGGATCTTTCTTCGGCAAGAGAAGGCGACGAGGAGAACCCGTTCTTTCACTCCAAGGAGCAAGAAGAGAAGGACTTCAAGACTTAGGTATAACCCCCTTTCCGAGTAGCTAACTCTTTTAGCTTGGTAGTTAGTTTATGTTTAGCAAAGATCCCTCTTTTGGTTAGTCCATGTTGCCTAGTGTTGTAAAAATCGAATTTTTCATAACATTTCCGCCTCACCGTAAGCACCGGGGTGGGCGACGTGGACTTACAATAGGGCCTAGGGGGCTGGTAAACGTCAGACCCCCAATAGCGGTATAAGTCGTGTCAGAGAGTAGCCCAGAACAACCTGAGATACTACTGGAATACCTACAAGTAAATCTCGATGTGGCTCGGGACTGTACCCAACTAAAACCTGTTTGCACCACTCCTTTGAGCCGTGGTAGGGTAGTAATCAAAGTACAGTGGGAACTCACACGAGACAAATGACGATCTCAGGTTGACAGACTAACCTGTACACATGTCACCTGGGAACTGCTATCTGACGATATATATAATACCAATTAGCATGTTCCCGGCGAGTCCTGTCCGGTGTACTCATAACCCAATGAGCACCTGTATACATCTTAGGTGAACCAACTGGCACCAATGGCTTGTGAGACCGGCCACCGCCCCTCGTCGGGGTCTCGACTGTATACACTAGTCTACTCTGGAGTATCGATGCCCTATCTCGAAACTCCCACGACTAGGGACACTTTAAGGATGTGCTTATAGACCCCAGCTCCCACGTATATGATCGCCATCATACTGCTGGCAGTCAAGCAAGAATCCTATGGGCTCTATCAATATGCAATACTGAACTAAATCATGTACAGGATGATAAAGACAAACCAGATTACATACTATCATCTCGAGTAAAACTGTCCTACCGGTATAGGTCCTACCTCAATTATTGCAATCACGTACCTGCGATCCAATAATTGACTTTGAAGGCACTATATCCAACAATCTCCTACTTGCACTTAAGGCTAATTATTGCGATGTCGTATACTCACAGCCCGTGTGATATCGAACACCCAACTTCTCTACTGATCAGTTTCACAAACCTCATTTGCAAAACTATTGTATTCAAGAAATATCCTCAGTGAGTGGATCCGCCCTGATGTTTCTTTCTGTCCCTCTTTGTCTCAAGTTTGCGAAGAAAGCCATCTCCCGAAATGAGCAATACCTGTCTTAGAATATGTCTGGATATCTGATGGGACCTAGCTCACAAGTGAACTCCAAATCCAGCAAACTTCTTAGACTGTATCATCAACTGAAATTAATCAGTATCCTGCGCCATGCCTTCCTCAGTATCCGTCTGTATTACCTGTCCAAACTACTGCCCCTCGTCAGAGGGAAAACTATAACTCTAACAGTCACTCTGTCATCCGGGTCACCTTGGAAGCCTGGAATGATAATTGTCTCCCGAAAGAGGCTGTCGTTATCAAATCCCTAGAACAACCACTGATGTTCTAAAACTTCTTCCGAACGTTTCTCTAAGATTGGATTAATATCAACTTATTACATCTAGTGCAAAAACAACATCTTGTGTGGCACTTGACATCTCATGATCAGCTCGATTGCCTAAGCAAGTGATCTACCAATCATGCACATCCCTCTCCTCTTTAGTCTGTAAGACAACTTTAGAGAGGGTGACTCCATCACCTGCAGGTACACCACCATGCCAGGAGTCGTTAATTCTAAAATACCGTTAGAATGCTGTCAAAGTACCCAGATTGGGAAACTACCCAAATCTAGATCTAAAACCATAGATCCAGCAACCAGAATGCCTGATATTATATCCATATCCTATATGGAGAAAACACTGTGTGGAAACCACAGTATAACCGATCGTAGTATAGAAATTTCACTTCTTACTCTGTGTATGTCATCCAAATACCAGGACATCACACCCTACTACCTTCTTAACAGATCAATCTCATATTCTGATGAAGTCAAAACCCATGACTGTCATATCAAAAATAGATGATCTATCTCTGCTATATCTGCTTTATTCTATAAATAGACATAAGCTACTTGTCCACTATACTTCCGCTACTCCCACTGACTACGACAACCCTCTGGCAGAGTCATATACACTTGCACTTCTAAAGCTAGTTTAGAATGACGTTATACTCATCCTACTGCCGGGTCTCATAGTCTGGAACAACAGTAGTGTCAAGTCTGGGTAAACAAGAACCTCCCTGTCACCGTCCTTGAGAATACCGGAGTACCTCTCGGGTGCCTGAGGTTACACACCATATCTGCGGAGTGGATAATGGAATGTCAAACCTGATTGAATTTTCAGGTCCTATTAAATTTTCAGTAATCGTTTGCGGTTCAGGAATCACTTCTAGTTCTACCATACTCCCACTAATGTTTTCTGAAAAAGTTCATTTTACTAAAACTGTGGCGAATCAAGAACAATATCACTATTGATCTTCCAGATGGTAGAAAATTAACCCTCGTCAAAGCCCAGGTTAACCCACAAACAACCATTACAGAAACGTGCCTTGAGTTAACCAGAGTATGGTTTTAAGCATAATCCAGACAACTCCACGTACCTTAACATCGTTAAGATACGAACTATTCTATATACAATATAGAAATAGAGGCACTAATTTAATTAGAACCAGATTCAAATCATGCAGCTGTCTCCAGTGCATGTCAGCTAAATGGAGAGAGGACGATCAACATTACTCAACTTAGGAGTGCATCCAATTATGAGTAACCTGAAAGAGAAGCAAGTTCTCAAAATCATTACTATCAACTGAATACTAAACACAAATATCTACATCTTCGATCACCTTGAAGAATCCCGATACTTTTGACACCTGGTTCTCTACTTTATTCCTACCCTATAACTTCTCAAACTTGGACCTTCTATTTCTACGAAACACTTGTCTAAAAGTTGAGACGTCACAAGTAAACAGAATACAGTACGAGGACCAACCCCTTTGTCCTAATGGATACTGGACAATATACAATATAAGTCCCCTGAGTTGAATAACTCAATATCTGTGCGTCTTAGGTTGAAAATTGTACCCAGGCGATTTCCTCAAATATCACCAATTACAACAAATTCCGATATAATTAGGATGATCACCTAATTCCCAATAACTTACTCGCACTCATCATCTGTAAAACCATACAGATGTGAGAATCATACCTGGTAAATACCCTGGAGTAAGTGTCTAATTGGGAAATCAGCCTTCAATTAACAATACACCGTGAAACTGAAACATTAAAATTTTTCGAAGGGATATCCTGGCATTCCTAGTAACGCCTTTTCCATTATCCAGATTCATGACTGTAACCATATATTTCCCTGCCATCTCTCCAATTCCCTTTATTTTTCTTTAGTCGTTAGCTTCTGTACACCATCGTTAGGCTTAATGGTTTTCTTCCTTGCCTACCGTTCGGCACCAGCCTATAGTTTGGAAGAAGACTATCCAATAAGCATAATAGGTGTACTGTCCTAATCCTAAGAGCACTCGCAACCTGAGAGAAGGTAAGGGTAAAAGAAAACTGAATAAACCTTATTCCTATTTCTCCTGAACCAGAATCCATCCTCGAAAAAGTTCCTTCGAGTTCGTATATAACCATACGATGGATTTATCCAATGGAATTGGATGTTCGTAGTGATACGGGGTGTTCTGGAGAAATACAAAGGTGAATTAGGAGTGGCGATGAGATACGTGGTTTGGTCATGAATGTTAACAGCCGCAATTTACTTTGCCCTCTTTCTGATCCCTTTATTTTTCTTTACTTATTACCTTCTGTACACCCAACATAGGCTAATTGGTTTTCTTCATTCCCTACCTTTCGGTACCTGCCTATGGTTTGGAAGAAGACTATCCAATAAGCGTAATAGGTGTACCCTCTCCTAATCCTATGAGCCCTCACAACCTGAGAGAAGGTAAAAGGAAAAGAAAACTGAATAATCCTATTCAATCTCTCTAGAACCAGAATCCATCCTCGAAGAAGTTCCTCCGAGTTCGTATATAACCATACGATGGATCTATCCAATGGAAGTGGATGTTCGTAATAATACGGGGTGTTCTGGAGAAACTCAAAGGGTAAAAGAAGGAGTGGCAATGATGTATGCAACTCAAACAATCCAAAAGACGGTGTTATAAGAAAGTTCGGTTAACTTGGTCACTGAGTTATAGTCTAGGGTCGGGACATGGTCGCAGTCAAAGAGAGAAAGAGATGAAACACTCTGCGTGCACTCTAACTTAGATAAGAATGGTTAATCATTTTATCTAATCTGGAAACCTCCCACTGTATCCTCAAATTCTCCTCCAAACCTGAAAGAAAAATTAGTCGGGATCACCCGAGGAGTAAACCAACTCATCTGTGGGAATCGGGATCCAACTATTATCGTATGATAACGTGATGGAATCCACTCACGTTATCACACTTCAAAAGGTATGCGCATGCCTGGCAAGTTTCCTGCATGTTTGAAACTCCCGATATGATTTTTACCCCAAGCGGTTTATGACCTTGACTAGGTCAACAAACCATAAACCGCTAGTCAAGTTCAACCCGTCATTATCTTGGATTGCATTAAACCCACCCGCGCGTGCCCTTGACTAGGTCAACAAGGCTGCACGACTGTCCTAACCAATCGCATTTAAAATGCAACAAACAAGCACCACTTAACTACCGAACACTACGTCTTGACTAGGTCAACAAACGCAACACGAATACTAAATAATACTTGTAAGAAATGACGAAGGGCTACGGCTGGTTTTTGGCGAAAAACCTTTAGCGTAATGAACTTGATATCGTTGAAGGAACCGAATATCTTTTTATAAAAATATAGTGGCGAATACCTTTGCTAAAGAGGTCACTCCCGGTGAAGGGATCTCGGCTCTTTCTCCGTCGAATGAGGTGCAGGATATTCCAAATTGAATACCACGAGGCAAAGAAAAAAGTAATCGACTATAATGAAGTTATTACCCTGACGCAAACCTCTGTCCAAGGGGTCACTCCCTATGAAGGGATCTCGGCCCTTGCCTCGTCGAATGAGGTGCTGGATATTCATAACCGAATACCACTGTGCAAAACAAAAGAGAACGCCCTTGTAATAACATCTTTTGAAAAATTGGTTCATACAACATCAAATATAGGTTTGTTTTCCTTGCATTGATAAGAATCAACGCAGTCCCATCAAATGATCACACCAGAAAAGAACGAAAATATGATATACGTATATGCCATCCACATTCGCCACTGGGTCCCATCATCACCCGTTAGGTTACTTAACTAACGACCGAGCGGGGACTGGACTAGCGCGGGTGCAAAACATATACAACATCTACTAATATATATATCAATATATAATAATCGCTCCAGGTATGATAAATGCAACATCACAGAAAAGTAATAAGCATCACAGGACAATAAAGATAATCTGGGATCCCCGGGTTTCATTGAGCCGCAAGTGAAACCCGGCGTTCCTCTGGTCGTGTGGATAGCATGTGCAATGAAATCCTAGACCCCTACCAGTGCGGCAAGTTACCCGCCAAAACAAGAAGCGAGGCAGCCCCCTTCAGCAAAGTGAATGGACCACCAAGCACTTCACGGAATCTGGTAAATTGAGCACCCCTCCTTGGGTCAACATGTACCCCCTACGAGCGTGGCGAATAGCCCGCCAATTCTAGAGTGAAGCCCTCTCTGTCTCAACGCCATGAGATACGGGCCCGTTTCCCTCTAGAACCCGGCTATCCGTGCACCCCACCGCGGGGTAATCCTAGTACAAAAAAGAAAATATATACAACGGGTATATCGACCTCAACCCGGTCGTGCCCCAAAAGAATAATATACAAACAGACAGTGACGGCAGTCCACATGTCGGACACTCGCCCCGCAATATCAAATGTACAAATAAATCCAAACTGCACTACCATTGCACACAAGCTATCCACCACGAAAAATCCGCAACATCACAGCACAATACAGAACATCAACGTGAATGTCACGTTCGCAAATCCGTCTAAAAGGACTATAGCGATTAGACAAGATTTACCGATCAAATTACATTCACGGTCAAAGATATAAATGTAATGCACTGCAAATTTTAAACAATGTTAGAAAATATCGAATTCGAAATAGCCCAAACAACCTGATAAAACTTTATCCAAACTGGGCTACACAAACAACACCACGGAACTAATATTATAGGGATGAAGAAAAAGTGAAGCAATTGTTTTTCGGCTTGGAAAAAATTGAGCTTGCAGGGGGGAAAATTTGGGCTCGGCCAATTCAAAAATTATTCTGTGGATTTTTGTGAGTGTGGTGGTGTTATCAAATCTCTTAACACAAGAAAAAAAAATGCCACAAAAATATCCATTCAAAAAGCCCAATGCCAATACACCTCAAAATTACCAACGAAATTTGCAAGGCCCATGAAATTTCCCCAGCACAAAAAAACAATCACAACTTTATTCTCACCAAAAAAACAACACATGATAAACTCAACCGGAGAAAAAATTCCCTTCGAAATTTTCCAGCACCCCAAAAGACAAACAACATCGGTATTGATTCGGGTTGTTTCGGTTTCGATATTTTATCATTGTCTAAACAACTAGTATGCGGTTAATGGGTAGGCTCTGATATCATGTTGGGATACGGCGGCGCCTCGGCCGTCTAAACGACGCCAAATGCGGAACAAAAACTTTTTACAAAACCGACGCTACCGCAGCCCAAAACCCGGATCGTTCCATTAGCCGTATTCTAGAAAAACTGTAAGGAGTTTTAAAAGATTATACCGATCGATCCACGTCCTTTGGTTTTTAATCCGTTCCCCTAGTTTGTTGCGGCTGTTCCGGTGAAATCCGCTCTCCGATCTCGCTCGTTGAGAAGGCACCACATCGTTGAATCTTTATACGGGCTCGCGCTTCGAACTGAAGCAACTCGGACATGAAGTTTGTTAGCCGACTTGTCCAAGATGAAGTAGAGAAGAGTGTGGAATATTTTTTCTAAAGACACCCGACGAATCGGGTGGAGGTAAATTGGAGTTGCCATGATTTGAGAAGAGAAGTGAGCATGGGATTTGTTTTTGCTATGCAAAATGCATGCTGGAAATTCCCTCGGCCAAGAATGAAAACAGAGAGCGGTTCTCTGTCAATGTAAGTGTGTTCATGAGGAAAAATCATGTAGCGATTAAAAAAGCAAAACCAAAATGAAATAAAAACCATCACCAATAATTTAATAAAGCAACCTCACTCCAAAAAAGAAAATACCAGCACACCTCAAGACCCATGCTGCCCAGGTTCACTCAAGCCCATGCCAATTACCCAAAAGCTGCCCATGCCCACTAACAGTGCTCGAAATGGGCAAAGAAAAAATGGTCTAAGGAAAAAAAATTGGCTCACATAAATCAAGGTGTTTTAAGACCGGAAAAGAAAATGGCAACTCCGAAAGTAATCCCGTAACGAATTACTGGATTACCCCTCAACTGTAAATACATACCCGCATCCGTATTCCAACTGAATACGAATACAATGAGACAAAATTATTCCTACAATATAATACTAGGATCCGGCTTAAACCAAAACCCGCTAGTATTATCCGTCCGATCCTGATCCGCGCACAAGTGCACGAATATGATCGAATCATTCCATAAAACAATACGGCCTCTACAACGTTTCGCCCGAACTTGGGAAACTGTCTGTGGGGGACTCTAATGACTCATCAATACATTGGCACCGGGTATAACAAGCACGTCAGTGGTACTAGCTGAACGTAACGGTTGCATATGTATTGATCGGAAGGGAAGCTGACGAGCGAAATCATCCAGAAAAACCCTACTGAGCCTGACAGTGACAACATCCGTACAGTTCGGTCTGTTCTTATATGAGTATCGCTTATAGGGCCTAGGGAGCTGGTAAATGTCACACCCTAAATAGCGGTATAAGTCGTGTCGGAGAGTAGCCCAGAACACACTGAGATACTACTAGAATACCTACCAGTAAATCTCGATTGCCCTGACCAGGGATTTCATGTAATGGTTCTCCTAAATATAGCGCGATCTCACTCCCAATACCGGGAGAGACGAATCCCCGACGATTCGCTCACTGCCTGCATGTGGCTCGGGACTGTACCCAACTAAAACCTATTTGCACGACTCCTTTGATCCGTGGTAGGGTAGTAATCAAAGTACAGTGGGAACTCACACAAGACAAATGACGATCTCAGGTCGACAGACTAACCTGTACACATGTCACCTAGGAACTGCTATCAGACGATATGTATAATACCAACTAGCATGTTCCCGGCGAGTCCTGTCCGGTGTACTCATAACCAAATGAGCACCTGTATACATCTTAGGAGAACCAACTAACACCAATGGCTTGTGAGACCGGCCACCGGCCCTCGTCGGGGTCTCGACTGTATACACTAGTCTACTCTGGAGTATCGATGCCCTATCTCGAATATCCCATGACTAGGGACACTTTAAGGATGTGCTTATAGACCCCAGCTCCCACGTATATGATCTCCATCATACTGCTGGCAGTCAAGCAAGAATCCTATGGGCTCTATCAACATGAAATAGTGAACTAAAGCATGTACACGATGATATAGACAAACCAGATAGCATACTATCATCTCGAGTAAGACTATCCTACCGGTATAGGTCCTACCTCAATTATTGCAATCACGTACCTGCGATCCAATAATTGACTTTGAGGGCACTATATCCAACACAAGAAACCTCTGCGTGGGACTCTAAAGAATCGTCAATACGCCGGCAGCAGGTGATGATCATATCAAACACCCACAAGCTGCAAGCGGTCAGCTAAACGTAACAGCCACACAGATATTGAGCGATAAGAAGATCAACAAGAAAGCCTGTAAATTCTCCGGCGAGTCCAATCAGAAACACTCCCGTACAGTCCGGTCTCTGTTAGTGTATATGCCCTAGAGGCCATTACTATATCATACTAGTTTGTATATTACTTAATGGAAGCTTAAGATATTCACCATTGTATAGACAATCTTGCTCAAAATAGCAGTATGCTACTTGGTTTGTCTCTACTTCAATGTGTGTACATGTGTTTCTTTTAACGTATCACCAATACACATTAGTGGAGCCCTTAGGATCTTTGCTTGATTACCAGCGTTGTGATGGCAGTCACACTCGTGGGGGCTGGGTAATCCACAAGCACATCCTTATACAGGTCCCTAGTCGTAGGACTATCGAGACAGGGCATCGATACTTCGGAGTAGACTAGCGTATGCGCTTCTCATCCTAGCAGGGGAGACGGTCTGTCCCACAGCCGTCAGTACGTCGTACTTGAGATAGTATGCGGGTGCTCGTTAGGTTACGAGTACACTAGACAAGACTCGTCGGGAACTGATTGGTTGGTACTATACCTATCGTCAGTTATCAGTTCCGAGGTGACATGAGTACAGCTTAGTCCGCTGACTTGACACTGTCACTTCGCCTCGAGTGTGTTCCCACTGTACTTTGATTACCACCCTACCACGGCTAAAAGGAGTCCTGCAAACAGGTAGTAGTTTGGTGCAGTCTCGAAGCACTTGGAGGCAGTGATGGTTAGGCATGATTCGTCTCTCCCGGTATTGGGAGTTTATATCACGCTGTGTCAAGGAGAGCCATTACACACAGTCGTCCCTGGCCAGGGCAAGCGAGATGCACTGGTAGGTTTCCAGTGTTATCTCAGGGTGTTCTGGGCTACACTCCGACACGACTTGTACCGCTATTAGGGGACTGACGTTTACCGCTCCCCTAGGCCCGCCATGCGATATTCTCAGACGAACAGACCGGACTGTACGGAGACTGTCACATTCAGGCTCAGTAGGAGTTCGGATGAGTTCACCTCGTCAGTCTTCTTATCGGCATCTACCTGGGGGCCGTTACGCACAGCTAGTGCTGCTTGCGGTCTGTGGTTAAACCCACTGCCAGCGTAGTGTCGAGTCTTTAGAGTCCCACACAGAGAGCTATTCTCCTTTAGGCAAAAGAGTAGAGGTCGCATGGTTTTGCGACAGGGTTCGGTCACATCAGTGCACTTGTGCACGTTTGGTGTCCGGGCAGTTATTACTAGCGAGATTTGGTTTAAGCTAGATCCTAGTATAGGTTTTGGGATTGGTTTTATCTCGTTTGTATTCGTGTTCCTCGGAACGCGGATGCGGGTGTGTATGCACGGTTGACAGAGACAGAGGCAGGGGATTCTCATTAGGGTTGTTGACTGTTGACTTTTGCTAAACCCTAATGAGAATAAGAAATATGATTAATAATAATATTAATTAAGTATTAGTGTACCATGGTTGGGTTGAAAGTTTGACTTTGTTGACTTGTTGACTTTGTGGACCGGTTGACTAGCTTGGAATTGTTGACCATCATCATTACAATGGCTATGATTTCATGGTTAAGACTTTTTGCTTGCTTGTTATTCTTTACAAAATGAGTGCATGAAATGATAATTCCATTGACATGAACCATCACATAATACACAATTATTGTTATTATTATGATTATTTGGTGTTATGAGAGCATGGAGGTAAAAAGTCTTCTTCATTCTATCATATTGATTCTCTCTCATCCTCAAGGCTCTCCTCTTCCTCTAGCTCTCTCTAGCTCATGGTTCTATTGTCTCATGAGTTGAGAAACAAGAACCATATAGATAAAACCCAAAACACTTCTCTACTCATCCTAGTGTACAAGGTCTAGCAAGCCAAGTATTCTAGTTTCCTGTAGATTGAAGTTGGAGCCAAAGGTAGAAGCTTTTGGGTGGATCCATCTTTGGCACAAGGAGATGACGAGTTGAGACCAATCCGACCACCACAAGGAGTTGAAGAGAAGGAGTTCAAGTTTAGGTATAACCCCTAACTTAGTAGCTAAACTCTTAGTTAGGTTATTAGATAATTTGTTTAACAAAGATCCGTTTCTAGAGTCCATGTTACCCCACCGAAAAAATTGTTTTTCACCATTTCCGCAACCCCAAAGAACCGGGGACGGGTAACGTGGACTTACAGTGGTGTCAGACCCAGGATAAACATTATCTAACATGTTAGCAAAGTAACTAGATGTTCGATCAGAGAAAAAATCACAAAACATGCCCGAACTTTAAACTTTCTGTCGATTTTTATTCTGCTCTAAAAATAATTTAACACATCTGAAAAATCGTCTCAGGGTTTTTAGTGAACACAGCAGAAAAACGATCCACTGAGCCGACCAACTCACCGCGGAAACGCGGCAAGAAGTGCTTCTTGCCGCGGATCCGCGGCCGAGTTGACTCGGCCGTCGATCGGTTTTGCTGCAGTGTGTTTCTTGGGGTGTTTTGGGATTTTTGGAATATGATTTTTCTGCCCAGATTTTCCAGAAAGCAAAATTTGTATTCGGGGTGGTTAAAAATCCGTATTTTGATCGAACTTCTAAAGACTTTAGCTAACGAGTTATATCTGTGATGTGATATATGTATTGAATGTCTGCTAATCGCTATACGTCGATTAGTGTGGGTTATACATATCTGTGATCTGTAATGTTTATGGTATATGTATATGAATTCATTGGATTGTCGCGGATGAATAGCCGGGGGGTTTGTGAGATGAGAGTTTTCTTTATCTTTCAATTCATGTAATTTGTAATTGGTGTAATGTTATTTGTATGGTCGCACATCCGGGATGAGCTTGTAGCCGCCATTGTATAATTTCTTTTACTGTTTTTGCTCCTAGGATAGACCAAAGGAGGGGGTGCACAAACTACCGGGTACCTCGAAGTGCCGAGTGGCCTAGTCATATTGTTGAGAGAGGTTGCTTCACTTCGGGTATTTGGCGGGTAGTTTGCCGCACCCGTAGGGGTCAAGGGTGGGGTATTGGCTTTTCACCGCGACCGTGTAATCCGCTTTTCGTTACAGGCTCGTACGGAATGCGGATTCCTAGTATATCCAATGTGTTCATCTGTGATCTGGAATGGCTATCATCGCATCTGATGAATGTATATATCTATATATGATATCTATTTAGGCGTTGCTTATGTTTTGCATCCGCGCTAGTCCAGCCCCCGCTCTGTCGTTAGTTAAGTAACCTAACGGGTAATGACGGGGCCCCGTGGCGAATGCGGATGGCATAAGCGTACGTCATATTTTCGTTGTTTTCTGCAATGGTAGGATTAAATGATGGGACGCATTCAAATTAATGCAAGAAAATAAACCAAAGTAAAGTCGTTGGAACAATTTCAAAAAACCACTCGGTTTCTTTTCAAAAACCAACTTTTAAACGCGGAGCTTAAGCCACTCCTTTTAAAAGCTATCTCGTTCCATCGATTATATCAAGTTCACTACGTTCACGGTTTTGCCAAAACCATTCGTAGCCCTCCGTCATTTCACATGGATAGTCAATAGTATTCAAGCTATGTTTGTTGGACAAAGTCAAGGCATGGTGATTGGTAGCTGTTGGGTATTCATGTACAGCATAGATAGATGCGTTGGTTTGTGACAGTCGTACTGCCTTGTTGGCCAAAGTCAAGGGTAGGTACGGGTGGGTTCAAATTAACCTGGAGAATGATGGGTAGAACTTGACATGTGACTTATGATTTGTTGGCCAAAGTCAAGGTCATAAGAGCATGGGGTAAAAATCCACATCGGGAGTTTCTAAAGAAAGTGAAACTTGCCAGTGCTGCATACCATTTGGAGTGTGATGATTCTGGTAGGATTCCTTCAGTTTTGTCAACCGATGATATTTGGATCCCGATCCTACTGTGAGTATATGTTACTCCTCGGAAAATTTCTCACTTAACGATCAATGCTATAAACCAAGTAGGTGTCTAGAAAGGTGTTAGTGGGGTTACGCCCCCAGGCAAAAGAGCTTATTTAATTAAGGAACTTCGCGAAAGCGTTGGAAAACCTCCCTCGAAATACCAACACTGGCCTGGCTGAACGGTTAAGCAAGTATTGTACGGTGAGATTGATCCCAACTAATTCTTCCTTTTTGGTTTGAGGATAAATTCGAGAAACAGTGGGAGCCAACCTGTTTAGACAAACTAAAAACCACTCTAAACTTGCAAGAGCATCATGCTGAGTGTTTCTTCTCTCTCTCCTAATTGCAGCGACCAATCGTCATGACCGGACTTAAGTTACTTCTAGATAAAAATATACGGACAGGGCCAAACTACAAAGATTGGCTCAGGAATGTCAAAATGGCAATCACTTACGACAAGCTGGGGTATCTCCTTACCACCAAAGCTCCCCTGTCCCAGGTCCCACCTCCAGCGTCGCGGATAAGGAAATCCTTAAGACCCGGGAGATCGATTGCACGAAGGCCAAGTGCCTCGTGCTTGCCTCTATGGACAATGAACATCAGAGGAGGCACGAGAATATGGACCTAGAATCCATATTTCTCCATACTAAGGAACTATACGGAGAGCAATCCCGTATCGCTAGATACGAAGTCTCGAAAAAGTTGTTTTCGACGAGATTGGTCGTCGGATCATCGGTAGCGGAACACGTGCTTAAGATGATTGGATTCATTGAAGAGCTCGCGGACCTTGGGACCACGTTAGAGAACGAGCTCTATACGGACTTGATTCTCCAGTCCCTTCCTTCCACTTACGCCCAGTTTATCCTGAACTTCAACTTGCAAGGAAAAGAAGTTGAACTTCCGGAGCTCCTCAACATGTTGAGGAGTGCAGAGGGCACCCTACAGAAAGGTAGGGAAACATCCACTTTGTTTGTAGGAGGATCTTCCTCTTCTAAGTCCAAGGCGAAAGCCAAGGGAAAGAAGAAGAAAGCCCCGCCAAACCAAGGGGCGGTGTTAGTAAAGTGGAAACGAAGGGAAAAGCAAAGGAAACAATGAAAGCGGCCAGCTTGTGGGAAATGAAGAGTGCTTCTATTGTCATATGAAAGGACACTGGAAAAAGAACTAAAGGGCTTGGAAGGCCAAGAACCAGGACCCGAAGCAAGTTGCGGCTTCGGCTTCAGGTGTGTATGTTATTGAAAATTGTCTATCAATAAACTCTACTTCCTGGGTATTGGATACCGGATCAGGATCTCATATCTGTAATTCTTTGCAGGCACTGAGAAAGCATAGGGTTTTGAAGGCAGGTGATATGACCCTCAGAGTTGCAAATGGAGCTGGCATGGATGCTGAGTCCGTGGGGGACTATCACCTGGGATTGTCAGATGGACACGTTTTGGTTTTGCGTAATTGTTATTTTGTACCCAATGCAACTTGTAATATCATTTCTGTATCTTTAATGTCTAAAGAAGGTTATGAATTTGAATTTGTAAGTAATGTTGTAAACATTCACTTTAATCAAGTTCTGATTTGGTCGGGTACATTAAGCAATGGTATATACGTATTAAACCAACCACAGATTTTCAATGTCCAAAATACACACAAAAGAATGTCTTCGGAAACAAATCAGGCTTTCTTATGGCATTGTAGACTGGGTTACATCAATGAGAGAAGGTTGACAAAGTTACATACAAAAGGATATTTAGATCCGTTTGAATATCAATCGTATGCAACTTGTCAATCCTGTCACAAAGGAAAGATGATAAAGACTCCGTTCACTGGACACGGAGTAAGAGCGAGCGAGCTCTTGGGACTCGTACACAGCGACGTGTGCGGTCCAATGTCTACACATGCGCGAAGCGGTTATTCTTACTTCATTACTTTTACGGATGACTTTTCAAGGTACGGATATGTCTTCTTAATGAAACATAAATCCGAAGCCTTTGGAAAATTCCAGGAATATTAGAACGAAGTAGAAAAACAAACCGGCAAAAGTATCAAGACACTGAGATCTGATCGAGGTGGTGAATACTTGAGTGCCGAGTTCCTGGATTACCTAAAAGATAATGGAATTCTCTCTCAGCTTACTCCTCCATACACTCCGCAACATAACGGTGTATCGAAGAGACGGAACCGGACCCTATTGGATATGGTACGTTCCATGATGAGTAACGCTGAGTTACCGCGATCATTCTGGGGATATGTGTAGGGTTCCTAGGCACTCTTGTAAAGGTTCATAAGGCATCAAACATGCCCGGATTAAATTTTAGACGTGCCGAACAACCCAAAGCCGGGATCTTTGCTAGATTATTAGGGTTTAACATGCAAGAAGATAACTTTTATCTAAGTGTGAGGGATTACAACCTTTGTAGTCCGCTCCTTCACTTCACAAGCTCCGAGTAGAAGTCCCTTTGCCGCGATCCATGATCTCCCGGACTCATGAGAGGCTCCACGACTCGAACGATCCATTCTAGCTTTTCGTATTCCAAATCTCTGATGATCTACGTCGAGGTTTCAAAGAACTCAAGCTATCTCACTCAAAAGAGAAGAACACACTAATCCCATGGGCTAGATGAGATGAGGATGAGAGAGTAGTAATTTTGCTTTCTTTTAATATCATTTTCTCATTTTATTTCATCACTTAAGAAAAACTAGCAAGCTTTTTTGAAGAAGGAAGAAGATGATAATGAAAAGATAATGATAATCCTTTTTCTTTTGTGATGAATAGAAATAAAACATATGATTGATATATAACCATGGTCAAGGATGAATGGCTAAGAATAAGTAGAGAAACAACTAGAGTTAGGGTTTGGTTAAGTTAAAAATGTGTCATCACAAAATATCACAACCATGACAAAAAGAAAAATGCTTCTAGAAGGAACTTGAAGCATCTAACCCTAATCAAACCCTAACCTCAATTAATCATCCTTAAACATGTTTAACAATTAATCATATCATGTCACAATAATATATATCACATATATATTATATATTTGCAACAAAAGAAAATAATACAATTAACATATATCGCATATATATCAATGTATCATCCACTGAGAAAATGAAATAATAAAGCAAGCCAATATTAGATAATGTAATACAATATATCATATATATTATTATACATTAAATCATCGAATCAACACTTGATTCGACGATCCGGCTATATCGAATATTACCGACTAATATATCATGTACCGATTCATCGAATCAACACTTGATCCGATGAGCCGGTTCATATCTAAATATCGCGGGAATATAATACGGTATCCCATATCGCATTATTCTCGGTCCTGCACATATCACATATGTGCCTCTACTCCGTTTCGCCTGAGCCAAGAAACCTCTGTGTAGGACTCTAAAGAATCGTCAATACGCCGGTAGCAGGTGATGATCATATCAAACACCCACAAGCTGCAAGCGGTCAGCTAAACGTAACAGCCACCCAGGTATTGAGCGATCAGAAGATCAACAAGCTAGCCTGTGCGTTCTCCTATGAATCCGATCAGTAACACTCCCGTACAGTCCGGTCTGTTCGTCTGATATGTCGCATATCAAGTCTAGGGGTGGTATACGTCAGACCCCAGTAACCGATAAGTCGTGTCGATGTGTGGCTCATAACGGGTCGAGAAACTACTAGTAACACTTACCAGTAAATCTCTATATCAGCCCTGGCCAGGGACTTCCAGTTATAGCCAATCGAACACAGCACAACATCAACTCCCTATACCGGGAGAGACGAATCCCCTCCTATCGCTCATTGCCTCCATGTGATTCGGGACTGTACCCAAAAGCCACCGTTTTGCACGCCCTCTTGGACGTGGTAAGGTGGAAATCAAAGCACAGTGGGAATCACACAAGACTCCATGACGATCTCGGGTCTACAGACTACCGTGTACCAGTGTCACCGGAGAACTGCCATCTGGCGTGTGGTATATCACCATCTGGGAGTTCTCGGCGAGTCCGTCCAGTGTACCCAGTCTCCACTGAGCACCCGTACACCATCTCTGATGTCCAACACCGATGGATATGGGATCATCCATCGCCCATCATATGGGTCAAGATGCGTATACGCTAGTCTACTCTGATGTATCGATGCCATGTCTCGATATACCCTCGACTAGGAACAATTATAGGATGTACTCATCGACTACCGTGGCCCCACTAGTATGATCTCATCATAGTCCCAGTAGTCGAGTACAGATCCTAAGGGCTTTATCAACATGTGAGAGTAAAACAGTAAACCAATACAAGTCAACATGTTAAGATAAAGTGAAACCAAATAGCATACTATCATGACGAGCAAGAAAGTCATCTCTATATATAACCAAGCATCCATTATAATATACATCATATGTACAACAATGGCCTCTAGGGCATATACATAACTAACAATATGCACTAGAATCAGCTGCATATCTTTTGAACCGAGTTCTAACTAAGACAGTGCCTGCCACACCATATCAGATGTGGTGTGGGAAGAAACCCTATCTTAAGAACATTAAGATATGGGGATGTCCAGCTTTTGTCAAAAAGCAGCATGCAGACAAACTCGAGACACGCTCAGTACAGTGCAAGTTTGTGGGCTATCCAAAGAACTCTAAGGGATATATCTTCTATTGCTAAGAGGAACAAAAGGTTTTTGTTTCTCGTCATGCCTGCTTCTTGGAAACTGAGTTTTTGGAAAATCAGATAAGTGGGAGTGTAATAGAACTGGAAGAAATTCCAGAACCACGAGTTATTACTGAAATCTTAGAAGAACTAGAGGGTTCGAAAGAACATTACATTCCTACGCCACTCCGCAGGAGTAGTAGGCAGTCTCATCCGCCCGAAAGATACTACGGTTTTCTCATAGACAGGGATAGAGAGGATTGCATCATTGATAGTGATGAGCCTACTAGCTTCCAGCAGGCCATTCAGAGCGTTGACTCAGTAAAATGGCTGGATGCAATGAGGGCCGAAATGGAGTCCATGTACACCAACAAAGTATGGACTTTGGACATTGCTCCAGATGGGGTAAAACCCATAGGATGCAAATGGATCTTCAAGAAGAAGATTGGTGCAGATGGACAGGTTGAGACCTATAAGGCTAGACTTGTTGCAAAGGGTTTTCGTCAAAGACCTGGTTTGGACTGTGACGAAACCTTTTCTCCAGTGGCTATGATGAAATCCATTCGGATCCTTCTTACCATTGATGCCTTCCACGATTATGAGATTTGGCAGATGGACGTAAAGACTGCTTTTCTAAATGGAAATTTAGAGGACTGTGTCTATATGGACCAGCCAGAGGGTTTCATTCAGAGTGGGAGCAGCGGAAAGGTGTGCAAGTTGCTTAAGTCCATCTATGGACTAAAGCAGGCATCACGGAGTTAGAACATCTGTTTTGATGAGACAGTCAACGATTTTGGCTTTATCAAAAATCCAGATGAACCATGCATCTATAGTAGATTTGTAGAAAGAACTGTTGTATTCCACGTTTTATACGTGGATGGCATTCTTTTGATAGGAAATGACATTCCTATGCTACAATATGTCAAAGGGTTCTTGTCATACAGGTTCTCGATGAAAGACCTAGGTGATGCCACTTACATTCTGGGGATACGGATCCATCGTGGTAGATCCAAGCGGATATTAGGACTTTCGCAGTCCAGGTATATCGACACCATACTGAAAAGATTCAGTATGGAAGATTCTAAGCGCGGTAATCTACCGGCTTGTCACGGGATCACCCTCTCCAAAGAGATGTCTCCCAAGACAGATTTGGAAAGGGATCGCATGTCTATTATACCCTACGCTTCTGCGGTAGGCTCTATAATGTATGCGATGTTATGTACCAGACCGGATGTAGCTTATGCACTGAGTGTACTAAGCCGGTATCAGTCAAACCCTGGGGAGAAGCACTGGATAGCGGTAAAGAACATTCTCAAGTACCTGAGAAGGACTAAGGAGATGTTCTTAGTGTATGGCGGAAAAGACCTCCAGATCGAGGCCTTTGCTGACTCCAGCTTGCAGAGTGACAAGGATGATTCCAAGTCCATGTCGGGTTTTGTCATTACCCTCAATGGAGGGGCGGTGTGTTGGAAGAGTTCCAAACAGGAAACCGTTGCTGACTCGACGATGGAAGCGGAATATATCGCTGCTGCTGATGCCGCAAAAGAAGCCGTCTGGATGAGGAAGTTCTGGACAGAACATCAGGTGGTTCCATCCATTGTTGATCCAATACCTCTGTATTGCGACAACAATGGGGCTATAGCTTTAGCGAAGGAACCTAGGTCCCATCAGAAGTCCAGACACATCTTTAGGTGGTATCACCTGATCAGGGAGATCGTGGGTCGCCAGGAGATCGAGGTTCGAAGAGTTGCTACGGAAGATAACACTGCTGATCCACTCACGAAGGCCTTACCCCAGACTCAGTTCGAGCGGCTGATCGAGATTATAGGTCTTCAATACGCCAGTACATGGCCTTAGTGCAAGTGGGAGATTGTTAGTGTATATGCCCTAGAGGCCATTACTATATCATACTAGTTTGTATATTACTTAATGGAAGCTTGGGATATTCACCATTGTATAGACAATCTTGCTCAAAATAATAGTATGCTACTTGGTTTGTCTCTACTTCAATGTGTGTACATGTGTTTCTTTTAACATATCGCCTATACACATTAGTGGAGCCCTTAGGATCTTTGCTTGGTTACCAGCGTTGTGATGGCAGTTACACTCGTGGGGGTTGGGTAATCCACAAGCATATCCTTATACAGGTCCATAGTCGTAGGACTATCGAGACAGGGCATCGATACTCTGAAGTAGACTAGCGTATGCGCTTCTCATCACAGCAGGGGAGACGGTCTGTCCCACAGCCGTCAGTACGTCGTACTTGAGATTATATGCGGGGGCTCGTTAGGTTATGAGTACACTGGACAGGACTCGTCGGGAACTGATTGGTTGGTACTATACCTATTGTCAGTTATCAGTTCCTAGGTGACATGAGTACAACTTAGTCCGCTGACTTGACACTGTCACTTCGCCTCAAGTGTGTTCCCACTGTACTTTGATTACTACCCTACCACGGCTCAAAGGAGTCGTACAAACAGGTAGTAGTTGGGTGCAGTCCCGAAGCACTTGGAGGCAGTGACGGTTAGACAGGATTCGTCTCTCCCAGTATTGGGAGTTGATATCATGCTGTGTCAAGGAGAGCCATTACACACAGTCGTCCCTGGCCAGGGCAACAGAGATGCACTTGTAGGTTTCCAGTGTTATCTCTGTGTGTTCTGGGCTACACTCCGACACGACTTGTACCGCTATTAGGGGACTGACGTTTACCGCCCCCTAGGCCCGCCATGCGATATTCTCAGACGAACAGACCGGACTGTACGGAGACTGTCGCATTCAGGCTCAGTAGGAGTTCGGATGAGTTAACCTCGTCAGTCTTCTTATCGGCATCTACCTGGGAGCCGTTACGCACAGCTAGTGCCGCTTGCGGTCTGTGGTTAAACCCACTTCCAGCGTAGTGTCGAGTCTTTAGAGTCCCACACAGAGAGCTACTCGCCTTTAGGCAAAAGAGTAGAGGTCACATGGTTTTGCGACAGGGTTCGGTCACATCCGTGCACTTGTGCACGTTTGGTGTCCGGTAAGTTATTACTAGCGGGCTTTGGTTTAAGCCAGATCCTAGTATACGTATTGGGATTGGTTTTATCTCGTTTGTATTCGTGTTCCTCGGAACGCGGATGCGGGTGTGTATGCACGGTTGACAGAGACAGAGGCAGAGGATTCTCATTAGGGTTGTTGACTGTTGACTTTTGCTAAACCCTAATGAGAATAAGAAATATGATTAATAATAATATTAATTAAGTATTAGTGTGCCATGGTTGTGTTGAAAGTTTGACTTTGTTGACTTGTTGACTTTGTTGACCGGTTGGCTAGCTTGGACTTGTTTACCATCATCATTACAATGGCTATCATTTCATGGCTAAGACTTTTTGCTTGTTTGTTATTCTTTACAAAATGAGTGCATGAAATGATAATGCCATTGACATGAACCATCACATAATACTCAATTATTGTTATTATTATGATTATTTGGTGTTATGAGAGCATGGAGGTAAAAAGTCTTCTTCATTGTATCATATTGATTCTCTTTCATCCTCAAGGCTCTTCTCTTCCTCTAGCTCTCTCTCTAGCTCATGGTTCTATTGTCTCATGAGTTGAGAAACAAGAACTATAGAGATAAAACCCAAAACACTTCTCTACTCATCCTAGTGTACAAGGTCTAGCAGGCCAAGTATTCTAGTTTCCTGTAGATTGAGGTTGGAGCCAAAGGTAGAAGCATTCGGGTGGATCCATCTTTGGCATAAGGAGACGACGAGTTGAGGCCGATCCGACCACCACAAGGAGTTGAAGAGAAGGAGTTCAAGTTTAGGTATAACCCTTAACCTAGTAACTAAACTCTTAGTTAGGTTGTTAG
Organism: Agapanthus africanus; assembly: GCA_030015575.1. Classification (NCBI taxonomy): domain Eukaryota; kingdom Viridiplantae; phylum Streptophyta; class Magnoliopsida; order Asparagales; family Amaryllidaceae; genus Agapanthus; species Agapanthus africanus. The sequence goes on along the minus strand of JASDDO010000031.1, from coordinate 253,965,865 downwards.
ATAGTTTGTTTAACAAAGATCCGTTTCTAGAGTCCATGTTACCCCACCGAAAAAATTGTTTTTCACCATTTCCGCAACCCCAAAGAACCGGGGACGGGTAACGTGGACTTACAGTCTCTTCGTCTGATATGTCGCATATCTCGCCTAAGGGTGATAAACGCCAGACCCCAGTATCTTGATAAGTCGTGTTGATATGAGGTCTATAAAAGTTCGAGAAACTACTGAAAATACTTACCAGTAAATCTCAGCAACCCTGGCCAGGGATTTCCAGTTATAGCCAATCGAACACAGCGCAACATCAACTCCCTATACCGGGAGAGACGAATCCCCTCCTATCGCTCATTGCTTCCATTTGATTCGGGACTGTACCCAAAAGCCACCTTTTTGCACGTCCTCTTGGACGTGGTATGATGGAAATCAAAGCACAGTGGGAATCACACAAGACTCTATGATGATCTCGGGTCTACAGACTAACCTGTACCAGTGTCACCAGAGAACTGCCATCTGACGTGAGGTATAATACCATCTGGAAGTTCTCGGCGAGTCCGTCCAGTGTACCCAGTCTCCACTGAGCACCCGTATACCTTCTCTGATGTCAAACACCAATGGATATGAGATCATCCATCGCCCATCATATGGGTCAAGAAGCGCATAGCTAGTCTACTCTGGAGTATCGATGCCCTGTCTCCGTACTCCCATGACTAGGAACATTTGAAGGATGTACTTGGCGTCTACACTGTCCTCACTAGTATGCTTTGCATCATAGTCCTGGTAGTCAAGTACTTATCCTAAGGGCTTTATCAACATGTGATATAGAGACAATCAGAGTACATGTTAAGATAAAGTGCAACCAGATAGCATACTATCATGTCGAGCAAGAAAGTCCTCCCTATATATGTCCAATCATCCACTACAATATACATCGTATGTACAGTAATGGTCTATAGGGCATACAAATAACTAACATATGCCGCTGAAGGCTACGAGAGCGCAGAGGGCTGCCGCCCGAGATAAGATCAGTGCAGGCTCGTCCGAGACGAGGACCGATCAGGGTGACATACCTGCTCCCCAGGTACAGACTGATCTGCCTTCCCCAGGCCGTATGGATAGGTTAGAGTCTGGCATGGAGGAGCTACGACAGATGATGGGAGGTATGCAGGAGTTACGATAGTTGGTGGGATCCTTAGTAGACGCCAGTTGTGCACCGAGATCGGAGGACGTACCTACCGCAGCACAGACGGCCTTAGTACGTGCTTCCCATACAATTGCTCCTCCTACTACTACCGTGGCTATCCCAGTATCTCTACATGAATTCATGAGGCTGAGACCCCCAGTCTTCACCGGCACCGATGCAGCGGAGGATCCGCAGACATTCCTTGACAATTTAGCTAGGATATGTCGTTCGCTCAGATGTTCTGACGATAGATGGGTGGAGCTTATGAGTTTCTATTTAGAGGGCCTTGCGCAGATTTGGTGTGAGTCGGTCGGGAGAGGTCGAGCTGCAGGTATACCTCCTATGACTTGAGCCGAGTTCACAGCAGTATTTCTATCCTGTTTCCTTCTCGAGAGTGTTCGTGATGCTGGAGCTCATAGTTTTGAGGCTTTGATCAAGACTCCAGGAATGAAAGTGTCCGAGTATGATATCCAGTTTACTCAGTTGTCCCGATATGCTCCGTACCTGGTTGATACTGAAGAGAAGAGGGTGAAGAGGTTTATGCAGGGACTTGACACCCAGTTATTTCTTGCCATTGGCGCCCAGTATTTCGACACTTATGCAGCTGTTATGGACACAACCTTACGGATGGAGGCGCGCATTTCAAAGACTTCGGCCCTTTCTGGGCCGAAGAGGATTCGTACCGATATGCCAGCTCAGAGGCATCGCGCCAGATTCTTCCTGAGAGATGGTGGCGGCAGAGGAGTTGGACGGGGTCAGCTATTTGGTTATTATCCGCAGGGACAGCAGGCGTCGCCAGGATGTTTTGGGTGCGGGAGTCTGCACCATCGTATCAGAGACTGTCCGATGAGATGATAGGGAGTGGCGACAGTTCCACACATGAATTTACCACCTTCACCACCTCCTCAGAGAGCTCTACTTCCTACCCCCGGTGGTGCTCCACGTCAGTTAGATGCCCCCAGAGGCCGTGGACGCAGCGGTCCTGTTCAGAGAGGACGAGGAGGCAGAGGTCAGCCAGCTATTGGTGGGGGACAGGCCCGAGTATTCGCTTTAACTCCGCAGGATGCGCAGGCATCCAATGCCGTTGTAACAGGTACCTTGCCAGTATGTTCTTTCGACGCGCGATTATTATTCGACCCAGGTTCCATACATTCGTATGTATCTACACACTTTGCACCGATGTTGGGCCGTGAGTCATCGTCGTTAGATCAGCCGCTTGCTGTTATTACTCCGGTCGGCGAGTCGTTTGTCTCTCGTTTTGTATTTCGTTTGTGTTCAGTTCGTATCGGGGAGAGGGATTCATCGGTTGATTTGATTCTCCACGATATGTTGGACTTTGATGTGCTTCTGGGCATGGACTGGCTAGCCACTTGTTATGCATCTATGGACCGCCGTGAGAAGGCAGTCAGATTTAGCTTTCCAGGAGAGCCAGTCTTTGTTATTCCGGGAGATCGCAGAGTCACCCATCCCAGCTTGATTTCGTCTCTTCGTGCCGGTCAGCTCTTACGGAAGGGATGTCAGGGATTCTTAGCATCTGTTTGTGATACTCGAGCTGCAGAGGTCCCTTTGGAACAGGTCCCAATTGTGTTTGAGTTACCTGATGTTTTCCCTGACGAGCTGCCTGGTTACCGCCTGAGCGCGATATTGCTTTCTGCATTGACTTGATTCCCGGCTCGGGGCCTATTTCCATACCGCCTTATCGGATGGCCCCGGCGGAGCTTAGAGAGCTGAAGGATCAGTTGCAGGATTTGTTAGATAAGGAGCTTATTCGACCTAGTGTTTCCCCGTGGGGTGCTCCTGTCCTGTTCGTCAAGAAGAAAGACGGAAGTTTGCGCCTGTGCATTGATTACCGCCAGCTGAACAGGGTTACCGTACGGAACATATATCCCTTACCACGTATCGACAATTTGTTCGACCAGTTTCACGGTGCGGGATACTTTTCGAGGATTGACTTGCGATCGGGTTACCATCAGTTGCGAGTGCGGCAGGAGTATATTCCGAGGACGGCTTTTCGCACGCGTTATGGACACTATGAGTTTTTGGTGATGTCGTTCGGACTAACCATGCGCCAACCGCGTTTATGGATTTGATGAACCGCATTTTCAGGCCGTATCTAGATATGTTCATCATCGTGTTTATTGAAGACATTTTGGTGTATTCCCGGAGCCGAGAGGAGCACGAGCAACACCTGAGAATCACATTGCAGACTTTGAGAGAGCACCAGCTGTTCGAGAAATTCTCCAAGTGCGTGTTTTGGCTTGGCAACGTTAATTTCTTGGGTCATGTGATTACGAGAGATGGCATATGTGTTGACCCGAAGAAGATCGAGGCCGTTCAGCATTGGCCCAGACCGGCATCAGTTATGGAAATTCGCAGTTTCCTAGGCCTGGCTTGCTGCTACCGACGATTTGTTCAGGACTTCTCCCGTATTGCTGCACCGTTGACCAGATTGACCCGGAATGGAGTTCCTTTTTATTGGACCGAGGTGTAACGTTTTGAAAATTGTTTCGGTGAAATTTCGGAAAATCGGTAAAATAAGGGGGTTTTCTGTAAAAAGTCAAAATACAAGTATCTTTATTATAAAATTAAATATACATATTCTAGCTATGTAATTGCTAGTATCTGGTGTTTATTGAGCCACTGGTGAAATTTCAAATTTTCTGAAAATTTTCCGAAATTAGTTATTTTAAGCCGTCACTAATACATTTAATTAGGGAAAATTACAAATTGGAATGGGTTGAAACAAATTTTGTGCAGCATAATAAATTAAACAAAATTTAAACACATTGTTTTTGAAATGAAATGAAGCAGCCAAACGGTTTTAGAAAATATCGAAGAAAAATGCTTAAATAGTGAAATTAGTGTAAATAGATATTGGGGTATAACATTTATCATTTTTCCCTCACCCACACTCACCCAAACCCTCTTTCCTCTTGCCAAATCAGCAGCCCCAAGTTGTCCCCCCCCCCCCACATTTTCCCTACTTGAATTGTTAAAAGAAAAGAAAAACAAAGGAAATGGTAGAAAATTGTTAAATGAGAGTGGACTTTGACTTGGGTTGACTTGATATCATTTTTCCCCCCACCTCACTCTCTCTCCTCTCTTCCCTACTTGCATCAGAACCCCTCCCTCTTGCTGTCCAGAATTTCCCCCCAAAACCCCACTTCATTTTGGCCTCAAAAATGTCCAAAATTCCATCTAAAATCAAGCTAAAATCCAAATCCGACTCCTACCTATTTTTCCTTAGCCTTTATAGCATGGATCTTGGTGAAAAGTTTGCATTTTGGGGGCTATGTTTTGGCAAGTGTGGATCTCATTTCAAACTAGTTAGAGGTATAACCCTTTTCCAATTGATTCTTGTTCTAATCTATGATTTTAATCAAGTGTTAGTTAGATTTTAAATGGTTCCAATTTCATGTTTAGAAATTTAAGAGAAGGATTTGGATCATGTTAGGGTTGTGATAATTTGATGATGTTGTGATATGTATTTTGGCATCTTTTGATATGCAAATCTAGTCTAGTAGTTGATTTGTATATTGTCACTTAAAATTGTTAAAATTGTGATCCTTTTAGCAAACTAGGTTTTTATAAACTATAGAAATAATTAAGAGTAAAATATAATTAGGGTATTCATAACATTATTAACATTTTAAATTGTAGTTTAATACTTTAGTTCATGAAAATCCAAGCTAAATTTTTGTTTGTGCATTTTTGCTATAAAATTGTTAAAATTGGGTATATTGTAAACTAGAATTTTGGGGTTGATGAAATTTAATGAGATTAAATTGTGGAAATTGTTTTTATGACTTATTTAAGAAGTTTAATAAGTATTATTGCCATTAGAATTGTTAAAACATCAAGTTTTGTACTAAAACGGTAAATTTTTGCTTGCTAGGTTTTCGGAAAAATAGCTTTAAAGTGAGTTTAGGGTTCTTGTAAATTTTAACCCATTTCATATAATAATTGGTGATTTGTGAAACCATGATTGGTATGTTTAGTGTTTTATTGATCAATCGACGTTTGTACGCCGATGTAGAGGGTTTTTGAGTTGATTTGTGAAAGCAAACCATGGGTTTTGACCTATGTGGGATTCTTGTGTCGTTTTGGTCATGAGTCGGATTTTAAAGCGATACGGTGCGTTATGATATGTAGGTACCCCACGTGGACTTCGAGACGACAAGCAAGTGCGTGGCGACGTCGGCACCGGCGAGCGAGGACCAGGTGAGTAGATTTATATCTACGGGAAGAAGTCGGGTGGATGGCATATAACACCCCCGCAGTTCGTGGTGATGTATACGAATACGTATACACACATACATTTATTATATGTCGTTTGGAGCTTATTGATGATAAATATGGATAATTGGTGTGCTTGGATTGATTTAGTGTTGCGAAACCCTAGAGTAGTGGTCGCACCACACATGCACACACACACCCATACTTGCATACATTCTTCTTTCATATGTGCTTAAATGGGAATATATATATTTATGTGTTCACATGGGTATGGGACTATGTGTTCACATACTGGTTTGAGGATAGTATTTGGGATTTGAGGTGAGTCGATGAGATTGATTTGAGACCGTGGGATCGGTGATATGGCAGGATACGTATTTGAGATACGTCATGATGTTATAGCGGATTTTTGGATGACGATACCATGTGAATAGTGTTATAAATAAATTGATCGACATGTGATTGTGTTATGAGATATGATATGTTAGGATGTTTACGATAGGCTGCATTGGGCGATGTATACTTCTTTATGATGATATGTGCTGGTGATATCAGTTTGGATGAGACTGTCGATCAGTAGTCAGAACATGATTATATTGTTGATATTAGTATTGTACTAGACGTAGGTCAGTACCCGGATTATGATCTTTGATAAAGAGGATACCAGATGAATAACACGATGAATGTGATATTGACCCGTACCCAGATTTGGGATGCCGTACGACGGATTTACGTACGAACTATATATTGATGTTGGATCCACACTTTTGACTTGGGAATATTTGATTATAGATATGGTATCGGACGTGATATTATCGAGACGGGATCACCGACTAATATGTATGTGTGTGTGTGTGTGTGTGTGTATATCGACTCACATGTTAGGCGGTCTCCTTACCTTCAGTTAGCCTGTTAGCTCGGCCCTATAGTTTAGTGTAGGTGTATAACTCATATTAACTTAAATGCAGATTAGTTATCATTGTGTTTAGTATTCAGCTCCCGCACATTATTGTTGTTGCTCCGCATCGCATACTTATTGTAATTCATATTCCATTATTGATATCATCCTGCTAGGACACCAGCACCATTACCGATGATGCGTATGTACCACGTACACTTACTTTCCGGCTCACACACATCTTCATCGGTAATTGCTATGCCACGTACTCTTTAGAAATACTGTTGCATTGACATAGGTTGTTAACTAATAATTTAGACATGATATTAGTGTACTTGCCTTATATGCTAGATTAGACATTGTAGCTATTACTTGTTACTTAATGCATGTTATTATTCATTGTTATGCCGCATTCATGGATTTTATGCCTATATTCACTGTTTACATGCTGTTGAGGATTTGGATTCGGATTTCCATGAGATTTTCTGGATTTGGAGGAAAACCGCAAAACTTATACAAACTTCTTCTCTCTCTTTTTCTATAAAAAGTGCGGTTTTCCCATGATGTATGAATCGTCCACCATGAGTTTCCTGATGGATTCCGAGACCCGAGTTCGAGGAGTGGAGGAACCGTTTCAGGTACATGGTGGACCCGGTGCGGTACCACGGGGCAAGAGGATCGCAGATGATGGCGTTGAGCCTGGCAGGGGAGCACTACCGACCGGTGATTTTACCCGACGCGTCGGATATCCGGAGGATACCGTCATGGTCTTGAGATGGATGGTAGGGGCCGGTCTGGACTGACGGTGCCCTAGATATTGAGATTGAGACATCGAGATTTCGAGATATTGAGGTAATGAGATTTGATGATACAGGCCAGTCCGGATAGCCGGAGCCTGATATTTTAAGACATTGAGATTTATGTTTTGTGTCGATGCTAGACACTGTTTATGCTGATTTCATTATGATACCTCATTTTAAAAATACAAAGGAAATCTCACTAAATTATGAAAGCAGTTTCTTTAGTACATGTATTCTGTTTTCGTGCATTCATACATCATCCATATGATATATTGCTACCTGAGGCACAGACACGGGCATATGGGATTACACTGGGGTTAGATACTTACTCTAGCCATTGTTATAGGCTGCATGTTATATATATTTGAGGATATATTACGATCGTTGACCTAGGATTGCGTTGTTCATGCGGTTTTCTGTTCGTAGATGTTTTTCTACTCATGAGTTGGCAACTCACCCCCGTTGTCGCACAATTTCTTGCAGGTTTTGCCGTACAGGTTTCATTACGGCTTCGCTGGCACTGCTTCGTTCGGGTGACTTGCTAGTAGGTGGGTTTATTGGTATCGTACCCATCATATAACTTTGTATAATATTATCCAATTGTATTTAGTAAATTCCATCAACCAAACATCTATTTATTTTTGAGATAGAGAACTGTGATGTTATTCTTTCGACCTTAGAGTCGCGCGTTGTATTTCTGTGGATTTCTTGTTGTTCTGAGTTTCCTTTTGAGTTTTGATCCTCGCCCTTGGCGTTGTATATTATATTGCTTATGTGGTTGAGATCGTCGATTGACGAAGAGCTAGCTCCCGCTTGGGGATGATTTTTATTGATTTCGTATATTATTCATGTTGTATCCCGTTTGGGGGCCAGTATTTACAAAGGAGACTCTGCCGAAATTTTCAGGAAATATTTGATGTGTTTAAAAACGCATAATTCGGCTTATGCTATTAAAATTACTGGATTTTAAATTGGTTTTCCTTCACTCTACTACTTTTCTTGGTTTGGATTTCTGGGTTTTTGGTTTACTTAGATTACGTACGCCTCGAGACGTTTCGTAGTTTAAGTGTCGGTCATGTTCCGCACTTTCGGGACGTGACAAAGTTGGTATCAGAGCGTTAGGTTTTACCTTCGGAGCGTAGGATGACCCTTGGTTGATGGAATAGGTGACTAAAGTAGAGTGACGTACCGTGGGTATGTTCTGCGACATATTTACGATACGCTACTCCACTTAAGAAGCCTTAGGATGTACATTTCCTTGTTCAGTAGTATATTCATTCCTGATCTTGCTTCATCGGTACCAGTTATGGTTTGCTGTCACGATTACGGGAAGGGAGAGCTACGGCTAAAGTTGCGGTCTGCACGAGCTCGTCACGAACGAGGACTAACCAGGTCGTGATTCTAGGGACATACGATTGCATTGAGAGGCGTCGTCTGATTGTGTTTTCGCGCCATGAGCGTTTGACAGATCGATTTTACGAGATTTCTCGGATGTGCCGATCAGTACCAGAGGATCGAACCAATGATAGAGGCCAGCCAGATTTTGATGACCGTTGATGTATTGCTTATTCATGATCAGCGTGCAGACGAGTGAGCCAGTTGTTGCTGCGAGCGACGAGATATCTTCCCAGATGTTGGAGCTATTGCGGTACTGTAAGTCTACGTTAGCGCCCCGGCCGTCGAACGACGCCAATTGCGGAATAAAACTTTTAAACTTGGCGCTATCGTATACTTTAACCCGGATCTGCCATTATTGCTAAACTAACAAACTGTAAAGAGTGTAGAATGGTTATACCGAATGATCCGAGTCCTTCGTTCTTCAACCATCATCCCACGCTCCGTTGCGGCTGCTCCAATCTCGTCGATCTCCGATCTCCTCGTCGAGGTGGCACCACATGATCGGTTCTTTAAACGGGCTCCCGCCTCTGACTCGAGGCAACTCGATCGTCAAGTTTGCTAAAAGAGACGACCAAGATTGATGTAGAGAATGAGTAGATGACTTTGTCTCACTTCGTCCAAATCCGTGGACGATCGGTTAATGAAGTTGCCGTGGAAATCGGGTGATGGAATGAAATGAGCTGTGAATTCCATACACCCCAATACTATCATATCTTTTCTAACCGATGAAAACAACAACCATGAGAGAGAGAGAGAGGGGCCGGCCTCTTTATAGAATGAGGGAGGTGACCGTAGGAGAGAGGGGGGGTAACCTTAAGTAAATATCATGTGTGAACACAAAACAAATATCTTGCTTAAATATCTTAAGCAAAACAAGAAAGTAATGAAATCAAAGCATGAGTCACAAAGCTTAGTCACAAATTCTAGAACCTTCTAGAACCTTCTAGAAGCACGACTCACTCTCATCCAAGAAAAGATAAATCCGCTTTTAACCAAATGTTAAAAGACGGCTGATAGAAAACTGGAAACTGGCAACTTCCAAAAGTGATCCTGAAACGAATTTCAGGACAACCCCGAAACTGTATAAATATACCCGCATTTGTATTACGACCGAATACAAATGCAACTGAGACAAAGATATTATACCTACTCAATATAATACTCGGATCCGGCTTAAACCAAAGCCGACCAGTATTATCTGCCCGAAAAATAACACGTGCGTAAACGCACGTGCATTTTCCGAACCCTGCCATAAAACCATACGGCCTCTACAACGTTTCGCCCGAACTTGGGAAACTGTCTGTGGGGGACTCTAATGACTCGTCAGCACCCTGGCAGTCGGTTTAACCACAAACCGTCAGCGGCACTAGCAATGCGTAACGGCTGCCCATGGACTGACCTCAAGGGATGCCGATGAGCGCACTCATCCGGAAAACCCAACTGAGCCTAACAGTGACAATGTATATACAGTCCGGTCCGTTCGTCAATGAGTATCGCATATCTGCCTAGGGGGCTAGTAACGTCAGACCCCCAATAGCAGTATAAGTCGTGTCGGAGTGAAGCCCAATCACACCCTGAGATACTACTGGAGTACCTACCAGTAAATCTCCTGCCATGGCCATGGACTTTGTGTAATGGCTCTCCTAGACACAGCACGACCTCGCCCCCAATACCGGGAGAGACGAATCCCCTGCCGATCCGCTCACGTGCCTCCATATGGCTCGGGACTGTACCCAAAAACTACCTATTTGCACGACTCCTTTGAGCCGTGGTAGGGTAGAAATCAAAGCACAGTGGGAACTCACACGAGACAAATGACGACCTCAGGTCGATGAACTAACCTGTACACATGTCACCAGGGAACTGCTATCTGACGATAGGTATAGTACTAACTAGCAGATTCCCGGCGAGTCCTGTCCGGTGTACTCATAACCCAATGAGCACCTGTATACATCTTAGGTGATCCAACTGACACCAGTGGCTTGTGAGACCGGCCACCGCCCCTCGTCGGGGTCTCGACTGTACACACTAGTCTACTCCGGAGTATCGATGCCCTGTCTCGAAACTCCCACGACTAGGGACTACAATTAAGGATATGCATATAAACTACCCAACTCTCACGTATATGATCGCCATCATACTGTTGGTAGTAAAGCAAGATCCTAAGGGCTCTATCAAAGTGTAACATGCAATCAGTCACCTGAACATGTACACGACTGATAAAGGCAAACCAGATAGCATACTATCATCACGAGTAAGACTGTGCTACCGGGATAGGTCCTCCGCAATCATTGCAATCACGTACCTGCGATCCAATAATTGACTATGAGGGCACTATCTCCAACAATCTCCCACTTGCACTCAAGGCTAATATTGCGATGTCGACTACTCACAGCCCGTGTGAAACCGAACATCCAACTCCTCTACTAATCAGTTTCACAAAGCCCGTTTGTAAAACTATTTTGTTCGAGAAATAGCCTCGGTGAGTGGATCCGCCTAGAAGTTTCTTTCTGTATCTCTCTTAATCTCAAGTTCGCGGAGAAAGCCATCTCCCGAATTGAGTAGTACCTGTCTTAGAATATGTCTGGATATCTGATGGGACCTTAGTTCATAAATGAACTCCATATCCAAACTTCTTAGACTGAATCGATCACTGAACCTAATCAGTATCGGGCACCATGCCACCCACAGTATCCTCTGGAACCACCTGTCCATAATACTGTCCCTCGTCTGAGGGAAAACTAAAACTCTGACAATCACTCTGTCATCCATGTCACCTTTGAAGCCTGGAATGATAACCGTCTCCCGAAAGAGGCTGCGGTTATCAAATCCGTAGAACATGTACTAATGTTCTAAAACCGCTTCCTTATGTTTCTCCAGGATTGGATTAATACAAACTTATTGCATCTAGTGCAAAACCAACATTTGGTGTGGTACTTGACATCTCATGATTGACTCAATTGCCTAAGCAAGTGATCTGCCAATCATGCACTTCCCTCTCCCCTTTAGTCTATACGACACCTTTAGAGAGGGTGACTCCATCACCTGCAGGTACACCACCTCGCTAGGAGTCAACTATTCCAAAAACCATTAGAATATCTGTCAAAGTACCCACATTGGGAAACTACCCAAATCCAGATCTAAAACCATAGATCTAGAAACCAGAATGTCAAATATTATATCCATATCCTGTCTGGAGAAACAACTGTGTGACGACCACAGTACAACCGATCGTAGTATAGGAATTTTACTTCCTACTCTGTGTATGTCATCCAGATACCATGACATCACACCCTACTGCCTTCTTAACTGATCCATCCCCTATTCTGATTGAAGTCAAACCCATGACTGTCACATCAAAATTAGATGATCTATCTCCGCTATAACTGCTCTAGTCTATAAATAGACATAAGCTACTTGCCCACCATGCTTCCGCTGCTCCCACTGACTACGACAACCCTCCTACCGGGTTTCATATCCTGGAACAACAGTAGTGTCAAGTCTTGGTAGATAAGAACCTCCCTGTCACCGTCCTTGAGCCTACCGAAGTACCTCTCGGGTGTCTGAGGTTACCTACCATACCTGCGGAGTGGCTATTGGAATGTCAAACCTGATTGAATGTATAGGTCCTATTAAATTTTCCGTAATCGTTCGCGGTTCTGGAATCAATTCCAGTTCTACCATACTCCCACTACTGTTTTCTGAAAAAGATCTGTTTTACTAAAACTGTGGCGAGTCAAGAACAATATCACTATTGATCTTCCAAATGGTAGAATATCAACCCTCGTCATAGCCAGGGTCAACCCACAAACAGCCATTACAGAAACGTGCCCTGAGTTATCCAGTGTCTGGTTTTAATCATAAGCTGGACAACTCCACGTACCTCAATATCTTTTAAGGTACGAACTATTCTATATCCAATATAGAAACTTTGGCACTAATTTAATTGGAACCATATTCGAATCATGCAGCTGTCTCCAGTGCATATCTACTTAATGTAAAGAGGCTAATCAGCATTACTCAACTTAGGAATCCATCCAATTATGAGTAACCTGAAAGAGAAACACGTTTCTCAAAACCATCACTATCATCTGAATACCAATCACAAGAATCTACATCTTCGATCTCTTTGAAGAATCCCGATACTTGTGACATCTGGTTCTTTACTTTATTCTTATACCCATAACTTCTCAAAACTTAGACCTTGTATTTCTACGAAACACTCGTCTAAATACTAGAGAAGTTATAAGTAAACAGAACATAGTACGAGGACCTACCCCTTTGTCCTGATGGACACTTGGACAACATACAACACTCTGTATAAGTCCACTGAGTTAAACAACTCAAAACCTATGCGTCGTAGGTTGGAAACTGTACCCTGGCGATTTCCTCAAATATCACCAATTACAACGAATTCCGATATAATGAGGATGATCACCTAATTCCCAATATCTTACTCCCACTCATCATCTGTAAAACCATACAGATATGAGAATGAAACCTGGTAAATACATACCCTTGGAGTAAGTGTCTAATCGGGAAAAACAGTTTTTCCTTTAACAATGCACTGAAACATGAAAATGTTTCGTAGGGGTATCCTGGTATTCATAGCAATGCCTCTTCCATAATCCAATTCATGACTTCAACCGTATATTTTATTGCCATCTCTCCAAATCCCTTTATTTGTCTTTAGTCGTTACCTTCTGTACACCATCGTTAGGCTAAATGGTTTTCTTCCTTCCCTACCGTTCGGCACCAGCCTATGGTTTGGAAGAAGACTATCCAGTAAGCATAATAGGTGTACCCTCCTAAACCAAGGAGTACTCGCATCTCGAGAGAAGGTGACGATAAAAGACAACTGAATAATACCTTATTCTTTTAAAGGTGAAATAGGAGTGGCGATGAAGTACGCGGTTTTGGTCGTGAATGATATCAGTCGCAATTTACTTTGCCCTCTTTCTAATCCCTTTATTTTGTCTTTACATATTACCTTCTGCACACCCTACTTAGGCTAATTGGTTTTCTTCATTCCCTACCTTTCGGCACCAGCCTATGGTTTGGAATAAGACTATCCAATAAGCGTAATAGGTGTACTCTCCTAAACCAAGGAGCTCTCGCAACCTGAGAGAAGGTGATAATAAAAGACAACTGAATAAACCAATTCTATTTCTCCTGAACCTGGATCCATCCCCGAAGAAGTCCCTTCGAGTTCGTATATAACCATACGATGGATCTATCCAATGGAAGTGGATATCCGTAGTAATACGGGTGTTCTGAGAAATGCAAAGGGTAAAAGAAGGAGTGGCAATGACTTATGCAACTCAGACAATCCAAAAGCCAGTATTTTAAGAAGGTTCGGTCAACCTGGTCACTGAGTCATAGTCTAGGGTCGGTCAAAGGTCGCTGCCAAAAAGAGAGAGAGAAAAGAAACACTCTGCATGCACTCTAACCTAGATCAGAATGGTCATCACTTTATCTAATCCGGAAACCTCCCACTGTCCTGTCAAATTCTCCTCCAAACCTAAAGAAGAATCAATTGGGATCACCCGAAGAGTAAACCAACTCATCAGTGGGAATCGGGATCCAACTCTCATCGTATGTTAACGTGATGGAATGCATCCACGTTATTCATACTCCAGAAGGTATGCGCATACTTGGCAAGTTTCAGTTTCTTTAGAAACTCCCGATATCATTTTCTTGCCCCATGCTCTTATGACCTTGGCGTATGTCAACAAATCATAAGTCACATGTCAAGTTCTGCCCGTCATTATCTTGTTAATTTGAACCCACCCGTACATACCCTTGACGTATGCCAACAAGGTAATACGACTGTCCCAAACCAACTCATCTATCTATGCAACAAATGAATACCCAGCAGCTACCAAACACTATGCCTTGACGTATGCCAACAAACATAGCTTGAATACTACTGACCATCCATAAGAAACGACGGAGGGCTACGGCTGGTTTTTGGCGAAAAACCTTTAACGTAGTGAACTTGATATCGCTGAAGGAACCTGATAGCTTTTTAAAATATAGTGGCGAAAACCTTTTGCTATAGAGGTCACTCCCGGTAAAGGGATCTCGGCTCTTTCCTCGTGGAATGAGGTGCAGGATATTCCACTGAATACCGCTATGCAAAGCAACATGTAATCGACTATAGTAAAGTTATTACCCTGACGCAAACTTCTGTCCAAGGGGTCTTTCCCGGTGAAGGGATATCAGCCCTTGCCTCGTCGAATGAGGTGCTGGATATTCACACCGAATACCGCTATGCATAACAAAAAAAAACGTCTTTGTAATAACACCTTTTTAAAATTGTTCCAACAACTCAAACAGGTTTGTTTTACTTTGCATTGATCAGAATCAACGCAGTCCCATCATTCAATCACACCAGAAAAGAACGAAAATAAAATGTACGTATATGCCATCCGCATTCGTCACTGGGTCCCGTCATCACTCGTTAGGTTACTTAACTAACGACAGAGCGGGGACTGGACTAGCGCGGGTGTAAAACATATACAACATCTAATAGTATATAAACCAATATACAATAATCGCTCCAGGCGTGATAATATGCAACATTACAGAAAAGTAATAAGCATCACAGAACAATACAGATAATCTGGGATCCCCGAGTTTCACAGAGCCGCTGCTGAAACTCGACGTTCCCCTGTCGTGTGGATAGCCTGTGCAATGAAACCTAGACCCCTACGGGTGCGGCAAGTTACCCGCCAAAACCTGAAGCGAGGCAGTCCCCCACAGCATAGTGAATGGAACACCCGACACTTCACGGAATCCGGTAAATTGAGCACCCCTCCTTGGGTCAACCTGTACCCCCTACGAGTGCGGCGAATAGTCTGCCAATTCTGAAGTGGGGACCCTCAGCCTCTCAAAGCCATGAGATGCGGACCCGTTGCTTTCCCGAACCCGGCTATCCGTGCACTCCGTCGCGGGGTAAAACCTAGTACAGTAATGAAAAATAGTACAATAGGTACATCGACCGCAACCTGGTCGTGCCCCAAAAGAATATTATACAACAGGCAGTGACGGCTGTCCACAAGTTGGACGCTCGCCCCGCAATATCAAATGTACAAATAAACACAAACTGTACTACCATTGCACACTGCTATCCACCACGACAAATCCGCAACATCACAGCACAATACAGAACATCAACGCGAATGTCACGTTTGCAAACCCGTCTAAAAGAACTATAGCAATCAGACGCGGTTTACCGATCAAATGACATTCCCGGTCGGAGATATAATGTAAGCACTGTAAACTAACGTGTTTAAATTACGATCGACCAAAGACCAATTATCAAAAAGTGGGCCCCACTGCTTACTGGTGAACAGTAACAAAACCTGGGCCAAAACTGTATTTACCAAAAACCCCAAAATCCAACCAAGAACCCACAGACAAAAATTGGGAGCACGTGCTCCTCACGTGGCCGCGGATGCGCGGCCAATACAATAGGGTTGGCCGCGCTTCCGCGCCACCATGGAGAGATCATGAGCCCAAATTTTGTCGTGATTCTTAGAACAGCCTGCACGGATTTTTAAGATGTACAGAAGTCAATTTTGACACCGTTTAAAAACAACAGAAACTGTCGGCTTGGAATTTGCAGTTTTTAGTTTTCCGGTCGGATCGATGTTTTAAACGCGTTAGCACAAGTTAGTATAGCAAAATGGTGAGGCTCTGATACCACTGTAAGTCTACGTTAGCGCCCCGGCCGTCGAACGACGCCAATTGCGGAATAAAACTTTTAAACTTGGCGCTATCGTATACTTTAACCCGGATCTGCCATTATTGCTAAACTAACAAATTGTAAAGAGTGTAGAATGGTTATACCGAACGATCCGAGTCCTTCGTTCTTCAACCATCATCCCACGCTCCGTTGTGGCTGCTCCGATCTCGTCGATCTCCGATCTCCTCGTCGTGGTGGCACCACATGATCGGTTCTTTAAACGGGCTCCCGCCTCTGACTCGAGGCAACTCGATCGTCAAGTTTGCTAAAAGAGACGACCAAGATTGATGTAGAGAATGAGTAGATGACTTTGTCTCACTTCGTCCAAATCCGTGGACGATCGGTTAATGAAGTTGCCGTGGAAATCGGGTGATGGAATGAAATGAGCTGTGAATTCCATACACCCCAATACTATCATATCTTTTCTAACCGATGAAAACAACAACCATGAGAGAGAGAGAGGGGCCGACCTCTTTATAGAATGAGGGAGGTGACCGTAGGAGAGAGGGGGGTAACCTTAAGTAAATATCATGTGTGAACACAAAACAAATATCTTGCTTAAATATCTTAAGCAAAACAAGAAAGTAATGAAATCAAAGCATGAGTCACAAAGCTTAGTCACAAATTCTAGAACCTTCTAGAACCTTCTAGAAGCACGACTCACTCTCATCCAAGAAAAGATAAATCCGCTTTTAACCAAATGTTAAAAGACGGCTGATAGAAAACTGGAAACTGGCAACTTCCAAAAGTGATCCTGAAACGAATTTCAGGACAACCCCGAAACTGTATAAATATACCCGCATTTGTATTACGACCGAATACAAATGCAACTGAGACAAAGATATTATACCTACTCAATATAATACTCGGATCCGGCTTAAACCAAAGCCGACCAGTATTATCTGCCCGAAAAATAACACGTGCGTAAACGCACGTGCATTTTCCGAACCCTGCCATAAAACCATACAGCCTCTACAACGTTTCGCCCGAACTTGGGAAACTGTCTGTGGGGGACTCTAATGACTCGTCAGCACCCTGGCAGTGGGTTTAACCACAAACCGTCAGCGGCACTAGCAATGCGTAACGGCTGCCCATGGACTGACCTCAAGGGATGCCGATGAGCGCACTCATCCGGAAAACCCTACTGAGCCTAACAGTGACAATGTATATACAGTCCGGTCCGTTCGTCAATGAGTATCGCATATCTGCCTATGGGGCTAGTAACGTCAGACCCCCAATAGCAGTATAAGTCGTGTCGGAGTGAAGCTCAATCACACCCTGAGATACTACTAGAGTACCTACCAGTAAATCTCCTGCCATGGCCATGGACTTTGTGTAATGGCTCTCCTAGACACAGCACGACCTCGCCCCCAATACAGGGAGAGACGAATCCCCTGCCGATCCGCTCACGTGCCTCCATATGGCTCGGGACTGTACCCAAAAACTACCTGTTTGCACGACTCCTTTGAGCCGTGGTAGGGTAGAAATCAAAGCACAGTGGGAACTCACACGAGACAAATGACGACCTCAGGTCGATGAACTAACCTGTACACATGTCACCAGGGAACTGCTATCTGACGATAGGTATAGTACTAACTAGCAGATTCTCGGCGAGTCCTGTCCGGTGTACTCATAACCCAATGAGCACCTGTATACATCTTAGGTGATCCAACTGACACCGGTGGCTTGTGAGACCGGCCACCGCCCCTCGTCGGGGTCTCGACTGTACACACTAGTCTACTCCGGAGTATCGATGCCCTGTCTCGAAACTCCCACGACTAGGGACTACAATTAAGGATATGCATATAAACTACCCAACTCTCACGTATATGATCGCCATCATACTGTTGGTAGTAAAGCAAGATCCTAAGGGCTCTATCAAAGTGTAACATGCAATCAGTCACCTGAACATGTACACGACTGATAAAGGCAAACCAGATAGCATACTATCATCACGAGTAAGACTGTGCTACCGGGATAGGTCCTCCGCAATCATTGCAATCACGTACCTGCGATCCAATAATTGACTATGAGGGCACTATCTCCAACAGGTACGAGTTGTAGTAAGAGATGATAGAAGGTCACTAGTCACCCGAGGATGAAAGAATAGGACATGTGGTTCGTTCGCTTAACCGATGCGAAGTCATCAGATAGATTGATTCCAGCTAGAGACAACTTCACGCGGAGAAGTTGAGAGTCGACAGAGATGATCGAATGTCAGAAACCTATTATTCCAAGTTTAAATTATTCGGTAAGACATGCAGGCAATTCTATGGACCCTCTAGAAGAATGAAACCCTAACTCAACATAATGACCGTGTGAAAGCCTTTGAACCTTAGGGTTTGCGACAGTTCCGCGGCGCCATTAGCGAGGCTTGGGTTTTCCCTTCTACGGCTGGACATCGATGTTGTGGTATGTACTTGATACTATTAAACTGTACCTAAGACGTTGAGCTCTTGGGGGATTATGAGGTTTTGACGAATCGGTCGAATGGTTTGACTTCATTCGGATGCTATGCGATGAGATGCATTTCATGGGAGACTACAGATACGAGGATAGCCGTTGGAGCTCAGTCCATGCAGCCACGACGAGACGAGTCCGAAGTAGTCGACATTAGAGAAAAGTGGAGTAAGTGGTTCGTACGAGATCTTGATGAGACGACGTTCCACTCTGCCTACATCAGAGATGCGATACGCATGCCAAGGTATTGTACTGGGATGTACCTTCCAGGAGGAGTCGGGATGAGTATGCAGCCGTTCCGGAACAAGAAACATATATAGTAAAGGACGATGACTTCCGGACAGTTCGACAGAAACGAGATTTGGGATAGACCTCGACAGGAATTTTCTGGAATAAATTACGAGAAGACTCGGACCCAGGAGTGGTCATGTTACGTACACTAGCAGGCCAGATTTCAGGATCGTCGACGAGATATGCTATGAGTGACCAGGACAGTTGGCCATAAATTCTTGGAGGATGTGATTGAGCGGGACTATTCCTCCATACTTGATTTTGGTATTTTAGGCGATCTATTCGCATGATTGATTTTGAGGATTGAGTTTCATGATATTTGTTTTCATACACCATGGTTGCACCTACTGAGTATTTACGATTTTTGCACAGTTGTTGCACTTGAGATAGTTTTCGTGCCTTGGTTTCTCATGCTTGTGATTATATAGATTTCATACAGTTGAGTTGATTTGTGCGTATATACACATACGATCTGGTTTTTGCACTCGGTATAGTTCACATATGCTTGCAGTGCAGTGATACGCATTTTGTGCACTTAGATGCACTGGACTTCGATTTCGATTGTGATGCTCGATATTGGTTTTGTGCACTTGATTGGATTTTGCGCATGTTCGGCGCTAGATATTGGATTTCATGATTTTGTGCATGATAGATGCACCTGCCTTGGATTTTCGCGCATGTTTTGAGATGCGATTTTGGTGCACACCAGATCAACTAAATCGAGATTTTTCGTGCATGTCAGATGCACCTGATTTTGCTGTCAAGCACACACGTTGCCTATGACAGATGCTTCATGCACACCCGATGCGCTTAGATCTTGTTTCTGTGCACTTGTATGGCACGTATATGGATTTTGATTTCCGTGCACACCAGACGCACGTAGTATTCATATGCGTATTTTGGGATTGATTTCTTATAGAGCAGTACGATTTTATGATATTTGTTATGTGTTTTCGTACTGAGCAGGACTAGTCAGAGGACCACGTATCGATGATTTGTTCGACCAGCTTCACGGTGCGGGATACTTTTCGAGGATTGACTTGCGATCAGGTTACCATCAGTTGCGAGTGCGGCAGGAGCATATTTCGAGGACGGCTTTTCGCACGCGTTATGGACACTATGAGTTTTTGGTGATGTCGCTCGGACTCACCAATGCGCCAGCCGCGTTTATGGATTTGATGAACCGCATTTTCTGCCCGTATCTAGATCTGTTAATAATCGTGTTTATTGAGGACATTTTGGTTTATTCCCGGAGTCGAGAGGAGCACGCGCAGCACCTGAGAATCATATTGCAGAATTTGAGAGAGCACCAGCTGTTCGCGAAATTCTCCAAGTGCGTGTTTTGTCTTGGCAGCGTTGATTTCTTGGGTCACGTGATTACGAGAGATGGCATATGTGTGGACCCGAAGAAGATCGAGGCCGTTCAGCATTGGCCCAGACCGGTATCAGTTACGGAGATCCGCAGTTTCCTAGGCCTGGCTGGCTACTACCGACGATTCTTTCAGGACTTCTCCCGTATTGCTGCACCGTTGATCGGATTGACCCGGAAGGGAGTTTCTTTTTATTGGACCGAGGCGTGCAAGCATAGCTTCCAGTAGTTGAAGACACGTCTGACTACTGCACCAGTGTTGTCATTGCCTTCGGGATCGGGCGGATTCGTGGTTTATTGCGACGCTTCACGAGTGGGACTAGGTTGCGTGTTGATGCAGCACGACAGAGTTATCACGTATGCTTCTCGGCAGCTGAAGACACATGAACATAACTATCCTATGCACGATTTAGAGATGGCTGCATTGGTGTTTGCACTCAAGATCTGGAGACATTACCTATACGGAGAGTCGTGCCAGATATTTACGAACCACAAGAGGTTGAAGTACATATTTCAGCAGCGAGACATGAACCTGAGACAGCGCCGTTGGATGGAGCTGGTGAAAGACTATGATTGCGAGATTCTTTACCATCCGTGCAAGGAGAAGGTGGTGGCAGATGCTTTGAGTAGGAGGCCCGGAGGTAGTCTATTTCATATGAGTGCCGTACAGAGGCAGTCGTCAGCAGATTGGCAGATTTTATGCGACAGCCGAGTTGAGTTCGAGTTCACTCCGATAGGGGGACAACTTGCGCATATTCATGCACGTCCGTAGTTGCTTGAACATATTCGCGAGGCACAGCCCGGTGATGACCGTTATTCAGAGATCATATAGCAGCTCCGGCAGGGCAAAGTTTTCGAGTTCGTGATCGATGATCAGGGAGTACTGCGCTTTAGGACTCGATTGCACATACCAGATTCTGAGGGACTGCGACGTGAGATTCTTGAGGAGGTGCATGGATCGATATATAGCGCTCATCCAGGTTCCACCAAGATGTACCACGATCTGAGTGATGTTTATTGGTGGGACGGAATGAAGAGGGATGTCACTGACTTCGTGTCGAGATGCCTGACTTGTCAGCAAGTCAAGGTCGAGCCCCAGAGGCCAGCAGGAGAGTTGCATCCTTTGCCCATTCCGGAGTGGAAATGGGAGAAGATATCTATGGACTTTGTTGTGGGTCTACCCAGGACCAGTCGAGGGTATGACTCTATTTGGGTGATCGTGGAACGTTTGACGAAAGCGGCTCACTTCCTTCCAGTGAAGACCACTTTCAGTTTTGCTCAGTATGCCCAGATTTACATCGACGAGATCGTACGGTTGCATGGTGTCCTGACTTGTATCATGTCAGACCGAGGCACCCAGTTTACCAGCCGACTATGGCAGAGACTTCAGGGGGCTATGGGAACCCGATTGAGTTTCAGCACAGCATTTCATCCGCAGACCGACGGCCAGTCAGAGCAGACTATTCAGACTCTCGAGGACATGCTCCGAGCGTGCGTTTTAGACTTCGGAGTTAGCTGGGATCATCATTTATCCTTAGTGGAGTTCTCCTACAACAACAGCTTCCAGCATACTATTCAGATGGCACCTTTTAAGGCCTTGTATGGGAGGAGTTGTAGATCGCCCGTCTGTTGGACTGAGCTTAGCGAGAGCGGTATTTTTGGGCCACAGATCGTGCAGGAGATGACCGAGAAAGTACAATTGATTCGAGATTGGATGAGGGCGGCTCAGA
This sequence comes from Agapanthus africanus, assembly GCA_030015575.1. Lineage (NCBI taxonomy): Eukaryota > Viridiplantae > Streptophyta > Magnoliopsida > Asparagales > Amaryllidaceae > Agapanthus > Agapanthus africanus. Next base: position 253,943,759 of record JASDDO010000031.1, on the reverse strand, counting down.
GCAGGCAGAAATCGTATGCAGACACACGCCGTCGCAGACTAGAGTTCGCAGTTGGCGATCACGTTTTTCTGAGGGTCTCTCCGATGAAGGGCGTGATGAGATTTGGGTGAAAAGGTAAGATTAGTCCCAGATTTGTGGGTCCCTTCTAGATCCTCGAGCGTGTCGGCACGGTTGCATATCGTTTGGCTCTTCCACCCATCTTTCCAGATGTTCACCTCGTCTTCCACGTGTCGATGCTACACAGATATCTTCATAACCCTTCTCATATGATTCAGCATCAAACCGTTCAGCTTGAGCGCGACATGTCGTTCACCGAGCAGCCAGTAGTGATATTGGATCGACAGGTGTAGAAACTTCGATCAAAGGTCTTGCCGTCTGTGAAGGTTCTTTGGCGCAGCCCGAATGGTGAAGAGATCACTTGGGAGGCCGAGGGCGAGATGCGGAAGAAATTCCCTCATCTCTTTGAAGGTACGCGTGGCAATAACTAAATTCGGGGACAAATTTTCTTTAAAGGGGGAAGATTGTAGCACCCTAGATTGTGATTAGTGTCTAATTGTGCTTTAATGTGGGGTTTTTAGTAAAAAGTTTACCAAAACGGTTTTCAAATAAATTATCTGGTTTTATGAATATTTTATTAGAATTTATTTTGGACTGCACACACATGTGTATGTAAACTAGGGTTAAATTTGGGTTAAACCATGTTTAACAACCATGGTGGACGAACCCATTTCATTTAAGTTAATTTTATTTTAATTAAGTGTATTAGTTTTCTTTTAAAAAAATGATTGTGTTAGGGGTTGACTTGAGTAGGTGAGAGAGAGAGAGGGTGGGCATGATGGCTTGAGCCCATGCTTACATTTAATGAGGTGAGAGAGAGGGGTGTTTGACTCTCTCATATCTCTCATTTCTTTTCATAACACTCTATTCTCACATATCTCTCTCCCTCTCACTCACACACACACACACACAACTTAAGCAGCAGCAGCAGCTGAAGCAACAGCAGCAGCAGCAACATTAGCAACAGCAACAACATCAATACAACAACATCAACAACAGTAGCAAGCTTCAACAACAGCAGTAGCAGCAGCATCAGCACCAGAAGCATCAGCAGCAGCATCAGCAACAGCTTCATAATCAGCAGTAGCAGCTTCAGCAACCGCAGGCAACAGCAACACCAACAGCAGCAGCTGTAGCAGGCGGCAGCAGCAGCTCCTTCTCCTCTTCTTCTTCTCCTTCTTCCTGCAACCTAGGATCTAGAGGGGTATAATCTCTGAACTCAATTCTTTTCTTTCTAAACTTGTATATATGTGTTTATTATGAGTTTAGTGCTCGAAATGGTGATTTGAGTGAAGATTTGGTCAAGTAAGGATCCTTAGGGTTAGTATAGCTTAACTAAGTGTTTTAAGGCCATGTAAACCATGTTTTGCCCCAGATTTCACTAAAGTACCATATTGTTTCAAATTAGTGTAAATTAGCATTCATTTTAGATTTGTTAGCCATTCTGTGATCTGTTCTTGACCCGGGTACTTCAGGAAAAAGTTGCTGATACTGTAGCATAGTGACCAAGCCAGAGACACACACACGAAGCACGGGGCCCCCTCTCCCCCTTTAGGTCGCAAATTTATTCTGTCTGGCCACAATTTATGGCCAGAAGGTGGGTGTGGGTGTTGGGTTTTGGTCTGCAGGAGTCTGCTGTATAATTAGGGTTTTTGGTATGTGCAACTTTTTATATTTTCACTCGAGTCAAAATCAGGAGCTTAAAACCCTTTTTCGATACTTTTTAACTCGTACGACACATGTGTGTACTGTGTTGGGTTTGTGGTGCACTGCGCGACTCAGCGAGTCGGGGTGGTTTCTGGTGAGGTTACACACGTATTGACGTATCGAGTGCACGCGCGTTTAGTTTCCAACGTGAGTTTTTCCTTTGATCGTGATATCGCGTTTTTGCAGGATTTGCCTTATGTGTGTTACTTTTTGCAAATTCTAGGTTCGCAGGCGGAGACTTCGAGCGCCGTGGAGAAAGGAAAGCAGGTGGTTGGATACACCTAGCGCGAGATCACGGGTGAGTAGATGTAACATCTACGGGGAACAATCGTTTGGATGGCGCATGACGCCCAATAGTTTGAGTAATTTAAAATATTCCTTGTGGTATTAGTAATTATAAGTATAATGCTTGCCTGAACATCTTGCTACATTCATGATCTATATATTTACATACATGTGCGAACTCATTTCATGGGACACCTGCACTATTGCCAGGGTTTTTATATGCAGCACGAGCACTATTCATGCGTACACACACGCCGTGGTAATTGCTATGCCACAACACTAGATAACTTGTATAACCTGAAATCTAGAACAATTTCACCATATATGATGCTTAAACCTGTGCTAATACATTTAAAATTGCTTAAGATGAACATGTAGAATTTCTATTCATATGCATGTACCTGATTACATTTCATGCCTAGTCTATTAATCATACATTGCAGCTTGATTTGTTGATACCATAGGCATTCATTATCATTGACCTGTGCACTTATGATGATTTTCTTGAAATTTATGAGATTTCTGGATTTTGGGGGGAAACCGTAGGAATTTAGAAACTTATTACCTTTTTTAAAAAATATGCAAGATGCGGTTTTCTAGTGATGTATGTGTCGTCCACCATGAGTTTCTGTTGGTTTTCGAGACCCGTTTCGAGTAGTTGGATGAACCTTCTCGGGTACATGGTGGGCTCGGTAAGGTACCCCGGGGCAAGAAGATCGAGTTGTAGACGATGATCCTGGCAGGGGCAGACTACCTACCGGTGATTGTTGACACGGCGGATATCCAGAGGATACCGACCGTGGCCGTGAGATGTTGAGAGATTGATACTTTGAGATGGGTCAGCCGGACGGCTAAGGCCAGAGATACTGTGATATGGATATATGAGATTTGAGATAGTTATTGAGGTGTCGATGCTGGACACGGATTTCTGTTGATTCTATTGATATTATGTTGATATTTCAAAAGAGATTTATAAGAAGAAAATGATGATTTCTTATACCTACATATTCAGATTACGAGTTGATTCATGTTGCATACATACCTGCTAGCACATCATGCCAGATTAGTATTGTACAGTGATTCATGTTGCATATATACCTGCTAATATATCTTGCCCTATCAGTATTAATGATGTTATGACACTTGCGTGCATGCTTGCGATAGCCTCTCTAGATGTTATTTATTACTCACGAGTTGGCAACTCACCCCCGTTGTGCCACAGCCTTTTTGCAGGTCCGCTCCGTCAGCACAGTAGCGGCGGATGCACTTGCTCCTTTTGCCTCTTTTGCCTGGACTCGAGGCTTTTGCTCGTAGGTGGGTTGTGCTATTATTTTGTACCACCTTGTATATTCATTGTATCTAGAGTACTCCATCTACTGTATCTACTGTACCTACGATTCGTATTGTTGTATATTGACCTAGAGACGAGGCAGTAAGATTTGTGGACTTTTATGCTGTATTTTGGGGTCGAGCTCACCTGAGTAGACATGATGTTTTTACTTGTGCTTCTTATGCTTATTCTGCACATTGCTGATTTATATTGCGTGGGATTTGATTCCGCTTCGGCGAAGAGCTAGCTCCTGCTTAGGGATGCCTTATTTCATGTTATTCATCTATATTTCTGTTTTGTACCCATTGGGGGCCAGTTTTTACAAAGGAGACTCTGCCGAAAGTTTTGGAAAAATTGATGTTGCTTTTAAAAAGCTTGATGTGACTTTTAGATTAGAATCGCTTTCAATAAATTGGTTTTTCCTTCACTCTATTTCTTAATTGGGTTTTGATTTCTGGGCTTTGGCTTACTTATTTTACGTACGCCTTGAGACGTTTCGTAACTTAAGTGCCAGTCACGTTCCGTACCCTTCGGGTCGTGACAGTTGACCCAGGCTATGACAAGGGTTGGCTTTCTACCATCTGGAAGATCAATTGAGATATTGTTCTTGACTCACCACAGTTTTATTAAAATGGATTTTTTAAAAAAAAAAGTTGTGGGAGTATGGTAGAACTGAAAGTAATTCCAGAACCGCAAACGATTACTGAAAATTTAATAGGACCTAAACATTAAATTAGGTTTGACATTCCATTAGCCACTCCGCAGATATGGTGGGTAACCTTAGGCGCCCGAGAGGTACTCCAGTATGCTCAAAGACGGTGACAGGGTGGTTCTTGTTTACTCAGACTTGCCATTACTGTTATTCCATACTATGAGACCCGGCAGGAGGATGAGTATAGCGTCGTTCTAACCTAGCTTTAGAAGTGCACGTGTATATGACTCCGCCAGAGGGTTGTTGTGGTCTGTGGGAGCAGCGGAAGCATAGTGGACAAGTAGCTTGTGTCCATTTATAGACTAAAGTAGATATAGCGGAGATAGATCATTTATTTTTGATGTGACGGTCATGGGTTTGACTTCATCAGAATAGGGGATGGATCTGGTAAGAAGGTAGTAGGGTGTGATGTCCTGGTATTTGGATAACATACACAGAGTAGGAAGTGAAATTCCTATCCTACGATCGATTATACTGTGGTTGTCACACAGTTGTTTCTCCACATAGGATATGGATATCATATCAGACATTCTGGTTACTAGATCTATGGTTTTAGATCGAGCTTTGGGTAGTTTCCCAATCTGGGTACTTAGACAGTATTCAAAAAGGTATTTTAGAATGCACGACTCCTAGCATGGTGGTGTACCTGTAGGTGATGGAGTCACCCACTCTAAAGGTGTCTTAAAGACTAAAGGGGAGAGGGATGTGCATGATTGACATATCACTTGTGTCACGACCCGAAATATTAGCTCGTGATCAGCACTTAAATCACGCAACGTCTAAAGGCGTAACGTAATTCAAGTAAGCTGAAACCCAGAAATCTAAACCTTTTTTAGAAAATAAAGGAGGTGATGTTTTGAAATAAAGGTATAATAAAATCAAGTTTCTTAAATGAATGGAAAAAGGGACATAAATGATGTAAATGAAATCTACTAGTTTGAAAATATGTTTCGTCTAAAAAAAAGAAATTGGGCAGCACCTCCTTTGTATATTTTGATCCAAAACCACAAATACAAGATAATGATAAAAGGCATCCCCAAGCGGGAGCTAGCTCTTCTCCAAACGGCGGATCCACAACCACGCAAGCCATAAATATAAGTATACGATGCCCAACGGCAAAGTTCACCACAAAAGATAAGGAATAAAGCGAGATATCACCCAAAATGCGAACATACAACCCATCGCTCATGTCTCGCAACTATAAGTCTCGCTAAGTCTCATTACTTATACAAATTCTAGTTTGATTTGATGGAGTTGACTAGATACAATATGAAAAAGTCAATACAAGAGTGGGTACGATACAAATGTCCCACCTACCAAGCAAACCACCCAAGATTAGCTATGTGCCAGTGATGCCTCTACTGATCCGTGCGGTCTACCTGCAAGAACTGTGGCACAACGGGGGTGAGTTGCCAACTCGTGAACAGAAAAACATCTACAAGTAGAAATCGAATAAACAACGACTCCTAGGTCTGTTGGATATAGTGCCCTCAAAGTCAATTATTGGATCGCAGGTACGTGATTGCAATGATTAAGGGAGGACCTATACCGGCAGGACAGTCTTACTCGAGATGATAGTATGCTATCTGGTTTTCCTTTATCAGTCATGTACAGCTTTAGGTGACATTATTGTTCACTATTAAATGTTGATAGAACCCTTAGGATACTGCTTGACTACCAACAATATGACGGTGATCATATACGTGAGAGTTGGGTAGTTTATAAGCACATCCTTAAAAGTGGTCCCTAGTCGTGGGAGTTTCGAGACAGGGCATCGATACTCCGGAGTAGACTAGTGTATACAGTCAAGACCCCGACGAGGGGCGGTGGCCGGTCTCACAAGCCATTGGTGTCAGTTGGATCACCTAAGATGTATACAGGTGCTCATTAGGTTATGAGTGCACCGGACAGTACTCGCCGGGAACCTTCTAGTTGGTATTTATACCTAGCATCAGATAGCAGTTCCCTGGTGACATGTGTACATGTTAGTTTATCGACCTAAGGTCGTCATTTGACTCGTGTGAGTTCTCACCGTGCTTTGATTACTACCCTACCACGGCTCAAAGGAGTCGTGCAAACAAGTTTTAATTGGGTACAGTCCCGAGCCACATAGGGGCAGTGAGCGGATCGGCAGGGGATTCGTCTCTCCCGGTATTGGGGGTGAAATCGTGCTGTGTCTAAGAGAGCCATTACACCAAGTCCTTGGCCAAGGCAGGTGAGAATTACTGGTATGTATTCCAGTAGTTTCTCAGGGTGTTCAGGGCTACCCTCCGACACGACTTATACCGCTATTGGGGTCTGACGTTACCGGCCCCCTAGGCCGGATATGCGATGCTCATAGACGAATGGACCGGACTGTACGGATATTGTCACTGATAGGCTCAGTAGGGTTCCAGAATGAGTTCGCTCATCGGCTTCCCTTTCGGTCAGTACATGGGCAGCCGTTACGCACAGCTGGTGCCGCTAACGTGCTTGTGGTTAAACCCACTTCCAGGGTACTGACGAGTCTTTAGAGTCCCTCACAGATAGTTTCCCAAGTTCGGGCGAAACCTTGTAGAGGCCGTATGGTTTTATGGCAGGGTTCGAAAATGCACGTGCACTTGTGCACGTATCATATTTCGGACAGATAATACTGGTGGGCTTTTGTTTAAGCAGGATCCAAGTATTATATTGAGTCGGAATATTTTAGTCATCGTATTCGTATTCGTTCGGAATATGGATACAGGTATGTATATACAGGTGAGGGGTATTCTCGTAATCCGTTACGAGATTACTTTAGTAGATGCATTTCTTTTTGGGTTAATCATTTTGTTTTAAATGATTATTAGATTTGGAAATTATGACAAATTTGGATGACACATTTCTTCTAGCATGTTCATTAGTGACTCATGCTAATGAGTCACTAAGTGAGTCATGGTAGAATTAATGATGTTTTGTTTTGGGTGTTGATATTTTAGGGTTTTGTGGAGATATTTTTGGGAGATATTTTTAGGAGATATTTTCTTTACACAACCTTATATATATTTACTCACAAAAGAAAAAATGATCACAAGTTATTATGCTTGAGTTTATGCTCTCTTGATAATTTCTTGAGCTCACACTTTCCAATCCTTAGCATCTTCTTCAACCTCCACTCTTACCCTCCCATGTGATGAGAACCAAAGAGTGTATTGAGACAAAGTATTCTACTCATTCTCTACTTCATCTTGGACATGTCGGTTAGCATACTTTATGTCCGAGTTGCCTCGGTATAGAGGCGGGAGCTCGTTTAAAGATCCGTTGACGTGGTGCAACCTTGACGAGGAGACAGGAGATCGGAGTTGCCGCGAGGTGCGTGGGATGATGGCTAAAGACCGAAGTACATGGATCGATCGGTATAGCCTTTCTACCTCTTTACAGTTTGTTAGTTTAGCGTTAATGGAATGATTCGGGTTATAGTATGTGATAGCTCCAGTTGTAATAGTTTTTGTTTCTTATTTGGCGTCAGAATGACGGCCGAGGCGCTACCGTAGACTTACATGGTATCAGAGCCACGCTATTAACCTTTATTAGCTTGCTTTAACGTGTATAAAACATCGATCGAACGAAATTTCCAAAACCGCATTTTCAATGTTAATGTTTCTGTCGAATTTTTAAACTCGTCTAAAAATCATTTTGAGTATCTCAGAAAATCGTGCAGGCTTTTTTAAGACTCTGCAAGAAATTTGGTCGACAGTTCCCTCAAGAACGCTGCGGAACCGCCGCACAAGCCATGTATTGGCGTGGTTCCGCCACCGTTTTGGGGCAACAGTGTACCATTTTTCTTCTGGGAGTTTTTCATGTAGAATTGTGGTTTCTGGAATATTTTTTTTGGGCCCAGATTTTGTTTGAGTACTGGAGTTGTACTTGGGGCCCATTTCGGGAAGTTTTGTCGATCGGAATTTTAAACGTGTTAGTTTACGGTACTTACATTATATCTCCGATAGTGAATGTCATTCGAGCGGTAAATCGTGTCTAATTGCTATATTCCTTTTAGACGGGTTTGCGAACGTGACATTCGCGTTGATGTTTTGTGTTGTGCTGTGATGTTGCAGATTTGTCGTGGTGGATAGCTGTGTGCAATGGTAGTGCAGTTTGGATTTATTTGTACATTTGATATTACGGGGTGAGCGTCCAACATGTGGACTGCCGTCACTGCTTGTTTGTATAATATTCTTTTGGGGCACGACCGGGCTGAGGTCGATGTACCTGTTGTACATATTTTTCATTTCTGTACTAGGTTTACCCAGCGATGGAGTGCACGGATAGCCGGGTTCTGGAGGGCAACGGGTCCGCATCTCATGGCTTTGAGAGGAAGAGGGCCTCACTCTAGAATTGGCAGACTATTCGCCGCACTCGTAGGGGGTAAAGGTTGACCCAAGGAGGGGTGCTCATGCTACCGGATTCCGTGAAGTGCAGGGTGGTCCTTTCACTTTGCTGTTGGGGGCTGCCTCGCTTCAGATTTTAGCGGGTAACTTGTCGCACCCGTAGGGGTCTAGGTTTCATTGCACAGGCTATCCACACGACCAGGGGAACGTCGGGTTTCAGTAGCGGCAATGTGAAACCCAGGGATCCCAGATTATCTGTATTATTCTGTGATGCTTTACTTTTCTGTAATGTTGCATTTATCACGCCTGGAGCGATTATTGTATATTGGTATATATACTAGTAGATGTTGTATATGTTTTACACCCGCGCTAGTCCAGTCCCCGCTCTATCGTTAGTTAAGTAACCTAACGGGTGATGACGGGACCCAGTGACGAATGCGGATGGCATATACGTACATTTTATTTCGTTCTTTTCTGGTGTGATTAATTGATGGGACTGCGTTAATTCTGATCAATGCGAAGAAAACAAACCTGTTTGGACGTTGTTGGAACAGTTTTCAAAAAGTATTATTACAAGCACGTTTTCTTATGTTTTGCACAGTGGTATTCAGTTGGAATATCCTGCACCTCATTCGACGAGGCAATGGCCGAGATCCCTTCACCGGGAGTGACCCCTAGGGCAGAAATTTGCGTCAGGGTAATAACTTCACTTTAGTCGATTACTTGTTGCTTTGCATCGCGGTATTCAGTTGGAATATCCTGCACCTCATTCTACGGGGAAAGAGCCGAGATCCCTTTGTAAGTCCATGATACCGCTTCCGGTACTTACGGGCTTGCGGAAATGACGAAAAACGATTTTTTCTAGAGGAGGTAACATGGACTCAAAACGGATCTTTGTTAAACTATCTACCTAACAACCTAACTAGTAGTTGTTAACTACTCGGTTATGGGGTTATACCTTTCTTTCTTGAACTCCTTCGTCTTCAACTCTCGATGGTGTACGGATCGGCTTCACCCCGTCGTCTCCTTGCGCCGAAGAGCGATCCACCCGAAAGCTTCTACCTTCGGCTTCTTCTTCGAACTTTGAAGAAACTAGTTCACTCGGTTTGCTAAACCTTGTGAACTAGAGTGAGTAGAGGAGAGTGTGTTGGGATTTTTCTCTATGGTTCTTGCTTCTCAACACATGAGACAAGTGAACCATAGACTAGAGAGAAAGGGAGAGCAAGAGGAAGAAGGTGAGAGCTCTTACAAGGGAAAGAAAGGAAATGAGAGAATGAGCAAGACTTTTCTCCCTTTGGCTCTCATAATCCAAAGTCATCATAACAAAAATACCAATCAAGTATTATTTGATGGTTTAAGTCAAAATAGCCATATCATTTTATGCACTCATTTTGCACAAGATAAACAAGCAAGCAAAAGTCTTTGCCATGAAATGATAGCTATTGTCATGATGATGGTCAACTAGTCCAACCTAGTCAACCGGTCAACAAAGTCAACAAGTCAACAAGTCAACAAAGTCAACCCCTCAACAACCATGTCACTATAATACTTAATTAATATTAATGTTAATCATATATCATATTCTCATTAGGGTTGAGCAAAAAGTCAACAGTCAACAACCCTAATGAGAATCCTCTGCCTCTGTCTCTCCGTCAACTGTGCATACACACCTGCATCCGCGTTCCGAGGAACATGAATACATACGAGATAAAACCAATCCCAAAACGTACACTAGGATCTGGCTTAAACCAAAGCCCGCTAGTGTTAACTGTCCGGACACTGTACGTGCACAAGTGCACGGATGTGACCGAACCCTGTCGCAAAACCATGCGACCTGTCGCAAAACCATGCGACCTCTACTCTTTTGCCTAAAGGCGAATAGCTTTCTGTGTGGGACTCTAAAGACTCGACACTACGCTGGCAGTGGGTTTAACCACAGACCGCAAGCGGCACTAGCTGTGCGTAACGGTCCCTAGGTAGATGCCGACAAGAAGACTGATGAGGTGAAACCCATCTGAACTCCTACTGAGTCTGACTGTGACAGTCTCCATACAGTCCGGTCTGTTCGTCTGATACATCGCATGGCGGGCCTAAGGGGCGGTAAACGTCAGTCCCTTAATAGTGGTACAAGTCGTGTTGGAGTGAAGCCCAGAACACCCTGAGATAACACTGGAAACCTACCAGTATATCACGCTTGCCCTGTCCAGGGACTACTCGTGTAATGGCTTTCCTAGACACAGCGCGATGTCAACCCCCAATACCAGGAGAGACGAATCCTGTCTAACCGTCACTGGCTCCAAGTGCTTCGGGACTGCACCCAACTACTACCTGTTTGCATTACTCTTTTGAGCCGTGGTAGGGTAGTAATCTAAGTACAGTGGGAACACACTCAAGGCGAAGTGACAGTGTCAAGTCAGCGGACTAAGCTGTACTCATGTCACCTGGGAACTGATAACTGACGATAGGTATAGTACCAACCAACAGTTCCCGACGAGTCATGTCCAGTGTACTCGTAACCCAACGAGCACCCGCATACTATCTCCAGTACGACGTACTGATGGCTGTGGGACAGACCATCTCCCACACTGGGATGAGAAGCGCATAGGCTAGTCTACTCCAGAGTATCGATGCCCTGTCTCGATAGTCCTGCGACTAGGGACCTGCATAAGGATGTGCTTATAGATTACCCAGCCCCACCAGTGTGACTGCCATCACAACGCTGGTAATCAAGCAAAGATCCTAAGGGCTCCACTAATGTGTATAGGTGATATACTAAAATAAACACATGTACACATTGAAGTAGAAACAAACCAAGTAGCATACTACTATATTGAGCAAGATTGTTTATACAAGGTGAATATCCCAAGCTTCCATTAAGTAATATACAAACTAGTATGATACAGTAATGGCCTCTAGGGCATATACACTAACAATCTCCCACTTGCACTAAGGCCATGTACTGGCGTATCGAAGACCCATCATCTCGATCAGGCGCTCGAACTGAGTCTGGGTTAAGGCCTTTGTGAGTGGATCAGCAGTGTTATCTTCCATAGAAACTCTCCGAACCTCGATCTCCTGGCGACCAACGATCTCCCTGATCAGGTGATACCGCCTCAAGATGTGTCTGGACTTCTGATGGGACCTTGGTGTAGGGTTGCTGAACACGCGCACAAGGGTCTACGAGGCATCAACCATGCCCGATTTAAAATTTAGCCGTGCCGAACAACCCGAATACGGAACTTTAAACTAGAGATTAGGCGAAAACAAGCATGCTAAACATTTTAACACTAAGTGAGAGGGATTACAACCTTTGTAGATCCGGTCCTTCACTTCATATGCTCCGTGTTGTGGTCCCTTCGCTGTGATCATCGGGATCCGGACTCTCGAGTGGTTCCACGAAGAGAAAGACGCAACCTTTGCTTCCGATCTTCGATACTAAGATGATCTACCTTGAAGTTTCTTTAACACAAGCTTACACTCATGAAATGATGTGAACACCCTCATCTAAATGGCAAGGGAAGATGAGGATGATGAAGTAGGATTTTTGCTCTCTTTATTTATATTTTTCTCACAATTATCCATCACAAAATCAAAGCAGGAAACCATTTTCAAGCAAAGAAAAAGAAGGAAGAAGATGATGAATAATGAATATCCTTTTGTGATGAATAGGAAAATAATAATATGATAGAATTATGCAACCATGGTTCAAACTAACCCTTGTAGAGATTTTACTAGGGTTAAAGGTTTGGTTAGGGTTTTGGAAATATCTAGCATAATATCTTAACAAAGACAAAGAAAGAAAACATCTAGAATCTTCTAGAAAGCCTTAACCCTAATCAAACCCTAACCATGTTTAATCTCTACTAAACAAGTTGCATTATTTATCATATCATGTTACAATATTATATATCACATATACAATATTTATTGCAACAAAATAAAATAATACAATTAACATATATCGCATATATATCAATGTATTACCCGAGTGAGAAAAAGAATCTTTTAGTGAGAAAATATTAGTTAATGTAATTTAATATATCATATATATTATTATACATTAAATTATCGAATCAACACTTGATCCGACAATCCGGCTATATCGCATATAACCGACTAATATTTATCCGTACCGATTCATCGAATCAACACTTGATCCGACGACCCGGCTGATATCAAATATCGCGAGAATAGAATACGGTATCACATATCGCATTATCCTCGGTCCCGCACATATCACATATGTGCTCCTACTCCGTTTTGCCTGAGTCAAGAAACCTCAGTGTAGGACTCTAAAGAATCGTCAATACGCCGGCAGTAGGTGATGATCATATCAAACACCCACAAGCTGCAAGCGGTCAGCTAAACGTAACAGCTACCCAGGTATTGAGCGCTCAGAAGATCAACAAGCAAGCCTGTACATTCTCCTGTGAATCCAAACAGTAACACTCCCGTACAGTCCGGTCTCGTCGTCTGATATGTCGCATATCTCGCCTAGGGGTGGTAAACGTCAGACCCCAGTAGCTCGATAAGTCGTGTCGATATGAGGTCTATAACAGTTCGAGAAACTACTGATAACACTTACCAGTAAATCTCAGCAACCCTGGCCAGGGATTTCCGGTTATAGCCAATCGAACACAGCACAACATCAACTCCCTATACCGGGAGAGACGAATCCCCTCCTATCGCTCATTGCCTCCATGTGATTCGGGACTGTACCCAAAAGCCACCTTTTTGCACGCCCTCTTGGACATGGTATGATGGAAATCAAAGCACAGTGGGAACCACACAAGACTCTATGACGATCTCGGGTCAACAGACTACTCTGTACCAGTGTCACTGGAGAACTTCCATCTGACGTATGGTATAATACCATCTGGGAGTTCTCGGCGAGTCCGTCCAGTGTACCGAGTCTCCACTGAGCACCCGTACACCATCCTTGATGTCAAACACCGATGGATATGGGATCATCCATCGCCCATCATATGGGTCAAGATGCGTATACGCTAGTCTACACTGGTGCATCGATGCCCTGTCTCGATACACCCACGACTAGGAACAATTATAGGATGTACTCGTCGACTACCGTGGCCCCACTAGTATGATCTCATCATAGTCCCAGTAGTCGAGTACATATCCTAAGGGCTTTATCAACATGTAATATAGAGACAATCAAAGTACATGTTAAGATAAAGTACAACCAGATAGCATACTATCATGTCGAGCAAGAAAGTCCTCCCTATATATATGTCCTAGCATCCACTACAATATACATCGTATGTACAGTAATGGCCTCTAGGGCATACATATAACTAACAATCTCCCACTTGCACTAGGGCCATCTGTTATGGTATCGCATACCCAACAATTAGCTGCGGTTGAAGTATCGCATACTCAACCATCCCGTAAAAGTCTCTACTGGGAAAAAGGCCTTTGTGAGTGGATCCGCGCTGTCGTCCTCAGTGTCTACTCTCCTAACCTCGATCTCTATGGAGATCAACCATCTCCATGATCAGGTGATACTGCCTAAGAATTATATCTGGATTTCTGATGGGGCGGTAGTTCCTTGGCATAAGCCACAACTCCATTGTCACACAATGGTAGGAACGAAGTTCATCTTATGAACTTATATATATCCAGACTGCCTCTTTGGTAGCATCCTTGGTAACGATGTATCTTGCCTTTAATCATCTAGTATGTCACGGTATCTAGCTTGGAACTCTTCCAACATATCGTCCCTCCACTGAGGGTATAGACAAGCCTGCGACTGACATTCAGTCATCCTTATCACCCTGGAACCCTTCCAGTGATTCTCCCCAGGATCGATTGATACCATCTCATTACTACTAGTGAGTTTCCTAACATCCAATTAGATCTATCTCATAGATCCAAAACCCAGGATTTAGGAGGTATCACTTTGATCCTATATGAAGAATCCTTGTGATAAGCGGAGATTGACCGAGCGTAGCATAGGAAACTCCTTCCCTATCAAGAGTATGTCATTCACGTACTCTACGAGGATCACCACCATACTCTCTTCTACCTTTTTGTATATACAAGGTTCATCTACCATTTTGATGAAGTCAAACTCTTTGACTACCACATCAAAACAAATGTTCCAACTCCGCGATGCCTGTTTTATCATATAAAACATCTTGCACACGTTTCCGCTGCTCCCACTGTCTACGAAGCCCTCTGGCTGTGTACTTATAGACGCTATCTTCTAAATCTTCATTTAGAAAAGCAGTCATGACACCCAACCACCAGATATCGTAGTCATGGTATGTAGCCGTGGCAAGTAGGATCTGGATGGACTTAAGCATAGATCCTTAGAAAAGGTTTCAACATAATCCATACCTGGTCTATGATGCAAACTTTTAACAAGTCTAGCTTTGAAAGTCTCAACCTTTCCATGTACACCAAGTAATCTTCTCAAGATATACTTGCTCCTAATGGGAATTTAACCCTTCAGATAAAGCAACCAAAGTCCATACTTTGTTGGTGCATAAGGATTCCATCTCAGATCGATAAGCATCCAGCCATTCTTATAGAGTCCCTCTCCTGATGGCCAGCTCGAAAATAGTTGGGTCATCATCTCATGATGCAATCCTCGCTCCCACTGTCATAGAGAAACCGAAGTATCTCTCAGGTGGGTGAGGAACCCTACTAGATCGACGGAGAGGCTGAGGTTCGTTGGAAACTATTGAATCATTTGGTTCTACCAAATCATCAGCTGCAGTTTGTATAGCTGGAACATTTCCAGTTCTACATAACAGACCTTGGCTCGAGCTTGTCCGGTTTTTGCTTTTAGACATTGTCCGGACAACCCCAAATCTTAACAAACTTAAGATATGGGCTCTTCCCTTTCCATATCACATATGAAGTGGTAGGCAACTGATTTGATTTGAACCCTATTCAATAGGTATGCAGCTTCTCAAGTGCATAACTCCCAAAAGGAAATAGGAAACTCAGTAGTACTCATCATAGAGCACACCATATCTAATAGGGTGAGTTTGCTCCGCCCCGATATACCATCGTGCTATGGTGTATACGAAGGAGTAATGCTGAGAGAGAATCTCATTCTCCTTTAGAATAGTCCAGGAATTCCGTGCTCAAGTATTCTCCTCCTTGATCTCATCAAAGGACATAATACTTATACCCGCATTTTGGTTCTCTACTTCTAACTTATATTCTGTGAATATCTCAAAAGGTTCGGACTTGTGTTTCAGCAGGAACATATGTCTGAATCTTGAGAGATTATCAGAGAATGTAATGAAGTACAAAGAACCAATCTTGGCATGTGTAGACAGGGGACTTTCATACATCAGCATGTATCAATCCCAAAAGTTCACTAACTCTTTCTCTGTTTCCAAGAAACAGAGCTATGGTCATCTTATCTTTGTGACATGACCGGCAAGTTTCATAAGATGTAAATTCAAACTAATTTAAATATGCATCTAAATGTAACTTCAGCCAGTCGGGTCGCATTGATATGACCTAGTCTACAATGCCTCAAGAAGGATTCATTCATTTCTGAACTCTTCCTCTTGTGTGTGTCCCTTATACTAAGAACTGTAGTTTGATTTAGAACGTCAATGCTTTTAGATAACGTGCCTGAACCGATCAACTCTTGATATAGGAAATGTTCAAAACATTATCCAACAATACAAAATTATATTCTTTCTTTACTAATAAAGAGACTGATATGATTTTGTATATCAGGTTCGGTATCTAATAACATTTGTTCAGAATCAATGTATTCTGGTAATACAGGGTGATAGTGACCAACAGACTTGGCTGCAACACTTGCACCGTTTTCTGTCTCATGAAACTTATCACCCGTTCTCAGTTCTCTACCTTTCTGTAGCCCATGTAACAGATTACATATGCGGGATCCTGATCCGGTATCACATACCCAGGACGTAAAGGATACTGAGAAACAGTTCTCTTTAATGAACACACCCGAAGATGATGCATCAGCATGCACTTTCTTCGTTTGGGCGGCACGGGAAATCTGGTATTCCCCAATTTCCTGCTCTGTCTTATAACAATTATAAGTTGGAGCGGGACCAACGTTCCCCAGCTCAGTATAACAAGCGGGTTCGGTCAATATATCCGTTTTATTATCTTGATTAAGGCGTGATATGTTCGCTATCTGGAGAGAGAGAGAAAAACACTCAGCGTATGCTCTTGCAAGATTAGATTGGTTATCTAATATATCTAATCAGGATGTCTCCTACTGTTTTAGTCAAATCTTCCTTCAAACCCTAAAAGGAAAGACTAGCCGGGATTAATTACACGCTACAAGTTCGCCAATCTTTCAGCCAGGCCAGTGTCGGTACTTTGAGGGAGGTCCCCCGTGCTTTCGCACGAACCTAATTAAAGTAAACCTCGTTTTCCCAGAGGCGTAACCCCGTTAACACCTTTCTAGACACCTACTTGATCGGCTAATTGTAATGTGTAAAACTCTCCCAGGAGTAACTCTTACTCGCAGCGAGTATCGGGATCCAACTATCTTATAGAAGGTATGCAATCTCATTGCAAATTTCAACACTTGAAATTCCCAATATTATTTTACCCCTAGCAGCTATATGACCTTAACATGGTCAACAAATCATAAGTGCTAGTCAAGTTCAACCCGTCATTTCCCGATTGAATTAAACCCACCCGCACGACCCTTAACATGGTCAACAAAGTCGCACGACTACCCTAATCCAATCGCATCATATGCTTATACAGATAAGCACTAATCAGCTACCGCACACTACGCCTTAACATAGTCAACAAACGTAGCACGAATACTAACTAGTACTTATCTGAAATGACGGAGGGCTACGACGGGTTTTTCAGAAAACCCTTTGCGTAATGAACTTGATATCGTCGTAGAATCGAGTGATTTTAAATGGAGTGTTTTTTAGGCTTTTCTAGTTTTGCTAAAGGGGTCACTCCCGGTGAAGGGATCGTCGGCCCTTTCCTCATCGAATAAGGTGCAGGATATATCATATATACCGCTGTACAAAGCAGAAACTATAGAAGCAATCAAAAGACAAACCGAGTTTGTAGCATCTGCCAGTTATTGCTAAAGGAGTCACTCCCGGTGAAGGGATCTCGGTCCTTTCCTTATCGAATAAGGTGCTGGATGTTCTACAAGGAACACCACTATGCAAAGCAAGAACCGTAGCTACCAGTTTTAAAACAAGTTTCTACAACATCTTTGGTTTCTTTTATTTCATTAATCTCATTAATGAAGTCCCATTTTAATATGCTTCACAAGCATCACTTTTGAAACGAAATCTGCAATATAACATATATCTCATATATATAATATAAATATTCGTCTCAGGCAGTAATATGATCTCATCACAGAACATTGCAGCAGAAGAACATATATGAAATATTGGATATACTAGGACGTCCGTGTTTTCAATACGAGCCTGTATAAAACACGGATTCCACTGTCGCGATGAATAGCCAAACCCACATCCCTAGACCCCTACGAGAGCGGCAAGCAACACTGCCAATTCTAGGGTTAGGAGACCCGGTCTCGACTCCTCGAGATGGTCTCCCACTGGACCCTAGAACCCGGTTACTTGTGCTCCCCGCCTTGGGTCCACCTAATGCGGAAAAGTAAATAATATACAACGGTGACATCTTCCGCTACCTGGAAGTGCCCCAATAAAAGAATATTACATACAAATGAATTTTACATGAATAAAAAGGAAAAACTCTCATCTCACATAAAACCCCCGGCTATTCAAACACGACGATCCAATATAACATATCACAGCAACACATAATATCTCATATCATCAACGTAAGCAAGTATGCGTATCCCGATTGTCGTTGATGTATAGCAACGAAGCCGGCGATACACCACATACTACGCTTACGGTCACAGAAAATAAAGTGTAAAACTACAACAGTTGGAATCCGCAATCTCCTTAGACATCGCATGCCTAACCAAATGAATATCTTAGACATCGCATGCCTAACAATTATAAACCCCGCATTTTAGTCTCTTTATCGAAAACTCTTTTCAATGTCAAGTCGGGCAATTCAACAAGATTCCCGACGTCCTGATCGAATGCTCGTCGCAAACTTTAGTAGACGGCCGCACCCCCGATACCGTCGACGAAGTGCACCAAGGCGGAACACCGCTACCGGGAGCACCCGAACGGATGCTTTCGGCGACGGGGTTCTCCTACAGTCACTTGGTCGGGGCTATGGAGTGAAGCTGTCTATTAAGTTTACCCGGCGAGTATCCGCGTACGCTACGTGATTGCGACGGACTTTTGATCGCATCAAAATTCCGTGGCAACCGATCATCTGAGACTGAACTGCTATGTTTATAATATTCAAATTAGTTATCTCATAACTACCTGTGGATTCCAATTATTGTATCAAATTCCAGATAAATAGAAAAAAAGTTAAACTTTCCGATCGAATCATCAAGCACCCAAGATTTCCCCAACATATCTCAACACTTGAAATCAGTTTAAAAACATCCATTACATGCCACAGTACCAATGGTCCAGCCGTAGAAGGGTCAAGCCAACGCCTCACATGTGGCACGCCGTACTGCCCCAAACCCTAAGGTTCAAAGGGCAGTTCAAGACGGTCACATAATCGAGTTAAGGTTTGTTGTCTTCTAGAGGGTCCATTGAGTTACTTGCACGACTTAGAACATTCTTAAACACGAGGAAAAATCCAACTTTTGAAAAATTTTCCGACAGGGGAAAAATTGAGTTATTAATATCCGTTCGAACTTTTTAACAGTTTCTAAAAGTTATCCGGAAAACCACATAGACAAAATCTGATACTCCGATCGAAACATCGAATCCCCAAAATAACCTCAGAAAATTCAACTCTTGAATAAATATTAAAAATTCCCAGAAAATCCAGCATAATTAAATAGAAGTTACTGTGCAAACAGTAGTTGATGACGTCAGCATTGCGCCGCGGAACCGCCGCAGAAGGCATGCTTCTGCCGCGGTTCCGCCGCGTGTTTTACTGTTCATCAAAGAATTTTTGTACCGTAATTCTTAGAATTCCCTGCTGAATTTTTTGAGCATTTTTAATTTGGAAAAATCCCAGTTTTTAGAAAAAGTCCAGAGAGCGGGTTTTAACGGTGTTTCGGGTTTCGATCGGACTTTAAACTTCGTCTAGACTTCGCCTAAAGCTCTAGCTTGGCTCTGATACCACTGTAAGGTTGCTAGGCACGCGCACAAGGGTCTACGAGGCATCAACCATGCCCGATTTAAAATTTAGCCGTGCCGAACAACCCGAATACGGAACTTTAAACTAGAGATTAGGCGAAAACAAGCATGCTAAATATTTTAACACTAAGTGAGAGGGATTACAACCTTTGTAGATCCGGTCCTTCACTTCATATGCTCCGTGTTGTGGTCCCTTCGCTGCGATCATCGGGATCCGGACTCTCGAGTGGTTCCACGAAGAGAAAGATGCAACCTTTGCTTCCGATCTTCGATACTAAGATGATCTACCTTGAAGTTTCTTTAACACAAGCTTACACTCATGAAATGATGTGAACACCCTCATCTAAATGGCAAGGGAAGATGAGGATGATGAAGTAGGATTTTTGCTCTCTTTATTTATATTTTTCTCACAATTATCCATCACAAAATCAAAGCAGGAAACCATTTTCAAGCAAAGAAAAAGAAGGAAGAAGATGATGAATAATGAATATCCTTTTGTGATGAATAGGAAAATAATAATATGATAGAATTATGCAACCATGGTTCAAACTAACCCTTGTAGAGATTTTACTAGGGTTAAAGGTTTGGTTAGGGTTTTGGAAATATCTAGCATAATATCTTAACAAAGACAAAGAAAGAAAACATCTAGAATATTCTAGAAAGCCTTAACCCTAATCAAACCCTAACCATGTTTAATCTCTACTAAACAAGTTGCATTATTTATCATATCATGTTACAATATTATATATCACATATACAATATTTATTGCAACAAAATAAAATAATACAATTAACATATATCGCATATATATCAATGTATTACCCGAGTGAGAAAAAGAATCTTTTAGTGAGCAAATATTAGTTAATGTAATTTAATATATCATATATATTATTATACATTAAATTATCGAATCAACACTTGATCCGACAATCCGGCTATATCGCATATAACCGACTAATATTTATCCGTACCGATTCATCGAATCAACACTTGATCCGACGACCCGGCTGATATCAAATATCGCGAGAATAGAATACGGTATCACATATCGCATTATCCTCGGTCCCGCACATATCACATATGTGCTCCTACTCCGTTTTGCCTGAGTCAAGAAACCTCTGTGTAGGACTCTAAAGAATCGTCAATACGCCTGCAGTAGGTGATGATCATATCAAACACCCACAAGCTGCAAGCGGTCAGCTAAACGTAACAGCTACCCAGGTATTGAGCGCTCAGAAGATCAACAAGCAAGCCTGTACATTCTCCTGTGAATCCAAACAGTAACACTCCCGTACAGTCCGGTCTCGTCGTCTGATATGTCGCATATCTCGCCTAGGGGTGGTAAACGTCAGACCCCAGTAGCTCGATAAGTCGTGTCGATATGAGGTCTATAACAGTTCGAGAAACTACTGATAACACTTACCAGTAAATCTCAGCAACCCTGGCCAGGGATTTCCGGTTATAGCCAATCGAACACAGCACAACATCAACTCCCTATACCGGGAGAGACGAATCCCCTCCTATCGCTCATTGCCTCCATGTGATTCTGGACTGTACCCAAAAGCCACCTTTTTGCACGCCCTCTTGGACGTGGTATGATGGAAATCAAAGCACAGTGGGAACCACACAAGACTCTATGACGATCTCGGGTCAACAGACTACTCTGTACCAGTGTCACCGGAGAACTGCCATCTGACGTATGGTATAATACCATCTGGGAGTTCTCGGCGAGTCCGTCCAGTGTACCCAGTCTCCACTGAGCACCCGTACACCATCCTTGATGTCAAACACCGATGGATATGGGATCATCCATCGCCCATCATATGGGTCAAGATGCGTATACGCTAGTCTACACTGGTGCATCGATGCCCTGTCTCGATACACCCACTATTAGGAACAATTATAGGATGTACTCGTCGACTACCGTGGCCCCACTAGTATGATCTCATCATAGTCCCAGTAGTCGAGTACATATCCTAAGGGCTTTATCAACATGTAATATAGAGACAATCAGAGTACATGTTAAGATAAAGTACAACCAGATAGCATACTATCATGTCGAGCAAGAAAGTCCTCCCTATATATATGTCCTAGCATCCACTACAATATACATCGTATGTACAGTAATGGCCTCTAGGGCATACATATAACTAACACTTGGTTCCTTTGCTAAAGCTATAGCCCCGTTGTTGTCGCAATACAGAGGTATTGGATCAACAATGGACGGAACCACCTGAAGTTCAGTTAAGAACTTCCTTACCCAGACAGCTTCTTTTGCGGCATCTGCACCAGCGATATATTCCGATTCCATCGTCGAGTCAGCAACGGTTTCATGTTTGGAACTCTTCCAACACACCGCCCCTCCATTGAGGGTAAAGACATAACCCGACATGGACTTTGAATCATCCTTGTCACTTTGGAAGCTGGAGTCAGTAAAGGCCTCGATCTGGAGGTCTTTTCCGCCATACACCAAGAACATCTCCTTTGTCCTTCTCAGGTACTTGAGAATGTTCTTTACTGCTATCCAGTGTTTCTCTCCAGGGTTTGACTGATACCGGCTTACCACACTCAGTGCATAAGCTACATCTGGTCTGGTACACAACATTGCATACATTATAGAGCCTACCGCAGAAGCGTAGGGTATAATAGACTTGCGATCCCTTTCCAAATCAGTCTTGGGAGACATCTCTTTGGAGAGGGTGATTCCGTGACAAGCCGGTAGATTTCCGCGCTTGGAATCTTCCATACTGAATCTTTTCAGTATGGTGTCGATGTACCTGGACTGTGAGAGTCCCAGTATCCTCTTGGATCTGTCACGATAGATCCGGATCCCCAGAATGTATGAGGCATCACCCTGGTCTTTCATGGAGAACCTGTGTGACAAGAACCCCTTGACAGATTGTAGCATAGGAATGTCATTTCCTATTAAGAGAATGTCATCCACGTATAAAACGAGGAATACTACAGTTCTCGCTACAAATCTACTATAGATGCATGGTTCATCTGGATTTTTGATAAAGCCAAATTCCTTGACTGTATCATCAAAACAGATGTTCCAACTCCGCGATGCCTGCTTTAGTCCATAGATGGACTTAAGCAACTTGCACACCTTTCCGCTGCTCCCACTCTGAATGAAACCCTCTGGCTGGTCCATATAAACACACTCCTCTAAATTTCCATTTAGAAAAGCGGTCTTTACGTCCATCTGCCAAATCTCATAATCGTGGAAGGCAGCAATGGCAAGAAGGATCCGAATGGATTTCAACATAGCTACTGGAGAAAAGGTTTCGTCATTTTCCAAACCAGGTCTTTGACGAAAACCCTTTGCAAACAGTCTAGCTTTATAGGTCTCAACCTGTCCATCTACACCAATCTTCCTTTTGAAGATCCACTTGCATCCTACGGGTTTTACCCCATCTGGAGCAACGTCCAACGTCCATACTTTGTTGGTGTACATGGACTCCATTTCGGTCCGCATTGCATCCAGCCATTTTACCGAGTCAATGCTCTGAATAGCCTGCTGGAAGCTAGTCGGCTCATCATAATCTATGATGCAATCCTCTCTATCCCCGTCTATGAGAAAACCGTAGTATCTCTCGGGCGGATGAGACTGCCTACTACTTCTGCGGAGCGGCGTAGGAATGTCTTGATCTTTCGAACCCTCTGGTTCTGCTAAGCTTTCAGTAATAGCTCGTGGTTCTGGAATTTCTTCCAGTTCTATTGCGCTCCCACTTATCTGATTTTCCAAAAATTCAGTTTCCAAGAAGTGGGCATGACGAGAAACATAAATCTTTTGTTCCTCTTCGCAATAGAAGAAATATCCTTTGGAGTTCTTTGGATATCCCACAAACTTGCACTGTACTGAGCGTGCCTCGAGCTTGTCCGCATGCTGCTTTTTGACAAAAGCTGGACATCCCCATGTCTTAATGTGATTAAGATAGGCTCTCTTCCCACACCACATCTCATATGGTGTAGTAGGCACAGTCTTAGTTGGAACTCGGTTCAAAAGGTATGCAGCTGATTCTAGTGCATATCCCCAGAATGATCGCAGTAACTCAGCGTTACTCATCATGGACCGTACCATATCTAATAGGGTTCGGTTCCGTCTCTCCGATACACCGTTATGTTGCGGAGTGTATGGAGGAGTAAGCTGAGAGAGAATTCCATTCTCTTTTAAGTAGTCCAGGAACTCGGCACTCAAGTATTCACCACCTCGATCCGATCTTAGAATCTTGATACTTTTGCCGGTTTGTTTTTCTACTTCATTCTTATATTCCTGGAATTTTCCAAAGGCTTCGGACTTATGTTTCATTAAGAAGACATAACCGTACTTTGAAAAGCCATCTGTAAAAGTAATGAAGTAAGAATAACCGCTTCGCGCATGTGTAGACATTGCACCGCACACGTCGCTGTGTACGAGTCCCAAGAGCTCGCTCGCCATTACTCCGTGTCCAGTGAACGGAGTCTTTGTCATCTTTCCTTTGAGACAGGATTGACAAGTGACATACGATTGATATTTGAACGGATTCAAATATCCTTCTGTATGTAACTTCGTCAACCTTCTCTCATTGATGTGACCCAGTCTACAATGCCATAAGAAAGTCTAATTTATTTCCGGAGACTTTCTTTTGTGTGTATTCTGTACATTGAAAATCTGTGGTTGGTTTAGTACGTATATACCATTTCTTAATGTACCTGACCCAATCAGAACTTGATTAAGGTGAATGTTTACAACATTACTTACAAACGCAAATTCATAACCTTCTTTAGAAATCAAAGATACAGAAATGATATTACAAGTTGCGTTGGGTACAAAAAAGCAATTACGTAAAACCAAAACATGTCCATCTGACATTCCCAGGAGATAGTCCCCCACGGCCTTAGCATCCATGCTAGCTCAGTTTGCAACTTTGAGGGTCATGTCACCTGCCTTCAAAACCCTACGGTTTCTCAACGCCTGCAAAGAATTATAGATATGAGATCCTGATCTGGTATCCAATACCAAGGAAGTAGAGTTTATTGATAGACAGTTTTCAATAACATACACACCTGAAGCTGAAGCCGCAACTTTCTTCAGTTCCTGTGTTCTGGCTTTCCAAGCCCTGCAATCTTTCTTCCAGTGACCACTCTTATGACAGAAAAAGCACTCTTCCTTATCCACAAGCCTTCCCGCTACTTTTGTTGCTTTTGCTTTTCCCTTCGTATCCACTTTACTAACACCGCCCCTTGGTTTGGCGGAGGCTTTCTTCTTCTTTCCCTTGGCTTTCGTCTTGGACCTAGAAGATGAAGATCCTCCTACAAACAAAGTGGATGTTTCCCTACCTTTCTGTAGGGTGCCCTCTGCACTCCTCAGCATGTTGAGGAGTTCTGAAAGTTCAACTTCTTTTTCTTGTAAGTTGAAGTTCAGGATAAACTGGGCGTAAGTGGAAGGAAGGGACTGGAGAATCAAGTCCGTATAGAGCTCGTTCTCTAACGTGGTCCCAAGTTCCGCGAGCTCCTCAATGAAGCCAATCATCTTAAGCACGTGTTCCGCTACCGATGATCCGATGGCCAACTTTGCCGAAAACAACTTCTTCAACACTTCGTATCTTGCGATACGAGATTGCTCTCCATACAGTTCTTTTGTATGGAGAAATATGGATTCGAGGTCCATATTCTCGTGCCTCCTCTGATGTTCATTGTCCATAGAGGCAAGTACGATGCACATGGCCTTCGCGCTATCGACCTCCCAAGTCTTACGGATTTCCTTATCCGCGACGCTGGAGGTGGGACTTGGGACAGGGGGAGCTTTGGTGGTAAGGAGATACCCCAACTTGTCATAAGTGATTGCCATTTTGACATTCCTGAGCCAATCTTTGTAGTTTGGCCCTGTCAGTATGTTTTTATCTAGTAATAACTTAAGTCCGGTCATGATGATTGGTCGCTGCAATTAGGAGAGAGAGAAGAAACACTTTAGCATGATGCTCTTGCAAGTTTAGAGTGGTTTTTAGTTTGTCTAAGCAGGATGGCTCCCACTGTCTCTCGAATCCCTCCTCTAACCAAAAAGGAAGAATTAGTCAGGATCAATCTCACCGTACAATTCTTGCTTAACCGTTCGTCCTTCGAGGGAGGTTTTCCAACGCTTTCGCTAAGTTCCTTAATTTAAGAATCTCTTTTTCCTGGGGGCGTAGCCCCGCTAACACCTTTCTAGACACCTACTTGGTTTATAGCATTGATCGTTAAGTGAGAAATTTCCCGAGGAGTAGCATATACTTACAGTAGGATCGGGATCCAAGTATCATTGCGTGACGAAACTGAAGGAATCCTACCAGAATCATCACACTCCAAATGGTATGCAACACTAGCAAGTTTCATTTCTTTTGAAACTCCCGATGTGGATTTTTGCCCCATGCTCTTATGACCTTGACTTTGGCCAACAAATCATAAGTCACATGTCAAGTTTTACCCGTCATTCTCCAGGTTAATTTGAGCCCACCCGCACATACCCTTGACTTTGGCCAACAAGGTAGAACGACTGCCCCAAACCAACACATATATCTATGCTGCACATGAATACCCAATAGCTACCAATCACTATGCCTTGACTTTGGCCAACAAACATAGATTGAATACTATTGACCATCCATGTGAAACGACGGAGGGCTACGAATGGTTTTGGCGAAACCGTGAACGTAGTGAACTTGATATAATCGATGGAACGAGATAGCTTTTAAAAGGAGTGGCTTAAGCTCCGCGTTTAAAAGTTATTTTGAAAAGAAACCGAGTGGTTTTTGAAAGTGTTCCAACGACTTTTACTTGGTTTATTTTTCTTTGCATTAGTTCTTTTAATGCGTATTTTTCTTGCATTAGTTCTTTTAATGCGTCCCATCATTTAATCCTACCATTGCAGAAAACAACCAAAATATGACGTATGCTTATGCCATTCGCATTCGCCACGGGGCTCCGTCATTACCCGTTAGGTTACTTAACTAACGATAGAGCGGGGGCTGGGCAAGCGCGGCTGTAAAACATAAGCAACGCCTAAATAATATCATATATAGATATATTGCAATGATAGCCATTTCAGATCACAGATGAACACATTGGATATACTAGGAACCCGCAATTCGTACGAGCCTGTAACGAAAAGCAGATTACACGGTCGCGGTGAATAGCCAATACCCCACCCTAGACCCTTACGGGTGCGGCAAACTACCCGCCAAGTACCCGAAGCGAAGCAACCTCCCTCAACTCCGTGAGTAGGCCACTCGGCACTTCGGGATACCCGGTAGTTTGTGCACCCCCTCCATGGGTCTATCCTAGGAGCAAAAACAGGAAAAAGAAATTATACAATGACGGCTACAACCCCGACCCGGTTGTGCGGCCATATAAATAATATTACATCAATTTACAAATTTACATGAATTGAAAGAAAAGAAAAATCTCATCTCACAACCCCCGGCTATTCACCCGTGACAATCCAATGAATTCATATACATATACCATCAACATTACAGATCAAAGATTTGTATAACTCCCACTAATCGACATATAATGATTAGCAGACGTTCAATACAAATATCACATCACAGATATAAACCCTTTAGCCTTAGTCTTTAGAAACTCGATCAAAATACGGTTTTTAAAGCCCCCAAAACAAAATTTTCTTTTTGGAAAACCTGGGCTGAAAAAACATATACCAGAAATCCCAAAATACCCCATAGAACAAACTGCAACCAAAATTCCCTACGGCCGAGTCAACTCGGCCGCGGAACCGCGGCTGGAGCACGCTCCCGCCGCGTTTCCGCGGCTCTTTGATCGGATCAATGGACCAATTTTTTGCAGTTTCTTCTAAAAACCCTGAGCCGAATTTTAAAGCATGATTTATCATTTTTGAACAGTGGAAAAATTCAACAGAAAGTTGATAATCCGGGTGTTTTTCGCGACTTTTTTCGATCGAATTTCTAGTTACTATGCTAACATGTTAGGTAGTGTTTAACTAGGCTCTGATACCACTGTAAGTCCATGGTACCGCTCCCGGTACTTACGGGCTTGCGGAAATGACGAAAAACAATTTTTTCTAGAGGAGGTAACATGGACTCAAAACGGATCTTTGTTAAACTATCTACCTAACAACCTAACTAGGAGTTGTTAACTACTCGGTTAGGGGGTTATACCTTTCTTTCTTGAACTCCTTCGTCTTCAACTCTCGATGGTGAACGGATCGGCTTCACCCCGTCATCTCCTTGCGCCGAAGATCGATCCACCCGAAAGCTTCTACCTTTGGCTTCTTCTTCGAACTTTGAAGAAACTAGTTCACTCGGTTTGCTAAACCTTGTGAACTAGAGTGAGTAGAGGAGAGTGTGTTAGGATTTTTCTCTATGGTTCTTGCTTCTCAACACATGAGACAAGTGAACCATAGACGAGAGAGAGAGGGAGAGCAAGAGGAAGAGGGTGAGAACTCTTACAAGAGAGAGAAAGGAAATGAGAGAATGAGCAAGACTTTTCTCCCTTTGGCTCTCATAATCCAAAGTCATCATAACAAAAATACCAATCAAGTATTATGTGATGGTTTAAGTCAAAATAGCCATATCATTTCATGCACTCATTTTGCACAAGATAAACAAGCAAGCAAAAGTCTTTGCCATGAAATGATAGCTATTGTCATGATGATGGTCAACTAGTCCAACCTAGTCAACCGGTCAACAAAGTCAACAAGTCAACAAAGTCAACCCCTCAACAACCATGTCACTATAATACTTAATTAATATTAATGTTAATCATATATCATATTCTCATTAGGGTTGAGCAAAAAGTCAACAGTCAACTGTCAACAACCCTAATGAGAATCCTCTGCCTCTGTCTCTCCGTCAACTGTGCATACACACCTGCATCCGCGTTCCGAGGAACATGAATACATACGAGATAAAACCAATCCCAAAACGTACACTAGGATCTGGCTTAAACCAAAGCCCGCTAGTGTTAAGTGTCCGGACACTGTAGGTGCACAAGTGCACGGATGTGATCGAACCCTGTCGCAAAACCATGCGACCTGTCGCAAAACCATACGACCTCTACTGTTTTACCTAAAGGCGAATAGATTTCTGTATGGGACTCTAAAGACTTGACACTACGCTGGCAGTGGGTTTAACCACAGACCGCAAGCGGCACTAGCTGTGCGTAACGGTCCCCAGGTAGATGCCGACAAGAAGACTGACCAGGTGAAACCCATCTGAACTCCTACTGAGTCTGACTGTGACAGTCTCCATACAGTCCGGTCTGTTCGTCTGATACATCGCATGGCGGGCCTAGGGGGCGGTAAACGTCAGTCTCCTAATAGCGGTACAAGTCGTGTCGGAGTGAAGCCCAGAACACCCTGAGATAACACTGGAAACCTACCAGAATATCTCGCTTGCCCTGGCCAGGGACTACTCGTGTAATGGCTCTCCTAGACACAGCGCGATGTCAACCCCCAATACCGGGAGAGACGAATCCTGTCTAACCGTCACTGCCTCCAAGTGCTTCGGGACTGCACCCAACTACTACCTGTTTGCACGACTCCTTTGAGCCATGGTAGGGTAGTAATCTAAGTACAGTGGGAACACACTAGAGGCGAAGTGACAGTGTCAAGTTAGCGGACTAAGCTGTACTCATGTCACCTTGGAACTGATAACTGACGATAGGTATAGTACCAACCAACAGTTCCCGACGAGTCCTGTCCAGTGTACTCGTAACCCAACGAGCACCCGCATACTATCTCCAGTACGACGTACTGATGGCTGTGGGACAGACCATCTCCCATACTAGGATGAGAAGCGAATACGCTAGTCTACTCCGGAGTATCGATGCCCTGTCTCGATAGTCCTGCGACTAGGGACCTGCATAAGGATGTGCTTATAGATTACCCAGCCCCCACTAGTGTTACTGCCATCACAACGCTGATAATCAAGTAAAGTTCCTAAGGGATCCACTAATGTGTATAGGTGATATACTAAAATAAACACATGTACACATTGAAGTAGAAACAAACCAAGTAGCATACTACTATATTGAGCAAGATTGTTTATACAGGTGAATATCCCAAGCTTCCATTAAGTAATATACAAACTAGTATGATACAGTAATGGCCTCTAGGGTATATACACTAACACCCTTCAACGGGAGTGACCTCTTTAGCAAAGGCTTTCGCCACTATATATTTGTAAAAAGGTATCAGGTTCCTTCAACGAGATCAAGTTCATTATGTTAAAGGTTTTTCGCCAAAAACCAGCCGTAGCCCTCCGTCCTTTCAGACGGGTAGCACGTAGTATTCATGTTATGTTTGTTGGCCTTCGTCAAGGCATAGTGGATTGTAACATTTTCAAAAAGGTAAAATATTAATTTTGGGAATTTTTATAATTTAATATTATTTTATTGATTATTTTAATATTAAATTTATAATTAAATGCAAATAAATAGGAAAAATTTGAGAAAAATTATGGAAAATTCTAAAATAGGGTAAATTAGAGAATTATGACATTTTAAAGTTTTTGTGATTAGTTTGACACTAATTTAGTGCTAATCGCGATTAAAAATCGCTAATCGGGTTTTTGGCAATTTTGTGCAAAACTTGCACATATCACTTTTCCTACACTTGTGCATTTTCTACCATGTTATTTTGGGTTACTATTCTTGTGAGAAGAGTTTTGGAGGAAAAGAAAAAGGAAAAGTAAAATAAAAGGGAAAAGATTAAAGAATGGAGGGTTGGTGAGAAGAGA
Source organism: Agapanthus africanus (assembly GCA_030015575.1). NCBI lineage: Eukaryota > Viridiplantae > Streptophyta > Magnoliopsida > Asparagales > Amaryllidaceae > Agapanthus > Agapanthus africanus. The sequence goes on along the minus strand of JASDDO010000031.1, from coordinate 253,913,369 downwards.
GGTATGGGGCATCATTGACTAAAACCCTTAACCATTTCTCCCATCATTTTTCCTCCCTCTTCTTCCTCCTACTGCTGCTGCCCCTCCTCCATCTTCTTCCCCTCTTCAACTCCTCACATCATCTCAAAAACAACCCCAAAACCTCACACTCATTTCATTAAAATTGTGCACAAGCCCGAGACCTACAAGATGGACTAAGAAAGCATGGATTTTGGCCACTAGGGGCAACTCAAGAAAATTCTTGAGTTGCCAAATGAGGTATTTTTCTGAACCATTAGCTTAGTTATAGCATTCCCTTTACCCCATGTTTAGTTTCTAATCGATATTGTGTGATATTATGGAATTGAGAATAATCAAGTTAGGGTTTGAGGAAACTTGTGTTGTATTGGGAAATTAAGCTCAGTTAAGGTTAAACCAACACCCTAGTGTATGAATTGGAACCCAAACCTGAAGCTAGAACCAGAATACGGATTTTTGAAACCGATATCGGGGAAATTGTGAAATCTGTGAAGGTTAATTTGAATCTGCTATCATACGAGGCACCTGAAAATAATATTGAGTGGACAGTGACATGTGCAGGCACCATTGAACCAACACCCCAGACCCCAGCCCCCAATTCCTTCTTGAGGCCGCCGAAATCCCCATTCTCGCCGCAATTTGCGGCCAGACCAGTGAGGAATTTCCTCGTTTTGCGTGCCTGGCCCTCTTTCCTCTAGTATTGACCCAGGGTACTTCTAGTTTTGACAGATTCTATCTAGGGTAAAATCTGGGACATATATCCTAAGTTGCTATTTTGGTTTCGTGTTTCCGTATTCCGTATTTTTGATTCTGAAATTGTGGATTTGTTTTGCCTCGACTATTTGGCGTTTATACGACGATATAGAGGATTTATTGGTGGTTTTGAAGGCGTGCCATAGGTTCTCACCTATAGGCCCCCTTAAAGTATCGTTTTGGATTTCATGCGCCGTTTTAGCTTGGATGTGATTTTAATGCGCATATACGATATCTTGATGTGTAGGTACCCATGAAGACTTCGGGACGACAAGCAAATACGTGGTGACGTCCGCAAATGATGATGCAGGTGAGTAGATTATATCTACAGGGGGAAGTCGGGTGGATGGCGTATAGCACCCCCGCAGTCCGTAATTAGTACTATGTAGTATATTTATATGTGTGATAGCTATAGTGTGTTATGGTTAGTTAGGGGTAGAAATAACTAGCGTAGTTCCTAGTTGCGAACCATAGGATGGATTTGCACCCACACGCATACACTTGTGTGTTTCTTATACTTGCACTGTGTTTGATGATAGGGGATGACTTTGGAGTTGAGTCGATGATGTGGGCTTTATGCCGCGAGATCGGTGATTTGATATGATTCGTACTTGGGATACGAAATGTGATTCTTGCGGGTTGGGATGTGTGTTTACCCCCGCATTCATACTTTGTAGATGGTATCAGTTGTACTAGACTTAGATCAGTACCCCAGATTATATGATATGATGATAAGTGATATCCGAAATGTGATGAGATAGTGTGATATTGAACCGTACCCAGCTTTTGGGATGCCGTACGACGATTTACCGTACGAGCCTATATTGATGATAGATCCGCGCTCATGACTCGAGGATGTCAGATGATATACTGTATCGTACGCGATACTATTGAGGCGGGATCACCGACTTATATATATTTATATATATCGACTCAGATGTTAGGCGGTTTCCTTACCTGTAGTTCAGCTTGTTAGTTCAGCCGTATGTTTAGTGTAGTTGTTAGAGTAGCTTAGACTTCTTACCTGTTTCAAAAACTAACGAGTCGTGGGCATTTTTAAAGACAGCTCAAGGGAATCTACGGATATTTCAAAAACGACGTATCTTTTCATAAAAACACCGTAGCCCCTATTTTCAAAACCCCATGATTCGTGTTATTTCAAAAGGCACCATTTTTCGTAGGACTTATATTAGATTAATGGAGATTAGTTTCGGTTACGTCTAGTTTCAGCTCCCACTCCTTTTTTGTGGTTCGCTTTGCATCGCATTCTTATACTATGTTTCATACTCCAGTATTAATATCATGCTGATAGGACACCAGCACCATTACCGATGATGCGTATGTACCACGTACACTTACTTGCCGGCTCACACACATCTTCATCGGTAATTGCCATGTCACGTACACCTTAGAAATATTATTGCTTGACATAGCCTTTTAGCTAATAGTTTAGACATTGTAGTTATTACCTGCTACTTCATGCATACTGTTATTCATTGTTATGCCGCATTCATGGGTTCTCATGCATATATTCACTATTTTACGTGCTATTGAGGTTTGGATTTGGATTTCTATGAGATTTTCTGGATTTGGAGGAAAACCGCAAAGACACAAATAATCATATTCTCTCTTTTAAAATAAAAAGTGCGGTTTTCCATGATGTATGAGTCGTCCACCATGAGTTTGCTGATGGATTTGGAAACCCGATTCGAGGAGACGGATGAACCGTTTCGGGTACATGGTGGACCCGGTACGGTACCTCGGGGCAAGAGGAATGTGGTGATGACGTTGAGCCTGGCAGGGGAGTACTACCTACCGGTGATTTTACCCGACGCGTCGGATATCCGGAGGATACCGTCGTGGTCTTGAGATTTATGGTAGGGGCCGGTCTGGACTGACGGCGCCATAGATATTGTGGTTGAGACTTTGAGATATCGGATTTTGGGATTTCGTTTTGTGCCGATGCTAGGCACAGTTCTATGCTGATTTCATTACGGTACCCCATTTTAAAAATACAAGGGAAATCTCACTAAATTACGAAAACAGTGCTTCATGTAAACGTATTCTGTTTTCACGCATTCATATCTCATTCATATGCTATATTGCTACCTGAGGCACTGACACAGGCACATGAGATTGCACTCGGGTTAGATATTTACCCTAGCCTTGTGATAGGCTGCATGTTATATATTGAGGATTTTTATATACTGATCGTATTGACCTAGGATTATGTCTTGCTTTCGGTTTCTGCTTGTAGATATTTCTATTCACAAGTTGGCAACTCACCCCCGTTGTGCCACAGTTCTTGCAGGTTCTGCCGTACAGGTTCTATTGCGGCATTTCTGGCACACTACTTTCTTGCGGGTGAATTGCTTTTGGTAGGTGGATTCTTTCGCATCAAGAACCACCATTGTATTTATTTTATTCATTGTATCTAGAATTTCCATCAACCAAAAACTTGTATATTGTTTCAAACCTAGACTTTAGTGATGTATTATTCGACCTTAGAGTCGCGCTTAGTAGTATTGCGTTTTTTCTTGTTGCTTTTGAGCTTTCTTTGGTTTTGATCCTCGCCACTTGGCATTGTATATTATATTGTTTGCGTGGTTGTGATCGTCGATTGACGAAGAGCTAGCTCCCGCTTGGGGATGCCTTTATCATTGCATATATTGTTATCCTTGTTGTACCCCACTCGGGGCCAGTTTTACAAAAGAAACTCTGCCGAAATTTTTAGAAAAGACTTTACTGTTTTAAATGCATATTCGGCTTAGTTATTTAAAAACCTTGATTTCAAACATGTATTTCTTCACTCCTTTTAAACCAGTTTCTTTACTTATTCCTAAAAATGGTTTTAGATTTCTGGGCTTTTGGCTTACTTGGATCAGATGGAGTCCTATAGACTTCATATGGTTCAAGGGCCAGTCACGTGCTCTTTCGGGTCGTGACAAAGTTGGTATCAGAGCGCTAGGTTAACCTTGGTTCGAGTCTAAGTTTGACTATGTGGAGCCTAGGGCGTTTAGATATATACGGAACTTAGGCTTGACCTTACGGAACTTAGACTTGGTCGAGGGGGTATTAGACCCGAACTTTCGTCGCGTAGGATGACCCTTGGTTGATGGAATAGGTGACTAAAGTAGAGTGACGTACCGTTGGTATGTTCCGCAGCATACTTACGACACGCCACTCCGCTTAAGGAACCTTAGGATGTACATATTTTCGAGATCAGTGATTCTCTTCATATCCAGGATTATACATCCATTTGAGATCCCCGATTCTATTAGTTTCATGATCATACCTTCATTGATGTTGTTCCTTCCTATGATCATGTATCCACTCTGGATCTGTTGTTTCCTTTCTTGCCATTGATGTGCTCTCTTTGATACTCGATTGAGGTTCCTGTCACCATGTTTGAGCGCAGTTTGGGCTGCTGCTAGGGTTACGGTCAGTGCGAGCTCGTCTGGTACGAGGGCTGACCATTGTGTTTTCTGGTGACATGGGGACGTCTCGAGTTAGCATTGATGATTGTGACCTCTAGTGGAGGCGAGTGCTTGGTTTTACACAGGATGATCGGCTATTGTTAGAGCTGCCAGTTGAGAGAGGACTGTTGATGTACGGCATACCTCAGAGATTGTGATGTCGCCTACCGTGCAGACAGATGGACCAGCTGTTGCTGAGATTGACAGGATGTCGCTTCCGAAGCTTACGAGCGGAGATTGCCGGAGCTTTCAGGCAGATATGAGATAGATGATAGCTAGTCTACCCGATTTGAGAGACGAAGGTGATTCGTCCGATTTTGCGCCGGAGCGGACCAAGATAAGTTGAAGATTTCCACTGTGGAGAGTCTTACTTAGATCTAGAGCAGACCGACTCAGAGATGACCGCCTATGTATTGCCTTTCCTGGAGGATTGAGGCGCTGTTCGGCGTACAGGCGAATGAGCCAGCTGCTGCTGCAAATGACGAGATATCGCCCAGATGATTGGAGCTACTGCAGCGTGAGCATATACTTAGAGAGATGATAGCGAGTCGCTAGTCACCTGAGGATGAAGGACTAGGACAAGTGGTTCGTTCGTTTACCGTTGCGAGGTCATCAGATAGATTGTTTCCAGCTAGAGACGACTTCACGCAGGTTCGTTGAGAGTCGATAGAGACGATCGAGTGTCAGGAGCCCATTTTCCAAGTTTAAAGTATACGGAAAGACATGCAGGTGATTCTATGGACCCTCTAGAAGAATGAAACCCTAACTCGACTTAATGACCGTGTGAAAGCCTTTGAACCTTCGGGTTTGCGGCAGTTCCGCGGCGCCATTAGTGAGGCTTGGGTTTTCCCTTCTACGGCTGGACCACCGACGCTGTGGCATGTACTCGATGCTATTAAACTGTACCCATGATGTGATCTCTTGGGGGATTATGAGGTTCTGACGAGCCGATCGGATGATTCGACATCATTCGGATATCATGTGATGGGATGCTTTGCTTGGGAGACTCCAGATACGAGTATAGCCGTTGGAGCATAGTCCATGCAGCCACGATGAGACGAGTCCGAATCAGTCGACATTGACGCAGAGTGAAGAAAAGAGTTCGCAAGATATTTCGACGAGATGACGTCCCACTCCGCCGACATCAAAGATGTGATATGCACCCCGAGGCGTGGTATATGGATATAACTTCCAGAAGGAAGCGCGATAAGTATGCAGCCGTTCCAGAATGAGAATTTGCTTCAGCAATGGATGGGGACTTCCGGGCAATTCGGCAGGATTGAGAATTGCGAGGGAAACCTCGAAAGGACCTTTCTGGAAAGCGATACGAGAAGACCTAGACCCAGGAGTGGTCATATTGCGCACACCCAGCAGGCCAGAGTTCGGCATCCTCGACAAGGTAGTTGATGAGGCTCGGATAAGGAACTTACCCAGATGCTTTGTGAACTGATCAAGGATGGACGAGTATTGTGAATTCCTCCGATGGTTGGGACGCGTTTCCGAGGACCTGTTTGGCTAGACATCTTTTACAGAATGATGAAGCTACAGAGTACGCGATTTCGAGTCCGTGCGAGAGACTTCAGATTGACCGTGGCCGAGAACAGTGCAGTGCATAGTAGCTTGGCGTGACGTCATAGTGGACGACGATAGAGACAGGTGGAACAAGAGGTTCGTGCGAGACACTCACGAGCTGTCATTACTTTCCGTCGAGACTAGAGACCTGATATGCTTACAGAGGCGTTGGGATGCAACCAATTTCCGAGAAAATGTTGTGCTGAGGACACAGATGTCCATTGAGCGAAAAGAGATTATGCAAGAGTACCAGCCTTCGTACAGTTCGGCTTAGGCATGATTGGAAGAGACCCTGAGCAGGATTCCTTCCCGGACATTGCTGCAACGATGCTTGCACCCAGGATCAGATGTGTGACGTGCATTCCGAGAGCCAGAGGCCGACGCCAGTGATATGCTGCCTTACGAGTGGTCGTGAGGTTTGACCGAGAGGTGACCAGAGAAGTGCCAGAACGGAATCGTCCCCGTTAGCACCCCTGACAGGGCCGATGAGCCGATTGACTGGGAGATAGGTAATCCGCAGAGAAGATAAGGACCCAGAGTCAGAGGACGCCAGACCGTGAGCAAGAGGCAAGTAGATATCCTGCGCTGCTAGCAGTGGATGCACCGACTCCTTCTCGACCTCGAAGGAGGAACTACCGACGACGGTATTTATGATTTGTGATTTTGTGATTTGATTATCACGTATCCGTCATTTTGGATTTCGGTATTTTGGGCGTTCTGTTTGCATGATTTAGTTTTGATGACTGAGTTTCATGATATTGGTTTCATGCACCCACTGGATATTTATATATTTTGCGCAGAGTTATTACATTTGAGATATTGATTGTGATTTCATGCCTACCGTATGCAGTGATTTGATTTGCACTTCCAGCATAGTTTCATGCACTTTTAGTGTTTTGATATACGATTTTGGTGCACGCCAGATGCACTAAATCGGGATTCTTCGTGCATGTCACATGCACCTGATTTTTTTCTGTCAGGCACACACGTTGCCTACGACAGATGTTTCGTGCACACCAGTTGCACCTAGATGTTGTTTTGTACACCTGTTTGACACATATTTGGATTTTGATTCCTTGCGCACCAGACGCATAGGATATTCTTATATATGCATTTTGGGGATTGATTCTAGTAGAGCAGTACATTTTTATGATATCCTTTATGTATTGATGTTTTCGGAGCCCCGACAAATTGGATTATTACGGAAATTGCTTTAGTATTGGGGGTTTAAATTTAAATTCGGGGACCGAATTTATTTAAGGGGGGTAGATTGTAACATTTTCAAAAAGGTAAAATATTAATTTTGGGAATTTTTATAATTTAATATTATTTTATTGATTATTTTAATATTAAATTTATAATTAAATGCAAATAAATAGGAAAAATTTGAGAAAAATTATGGAAAATTCTAAAATAGGGTAAATTAGAGAATTATGACATTTTAAAGTTTTTGTGATTAGTTTGACACTAATTTAGTGCTAATCGCGATTAAAAATCGCTAATCGGGTTTTTGGCAATTTTGTGCAAAACTTGCACATATCACTTTTCCTACACTTGTGTATTTACTACCATGTTATTTTGGGTTACTATTCTTGTGAGAAGAGTTTTGGAGGAAAAGAAAAAGGAAAAGTAAAATAAAAGGGAAAAGATTAAAGAATGGAGGGTTGGTGAGAAGAGAGGTATGGGGCATCATTGACTAAAACCCTTAACCATTTCTCCCATCATTTTTCCTCCCTCTTCTTCCTCCTACTGCTGCTGCCCCTCCTCCATCTTCTTCCCCTCTTCAACTCCTCACATCATCTCAAAAACAACCCCAAAACCTCACACTCATTTCATTAAAATTGTGCACAAGCCCGAGACCTACAAGATGGACTAAGAAAGCATGGATTTTGGCCACTAGGGGCAACTCAAGAAAATTCTTGAGTTGCCAAATGAGGTATTTTTCTGAACCATTAGCTTAGTTATAGCATTCCCTTTACCCCATGTTTAGTTTCTAATCGATATTGTGTGATATTATGGAATTGAGAATAATCAAGTTAGGGTTTGAGGAAACTTGTGTTGTATTGGGAAATTAAGCTCAGTTAAGGTTAAACCAACACCCTAGTGTATGAATTGGAACCCAAACCTGAAGCTAGAACCAGAATACGGATTTTTGAAACCGATATCGGGGAAATTGTGAAATCTGTGAAGGTTAATTTGAATCTGCTATCATACGAGGCACCTGAAAATAATATTGAGTGGACAGTGACATGTGCAGGCACCATTGAACCAACACCCCAGACCCCAGCCCCCAATTCCTTCTTGAGGCCGCCGAAATCCCCATTCTGGCCGCAATTTGCGGCCAGACCAGTGAGGAATTTCCTCGTTTTGCGTGCCTGGCCCTCTTTCCTCTAGTATTGACCCAGGGTACTTCTAGTTTTGACAGATTCTATCTAGGGTAAAATCTGGGACATATATCCTAAGTTGCTATTTTGGTTTCGTGTTTCCGTATTCCGTATTTTTGATTCTGAAATTGTGGATTTGTTTTGCCTCGACTATTTGGCGTTTATACGACGATATAGAGGATTTATTGGTGGTTTTGAAGGCGTGCCATAGGTTCTCACCTATAGGCCCCCTTAAAGTATCGTTTTGGATTTCATGCGCCGTTTTAGCTTGGATGTGATTTTAATGCGCATATACGATATCTTGATGTGTAGGTACCCATGAAGACTTCGGGACGACAAGCAAATACGTGGTGACGTCCGCAAATGATGATGCAGGTGAGTAGATTATATCTACAGGGGGAAGTCGGGTGGATGGCGTATAGCACCCCCGCAGTCCGTAATTAGTACTATGTAGTATATTTATATGTGTGATAGCTATAGTGTGTTATGGTTAGTTAGGGGTAGAAATAACTAGCGTAGTTCCTAGTTGCGAACCATAGGATGGATTTGCACCCACACGCATACACTTGTGTGTTTCTTATACTTGCACTGTGTTTGATGATAGGGGATGACTTTGGAGTTGAGTCGATGATGTGGGCTTTATGCCGCGAGATCGGTGATTTGATATGATTCGTACTTGGGATACGAAATGTGATTCTTGCGGGTTGGGATGTGTGTTTACCCCCGCATTCATACTTTGTAGATGGTATCAGTTGTACTAGACTTAGATCAGTACCCCAGATTATATGATATGATGATAAGTGATATCCGAAATGTGATGAGATAGTGTGATATTGACCGTACCCAGCTTTTGGGATGCCGTACGACGATTTACCGTACGAGCCTATATTGATGATAGATCCGCGCTCATGACTCGAGGATGTCAGATGATATACTGTATCGTACGCGATACTATTGAGGCGGGATCACCGACTTATATATATTTATATATATCGACTCAGATGTTAGGCGGTTTCCTTACCTGTAGTTCAGCTTGTTAGTTCAGCCGTATAGTTTAGTGTAGTTGTTAGAGTAGCTTAGACTTCTTACCTATTTCAAAAACTAACGAGTCGTGGGCATTTTTAAAGACAGCTCAAGGGAATCTACGGATATTTCAAAAACGACGTATCTTTTCATAAAAACACCGTAGCCCCTATTTTCAAAACCCCATGATTCATGTTATTTCAAAAGGCACCATTCGTAGGACTTATATTAGATTAATGCAGATTAGTTTCGGTTACGTCTAGTTTCAGCTCCCACTCCTTTTTTGTGGTTCGCTTTGCATCGCATTCTTATACTATGTTTCATACTCCAGTATTAATATCATGCTGATAGGACACCAGCACCATTACCGATGATGCGTATGTACCACGTACACTTACTTGCCGGCTCACACACATCTTCATCGGTAATTGCCATGTCACGTACACCTTAGAAATATTATTGCTTGACATAGCCTTTTAGCTAATAGTTTAGACATTGTAGTTATTACCTGCTACTTCATGCATACTGTTATTCATTGTTATGCCGCATTCATGGGTTCTCATGCATATATTCACTATTTTACGTGCTATTGAGGTTTGGATTTGGATTTCTATGAGATTTTCTGGATTTGGAGGAAAACCGCAAAGACACAAATAATCATATTCTCTCTTTTAAAATAAAAAGTGCGGTTTTCCATGATGTATGAGTCGTCCACCATGAGTTTGCTGATGGATTTGGAAACCCGATTCGAGGAGACGGATGAACCGTTTCGGGTACATGGTGGACCCGGTACGGTACCCCGGGGCAAGAGGAATGTGCTGATGACGTTGAGCCTGGCAGGGGAGTACTACCTACCGGTGATTTTACCCGACGCGTCGGATATCCGGAGGATACCGTCGTGGTCTTGAGATTTATGGTAGGGGCCGGTCTGGACTGACGGCGCCCTAGATATTGTGGTTGAGACTTTGAGATATCGGATTTTGGGATTTCGTTTTGTGCCGATGCTAGGCACAGTTCTATGCTGATTTCATTACGGTACCCCATTTTAAAAATACAAGGGAAATCTCACTAAATTACGAAAACAGTGCTTCATGTAAACGTATTCTGTTTTCACGCATTCATATCTCATTCATATGCTATATTGCTACCTGAGGCACTGACACAGGCACATGAGATTGCACTCGGGTTAGATATTTACCCTAGCCTTGTGATAGGCTGCATGTTATATATTGAGGATTTTTATATACTGATCGTATTGACCTAGGATTATGTCTTGCTTTCGGTTTCTGCTTGTAGATATTTCTATTCACGAGTTGGAAACTCACCCCCGTTGTGCCACAGTTCTTGCAGGTTCTGCCGTACAGGTTCCATTGCGGCATTTCTGGCACACTACTTTCTTGCGGGTGAATTGCTTTTGGTAGGTGGATTCTTTCGCATCAAGAACCACCATTGTATTTATTTTATTCATTGTATCTAGAATTTCCATCAACCAAAAACTTGTATATTGTTTCAGACCTAGACTTTAGTAATGTATTATTCGACCTTAGAGTCGCGCTTAGTAGTATTGCGTTTTTTCTTGTTGCTTTTGAGCTTTCTTTGGTTTTGATCCTCGCCACTTGGCGTTGTATATTATATTGTTTGCGTGGTTGTGACCGTCGATTGACGAAGAGCTAGCTCCCGCTTGGGGATGCCTTTATCATTGCATATATTGTTATCCTTGTTGTACCCCATTCGGGGCCAGTTTTACAAAAGAAACTCTGCCGAAAGTTTTAGAAAAGACTTTACTGTTTTAAATGCATATTCGGCTTAGTTATTTAAAAACCTTGATTTCAAACATGTATTTCTTCACTCCTTTTAAACCAGTTTCTTTACTTATTCCTAAAAATGGTTTTAGATTTTTGGGCTTTTGGCATACTTGGATCAGATGGAGTCCTATAGACTTCATATGGTTCAAGGGCCAGTCACGTGCTCTTTCGGGTCGTGACATGGATGGTAGCTGCTTGTTACCTTTCTGTTGCATAGATAGATGAGTTGGTTTGGGACAGTCGTTCTGCCATTTGGCCAACGTCAGGGGTATGTACGGGTTGGTTCAAATTGACAAGATAATGACGGGTAGAACTTGACATGTGACTTATGATTTGTTGGCCTTCGTCAAGGTCATAAGAGCATGGGGTAAAATCCACAACGGGAGTTTCTAAAGAAACTGAAACTTGTCAGGCATGCGCATACCTTCTGGAGTGTGATAACGTTAGTGGATTCCTTTACGTTATCATGCGATGAGAGTTGGATCTCGATTCCCACTGATGAGTTGGTTTACACTTCGGGTGATCCCGACTAATTCTTCTTTCAGGTTTGGAGGAGAATTTGACAGTATAGTGGGAGGTTTCCTGATTAGATAAAGTGATAACCATTCTGATCTAGGTTAGAGTGCACGTAGAGTGTTTCTTTTCTCTCTCTCTTTGGCAACGACCATTGACCGACCCTAGACTATGAATCAGTGACCAAGTTGACCGAACTTTCTTAAAATACTGGCTTTTGGATTGTCTGAGTTGCTTAAGTCATTGTCGCTCCTTCTTATACCCTTTGCATTTCTCCAGAACACCTCGTATTACTACGAACATCAACTTCCATTGGATAAATCCATCGTATGTTTATATACGAACTCGAAGGGATTTCTTCGAGGATGGATCCAGGTTCAGGAGAAAATGAATTGGTTTATTCGGTTGTCTTTTATCATCACCTTCTCTCAGGTTGCGAGGGCTCCTTGGTTTAGGAGAGTACGCCTATTACACTTATTGGATAGTCTTCTTCCAAACCATAGGAAGGTGCCAAAAGGTAGGGAATGAAGAAAACCAATTAGCCTAAGTAGGGTGTATTGAAGGTAATAAGTAAAGACAAAATAAAGGGATTGGAAAGAGGGCAAAGTAAATTGCGACTACTATCATTCACGACCAAACTGCGTACTTCATCGCCACTCCTACTTCACCTTTTCCTTTTTTCCCCAGTTCGGGAGAAATAGAATAAGGTATTATTCAGTTGTCTTTTATCATCACCTTCTGTTAGGTTACGAGTACTCATATGATTAGGAGAGTACACCTATTATGCTTACTGGATAGTCTTCTTCCAAACCATAGGCTGGTGCCGAACGGTAGGGAAGGAAGAAAACCACTTAGCCTAAAGGGGTGTACAGAAGGTAATGAATAAAGACAAATAAAGGGATTTGGAGAGATGGCAAAGAAATATACGGTTATAGTCATGAATTTGATTATGTAAGAGTCATTACTAGGAATACACGGATACCCCTACGAATCATTTTCATGTTTTAGTTTCACTGTGCATTGTTAAAAGGAAAACTGATATCCCGATTAGATACTTATTCCAGGGTATGTATTTACCCGGTATGATTCTCACATCTGTATGGTTTTATAGATGATGTGTGGGAGTAATTTATTGGCAATAAGGTGATCATCCTCATTATATCGGAATTCGTTGTAATTGGTGATATTTGAGGAAAGCGCCTGGGTTTTTGCTAGACGACAGGTATTTGGTTTTGAGTATCCGTTGTTGTGCACCAATTTCAAACCGATATATCTGTACGTTTATTTTTATAAAGTGAGATATAACATTTTGAAATTATGTCAGTAACATTTACCTATATCAGTTGACGATTGGGTAAGGAGCATTGAACATCGGAGAGTTATTAACCATAAGTACAGTTTTCAACCTACGATGCACAGGTTTTAAGTTATTCGATTCAGGGGACTCATACAGAGTATTGTATGTTGTACAGTGTCCATCAGGGCAAAGGGGTTGGTCCTCGTACTATGTTCTGTTTACTTATGACTTCTCAAGTTTTCAGACAAGTGTTTCGTAGAAATACAATGTCTAAGTTCTGAGAAGTTGTGGGTATAGGAATAAAGTAGAGAACCAGGTGTCGCAAGTATCGGGATTCTTCAAAGTGATCGAAGATGTAGATACTTGTGATTGGTATTCAGTTGATAGTAATGGTTTTGAGAAACTTGTTTCTCTTTCAGGTTACTCAAAATTGGATGCGTTCCTAAGTTGAGCAATACTGATTAGCCTATCTCCATTAAGTTGATATGCACTGGAGACAGCTGCATGATTTGAATCTGGTTCCAATTAAATAAGTGCCAAAGTTTCTATATTGGATATAGAATGGTTCATATCTTAACGATGTTAAGGTATGGGGAGTTGTCCGGCTTATGCTTAAAACCAGACTCTGGATAACTCAAGGCATGTTTTTGTAATGGCAGTTTGTGGGTTGGCCCAGGCTATGAGGAGGGTTGACTTTCTACCATCTGGAAGATCAATGGTGATATTGTTCTTGACTCGCCACAGTTTTAGTAAAATGGATTTTTTCAGAAAACAGTAGTGGGAGTATGGTAGAACTGGAAGTGATTCCAAAACCGCAAACGATTACGGAAAATTTAATAGGATCTAAAGATTCAATCAGGTTTGACATTACATTAGCCACTCCGCAGATATGGTAGGTAACCTCAGGCACCCGAGAGGTACTCCGGTAGCCTTAAGGATGGTGACAGGGAGGTTCTTATTTGCCCAGACTTGCCATTGCTGCTGTTCCAGACTATGATACCCGGCAGGAGGTTAAGTATAGCGTCGTTCTAAACTAGCTTTAGAAGTGCACGTATATATTATTCTGCCAGAGGGTTGTTGTGGTCAGAGGGAGCAGCAGAAGCATAGTGGACAAGTAGCGTATGTCTATTTATAGACTCGAGCAGATATAGCGGAGAGAGATCATCTAATTTTGATGTGACAGTCATGGGTTTGACTTCATCAGAATAGGGGATGGATCTGTTAGGTGTAATGTCCTGGTATTTGGATGACATACTTAGAGTAGAAAGTAAAATTCCTATACTACGATCGGTTATACTTTGGTTGTCACATAGTTGTTTTTCCACAAAGAATATGGATATAATATCAGATAATACTGGTTACTAGATCTATGGTTTTAGATCTAGATTTGGGTAGTTTCCCAATTTGGGTACTTAGACAATATTCTAAAGGTATTTAGAATAGATGACTCCTGGCATGGTGGTGTATCTGGAGGTGATGGAGTCACCCTCTCTAAAGGTGTCTTACAGACTAAAGGGGAGAGGGATATGCATGATTAACATATCACTTGCTTAGGCAATTGAGTTGATCATGAGATGTCAAGTACCTCACCAGATGTTGTTTTTGCACTAGATGCAATAAGTTTATATTAATCCAATCCTGAAGAAGCATACGGAAGCAGTTTTAGAACATAAGTAGATGTTCTAGGGATTTGATGACGGCAGCCTCCTTCGGGAGTCGGTTATCATTCCAGGCTTCTAAAGGTGACAAAGATGACAGAGTGATTGTCAGAGTTATAGTTTTCCCTCTGACGAGAGCCAGTATTATGGACAGGTGGTCCAAGAGGATACTGTGGGAGGCATGGTGCAAGATACTGATTAGGTTCAGTTGACGATACAGTCTAAGAAGTTTAGATTTGGAGTTCATTTATGAACTAGGTCCCATCAGATATCCAGACATATTCTAAGACAGGTATTACTCAATTTAGGAGATGGATTTCTCCGCGAACTTGAGATTAAGAGAGACATAGAAAGATAGATCAGGGCGGATCCACTCATTGAGGCTATTTCTCGAACACAAGAGTTTTACAAACGAGCTTTGTGAAACTGATTAGTAGAGGAGTTGGGTGTTCGGCATCACACGGGCTGTGAGTATGCGACATCACAATAATTAGCCTTAAGTGCAAGTGGAAGATTGTTGTATATAGTGCCCTCAAAGTCAATTATTGGATCGCAGGTACGTGATTGCAATGATTAAGGGAGGACCTATACCGGTAGGACAGTCTTACTCGAGATGATAGTATGCTATCTGGTTTGCCTTTATCAGTCGTGTACAGCTTTAGGTGACATTACTGTTCACTATTACACGTTGATAGAGCCCTTAGGATCCCTCTTGACTACCAACAATATGATGGCGATCATATACAAGAGAGTTGGGTAGTCTATAAGTATATCCTTAAAAGTGGTCCCTAGTCGTGGGAGTTTCGAGACAGGGCATCGATACTCCAGAGTAGACTAGTGTATACAGTTGAGACCCCGACGAGGGGCGGTGGCCGGTCTCACAAGTCATTGGTGTCAGTTGGATCACCTAAGATGTATACAAGTTCTCATTGGGTTATGAGTGCACCGGACAGGACTCGCCGGGAACCTGCTAGTTGGTATTTATACCTAGCGTCAGATAGCAGTTCTTTAGTGACATGTGTATAGGTTAGTTCATCGACCTAAGGTCGTCATTTGTCTCGTGTGAGTTCCCACTGTGCTTTGATTACTACCCTACCACGGCTCAAAGGAGTTGTGCAAACAGGTTTTAGTTGGGTATAGTCCCGAGCCACATATGGCAGTGAGCGGATCGGCAGGGGATTGGTCTCTCCCGGTTTTGGGGATGAGATCGTGCTTTGTCTAGGAGAGCCATTACACCAAGTCCTTGGGCAAGGCAGGTGAGAATTACTGGTAAGTAGTCCAGTAGTTTCTCAGGGTGTTCAGGGCTACCCTCCGACACGACTTATACCGCTATTGGGGGTTTGACGTTACCAGCCCCCTAGGACGGATATGCGATGCTTATAGACGAACGGACCGGACTGTACGGATATTGTAACTGATACGCTCAGTAGGGTTCCAGGATGAGTTCGCTCATCGGCTTCCCTTTCGGTCAGTACATGGGCAGCCGTTACGCACAGCTAGTGTCGCTAACGTGCTTGTGGTTAAACCCACTGCCAGGGTACAGACGAGTCTTTAGAGTCCCCCACAGATAGTTTCCCAAGTTCGGACGAAACGTTGTAAAGGTCGTATGGTTTTATGGCAGGGTTCGAAAATGCACGTGCACTTATGCACGTGTCATATTTCGGACAGATAATACTGGTGGGCTTTGGTTTAAGCCGGATTCAAGTATTATATTGAGTCGGAATATTTTAGTCTCATCGTATTCGTATTCGGTCGGAATACAGATACAGGTATGTATATACAGGTGAGGGGTATTCTCATAATCCGTTACGAGATTACTTTAGAAGATGCATTACTTTTTGGGTTAATTATTTTGGTTTAAATGATTATTAGATTTGGAAAGTGTGACTCATTTGGATGACACATTTCTTCTAGCATGTTCATTAGTGACTCATGCTAATGAGTCACTAAGTGAGTCATGATAGAATTAATGATGTTTTGTTTTGGGTGTAGATATTTTAGGGTTTTGTGGAGATATTTTTGGGAGATATTTTTATGAGATATTTTCTTTACACAACCTTATATATATTTACTCACAAAAGAAAAAATGATCACAAGTTATTATGCATGAGTTTATGCTCTTTTGATAATTTCTTGAGCTCACACTTTCCAATCCTTAGCATCTTCTTCAACCTCCACTCTTACCCTCCCATGTGATGAGAACCAAAGAGTGTATTGAGAAAAAGTATTCTACTCATTCTCTACTTAATCTTGGACATGTCGGTTAGCATACTTTATGTCCGAGTTGCCTCGGTATAGAGGCGGGAGCTCGTTTAAAGATCCGTTGACGTGGTGCAACCTCGACGAGGAGACAGGAGATCGGAGTTGCCGCGAGGTGCGTGGGATGATGGCAGAGGGTCGCAAACCCGTCTAAACCCTCATATCCATCTCTCTACTCCGGTCGGTATCCTCCGGATTACCGCCGAGTCCAAATACAATCACCGGTAGGTAGTAGTCCCTCTGCCAGGCTCACTGTCTAATGCACAACAATCCGTTCTCGCCCCGCGGTACCATACCAGGTCCACTATGTACCCGCAATCGGCCTCATCCAGCTCCTCGAATCGGGTTTCACATGTCATACGTCTCAGAACCGAGAAAACGTATGGTGGACGAACTGAAATATCATATCCAGAGAAACTGGGTTTTTAAAACAGTACATGCTTTCTTTTGAAATAGCCACGGTTCTCAAATCCAGAAATCTCATGAAAACAACATATCTCAATGCGTGTAATCATAAAGCATGATGTATGCGATATATAACAGAATTGTAAGCATATCCGTATATCATGCAACATGGAACAGTAATATGCACATATCGAGGGAAAACGCTCTCTTAAATGGATCCAGTTTTTAAAATATAACATGCGGTCCCCAATTCTCCTAAATCAAAGCCAGCATCATCTATGTGTGTACAATGTGTGTACGTAGGCATGGATGCACAAGATATATATATGCACAAAAGTATGGGTGTACAAGTGGGTATATACGCAAGTATGAGTGTACAATATGTATGTGCGCCAATATGGATGTATAAGTGGGTATATACGCAAGTATGAGTGTACAATATGTATGTGCGCCAATATGGATGTACAGGTGGGTATATAAGCAAGTAAGTTATGCGAAGAGTCATATCATGATGTAGCAATCCTACTGTGTAGTGACATAGCAATTATCGATGATGAAGTGTGTGAGCCGGCCAAATTGTGTAAGTGTAACATACGCATCATCGATAATGGTGCAGGTGTACTAGCACAGGTATAAGTAATGCAATGCGAATAACATGAAGGCAGCATATGGTAAATCATCAGCTACAAGCTATCAGGTATACGTGTCTACAAGACCGAACCGGTGAATCTATCAATCGGCATATAGCCTCACAACAGCACGCACGGTACGATACATCGTACAACATGCTTAAACCAATAGGGATCCTATCAACATATAAGACAATGAGGATATGGCCTAATGTCATATACGGCCTATCATTCATGATTCACGACATTCTATATATATATCTATATACCTATGTCCCAGATCACATACATAACAATCTTGTATCAGGGGACCGACAAGGTATCAATCATCTCAATCGACTCTCGTCCGTAAACCAACATATCACCAAGTCACCATATCGCATCGTACATTCTTTTCATCACATTTATGTCTCACATCGAATCAAATGTTATATATATAGATTCTACCTTTACTATGAGCATACTTATCTAATCTAACATACACACCCGAACCATACAATCATTTTTAAAAGATGCGAATTGTAGTTTTGAAAGTAGGGGCTACGGTATTTTTAAGGAAAATATATCATTTGAAAATCCGTAACGTCCCTCAAGGTATATGTTTTAAAAGATGCATTACGATTCTTCAGTTTGGAAATAGGTATGGTTCGGATGACACATCTACGTCGGCTATCTAGTCTTATAGTTTCCTAAACGGCAATATCATCAAACTTCATCCTCAAATCCCGTCATCACATATTAGCCGTATCATATCACTTCTAACTATCCTTTAGTTCCTAATATAGTTTCTCTAACTATATTTTAACTCTATCTATAGTTTTCTATTAAAGGTTTCCTTAACCATATTCTATATATAAATCGGTTTCCATCAAAGTTTGCGGGGGTGCTATACGCCATCCACCCGAGATCCCCCGTAGATATAGATCTACTCACCTTGGTCTTCGCTTGCCGGAGTCGATGATGCCACGGTCCATCTCCTCGGAATCCACGTGAAGGTACCTACAATAACAACACACATCGCAATACTATTAAAATCAAGTTCTGAAATCCAATAAGGCACACGACACGCTCATAGGTTAGAGCCTATGGCATACGCGTGCAAAAACAATCAACAACCCTTGTTGTTGATGTACAAACATCCAACAAACAAATACAAATCCAAATATCAACACTTATCATTCAAAATACGGAAAACGCAAAAACAACAATATAGGAATACCACTCCAGATTTCACCCTAGGCCAAACTAAGATATTTTGCACATTGGATTGCTCTATATAGAAGATATAGGAGCTACGGACCAAGTACGAGCCAAATCCAACCAACCCAGGCCGCAATTTGCGGCCATAATGCATTAATTTGCGGCTATGAATTGGGGTATGGGGCTAGGGTTTCAGTGGTAGCTTCCTAGGTGCCTGCATGACTCCCTGTGTTTGCTAAATAAATCCTAGTACCCCCGGGTGTTAGAAGATCTCTAAACAACCTCATAATTTTCATAAATTCCCGATATCGGGGTTCTAGGTTTGGGGTTTGGGGTTCTATCTTAGGTTTTAGTGCATGAAACTAACTCTAGAGGGGTTATAAGGTCTCTACTAACCTCAATTTCATCTTTGGATTCAATTCCAACCCTAACCTCTTCTAGAAATTTCCAAAGTTCATATATCCACACTAAATAGATTCTAAACATAAACTAGAATATAAGAAACTAAAAACTAAACTAATTCGTAGAGATTATACCTCATTAATGCCACCAAGCAAAACCCTAGAAGTCTCGAGTCTTCAAAATCTAACTTTTCTTGTTCCAATTTGCAGAGGATGAAGTGGGGATTATCTTATGTGAAGGAAGTATAGGGTTTTGGTGAGGGAATTGAGATGGGTCATGAGGGTAGAATGAGGGAGCTTGAAGGTGAAGAAGGAGAAGAAAATGGTGGGGGAAAATGAAAGGGGGCAGCACTCTCCCTCTCTCTCTCTCTCTTTCTCACTCTCATTCTCTCTCCTAGCATGCTCTCATAACATCATTATGTCCCCCCCTCTCTCTCCTCAATCATTCCTCTTTTCTTTTCTTTTCTTTTGTCACAAAAAAAAACAACCATAACATAAAACAACACAAATGAACATGTCACGGCGCACTAACCATGAAAAACTGTAGAAACACGGATTTGGCTTAATCGCGATTAGCAGTGCAATAATCAGGTTTTTATCCAAACTGCATATAATAAATTTTAAAAATGCCAAATCCTTTAAATATATTTTTCAATGAATAAATCTTTTTAATTTCCATTTATTTCACAATTATTGGTATATATTTATACCCTTTTTCGAAAACCCCAATTTCGCAAATCGGGCAGTTTTCGGGAAAAATATTATTTTAATATTAAATTCCAAAAATAATATTTTATATTTTCCGAAATGTTACAACTTGCTTAAGCAATTGAGTCAATCATGAGATCACAAGTACCAAACCAGATGTTTTTTTTGCACTAGATGCAATAAGATGATATTAATTCAATCCTGAAGAAACGTTAGGAAGCAGTTTTAGAACATAAGTAAATATTCTAGGGATTTGATAACGGCAGCCTCCTTTAGAAGACGGTTATCATTCCAGGCTTCCAAGGTGACATGGATGACAAAGTGACTGTCAAAATTATAGTTTCCCCTCTGACGAGGGACAGTAGTTTGGACAAGTGGTCCAAGCGGATACTGTGGGAGGTGTGGCGCAGGATACTGATTAGGTTCAGTTGACGATACAGTCTAAGAAGTTTGGATTTGGAGTTCATTTATGAACTAGGTCCCATCAGATATCCAGACATATTCTAAGACAGGTATTACTCAATTCGGTAGATAGCTTTTTCCGTGAACTTGAGATTAAGAGAGACATAGAAAGAAACATCATGGCTGATCCACTTACTGAGGCTATTTCTCGAACACAATAGTTTTACAAACGAGCTTTGTGACACTGATTAGTAGAGGAGTTGGGTGTTCGGTATCACACGGGCCGTGAGTATGCGACATCGCAATAATTAGCCTAAAGTGCAAGAGGGAGATTGTTGGATATTGTTCCCTCAAAATCAATTATTGGATCTCAGGTACGTGATTGCAATGATTGAGGAGGACCTATACCGGTGGGACAGTCATACTCGAGATGATAGTATGCTCTCTGGTTTGCCTTTATCATCGTGTACTGATTTAGGTGACAATACAGATCACTATTGCACATTGATAGAGCCCTTGGGATTCTTGCTTGACTACCAGCAGTATGATGGCGATCATATACGTGAGAGTTGGGTAGTCTATAAGAACATCCTTAAAAATGGTCCCTAGTCATGGGAGTTTCGAGACAGGACATCAATACTACGGAGTAGACTAGCGTATACAGTCGAGAACCCGACGAGGGGCGGTGGCCGGTCTCACAAGCCATTGGTGTCAGTTGGTTCACCTAAGATGTATACAGGTGCTCATTGGGTTATGAGTGCACCGGACAGGTCTCACCGGGAACCTGCTAGTTGGTATTATACCTAGCGTCAGATAGCAGTTCCCTGGTGACATGTGTACAGGTTAGTTCACCGACCTGAGATTGTCATTTGTCACATGTGAGTTCTCAATGTGCTTTGATTATTACCCTACCACGGCTTAAAGGAGTCGTGCAAACATGTTTTAGTTGGGTACAGTCCCGAGCCACATAGAGGCAGTGAGCGGATCGGCAGGGGTTTCGTCTCTCCCGGTATTGGGGGTGATATCGCGTTGTGTCTGGGAGAGCCATTACACAAAACCCTCGGCCGAGGCAGGAGATTTACTTGTAGTTATTCCAGTAGTATCTCAGGGTGTTCCGGGCTACACTCCGACACGACTTATACCGCTTTTGGGGGTCTGACGTTACCAGCCACTAGGCCTGATATGCGATGCTCGTAGACAAACGGACCGAACTGTACGGATATTGTCACTAATAGGCTCAGTAGGGTTCCACGATGAGTTCTCTCATCGGCTTCCCTTTTGCTCAATACATGGGCAGCCGTTACGTACAGCTTGTACCACTGACGTGCTTGTGGTTAAACCCACTGCCGGAGTATTGACGAGTCCTTAGAGTCCCCCACAGATTGTTTCCTAAGTTCGAGCGAAACGTTGTAGAGGCCGTATGGTTTTATGGTAGGGTTCGAACATGCATGTGCACTTGTGCACGTGTCATGTTTCGGACACATAATACTGGTGGGCTTTGGTTTAAGCCAGATCCAAGTATTATATTGAGTCAGAATATTTTAGTCTCATTGTATTCGTATTCGGTCGGAATACGGATGCAGGTATGTATATACTGGTGAGGGGTATTATTGTAATTCGTTACAAGATTACTTTAGAAGATGCATTTTTTTTTGGTTAAACATTTTGGTTTAAATGTTTATTTGATTTGGAAAGTATGACTCATGTAATGAGTCATTATTCTAGCATGTTCACTAATGACTCATTGTAATGAGTCATGTAGTGAGTCATGGTTAATTAATGGCTTTTGTTTTGGGTTTGATATTTTAGGGTTTTGTTGGAGATATTTTGGTAAGATATTTTCTTTGTTTTTCCAACTCAAAACCTAATATATATATAACGTTTCAAAATAATAAAATATTATTTTTGTGAATTTTAATAATTTAATATTATTTTAATGAATATTTTAATATTTCGGTATAGTTAAATACAAATAAATGGGGGAAAATTATGGAAAATTCTAAAACAGGGTATTTTATGGAATTATGCCATTTCAAAGATTTTATGATTATTTATATGTTAATTTAGTGCTAATCGCGATTAAAAATCGATAATCGGATTTTTGGCATTTTTGTGCAAAAATGTGCACATATCATTTTTTTCCACACTTGTTACACTTGTTATATGTTTTGGGTGCATGGTTGCTTAGGGTTCACCATGGTGGGAGAAGAAAAGGAAAAGAAAGAAAAAGAAAAGATAATGTTTTCATGATGAGAGAGAGAGAGAGGCTAAGTCAACCTTCACTTTTTGAACCATACTCCCATCATTTTCCCCTTCTCATTCTCTCTCCTCTCCCTCTCCTTGAGCTGCTGCTGCCCCTCTCCCTCTCTCCCCCTCTTCACAAAAACCCTAGATCCACCATGAAATCCACCCGAAAACCCTATTCCCATTTCACAAAAAGTGTTCCCGAGCTCACTAGCTACACATTGAACCTAGCAAAAATGGATTTGGAGGACTTTGAGCAACTCAAGAATTTTCTTGAGTTGCCAAAGGAGGTAAATTCTGCACCTATTAGAGTAGTATTTCATTTCTTGTGCATCAATTCTAGTTTCATGTCGATATGGTGTCGTTTTGTGGACTTTGGAGAATTCTAGTTAGGGTTTAGGGTTAGACCTGAAATCAAAAGTGAAATTGAGGCTTCTGGTGACCCTAGAACCCCTGGTGTGATGATAGATTGGACCGAACCTGAAGCTAAAACCCAGAATATGGATTTATGAGACGATATCGGGGAAAAACTGTGATCTTTGATCGTATTTAGGAATCTGCTATCACCCCGAGACCCCTAAAATAAAACTGAGTTGACATAGAGATGTGCAGGCACCCTGGAACCACCACACCAAACCCTATCCCCCAACTCCAATTTCCGGCCGCAGATAAATCCCATCTGGCCACAAATTGCAGCCAGAACATGGGGGTTTGGCCTCATTTTTGGTGCATGGCCCTATTTCCAGTAGTCTTGACCCATGGCATGTGCAATTTTGTCTGATTCCATCTAGAGTAAAATATGGGTTGATTTTCCTATGTTGGCGCATGGTTTACGACTTGTTTTAGCATGGATTTTGGTATTTAGTGATTCGTTTCTATCGGGTGGCGTTTGCACGTCAACGACAAGTAGATATTGATCGTGTTTACGTGCGAGACGATAGGTTTTTACCTATGCGAGTAGCGTGTGCTGTTTTGGTTTTCCGATGTGATTTTCATGTGCTTTAGCGTTTGTGATATACTTGTAGGTACCCTACGTGATGTTGAGGCGAAGAAGATGAAGATGGTGACATCGACATCGGCACACGAGAAGCGAGGTGAGTAGATTTATATCTACGGGGAGAAGTCGGGTGGATGGCGTATAACACCCCCGCAGTCCGTGGTGATGTATACGAATACGTATACACACATATATTTATTATGTGTTGTTTAAGATTATTGTTGACGATAATAATGGATTATTGATGATAAGGATGTATTGGTTTAGTATAGTGCGAAACCCTAGAGTAGTGGTTGCACCCACACATACACGTACACATATACTTGCATACATTCTTTCTTTTATCTGTGCGTATTTGGAGGTGTGTATATCTACACATGGGTATGGGACTATGTGTTCATATACGGGATTTGAGGATGATACGTGGGATTGAGATGAGTCGATGAGTTTTGATTTGAGGCCGTGAGATTCGGTGATATGATGTTCACACCATAATATTGTATTATTATATTCCCCATTCTTATTCGTTTTATAAATAAACAGGTGCTTTTGACGCATGTCTGCTACATATTACAGGTTACAGGTTCTTGGACAGAAAATAGTGAAAACGATGAAAAGAAGATGCAAAAGTGGACTTTGACCAACAAACAGAAGACTCTTGATCAAGCCTGCATCAAAGATAAAATTCACAAAGTACAAGGCAATACAAGGTCCAAGATTACAAAGCGAACGGTTAAAAGTCCACCGCAATTATTCACTGGAGATCTGGAAGAAACATAGAAGCTATTTTACTAAAATAACCAAATAATAAGGAAGCCCAAAGACAGAAGAGCCCACAAAGGAAATTTCAAGGCCCAATACTTCCTTTTAATAAAAGACAGAGACATAAAATTTTACCAAAGCTTGGAGTCTACTTTGACTAGGTCTTCCTAAGGATATTTTGGTAAATGTAGACATGCGAATCAATTGTAACCTAGGGTTTCCTATCCTCTATAAATAGGAACTCTAAATCATTGTAAAGGCTATGCCTCCCTATGCCTCTTTTTTTGAATAAAATTTAGAATTCTTTTGGAGAGCATCGATGCCTCTTTTCATATCATCTATTCAGATCTGACAACCCTGTGTAAATGTTTGGAGAGAACCATCTGTAAAGTAAGTAGATTTATTTAATTGCCCTAGTTTAGATTTCAGTTCTCGCCCTAGGTAATTTTTCATTCTCTGCCCTAGTTAGATCTTTAATTCCTTGCCCTAGTTAAATTTAATTCTTTGCCCTAGATAAATGATAGATTTAGTTTTTAGATTTAATAAGAAATCCCAACACCCATCGGAATTAACTCGTTAGCGCGATTAGGAAATTCACAACATTCCTGTGGACCGACCCGTACTCATCGGCTAGCTGCAAAGTGACGCCGTTCTTGATTGCGGTTAATAGATAGTTTTTGAGATCAAATCAAATGGCGCCGTTGCCGGGGATGGCATGTTATTTCCTTTTTGCAATTTCGGGTTAATCAAAATTAAAAAAAATCATAAAAATCAAAAAAATAGAAAAATATATCATCTGTTATTTTTGGGAATGGTATTTTTGTGTGAATTTTGCAGGAGCTACGAACAAATTCGGATCTGGAAATCTACAGAAATCAAAACAGCAAATATCAAATCCGAACAAACAGAAGATCACAACAACCGAAGAACAGAAGAAATTTGGAGGACTGAGTCAACAAGAAGAACCGCGACGATCTGGTGAGAGCAAAAAAAAATAAAAATAAAAAAATGCCGAAGGCACCAACCCGCGGCGGATCCACGGTCGGAGGCGGCACTTCGCGGCGGTTACGTGGTGGAGGCGACAGATCGGTTGCCTAAAAAAAAGGCAGAAGCGCGGTATAAAAAAAAAAGTTCCGCCACTGCAAATCTCTGTGAATTTTCTCTCTCCTCCTCTACAAATCTCCGATATATCTTCTGAAAAATCCCCTGAAGGATTCTTTCCGCTTAAAAAAAATCTTTTCCCTTCCAAATAACAAATCTTGTGC
Source organism: Agapanthus africanus (assembly GCA_030015575.1). NCBI lineage: Eukaryota > Viridiplantae > Streptophyta > Magnoliopsida > Asparagales > Amaryllidaceae > Agapanthus > Agapanthus africanus. Next base: position 253,887,598 of record JASDDO010000031.1, on the reverse strand, counting down.
AGGATTCTTTGCGCCGCGCATAAAATAAAAAGATTTGATTGCAAGTGATTTTTTCTGTTTTCCATATCTTTAAACTGACTTTAAGGGGCCTTTGACCAATTCAAATTGGGTGGGGATTTCATCACCCTTCCCAGGACCCCAGAAATCACATAAGGCATATGCATTGACCATCTATTAATTAAAAATACAAGACTCAGCCCTAAGGACTTCGAGCTCAATAGGACAGAGGACTAGTTATAGGCATCGGCCGTTTATCCTAACCTGACTTTGCGGTGTCTAGGAAAGTGTGTCAAGACAAGTGGTTACTTAATTAGGACCGCTACTTGTAGCGGGGAGCCTCCCACTTACCTGTCATTTACCTGGCCGCAATTGGCGGTGAAGAGGCGGTTTGAGGTCCTATTTCTAGCCCTTTGGAACAGTTAGGAGCTGTCTAGCTGACCTAGGTGCCCCTAGATCTAGGCCTGCTTGTACATTTCTGTTTGATTGCATTTGTGTCTAAGCCCTTTATCGAAAATTTTTGCAAAACAAATAAAAAAATACGAGGAATTTTTTTTTTATAAAAAGACTTGCAACTTTTGTCGCTAAGAAACCCGTGCACTCCAATCTTCTTTCTCTTCTCCTTCTTCTATCATGGGTACCCCACATCATAAATCTCTTGCCGAACTTTGGTATCTCGAACCTAACTTTGCCTCGTACGTCAATTGTTTCGGTCGATTTAAAGACGATCCTTCCATGCCCAAAATTTCATTGAAAGATCAAATAGAAGCGTCTAGGAGAAACAGTTTGACTTTACAACCCACTTTGTGTCAACAATGTCAACAGTCACCACCTTCGTACGTTGACACCACCTTTTCGAGTCCAGCTGTAACTCCTAAACCGATGTCCATTGCTGAGCATATTGCTCAATCTCGTAGCCGATGTTTCACCCCTCCCCCCTCATCTAGTTCTAGGAATCAACAAGTCCATCCACCTTTTTATCCACAAGTTGAACCTAATCCTGTCCAACCATCCAATTCCTACCAGTCTTACCCGACTTTCCCACCTTCACTAGAAATTGTTTCTACACAGCCATCAGGGAGTTTCACGTATCCAAACAGTTTCGAATCTTTTACCGAAACCCCTTCACAACCCATGTCTAGTTTGGAACAGTCGTTGGAAGCTTATATTGCAGCAACAAACAAAATGACTAGGAATGTGGAAACGTCTATAGCCGCCCTTATGCAACCTGCTGAACTGGTAGCTAGTTTTCAACTAGCTTCAAATTTTTCAATGTATAAGGAGGCGGTTGGACAGAGTGAGAATGTGAGAGGATTTCCAAATCAAACCTACCCATACCCAATTGAATCCAACAACTCCAATTTTCAAACATGTGTCCAAAATGATGAGTTGTGCGACTTTGTAGTGCTTGATTTGCCAAACTGTGAGGAACCCCTTTTGAGTGAAACCGCACCTAATCAGTTTGATCTTTATACCTCCACTCTAGAACCTAAATCGATAAATATCCATGCTTTTGATGAGGTGTAAGAAAATATTGATTTTCACTTGATTGAGGATATAGACGTCGGGAATATTTCGGATGATGAACCTGTCGATTTGATTGAAATTTTATGTCCAATTCATCATCCCGAGTCATTAATTGTTTCTCCCGAACTTCATATGCATCTTGATTTTGATGATAATGGCATGGATGAGATAAATATTAAGGAGAATTATGAGGAGAGTATTGAGGAGAGTAGTGAGGATAATATTGAGTTTGAACCATTTTTGTTTGATGTGTCGGATTTTCCAATTCATCCTCTTGAACCTTTACCTAAATCACACTCCCTCCTTTCCATCGTTCCGACCACGCCTAATATCACGCTTGAAGACTGTGAGTTTAAAAAATTTCTCTTTGAATCTAACACAGTTCTCACAGACGATAACACGTACAAGTGATGACTCACCGCCCGAGTTTGAGTCCTTTACATTTTCAGATGAGTTAGTCGAACCATCAGACTCAGTTGCTTACAGTTGTTTCGAACCATTAATGTAATCTTTCCAATTCGAGACAGTTTACTACGGTGAGAATGAGACTATCCCTAATTCACTCCCTTCCCTACCTTCCATTGTTCCGACCGTGCATATGACCGTTACGCTTTCATCTCCAATACCAAGTTCGGCGTACCCATGCTTTCTTGCGAATCTTGAGGGATTTGACCCTATTTCTCGACGGGTTGATAGGTTAGCACAATCGCTTTTAACACATCGGTCATCACAAATTGTGCTAATTTATTCACTCGATTTACACCCTCAGGATCGTACTCTACTTCTTTCTCTTTTCCGCCATTCTTCTCCCCCACCGAGACCGTATCCCGTTTCTACCTCCACACGGTCTCGTGTGCTTCTCATATCTTTTCTTTCCACTCCATTCTTTCACCAACTCGACCATTACCACGATAAGATTTTTGAATGGTTGATGCTAACTTTTGGCTTGTGAAAGACCAAGCTTACGTTTGGGGGGAACCTTGTTGTATATATGTATATATATTTTTGTTTTCTTTTTCGATAAAAAATATAAAGAAAAAAATTCAAAACATTAAAAAAAATATTAAAAAATTTATAAATAAATAAACAGGCGAGTGTCGACATTTTGACCCTCTTGGTATGGCATGACAGTGAGGACACAGTCAAGTTTAAGTTTGGGGGTATGCTCGGTACGTCTTTTTCCTTCGCATTCATTTATACATATTTTTGCATTTGCATACTTATTTTAAAAACCCATAAAAAATTGAAAAAATTCAAAAAATATAAAAATTATTGTATTCAATTTTGGCCATATTTGATTTGAGTTTGACGAATAGGTCAACTGGCTAGGAACAACTAGATCTTAGACTTGGTAAATTAAAAACCCTAAAAAAAACCTTTCTTAAAGCTTAACGGTAGAAAGTAAATGTTTTTATAGTTTATTTAGAAATAAGCAAATTTTGAGTTCAGTTCTTGGGCTAAGTAGAAACAAAGGAAAAGTATTGATGTTCTTATTAGAGTGTAAGTTTGAAAAATAATTCCTAGCTTAAGTCTAGATTCTGAAAATGTATACCCTACAATTTGCACAATCACGCACCTTGAAACTTGGAATAGTAGAAGAGACCTTGAAATGCTCTTTTCTAAAGTCCTTAGTACAATTAAAATAAAAGAAAAAAAGTGAATAAAGAAAAAAAATGAACACAGGTTTTTGTGATTACTTAAGGCTGCAAAAAAATAGAAAAATATTTAGCGAGGGTGCTTCATCACCTAGTGCCTTAGACCAACTGATTTGGGAGTCACTGCTAAAAAGCCTTGGGTGTTACAAGACTAGGAAGTACGCTTTAAAGTGCAAACGCATTTTGTAATCGGCCGTTGGTACCTCAAGAAGTATTAACGGTCGCATGAAGGATGTGTAGCAAAATTCATTTAAAAATTTACCAATTAATAAGTGCTTTGGACAACGGACAAGGGTATGATTGCTTGATTTGAATTTCCAAGTGTATGGGTGACTTATACACACATGTAGGGATATGTGATTGGAGTTTAGATGAGAGAAAGGAATGAAGAATAGAACTTGTATCTTTAGTAGAGTTGATAAAAATTCCTAAGTGGAGATGGAACACTAGAATGAAAACTTAAGAGATGCCGAAAGCTAAGTAGGTCTGCAGAACATATATAATCTTAAGTTAAATGATGAGAAAGTGTGAAGAATACGGGTGGATAGTTTACAAGTCGACGATAATAGAATTCCTTGTTAGAAAACCAAATTGGAGAATTAAAGTTAATGAGCCAAATTGATAGGATTTTGTGGGTAGTATCCGCTGAAAACCCTCAGGAGACAACACTCCTCCTACTAGGGACACCTAGAGGTTTAACAACTTGTTGCACATGCTCAGTGCAATCGCGGTTCCCTGCGAAAGTGCGGTTAGGTTTTTTGTAGAGAATAAAAAATAAGTTTGCTCGAGGACGAGCAAAAGATAAGTTTGGGGGTATTTGTTCACACCATAATATTGTATTATTATATTCCCCATTCTTATTCGTTTTATAAATAAACAGGTGCTTTTGACGCATATCTGCTACATATTACAGGTTACAGGTTCTTGGACAGAAAACAGTGAAAACGATGAAAAGACGATGCAAAAGTGGACTTTGACCAACAAACAGAAGACTCTTGATCAAGCCTACATCAAAGATAAAATTCACAAAGTACAAGGCAATGCAAGGTCCAAGATTACAAAGCGAACGGTTAAAAGTCAACCGCAATTATTCACTGGAGATCTGGAAGAAACATAGAAGCTATTTTAATAAAAGAACTAAATAAGGAAGCCCAAAGACAGAAGAGCCCACAAAGGAAATTTCAAGGCCCAATACTTCCATTTAATAAAAGACAGAGACATAAAATTTTACCAAAGCTTGGAGTCTACTTTGACTAGGTCTTCCTAAGGATATTTTGGTAAATGTAGACATGCGAATCAATTGTAACCTAGGGTTTCCTATCCTCTATAAATAGGAACTCTAAATCATTGTAAAGGCTATGCCTCCCTATGCCTCTTTTTATGAATAAAATTTAGAATTCTTTTGAAGAGCATCGATGCCTCTTTTCATATCATCTATTCAGATCTGACAACCCTGTGTAAATGTTTGGAGAGAGCCATCTGTAAAGTAAGTAGATTTATTAAATTGCCCTAGTTTAGATTTCAATTCTTGCCCTAGGTAATTTTTCATTCACTGCGCTAGTTAGATCTTTAATTCTTTTCCCTAGTTAAATTTAATTCTTTGCCCTAGATAAATGATAGATTTAGTTTTTAGATTTAATAAGAAATCCGAACACCCATCGGAAATAACTCGTTAGCGCGATTAGGAAATTCACAACATCCCTATAGACCGACCCGTACTCATCGGCTAGCTGCAAAGCGACGCCGTTCTTGATTGCGGTTAATAGATAGTTTTCGAGATCAAATCATATGACATAGTTCGTATTTGAGATGCGACATGATGGTTTTAGTGGGCCTTTGGGCATGTGTTTTACCCCGCATTCATATTTACATAGATGGAATCGATGGTACTAGACTTAGAGTTGTACCCTAGATTATGTGATATGATGGTAGTGATACCTGATATGTGATGAGATAATATGATATTGACCAGTACCCAGCTATTGGGATGCCGTACGACGATTTACCGTACGAGCTTTATATTGATGTTAGATCCGCACTCATGACTCGAGGATGTTATATGATATACCGTATCGTACGTGATACTATTGAGGCGAGGTCACCGACTATTGTATATATTATATATATGTATATATCGACTCAGATTTAGGTGGTTTCCATACCCCTCCCGATTGACTTGATAGTTGGGTCCGTAGTTCGCATAATAGGCGTTAGACTAGACCCGAGTCATACCTATTTCAAAACTAACGAATCAGGAATATTTTAAAGATAGGCAAAAGGGATTCTACGGTTATTTTCAAACTACGCATCTTTTCTTAAAACACGTAGCCCTTATTTTACCAAAAACCCCGATTCGTCTTATTTCAAAATGCAAGGCTGCATGATATATTTATTGAGGTAGATTCCTTACTGTTGCGTTGATTATTCGATTCTGCATATTCATGCTATTTGCATTGCTTGTGTTTATTGATATGCTTACATTTCTTTTACATGTCGCATACATCATGCTTTCTGATTATACGCATTGAGAGTTGCTGTTTCCATGATATTTCTGGATTTGGGAACCGTGGGTATTTCAAAAGAGAATATGTAATTGCTTTAAAACCCCGGTTACCCTTGATATAATATTTCAGTGTGTCCACCATGTGTTTTCTCGGTGCTGAGAGGGACATGTGAAACCCGATTCGAGGAGTGGACGAGGCCGATTGCGGGTAAATGGTGGGCCCGGTATGGTTCCCCTCGGCAAGATGATCGAAGGACTTTGCCGATTAAGCCTGGAGGTGGGAGAGTACCTACGGGTGATTGGTTGGACCTGGCGGTCATCCGGAGGATACCGACCAGAGTCGATAGATGGATATGGGTGTACTGCTGGGGCCGAGGGCCGATTCCGCAGACGGAGCCCGATATATAAGGATTTATGTTCCGATGCTGGGCACAGTTTTCATGATGTTTTCGAGTGTCGATGCTGGACACTCCGGTTCCATGATTTTGACGTGTCGCGAGGGACACAGGTGGTTTATACTCTCATATTTCCATGCATATGCTGTTGATATTTACATGCATGATGGTTATTGTCATTGGGTGACGGGTGGACGGGATCGACGTACATGCAGATTTGATTACATTGATCATACCTCATATTTATGATATGCTATTACCTGAGGCACTGGCACGAGCACTTGGCACTACACTCATGCATAGAGATTACATTGCCAGTTTAGCATGCTGCAGACTTATTCATATTGAGGTTTATTTATATCTGATCGTATTGACCTAGGATGGGTCATACATTCGATCTCTGCATGTAGATATTTTCTATTCACGAGTTGGCAACTCGCTCCCGTTGTGACACAGTTCTAGCAGGTTTTTGCCGTACAGATTCCATAGCGGCTTTTCTGGCACACTGCTTCCATACGAGTGACTTGCTTTGGTAGGTGGGTTCTTTTGTATCAGAACCGCCATTGTACATATATTATTCATTGTATCTAGAAATTCCATCAACCAAAACTTGTATATTGTTTTAGACTTAGACACGGTGATGTATTATTTCGACCTTAGAGTCGCGCTTGTAGTATTATGGTTTTCTGGCTGTTTTGAGTTTCTTTTTGGGTTTTGATCCTCGCCCTTTGGCGTTGTATATTATTATTGCTTGCGTGGTTGTGACCGTCGATTGACAAAGAGCTAGCTCCCGCTTGGGGATGCCTTTTATCATTTCATATATATTATTCTTGTTGTACCCCGTTCGGGGCCAGTTTTTACAAAGGAAACTCTGCCGAAATTTTCAGAAAAGACTACATATTTTTAAAATGCATTTTTGCTTAGTTATTTGAAAACTTTGATTTCAAACATGCTTTCTTCACTTATTAAAAACCAGTTCCTTTATTTACTCCTTAAATGGTTTTAGATTTCTGGGATTTTGGCTTACTTAGATCAGATGGAGTCCTATAGACTTCATAGGATTCAAGGGCTAGTCACGGGCTCTTTCGGGTCATGACAATATATCAACCACAAAAATAGTGGGCAGCCAAGGGTGATTTTTCAGACTTGGTTTTTTGCTCACTTGATTTTCTTGAGCTCACACTTTTCATCCTTTTGCATCTTCTTCAAACTCCACCCTAACCCTCTCATGTGATGAGAACCCGAGGGTGTTTGAGACAAAGTATTCACATTCATTCTCTACTTCATCTTGGACATGTCGGTTAGCATACTTCATGTCCGAGTTGCCTCGGTATATAGGCGGGAGCCCGTATAATGATTCGTTGACGTGGTGCCACTTCGACGAGGAGACCGGAGATAGAGCGAGATCGGAGATGCAGCGAGGAGCATGGGATGATAGCTAAAGACCAAAGGACACAGATCGATCGGTATAGCCATTCTATCATCTTTGTAGTTAGATAGTTTAGTGTTAATGGCACGATCCGGGTTAAAGCCTATGCTAGCGCCAGTCTATAAAAGTTTTTGTTCCGTGTTTGGCCTCGAATTGACGGCCGGGGCGCTACCGTAGACTTACGAACTCTTCCAGCATACCGCCCCTCCATTGAGGATAAAGACGAATCCCGAGTGCGACTTAGAGTCGTCCTTATCACTCTGGAAGCTCGAATCGGTAAAGGACTCCACTTGGAGTTCTCCATTACCATACATCAAGAGCATCTCTTTAGTCCTTCTCAAGTACTTGAGAATGCTCTTCACAGCTGTCCAGTGACTCCCTCCAGGATCTGCTTGATACCTACTCACTACACTTAGTGAGAGTGCTACATCGGGTCTGATTCATAGCATCTCGTACATGATAGAGCCTACTGCCGAGGCATAGGGTATCCCTTGCTTGCGAGCTCTCTCCAAATCAGTCTTGAGAGACATCTCTTTGGAGAGAGTGAGTCCTGAGATCATGGGTAAAAACCCACGTTTGGATTCTTCCATACTAAACCTCTTTAGTATGGTGTCAATGTACCTGGATTGGGACAATCCCAACATCCATTTAGATCTATCTCTATAGATCTAAATCCCCAAGATGTAGGAGACATCCCCTAGATCTTTCATTGAGAATCTTTGTGATAAGTAGAGCTTGACCGATTGCAGCATAGGAATGTCATTTCCTATCAAGAGTATACCATCCACGTACAATACGAGGAAGACAACCTTACTCTCTGCCACCTTTTTGTATATACAAGGTTCATCTACGTTTTTGACGAAATCAAACTCTTTGATAACGACATCAAAACAGATGTTCCAACTCCGCGATGCTTTCTTTAATCCGTAGATGGATTTAAGCAGCATGCACACCTTTCCGCTGCTCCCACTGTCTACGAAGCCCTCTGGCTGAGTCATGTACACGCACACTTCCAAATCACCATTTAGAAAGGCGATCTTAACATCCATTTGCCAGATTTCGTAGTCATGGTATGAAGCAATGGCAAGTAGGATCCGGATGGACTTAAGCATAGCCACTGGAGAAAAGGTTTCGTCATAATCCACACCTGGTCTTTGACGAAAACCCTTTGCAACAAGTCTAGCTTTGAAAGTCTCAACTTTTCCATTTACACCAAGTTTCTTCTTAAAGATCCATTTTCTCCCAATGGGTTTTACCCCTTCAGGAGAAACTTCTAAAGTCCATACTTTGTTGGTGTACATGGATTCCATCTCAGATCGCATTGGATCCAGCCATTTCACAGAGTCTCCACTCGTGATGGCCTGCTCGAAGCTAGTCGGGTCATCATCCTCTATGATGCAATCATCGCTTCCACCATCAATGATAAATCTGTAGTATCTCTCATTGGATAAGGAACCCTACTAGATCGGCGGAGAGGCTGAGGTTCGTTGGGAACTACCGAATCCTCTGGTTCCACCAAATCTTCTGTCGTGGTTTGTATAGCTGGAACTTCTTCCAGTTCGACCTCCTCGCCACTAATTTCCTTTGCAAGAAATTCCTTTTCTAAAAAGGTGGCATGTTGAGCAACAAACACCTTTTGTTCCCTAGGGTGTTAGAAGATATGTCCACGCGAATGCTTGGGATATCCTACAAACTTGCACAGAACAGACCTTGCCTCGAGTTTGTCCGGATTTTTCTTTTTAAAATAGGCCGGGCAACCCCATATATTAATAAAATTAAGATATGGCATCTTCACATTCCATATCTCATATGGTGTGGTAGGCACTGATTTGGTAGGAACTCGATTTAATAGGTATGCGGTCGTTTCCAGCGCATAACCCCAAAAGGAAATAGGTAACTCAGTGGTGCTCATCATAGAGCGCACCATATCTAATAGGGTGAGATTCCTCCGCTCCGATACACCGTTGTGCTGTGGTGTATATGGAGGAGTAAGCCGAGAGAGAATCTCATTCTCTTTTAGGAAGTCCAGGATCTCCATGCTCAAGTATTCACCTCCTCGATCAGATCGTAGGATTTTAATACTTTTACCCGTTTGGTTCTCGACTTAGGATTTATATTCCTTGAATTTCTCAAAAGCTTAAGACTTGTGTTTCAACAGGAACACATGTCCGAATATTGAGAGATCATCGGTGAATGTAGTGAAGTACGAACAACCATTCCTGGCATGTGTAGATATAGGACCACATACATCACTATGTATTAGTCCCAAGAGCTCACTAGCTCTTTCTCCGTGTCCTGTAAATGGAGTTTTGGTCATCTTTCCTTTGAGACATGACTGGAAAGTGTCATGATTTGATTTGTATTTAAAGAAGTTTTTGTAGAATAACCGCAATCAATAACGGTGTCACGTGTAGCTAGACCGAGATGAGTACGGGTCGTCCTCACGGAAACGTTGAACCTTTTAGTCTTACTTTAGGCGTGTAGATTTGGAAAGGAGGAAGAATAAAGAATGGTGAAGAATGGTTGTAATATCTAGATCTATGTTAAACACGGATGCAAAATATAGATCTACATTAACTACAGCGGTATGTTTAATATTAAAAGGGGGCTTGTAGGGTTCATTGGGATTTAGTAGTTATGGATGATTAATTAAATATTACTCTTTTTATCTTTTAATAGATTTAAAACTAGAACGACAGTGATGCATGTAGATTAGGGTTTTTGGAGGGAAAAGGGTTCCCACTCTTAACCCCTATCTCGACATGGAACTCCGTTCATATCTAGCCTTTACCTTAACAATTGTTAATCTAATCTCTAATCGTGGTCGCGATTATCAATGAATTGATAGCGTGCCCAATTAGGATGTTAACTATTCTTTTGATAAAGTTTATAAACTTTATAGGACTTAAAAAGAATTTAAGGATCTTCATCATCCATTAACCTACTCTAATCCTATGAACCATAACAAGCGAAGATTACTCACGCATGTTAGGAGAAAAAGAGATGTAGAAGGAAATCATATTAAAACTACAAAGAGATAGAGTAAGAAAACAACTACCTTTATTAATCAACAAAATTCATTTACACTTTGTTCCCTTAGAAAATGATTACAAAATGCTAGTTTGCTTCTCGATCTCTTCGAAGGAGGTAGATTAACCGTTGATGATCAGCCTGGATGCGTAAGCCTGTCGTGGACTTCGTGATCTCTTCAGCTTGATGATTTTTCCAAGAGGCTCTCGGTCCTTATTTATAGTCCCAGAGTCAGAACCCTAGTTTCCTAATATGGAAACCAGTGGTTAAGATCCCAACATAAAAAATCTCATGCCCTAACAACCCTAATTTCCTAAAATGAAAACCAGTGGTTAAGATCCCAACATAAAAAATCTCAAGCCCTAACTACCCTAGTTTCCTAATATGGAAACCAATGGTTAAGATCCCAACATAAAAAATCTCGTGCCCTAACTACCCTATCGCAGCGGAACTGCGGCCAATAGGTGGGTTTGGCCGCGGTTCCGCGGCCTTATTTTGTCTCGTGGGCTTAATCTTCTGAGACTTCATCTTGATGACACGTGGTGATCTTTTGAATATCTGGAAACTAAAAATCTTTTCTACGTCACTACTAGAATTGATTTCTTTAGTTTACTTTCTTATTTAGGCAGGTTTGTTTCGCCAACTTTGATTTCCTTGATTTCAGTCCTGAAAATTCTGCACAATAACTCAATAAATAATATTAGTAGAATTTGTTTTAATTGATATATTAACTTAACCATTTGTCATGATATTATAGTTTTAAGAATTGGTCAAAGGTGTTTAGTAAGCATATTTAAATGGGTCAAATGTTACATGGATATTATATGCTTACTTTTTCCTACATAATATTAATTATAATATATAAACACATGAAAATAGTATTTTTGCAAATAAAACTTCATATGTGTCATATTCATAATAAACACCTTTTACTATATAGAAATAGTAGGAAAAATGTCATATTAAATGTGCAGTTTTATCAAATGAACAAATACCCCCAAACTTATCATTGATCGTCCCGAGCAAACTAGTTTATTCAAGAGAAGGAGAAAAAGAAGAACTAAATAGCACACTTTCATAGGCAACACGATTGCACTGAGCACGTGCAACAAACCGTTAAACCTCTAGGTGTCCCTAGTAGGAGGAGTGTTGTCTTCCGAGGTTTTTCAGCGGATTACACCCACAAAATCCTATAATAAAAGAGAGTACAAAGATAAGAACTATAAAAGAAAGAACTTGAAAATAAGAGTTTCCAAATATACCAGCTTTTCGGTTGGTATGAGCCTTATTTTAATGGTCATGAAAAAATGTTAGAAATCACATCATCCCTCAATAAAACATCGCCTTTTGTCTTCCTCCCTATCTTTCATCCAAACATTGATCATATACCCCTACGTGTGTGTAAAAGACATCCCTGCACTTAGAGAATTCAATTCAAGCTATCATACTCTTGTCCATCTTCCAAAGTACTTGATAGTTAGTGAATTCTAGATGAAATTGCTCACATGTCCTTCATGCGACCGTCAATACTTCTTGAGGTACTATCCGACCGATTACAAAATGTGCTTGAGTATTAAGGCGTAGTTCCTCGTCTTGAACCACCTAAGGCTTAGTAGTGGCTCCCAAATAAGTTGGTCTAAGGCACTAGGTGATAAAGCACCCTCGCTATATTTTTTATGTTGCCTTTGTAATTACAAAACCAGTGTTCATTTTTTTCTTCACCACTTATATTTTATTTTATTTTCCTTCATACTAAGGTTTTTAGACAAGAGCATTTCAAGGTATCCTCTACTATCCCAAGTTTCAAGATGTGTGTAAGTGCGTATAGTAGGGTATCAACGTTCAAATGTTTGACCTCATGAATAAGGACTATTTTTCAGACTTATTTTTATCCTCAGATTGGCAATTTCCTTCATCTTACTAACCTTTGGGACAACAGCTCATAACTACTTATTACTAGTTTCATTTAAGAAAACATCTAACTTTCTTGCTTTTCTCAAACTATTTCTATCTTTCATATGTAAATTTTCACTTTCAAACTTTCATTATCAAGGTTTTTCTTTTTTTTATAATGCAAAGTATTGTGTAAATAAGCACAAACCTCCCCCAAACCTGTTTGCAGCAGTGTCCTCACTGATGTCATCTGATAAATCTCAAAATCTGTAGACTTTAGAGAAAAAGTTATCAAAGGGGACAAGAAATAATGAAAGTGAAATTCTCCCCCAAACTTATTTTTGGCTCGTAATTTTGTAAAAATTTTCTTTCAAGAGCCAAAATATCCCCCCTCCCAAACTTGAGTAAAATCATATTAAGCATTTAAAATTATAAGAGGGGGTCAAAGTTATTGGTCAATGCCAAGCTTTGCAAAGACCAAAAGTCAACACCAACCATTCGAAGATTTTATCAGTGAAACGCACCGGTTGGTGGAAAAACATGTTGTATGGAGTCAGGAAGAAGTGGGGAAGAGATAAGTGGTGTAAAAGAAATGGATTGCGTCTCAATTTGGAGAGACGACACAGTGATAGTGATGATGGATTACTCGCATTGTCGTGATTGTCGAGAATAAGGGCTGGAGGTTCAATTTCTTTATCTTGGAGTTGATTCATCTCAACACCAGTGTCTTTTTAAAATGCGAGTTCATCAGCGAAAATTTCCTCAAAGCTTTCATCGATACCCCGAAGAATAATCTCATCAGAAAAAACGGGATGATCGTCAGACTCCATGAAAGGTTCATAATCAGTGTTAGATGTTGACCCGGATAACTCAATGGAAGAGTCTGTATGTGTATAATACATGGTTGGGTCAAACAACAACATATGAAAAGAGTCTAGATCAGTATCATGAAGCTGATCAAATTCGCTGCTGTCGACATCCTTTAATTCGACAGAACATGCTTGAGCAGAAGTTTCGGAGGGTACACTCTCCAACTTGTAAATGTTAAGCTCTATTGACATCTTCCCAAAGGATAGGGTCATAGAGCCATTACGACAGTTGATTACAGCATTGGAAGTGGCCAAAAAGGGTGGACCGAGAATCACCGGAATTTGGTTCCGTGGGTTCGGTACGGGCTGTGTATCGAGAACAATAAAGTCCACAAGAAAAAAAATTCTCCAACTTTTATCAACACATCCTCAAGCGCACCCCTAGGTTTGGTGATTGATTGGTCTTCCATTTGGAGAGTTGTGTTCGAAGGCTTTAACTCTCTGATACCTAATTGCTCATAGACTTAATAAGGAAGTAGGTTAACACTTGCGCCAAGGTTAAGTAAAGCTCGGTTAATATTTTTACCTCCAATAGAAATAGAAATTGTAGGACAGCCAGGGTTTTTACGTTTCCTTGGTAATTGTTGAAGAAAAGCTGTGTTTACAGTACTCGACATGAACACCTTTTTTGGCACTTGAGTCTTCCTCTTCCTAGTGCACAAGTCCTTGAGAATTTTTGCATAAGCCGGGACTTGTTGTATAGCATCTAGGAGAGGGATATTGATATTAACCTGTTTAAAGATTTCAGTGATCTTCTCCATTTGCAGACTTGGTCCGTTTCCCTTTAACCTATTACGAAAAGGAGCTTTGGCAATAATAGCGGGGTCCAACATTGGAGAAGATTGTGTGGGTAGAACAGATAACAGAATAGGAGTGAGGATCGTCATCGGTGGACTAGAAGAAGTGTGCTGAGGGTTCGAGCCTTGGGGAAAACGGAGAATAGGCTCCGAAGAAAACGGTGGGGTAGACGAACTGGGGTCAGAAGTAGAAGTAGAAGGAAAAGTCTCAGCCGGGGTATCGTCGATTGATTCCTCACCATCAATCTCTTCACCGACATGGTTGTCTAGAACTCTTCCAGATCTCAACGTGGTAATAGCATTCATATGATGTGAGTAGCCAGGATTCGGTACGGGTTGAGCTGGAAGTTTCCCTTTCTCTCTAGCACTCATTTCGGCTTTTAATTGTGCAATTTGTGCTTCCATCGATTTAATACTCTCACCTTGGAAGGCAGAGTTCTTCTTTATGTCATCGACAGAAGACTTCATCTCAGCCGAAACATGAATGAAATTTGTCAGAAGCAAATTCATGGTTTCTTCGAGTGAAGAGGAGTTATCAGTACCGGTCAATTGCAAAGAATTGTTGTTCAGTGCAGAAGTGTTGATCGGATTTTGAAAGTTTTGTGATTGATAGGTGTACCGACTCAATTGTATGGTTGCTGTTGTGGTGGAGGGACCCTTTGAAAGTTGTTTTGTTTTGGAATCGTGTTTTGAGTTTGTTGTTGGTTCCAAGAAAAGTTAGGGTGATTCCTCCAACCCTGATTATAAGTGGAAGAATACGGATCGTTTCTAGGTCTTTGTTGAAAAGCGGCATTGGTATGCTCTTGACCTTAAAACGGAGAATTCAAAGGACATTATTCCGTAAGATGCGATGGATCAGAACAGTATCCACAGACAGTTGTAGGGAGTGTTATCTGATTTAGGGAGGCTAGTAAAAATTTATGTTCCATAGCTTCGAGTTTCTTTTGCATTGCTGCCATTTCAGCTCTAACCCCTATGGAAACATCAGATTGGTGAATACCACTCCTAAATGATGGTTGGTTTACACTCTCCCACTGTAAATATTTTTCAGCGAAATCTTCTAAAAATCTCCAGGCTTTACCATCATCTTTAGTCATGAAGGTGCCTTGACACATGGATTCAAGTATCTGTTTTGTTTTAGGATTAATGCCCTCATATACGATTCTGCATAGATCCTATCTAGGGATTCCATGATGAGGACATTGAACAAACAGATCCTTGAAGCGTTCAAAAAACTTCGAAAATGGTTCATTGGGAAGCTGGGTAAATTGATTTATTTCGCTACGGACTCGAGCTGTCTTATGATTAGGGTAGAATTTCTTTAGGAAAGCTGTGACGAATTCCCCCCTGTTTGAAATAGAATGTGCGGATGTGTTATAAAGCCACTTCTCAGCTATATCGCACAAAGTGAATGGGAGAAGACGTAATCTCATCGCATCCACAGAAAGCTGTGAAGTACCCATCATAGCGCATACATTTTCAAATTTGGTAATAAAGACGTATGCGTCTTCAGACTCGAGACCGTGATATTTTGGTAAAAGATTGATGTAGTGGGGTTTAATTTCAAAATTATCCACGTTGGCAGTTGGAATTGATAGACAAGTAGGAAGTGGACCACAGATAGGATAGCATCTCTCTTGGGGAGAGATGCGCGATGGATTCTGCTCACCTACAGGAGGTGGTAGCATGGTGTTATAATTTGTTGGAGTACCGTCCATCTCAGTCGATGTGGAGGATGGTGGGGAAAAAGAAGATGAAGAAGTACCGACCTCGGAGTCGATAGCAGGAACGCGGACAAGACGGGCACTAGAATCCCGTGTCCAGCTAAACATGCACTAAGAGGGTTTAGCGCAAGTGGCAGCGTGTGTGATTTTAAAATTAGTTTGTTTTGAAAAAGTGGGACTTAAGACAAATCACACAAAAATGCACAAACAACCCTAGAACTAAGGTTACCTAGGTCCAGTCTCTAGAGCGCTCCTAGACTTCCAAAGGACAAGACGTAGGATCATTCCTTTACCACCTCTTTACAACTCTTGTAGCCAGGTAAGTAGGAGGTATCCGCTATACGAATCACCGAAAAAAGCGGGCCTAATTAAGTAACCACTTACCTTAGACACACTTGCCTAGACACCACAAAAGTAATGCGGATAAGCGATGAATTACCCACGACCTTCCTTTGTCCTTATTGAGCGCGACAGTCCTTAGAGTCTTGTCTAGATATTTTTAAATTAATGTAGGTTGATGCGGATGCTCGTTTTGTGATTTGCGGGGCCTAGGAAGGGTGATAAAATCCCCACCTAATCTGAATTTGGTCTTTGCCCCTTAAAGTCCGTATTAAAATATGCAAAACAAACCAATTACTAAACTTTGCAAAAAGATTTTTGAGCGGTGATATTTTGCAAAGAATCCTGCAGAAAAAATATTTTATTGGATTTCAGAGGAGAGAGAAAAATATATATAAGATACCAGAGAAGTTTTCAACCCTAAATCCCCTAGAAAGCCGCGGTTCCGCCGCCAATGTGCTCTATGTGCCGCGGTTCCGCTGCTGACTAGGAAGTTCTGTTGAAGATTTTTGCTACGTGGCCTCCTTTGCTACTCTGGATCTTGATGAATGTCTCTGGCTCTCTGTTTCCTCAATTCTGTGACTCCAGATCCCCTCGTAAAATCCACACAATAATCGTTAAATATACAATTTGCAGTTTTGTTTATTTTTATGATATAGATCGAATAAGAATTCAACACGAATAGTAAGAAAAATAATTTACGCACGTATCCCCGGCAACGACGCCATTTGATTTGATCTGTATTTAAAGAAGTGTTTGTAGAATAACCGCAATCAATAATGGTGTCACGTGTAGCTAGACCGAGATGAGTACGGGTCGTCCTCAGTGAAACGTTGAACCTTTTAGTCTTACTTTAGGCGTGTTGATTAGGAAAGGAGGAAGAATAAAGAAGGGTGAAGAATGGTTGTAAGATCTAGATCTATGTTAAACACGGATGCAAAATATAGATCTAGATTAACTACGGAGGTAAGTTTAATATTAAAAGGGGGCTTGTAGGGTTCATTGGGATTTAGTAGTTATGGATGATTAATTAAAGATTACTCTTTTTATCCTTTAATAGATTTAAAACTAGAACGACAGTGATGCATGTAGATTATGGTTTCTGGAGGGAAAAGGGTTCCCACTCTTAACCCCTATCTCGACATGGAGCTCCGTTCATATCTAGCCTTTACCAAAATAATTGTTAATCTAATCTCTAATCGTGGTCGCGATTATCAATGACATGATAGCGAGCCCAATTAGGATTTTAACTATTCTTTTGATAAAGTTTATAAACTTTATAGGACTTAAAAAGAGTTTAAGGGTCTTCATCATCCATTAACCTACCATAATTCTATGAACCCTAACAAGCGAAGAATTACTCGCGCATGTTAGGAGAAAAAGAGATGGAGAGGGTAATCATATTAAAACTACGAAGAGATAGAATAAGAAAACAACGACCTTTATTAATCAACAAAATTCATTTACACTTTGTTCCCTTAGAAAATGATTACAAAATGCTAGTTTGCTTCTCGATCTCTTCTAAGGAGGTAGATGAACCGTTGATGATCATCCTGGATGCGTGAGCCTGTCGTGGACTTCGTGATCTCTTCAGCTTGATGATTTTTCCAAGAGGCTCTCGGTCCTTATTTATTGTCCCAGAGTCAGAACCCTAGTTTCATAATATGGAAACCAGTGGTTAAGATCCCAACATAAAAAATCCCATGCCCTAACTACCCTAGTTTCCTAATATGGAAACCAGTGGTTAAGATCCCAACATAAAAAATCTCATGCCCTAACTACCCTAGTTTCATAATATGGAAACCAGTGGTTAAGATCCGAACATAAAAAATCTCGTGCCCTAACTACCTTATCGCGGCGGAACTGCGGCCAATAGGTGGGTTTGGCCGCTGTTCCGCGGCCTTCTTGTGCCTTCGTGGGCTTAATCTTCTGAGGATTCATCTTGATGACACGTGGTGATCTTTTGAATATCTGGAAACTGAAAATCTTCCCTACGTCACTGCCAGAATTGATTTCTTTAGTTTACTTTCTTATTTAGGCTGGTTTGTTTCACCAACTTTGATTTCCATGATTTCAGTCCTGAAAATTCTGCACAATAACTCAATAAATAATATTAGTAGAATTTGTTTTAATTGAGATATTAACTTAACCATTTGTCATGATATTATAGTTTTAAGAATTGGTCAAAGGGATTTAGTAAGCATATTTAAATGGGTCAAATGTTACATGGGTATTATATGCTTACTTTTTCCTACATAATGTTAATTAAAATATATAAACACATGAAAATAGTATTTTTGCAAATAAACGTTCATATGTGTCATATTCATAATAAACACCTTTTACTATATGGAAATAGTAGGAAAAATGTCATATTAAATGTGCAGTTTTATCAACTGAACATGTCATAAGATGAAAATTCGAACGGATTCAAATATCCATCCTTATGCAACTTAGCTAGTCGTGTCGCATTGATATGATCTAGTCTACAATGCCACAAGAAGGAATCGTTCAGTTCTGAACTCTTCCACTTGTGTGTGTTTTGTATATTAAGAACCTTGGTTTAATTTAGAATGTATATGCCATTATTTAACGAGCCTGATCCAATCATCTTTTGATTCAGGAAGATTTTCATAACATTATCATGTACTACAAAATTATATCCTTCTTTACTTAATAAAGAAACTGATATAAGATTGTATATCAGGGTCGGAATGCAATAGCATTTGTTCAGAATCAATGTATTACCATTTGGTAATATAAGGTGATATTCGCCAACTGCTTTGGCTGCAACATTTTCCCCATTCCCTACTTTTACGGAATGATCAACCATTCCCAGTTCTCTACCTTTCCGTAGCCCATGTAACATATTACATATGTAGGATCCTGATCCGGTATCTAATACCCAGGACGTAGAGTGAACTGAGAAATAGTTCTCAATAACTAACACACCCGAAGAAGACGCATCAACATGTTTGGGCGGCGTGGGAATCCGGATATTCCCTTTTCAGTCTTATAACAATTATAAGAAAGAACTGAACCAACGTTCCCCAGCACAGTATAACATGCGGGTTCGGTCAATACATCCATATTATTATCTTGATTAAGACGTGACATGGTCGCTACCTGGAGAGAGAGAGAGAAGAAAACACTTTAGCATATGCTCTTGCAAGACCAGATTGGTTATTATTTTATCTAATCAGGATGGCTCCCACTGTTTTTATCAAATCTTCCTTCAAACCCTAAAAGGAAAGACTAGCCGGGATTAATTACACTCTACAAGTTCACCAATCTTTCAGCCAGGGCAGTGTCGGTACTTTGAGAGAGGTTCCCCGTGCTTTCGCACGGACCTAATTAAAATAAACCTCGTTTTTCCAGAGGCATAACCCCGTAAACACCTTTCTAGACACCTACTTGATCGGCTAATTATCTTATGTAAAATTCTCCCAGGAGTAACTCTTACTCCCAGTGGATATCGGGATCCAACTATCTCATAGAAGGTATGAAATCTCATTGCAAATTTCAAAACTTGAAATTCCCGATAATATTTTGCCCCTGGCGTCCTATGAACTTGACGGAGGTCAACAAACCATAGGCTGCTAGTCAAGTTCGACCCGTCATTTCTTAATTGAATTAAACCCACCCGCACGACCCTTGACAGATGTCAAGGTCGTACGACTACCCTAATCCAATCTGCATCATATGCATAAGCAGATAAATACTAGTCAGCTACCGTATACTACGCCTTGACGGAGGTCAACAAACGTAGCACGAATACTAAGTAGGACTTATCTGAAATGACAGAGGGCTACGACAGGTTTGTCTGAAAACCTCTTGCGTAATGAACTTGATATCGTCGTAGAATCGAGTGATTTTGAAAACGAGTGTTTTTTAGGCTCTTACTAGTTTTGCTAAAGAGGTCACTCCCGGTGAAGGGATCTCGGATCTTTCCTTATGGAATAAGGTGCAGGATATTTCACAAATACCACATTGCAAAGCAGAAACTATAAAAGCAGTCAAAAGACAAATCGAGTGTTGTAGCATCTGGTAGCTTTTGCTAAAGAGGTCACTCCCGGTGAAGGGATCTCGGCTCTTTCCTTATCGAATAAGGTGCTGGATATTCTACAAGGAATACCGCTATGCAAAGCAAAAACTAGAGCTACCCTTTTTGAAAATTTGATCCTACAATATCTTTTAGGTTTCTTTTCTTTCATTAATCATATTAAGGAAGTCCAATCATTTATGCTTCCTAAGCATCACAGAAGAAACGAAAATACAACGTACGCTTATGCCATCCGTATTCGCTATAGTGTCATGTTATGCACCGTTACGTTACTTAACTAACGGCATACCGAGACGGGACTAGCGCGGGTGCAAAATATAAGCAACGTCTTCTATATATCTCATATATAATGTATATCCATTCGTCTCAGAATCCACAGTGATCACATCAAAGAGCAGCAGAAGAAACATATGAAATATTGGATATACTAGGAGGTCCGTGTTTTATTTTGAGCCTGTATATAACACGGATTCCACGGTCGTGATGAATAGCCAAACCCACATCCCTAGACCCCTACGAGAGTGGCAAGCAACCCTACCAAT
The DNA here is from genome assembly GCA_030015575.1 of Agapanthus africanus. Classification (NCBI taxonomy): domain Eukaryota; kingdom Viridiplantae; phylum Streptophyta; class Magnoliopsida; order Asparagales; family Amaryllidaceae; genus Agapanthus; species Agapanthus africanus. The sequence goes on along the minus strand of JASDDO010000031.1, from coordinate 253,866,835 downwards.
TCTAGAGTTAGGAGACCCGGACTCGACTCCTCGAGTTGGTCTCCCACTGGACTATAGAACATTGTTACTTGTGCTCCCCTCCTTGGGTCTATCCTAATACGGAAAAGTAAATAATATGTTAGTTATGTATATGCCCTAGAGGCCATTGTTGTACATATGATGTATATTATAATGGATGCTTGGTTATATATAGAGATGACTTTCTTGCTCGTCATGATAGTATGCTATTTGGTTTCACTTTATCTTAACATGTTGACTTGTATTGGTTTACTGTTTTACTCTCACATGTTGATAAAGCCCTTAGAATCTGTACTCGACTACTGGGACTATGATGAGATCATACTAGTGGGGCCACGGTAGTCGATGAGTACATCCTATAACTGTTCCTAGTCGAGGGTATATCGAGACAGGGCATCGATACACCAGAGTAGACTAGCGTATACGCATCTTGACCCATATGATGGGCGATGGATGATCCCATATCCATCGTTGTTAGACATCAGAGATGGTGTACGGGTGCTCAGTGGAGACTGGGTATACTGGACGGACTCGCCGAGAACTCCCAGATGGTGATATACCACACGTCAGATGGCAGTTCTCCGGTGACACTGGTACAGGGTAGTCTGTAGACCCGAGATCGTCATAGAGTCTTGTGTGATTCCCACTGTGCTTTGATTTCCACCTTACCACGTCCAAGAGGGCGTGCAAAACGGTGGCTTTTGGGTACAGTCCCGAATCACATGGAGGCAATGAGCGATAGGAAGGGATTCGTCTCTCCCGGTATAGGGAGTTGATGTTGTGCTGTGTTCGATTGGCTATAACTGGAAGTCCCTGGCCAGGGCTGATATAGAGATTTACTAGTAAGTGTTACTAGTAGTTTCTCGACCCGTTATGAGCCACACATCGACACGACTTATCGGTTACTGGGGTCTGACGTATACCACCCCTAGACTTGATATGCGACATATCAGACGAACAGACCGGACTGTACGGGAGTGTTACTGGTTGGATTCACAGGAGAACGCACAGGCTAGCTTGTTGATCTTCTGATCGCTCAATACCTGGGTGGCTGTTACGTTTAGCTGACCGCTTGCAGCTTGTGGGTGTTTGATATGATCATCACCTGCTACCGGCGTATTGACGATTCTTTAGAGTCCTACACAGAGGTTTCTTGGCTCAGGCGAAACGGAGAAGAGGCACATATGTGATATGTGCAGGACCGAGAATAATGCGATATGGGATACCGTATTATATTCTCGCGATATTTAGATATGAACCGGGTCATCGGATTAAGTGTTGATTCGATGAATCGGTACATGATATATTAGTCGGTAATATTCGATATAGCCGGATCGTCGGATCAAGTGTTGATTTGATGATTTAATATATAATAATATATATGATATATTATTATATTAACTAATATTGGCTTGCTTTATTATTTCATTTTCTCAGTAGATGATACATTGATATATATGCGATATATGTTAATTGTATTATTTTCTTTTGTTGCAAATATATAATATATATGTGATATATATTATTGTGACATGATATGATTAATTGTTAAACATGTTTAAGGATGATTAATTGAGGTTAGGGTTTGATTAGGGTTAGATGCTTCAAGTTCCTTCCAGAAGCATTTTTCTTTTGTCATTTGTAAAGATATTTTAGATGACACATTTTTAACTTAACCAAACCCTAACTCTAGTTGTTTCTCTACACATTCTCATCCATTAATCCTTGACCATGGTTATATATCAATCATATGTTTTATTTCTATTCATCACAAAAGAAAAACAATTATCATTATTCCTTTTCCATTCTCATCTTCTTGCTTCTTAAAAAGCTTGCTAGATTTTCTTATGTGATGAAATAAAATGAGAAAAAGATATAAAAAGAAAGAAAAATTACTACTCTCTCATCCTCATCTCATCTAGCTCATGGGATTAGTGTGTTCTTCTCTTTTGAGTGAGAAAGCTTGAGCCGTAGCAACTTCAAGGTAGATCATCGGAGATTTGGAATACGACAAGCTAAAATGGATCGTTCGAGTCGTGGAGCCTCTCATGAGTCCGGGAGATCGTGGATCGCGGCAAAGGGACTTCTACTCGGAGCTTGTGAAGTGAAGGAGCGGACTACAAAGGTTGTAATCCCTCACACTTAGATAAAAGTTATCATCTTGCATATTAAACCCTAATAATCTAGCAAAGATCCCGGCTTTGGGTTGTTCGGCACGTCTAAATTTTAATCCGGGCATGTTTGATGCCTTATGAACCTTCACAAGAGTGCCTAGGAACGCTACAATGGTATCAGAGCCTAGCTAGAGCATTAGGCGATGTGTTTACGAAGTTAAAACTCCGATCGAACCCGAAACGACGCAAAAAGACCCCTCTCTGGAAATTTTTTAAATTTTGGGATTTTTCTGAATTAAAAATATGTAAAAAAATCAGCAGGGAATTCTAAGAATTACCATAAAATACGAGCCCCTAATTCGATTAAACGGCGGCGGAACCGCGGCGCAAGCATGGCTTGCGCGGCGGTTCCGCGGCGGAACAGTAAGATCTTGACACGTGGGCTTTATGGTAATTTCCGTAGGTACTTGTTGATGCTTCTGGATATTTTTAACAGTGATTCCAGTATTATTTAAATCTGGGGTTTATTTGGTAATAGTAGATTCGATCGGAATTTTTAAGTTCGTATTTCTTTCCGGATATTTAGAAATTGTTAAACTAGTTGAACGGATATCATTAACCGACTTTTTCCCGGCACGTAAAACTTTCAAGCGTTGAATTTTTATCGGGTTTAAATCTTTCGGAAAAATTGTACAAGTTAAGCGGTGGACCCTCTAGAAGACAACAAACCTTAACTCGATTATGTGACCGTCTTGAACTGCCTTTTGAACCTTCGGGTTTGGGGCAGTACGGCGTGCCACATGTGAGGCGTTGGCTTGACCCTTCTACGGCTGGATCACCGGTACTGTGACATATTCTGGGATTATTTGAACTCCGCTCAAGAGTTGAGCACTTTGGGAAATTTTGGGTGTTTGATTATCTGTTCGGAAAGTTTAATACTGTATATTTATCTGGAATGTGATACAATATGTGGAATTCATAGAGTTAGGCATGAAATGCGGAATATGTGATATTTCGGATTTACGATGTCCAAAGTGATTGTGGATTCCAAATATTGTAGTTTTACACTTTCTTTTCTGTGACCGTAAGTGTAATATGTGATATCGCCGGTTTCGTTGCTATATGTCAACGAAAATTGGGATGCGCATATTTACTTACGTTGATGATATGAGATATTATGTGTTGATGTGATATGTTATATTGGATCGTCGCGATCAGAATAGCCGGGGTTTTTTTGTGAGATGAGGGTTTTTATTTTCATTCATGTAAAATTCATTTGTAATGTAATATTCTTTTATTTGGGGCACTTCCAGGTTGCGGTTGCTGTCACCAGTGTATATTATTTACTTTTCCGCATTAGGTAGACCCAAGGTGGGGAGCACAAGTAACCGGGTTCTAGGGTCCAGTGGGAGGCCATCTCGAGGAGTCGAGACCGGGTCTTCTAACCCTAGAATTGGCAGTGTTACTTGCCGCTCTCGTAGAGGTCTTGGGATGTGGGTTTGGCTATTCGTCGCGACCGTGGAATCCGTGTTTTATACAGGCTCGTATTGAAAACACGGATGTCCTAGTATATCCAATATTTCATATATGTTCTTCTGCTGCAATGTTCTGTGATGAGATCATATTACTGCCTGAGACGAATGCTTATACTATATATATATGCTGATATATAAATATTACTGCTTTCGTTTCTTCTTTGATGCTTAGGAAGCATAAGCTGATGGGATTTTTATTAATGAGATTAATAAAAGAAAAGAAACCTAAAGATGTTGTAGAATCAAAAACTTTATAAAAAAGGGTGGCTACAGTTTTGCTTTGCACAGTGACATATATGATATGTCCCGCACCTTATTCGATGAGGAAAGGACCGAGATCCCTTCACCGGGAGTGACTCCTTTAGCGAAACTGGCAGATGCTACAAAACGCGGTTTGTCTTTTGATTGCTTTTAGTGTTTTACTTTGCACAGCGGTATATATGATATATCCTGCACCTTATTCGATGAGGAAAGGGCCGACGATCCCTTCACCGGGAGTGACCCCTTTAGCGAAACTAAGAAAAGCCTCAAAACACTCCTTTTCAAAATTACTCGATTCTACGACGATATCAAGTTCATTACGCTCAGGGTTTTCTGAAAAACCTGCGTAGCCCTCCGTTATTTCAGATAAAGACTAGTTAGTATTCGTGCTACGTTTGTTGACCTCCGTCAAGGCGTAGTGTGCGGTAGCTGATTAGTATTTACCTGCTTATGCATATGATGCAGATTGGATTAGGGTAGTCGTACGGCCTTGTTGACCTCCGTCAAGGGTCGTGCGGGTGGGTTTAATTCAATCAAGAAATGACAGGTTGAACTTGACTAGTAGCCTATGGTTTGTTGACCTCCGTCATGGTCATAGGACACTAGGGGCAAAATATTATCGGGAATTTCAAGTGTTGAAATTTGCAATGAGATTGCATACCTCCTATGAGATAGTTGGATCCTGATACCCACTGCGAGTAAGAGTTACTCCTGGGAGAGTTTTACACAAGACAACTAGCCGATCAAGTAGGTGTCTAGAAAAGTGTTAACGAGGTTACGCCTCTGGGAAAACGAGGTTTACTTTAATTAGGTCCGTGCGAAAGCACGGGGAACCTCCCTCAAAGTACCGACACTGATCTGGCTGAAAGATTGACGAAATTGTAGGGTGTAATTAATCCCGGCTAATCTTACCTTTTAGGGTTTTAAGGTAGATTTGATAAAAACAGTGGGAGACATCCTGATTAGATAAGATAATAACCAATCTAATCTTGTAAGAGCATACGCTAAAGTGTTTTCTTCTCTCTCTCTCCAGGTAGCGACCATTTCAGGCCATAATCAAGATAATAATATGGATGTATTGACTAAACCTGATTATTGTACTGAGCAAGGGAACGTTGGTCCCGTTCTTTCTTATAAGAGTTATAAGACTGAACAGGAAACAGGAGAATATCTAGATTCTCACGCCGCCCAAAAGAACATGCATGTTGATGCATCTTCTTCGGGTGTGTTAGTTATTGAGAACTGTTTCTCAGTTCACCCTACATCCTGGGTATTAGATACCGGATCAGAATCCCACATATGTAAACAGTTACATGGGCTACGTAAAGGTAGAGAACTGGGAAAAAGTGATCATTCCGTTCAAGTAGGGAACGGTGCAAGTATTGTAGCCAAAGCAGTTGGCGAATATCACCTTGTATTACCAAGTCATAATACACTGATTCTAAATGAATGCTATTATATACCGAACATGATGTGCAACATTATATCAGTTTCTTTATTGAGTAAAGAGGGATATAATTTTGTAGTAAAGGATAATATTATGAACATATTCCTAGATCAAAAGTTGATTGCATCAGGCTCGTTACATAATGGCATATTCATTCTAAATCAGAATACAGTCCTCAATATACAAAACACACACAAGAGGAAAAGTTCAGATATGAACGAATCTTACTTGTGGCATTGTAGACTTGGTCATATCAATGCAACACGACTGGCTAAGTTACATAAAGATGGTTATTTGAATCCGTTCGAATTATCATCTTATGATACTTGCCATTCATGTCTCAAAGGAAAAATGACCAAAGCTCCGTTTAGTGGACACGGAGAAAGAGTTACCGAACTCTTAGGAATGGTACATAGTGATGTATGCGGTCCCATGTCTACGCATGCCAGGAACGGTTCTTCCTACTTCATTACATTCACTGACGATCTCTCAAGATTCGGATATGTATTCCTGATGAAACACAAGTCTGAAGCTTTTGAGAAATTCAGAGAATATAAGCACGAAGTAGAGAACCAAACGGGCAAAAGTATTAAGATTCTTCGATCTGATCGAGGAGGTGAATACTTAAGCGGTGAGTTCCTAGATTATCTAAAAGAGAATGGGATTCTCTCTCAGCTTACTCCTCCTTATACACCACAGCACAACGGTGTATCTGAGCGGAGGAATCGCACCCTATTAGATATGGTGCGCTCTATGATGAGCGAGGCTGAGTTACCTATTTCCTTCTGGGGGTATGCGCTTGAGACAGCGGCATACATACTGAATAAAGTTCCTACCAAATCTGTGCCTACCACCCCATATGAGATATGGGAAGGGAAGAGACCATTTCTTAATTTTGTTAAGATATGGGGTTGCCCGGCTTATGTCAAAAGACGAAACCCGGACAAACTCGAGGCAAGATCTGTTTTATGTAAGTTTATTGGATATCCCAAGCATTCGCGAGGGTATATTTTCTACCACAGTGAGGAACAAAGTGTGTTTGTTGCTCAACACGCCACCTTTTTAGAAAAGGAATTTCTTGCAAAAGAGATTAGTGGCTCTGAGGTAGAACTGGAAGAAGTTCCAGCAGAACAAACTACAACAGATGATTTAGTGGAACCAGAGGATTCAGTAGTAGCCGACGAACCCCAGCCTCTCCGCCGATCTAGTAGGGTTTCTCGTCCACCTGAGAGATACTACGGTTTTCTCATTGATGGTGGAAGCGAGGATTGCATCATGGATGATGATGAACCGACTAGTTTCGAGCAGGCCATCACGAGTGGTGACTCTGTGAAATGGCTGGATGCAATGCGATCTGAGATGGAATCTATGTACACCAATAAAGTATGGATTTTAGAAAATGCTCCTGAAGGGGTAAAACCCATTAGGAGCAAGTGGATTTTTAAAAAGAAATTTGGTGTAGATGGAAAAGTTGAGACTTTCAAAGCTAGACTTGTAGCAAAAGGTTTTCGTCAAAGACCAGGTGTGGACTATGACGAAACCTTTTCTCCAGTGGCTATGCTTAAGTCCATCCGGATCTTACTTGCCATTGCTGCATACCATGACTACGAAATCTGGCAAATGGATGTTAAGACCGCCTTTCTAAACGGTGATTTAGAAGAGAGCGTGTACATGACTCAGCCAGAGGGCTTCGTAGATAGTGGGAGCAGCGGAAAGGTGTGCAAGCTGCTTAAATCCATTTATGGGTTAAAGCAAGCATCGCGGAGTTGGAACATCTATTTTGATGTTGTAGTCAAAGAGTTTGACTTCATCAAAAATATAGATGAACCTTGTATCTATAAGAAGGTAGCAGAGGGTAAGGTTGTCTTCCTCGTATTGTACGTGGATGACATACTCTTGATAGGAAATGATATTCCTATGCTGCAATCAGTCAAGCTCTTCTTATCACAGAGATTCTCAATGAAAGATCTAGGTGATGCCTCCTGCATATTGGGAATCATGATCTATAGAGATAGATCTAAACGGATACTGGGATTGTCCCAATCCAGGTACATTGACACCATACTAAAGAGGTTTAGTATGGAAGAATCCAAGCATGGGAATCAGCCCACGATCTCTGGACTCACTCTCTCCAAAGAGATGTCTCCCAAGACTGATTTGGAGAGAGCTTGCATGCAAGGGATACCCTATGCTTCGGTAGTAGGCTCTATCATGTATGTGATGCTATGTACCAGACCCGATGTAGCATACTCACTAAGTGTAGTGAGTCGGTATCAAGCAGATCCTGGAGAGAGTCATTGGACAGCAGTGAAGAACATTCTCAAGTACTTACGAAGGACTAAGGAGATGTTCTTGGTGTATGGTAATGGAGAACTCCAGGTGGAGTCCTTTACCGATTCCAGCTTCCAAAGTGATAAGGACGACTCTAAGTCGCATTCGGGTTTTGTCTTTACCCTCAATGGAGGGGCGGTATGTTGGAAGAGTTCCAAACAGGATACCGTTGCAAACTCAACGATGGAGGCTGAATACATCGCTGCCAACAATGCTGCCAAAGAAGCTGTCTGGATCAAGAAGTTCATTAGTGAACTTGGTGTGGTTCCATCCATTGAGCATCCAATACCTCTGTATTGCGATAACAATGGAGCTGTGGCGTTAGCCAAGGAACCCAGGTCCCATCAGAAGTCCAGACAAATTCTGAGGCGGTATCACCTGATCAGGGAGATAGTTGATCGCCGGGAGATCGAGGTCAGGAGAGTAGATACGAAGGACAACACTGCGGATCCATTCACGAAGGCTATTCCCCAGATACAGTTTGAGAGATTATTCGGGATGCTAGGTATGCGATACTACAGCAGCTGGCCTTAGTGCAAGTTGGAGATTGTTAGTTATGTATATGCCCTAGAGGCCATTGTTGTACATATGATGTATATTATAATGGATGCTTGGTTATATATAGAGATGACTTTCTTGCTCGTCATGATAGTATGCTATTTGGTTTCACTTTATCTTAACATGTTGACTTGTATTGGTTTACTGTTTTACTCTCACATGTTGATAAAGCCCTTAGGATCTGTACTCGACTACTGGGATTATGATGAAATCATACTAGTGGGGCCACGGTAGTCGATGAGTACATCCTATAACAGTTCCTAGTCGAGGGTATATCGAGACAGGGCATCGATACACCAGAGTAGACTAGCGTATACGCATCTTGACCCATATGATGGGCGATGGATGATCCCATATCCATCGGTGTTAGACATCAGAGATGGTGTACGGGTGCTCAGTGGAGACTGGGTACACTGGACGGACTCGTCGAGAACTCCCAGATGGTGATATACCACACGTCAGATGGCAGTTCACCGGTGACACTGGTACAGGGTAGTCTGTAGACCCGAGATCGTCATAGAGTCTTGTGTGATTCCCACTGTGCTTTGATTTCCACCTTACTACGTCCAAGAGGGCGTGCAAAACGGTGGCTTTTGGGTACAGTCCCGAATCACATGGAGGCAATGAGCGATAGGAAGGGATTCGTCTCTCCCGGTATAGGGAGTTGATGTTGTGCTGTGTTCGATTGGCTATAACTGGAAGTCCCTGGCCAGGGCTGATATAGAGATTTACTAGTAAGTGTTACTAGTAGTTTCTCGACCCGTTATGAGCCACACATCGACACGACTTATCGGTTACTGGGGTCTGACGTATACCACCCCTAGACTTGATATGCGACATATCAGACGAACAGACCGGACTGTACGGGAGTGTTACTGGTTGGATTCACAGGAGAATGCACAGGCTAGCTTGTTGATCTTCTGATCGCTCAATACCTGGTTGGCTGTTACGTTTAGCTGACCGCTTGCAGCTTGTGGGTGTTTGATATGAACATCACCTGCTACCGGCGTATTGACGATTCTTTAGAGTCCTACACAGAGGTTTCTTGGCTCAGGCGAAACGGAGTAGAGGCACATATGTGATATGTGCAGGACCGAGAATAATGCGATATGGGATACCGTATTATATTCTCGCGATATTTAGATATGAACCGGGTCATCGGATCAAGTGTTGATTCGATGAATCGGTACATGATATATTAGTCGGTAATATTCGATATAGCCGGATCGTCGGATCAAGTGTTGATTCGATGATTTAATATATAATAATATATATGATTTATTATTATATTAACTAATATTGGCTTGCTTTATTATTTCATTTTCTCAGTAGATGATACATTGATATATATGCGATATATGTTAATTGTATTATTTTCTTTTGTTGCAAATATATAATATATATGTGATATATATTATTGTGACATGATATGATTAATTGTTAAACATGTTTAAGGATGATTAATTGAGGTTAGGGTTTGATTAGGGTTAGATGCTTCAAGTTCCTTCTAGAAGCATTTTTCTTTTGTCATTTGTAAAGATATTTTGGATGACACATTTTTAACTTAACCAAACCCTAACTCTAGCTGTTTCTCTACACATTCTCATCCATTCATCCTTGACCATGGTTATATATCAATCATATGTTTTATTTCTATTCATCACAAAAGAAAAACAATTATCATTATTCCTTTTTCATTCTCATCTTCTTGAAAAGCTTGCTAGATTTTCTTATGTGATGAAATAAAATGAGAAAAAGATATAAAAAGAAAGCAAAATTACTACTCTCTCATCCTCATCTCATCTAGCCCATGGGATTAGTGTGTTCTTCTCTTTTGAGTAAGAAAGCTTGAGCCGTAGCAACTTCAAGGTAGATCATCGGAGATTTGGAATACGACAAGCTAAAATGGATCGTTCGAGTCGTGGAGCCTCTCATGAGTCCGGGAGATCGTGGATCGCGGCAAAGGGACTTCTACTCGGAGCTTGTGAAATGAAGGAGCGGACTACAAAGGTTGTAATCCCTCACACTTAGATAAAAGTTATCATCTTGCATATTAAACCCTAATAATCTAGCAAAGATCCCGGCTTTGGGTTGTTCGGCACGTCTAAATTTTAATCTGGGCATGTTTGATGCCTTATGAACCTTCACAAGAGTGCCTAGGAACCCTACATAAAATACATCAACGGTGACATCTTCCTCAACCCGGAAGTGTCCCAATAAAAGAATATTACATACAATTAATTTTACATGAATGAAAATTAAAAATCTCATCTCACATAAAAACCCTGGCTATTCAAAACACGACGATCCAATATAACATATACAACAACACATAACATCACATGTCATCAACGTAAGTAAATATGCGTATCCCAATTGTCGTTGGCATATAGCAACGAAACAGGTGATACACCACATATTATACTTACGATCGCAGAAAAGAAAAAGTCAAACTACAACATTTGGAATCCATAACAACCTTAAACATCATAAACCCGAAATATCACATATTACGGATTTCATGCCTAACTATATGAATTCCACATATTGCACATTCCACAAATAGCTAGACGACGTTAAACCTTTCGATCGAATTAACGAATTCCCAAAATTTCCCAGAAAGCTCAACACTTGACCAATATTAAAAATACCCAGAAACATGCCCAGTCCCAATGGACCAACCGTTGAAGTACCGTCCCTTGCCTCCTTAGTGGTGCCGCGGATGTTTTGGCGGCGGTTCCACGGTCACTAAAGCGAATTAGGGACTCATTCTTCAAGAGGGTCCATAAAATTACCTGCATGATTTTCTGAGGATTTTAATGTGAAAAATTCCAACATTTTGAAAATTTTCCAGAAAGTGAATATCGGGTTTTCGAAGTTCGTTCGAACTTCTAACTTCGTGTAGACAACTCCTAATGCTCTAGCAAGGATTCAATACCAATGTAGGGTTCTTAGGAACAACCACAAGGTTTCACGAGGCATCAAACATGCTATATTTAAAAATTTAGTGTGCCAAACAACCCTAACCTAGGATCTAACTAGAGTTTTAGGGGCAAAGAAATAATGTAAACTACTTTACATGGAAGTGAACGAGAAATACAACCTTTGCAGACCGGTCCTTCACTTCAATAGATCCTTGTAGTGGTCCCTTCGCTGCGATCATGGTACGCCCGGACTCTTGCATGGGTTTTCAAGGCGAAAAGAACGAACTTGCTTGAAGTCTTCGAAGCCGAAGATGATCTACGTCGAGGAGACACTAACTCAAGCTATTACTTCATTAATGAGAGATTAGTGAAGCTAACACCCTATACAAAAGTGCTAATCTAGTAGAGGATGATGAAGTAGGAAGTGGGCTCACTGTAGATTTATTTTTCTCACAGTATTTTCTCACTTTTGAAAAACCTAGCAAGCTTTTTTCAAAGGAAGAAGAAGATGAACTCAAGAGATGAGAATGAACTAATGAGGTGAGAGAATCAACCATGGGTGAGTTTGTATCATATAGCTAACTCATGTAGAGACATAACCATGGCTAAATTATAATGGTTAGGTTAAAAATATCTTAAGTAAAACAAAATGAGTGGACTAAGTCAATGCATCCATAAGCTTCTACAAGCTTCATGCATGTGAGCAACTATCCACTAATTTGTATTTACTTTAAATATTTAAACCCTACAATATAATTAGTATGGTGTAAGTCTCATACACCCATGTAGTGTGTATCAACAACCATGACACAAAAGAAAAACACAATTAATATATATCACATATATATTAAGTGTGCACAATTGAGAAAATAAATGCTTAAGTGTGCTAATATTAGTTAATGTAAACTAGTATATCAAATATACAATTATACACTAAATTATTAAATCAACACTTGATTTAATAATCCGGCTATATCGCATATAACCGACTAATATTATATGTACCTACTTATCGAATCAATAGTTGATTCGATAACCCGGCTATATCACATATAACCGACCGATACAAATATCGCGAGAATAAAATACGGTATCCCATAGTCGCATTATTCTCGGTCCCGCACATATCACATATGTGCTCCTACTTTGTTTTGCCTGAGCCAGTAAAACCTCTATGTAGGACTCTAAAGACTCGTCAATACGCCGGCAGTAGGTGATGATCACAACAAACACCCACAAGCCGTCAGCGGTAATAGCTGGACGTAACGGCTACCCGGGTATTGAACGATCAGAAGATCAGCAAGCAAGCCTGCTCTAGCTTCTGTAAAGCCTGTCAATAACACTACCGTACAGTCCGGTCTCTTCATCTGATATGTCGCATATCCAATCTAGGGGTGGTAAACGTCAGACCCCAATAACCGATAAGTCATGCCGATATGAGGATCATAACAGGTCGAGAAACTACTGATAACACTTACCAGTAAATATCTAAATCATCCCTGGCCAGGGACTTCCCTATTATGGCCAATCGAGCACAGCGCAACATCAACCCCCAATACCAGGAGAGACGAAACCCCTCCTATCGCTCATTGCCTCCATGTGACTCGGGAATGTACCCAAAAACCACCGTTTTGCACGTCCTCTTGAACGTGTTATGGTGGTAATCAAAGCACAGTGGGAATCACACAAGACTCTATGACGATCTCGGGCCTTCAGACTAAGCTGTACCAGTGTTACCAGAGAACTGCTATCTGGCGATAGGTATAATACCAACCAAGAGTTCTCGGCGAGTCCGTCCAGTGTACTCAGTCTCCACTGAGCACCCGTATAAAATCTCTGATGTCAAACACCAATGGATATGGGATCATCCATCGCCCATCTCATGGGTCGAGAAACGTATACGCTAGTCTACACTGGTATATCGATGCCATGTCTCGATACACCCACGACTACGAACATTAAAGGATGAACTTATGGACTACCATGGCCCCACTAGTATGATCTGCATCACAATCCTGGTAGTCAAGTATACATCCTAAGGGCTTTACCAACATGTAACCATAAGACAGTATCAAGAGACAAGTATACATGTTAGGATAAAGAGCAACCAGATAGCATACTATCATGTCGAGCAAGAAAGTCCTCTCTATATATGTCCAAGCATCCACTATAATATACATCATATGTACAATAATGGCCTCTAGGGCATACATACAACTAACAGAAGGTACATTCGGAGCATCGATACATGGAACACGGGGTGAACATCTGGGAAGCTGGACGGAAGAGCCAAACGATAAGCAACTGTGCCGACTCGCTCGAGAATCTCGAAGGGACCCACATATCAGGGACTAAGCTTCCCTTTCCTCCCGAATATCATTACGCCCTCCATTTGAGAAACCCTCAAGAAAACATGATCGCCAACGGTGAACTCAAGTCTGCGACGACGTTTATCAGCATAAGATTTCTGTCTGCTCTGGGCCGCTCTCATCCTACCCTGAATCGACTGAATCTTTTCGGTCGTCTCGTGCACAACCTGCGGTTCTGAAATACTGCTCTCACTGAGCTTTGTCCAACAAATGGGCGTTCGACATCTCCTCCCATATAACGCATCGAAGGGTGCCATCTGAATCGTCTCCTGTAAGCTGTTATTGTAGGAGAACTCTATCAAGGGCAAATGACGATCCCAGCTACCACCAAAATCTAGAACGCAAGCTCGAAGCATGTCCTCAAGAGTCTGTATGGTTCGCTCTGACTGACCGTCGGTCTGCGGACGGAAAGCTGTACTGAAACTCAATCGGGTGCCCAACGCCTCCTGAAGTCTCTGCCAAAAGCGACTGGTGAACTGAGTACCTCTGTCGGACATGATGCAAGTCGGAACTCCATGTAGTCGCACAATCTCGTCGATATAAATCTGAGCGTACTGAGCGAATCCGAAATTGGTCTTCACTGGTAGAAAGTGAGCTGCTTTCGTCAATCGGTCTACGATCACCCAAATATAGTCATACCCTCGACTGGTCCTAGGTAGACCCACGATAAATCCATAGAGATTATGCTCCCATTTCCACTCCGGAATGGGCAAAGGCTGTAATTCTCCCGCTGGCCTCTGATGCTCGGCCTTGACTTGCTGACAAGTCAAGCATCCCGAAACAAATTATGTGACATCTCTCTTCATCCCTTCACACCAGTAGACATCTCTCAAGTCATGACACATCTTGGTGGAACCCAGATGAACACTATATGCCGACTGATGTGCTTCCTCTAAAATCTCGTGTTTCAGTCCCTCGGAATCTGGCATACATAGTCGAGTCCCAAATCGTAGTACTCTCTGATCACCGATCACGAACTCTGAATCTCTGCCCTGTCGAACTTGCTCCATGATCTCTGACAAACGAACGTCATCGGACTGTGCCTCACGGATATTATCAAGTAACTATGGATGTGCATGGACATGCGCAAGCTGTCCCCCGGTCAAAGTAAACTCGAACTGTACTCGGCTGTCAAATAGAATCTGCAATCTGCCGTCGACTGTCTCTGGACTATGCTCAAACAAGACAAGCTACCTCCGGTCCTCCGACTCAAAGCATCTGCCACAACATTCGTCTTGCCCGGATGATAAAGAATCTCGCACTCATAGTCCTTCACAAGCTCCATCCAACAGCGCTTTCTCAAATTCAGATCTCGGTGCTAAAAAATTTACTTTAAGCTCTTGTGGTCCGAGAATATCTGGCACGAATCGCCATATAAGTAGCGTCTCCATATCTTGAGTGCAAAAACCACCACAGCCATCTCTAAGTCATGAGTGGGATAATTATGCTCGTGCTTCTTCAACTACCGAGAATCATCACAATAAACAACAAAACCGCCTGATCCTGAAAGCAAAGATAATACTGGTGCCGTAGTCAAACTATTCATCAACTGCTGAAAGCTCTGCTCGCATGCCTCGGTCCAAACAAAAGGAACTCCCTTCCGGGTCAACCCGGTCAACGGTGCAGCTATACGAGAAAAATCCAATACGAAATGTCGATAATATCCGGCCAAACCCAAAAAGATGCGAACCTCCGCACTGATACGGGTCTGGGCCAGTGCTGAACGGCCTCGATCTTCTTCGATTCCATACGTATACCATCTCTCATAACTACGTAACCCAAGAAGTCAACACTATCCAGCCAGAAAACACACTTGGATAATTTAGCGAATAGCCGGTGCTCCCTCAAATTCTGCAACGAAATCCTCAAATGCTGCTCATGCTTCTCTCGGCTCCGGGAGTATACTAGGATGTCATCAATGAACACGATGATGAACTGATCAAGCAACGGCCTGAATATGCTGTTCATCAAGTCCATAGATGCTACTGTGGCATTGGTGATCCCGAACGACATCACCAAGAACTCATAATGCCCTTAACGTGTGCGAAAAGGCAGTCTTCGGAATATCATCCTTTCGAACCCGCAACTGATGGTAACCTAATTTCAAGTCAATCTTCGAGAGATGTCCCGCACCCTGGAGCTGATTAAAAAAATCGTCAATGCGAGGTAGGGGATATCTGTTCCGCACAGTCACTCGATTCAACTGACGATAATCGATGCATAAACGCAAACTGCCGTCTTTCTTCTTGACGAAAAGGACACGAGCTCCCCAAAGTGACACACTCGGACGAATAAGCCCTTTATCCAACAAATCTTGCAACTGATCCTTCAGCTCTTTAGCTCCGCCGGGGCCATCCGATAAGGCGGTATAGAAATAGCCCCATGCCGGGTGTCAAGTCAAAGCAGAACTCAATATCGTGCTCAGGCGGTAAACCAGGCAACTCGTTAGGAAAAACATCTGGATACTCTCTCACAATCGGCACCTGGTCCAACGGGACCTCTACGGCTCTAACATCACGAACATACGCCAAAAATCCCTGACATCCTTTCCTTAAGAGATGAGCAGCGTGAACGGAAGAAATCAAACTGGGAAGGGTGGCGCTACGGTCTCCCTGAATAACAAGAACTGGCTCACCCGGAAAACTAAATCTGACTGCCTTCTCATGGCTGTCCACGGACGCATAACACGTGGCTAACCAACCCATGCCAAGAAGAACTTCGAAGTCAATCCTATCGAGAAGAGTCAAATTGACAGAAGAATCCATATCTCTGATATGAACAAAACAAACACAAACGAAAAACATATCGAGCGACAAAAGACCAGCCTACGGGAGAAATCACAACAAGCTGCTGATTTAGCAAAGACTACTATCGGCTAAACCTCGATACAAAATATATGGATACCGTTTCAAACAACACAAGAAAAATACACATCGGAAGAAAACGACGAATGAATACGTGTCACGACTATGTTCGACGCCTGCACGTCCCAAGGAGTCAACACAAAAGCTAAGACCTGCCTTCTACCAGCGACCCGCTGTCGTCTGCCTCTGCCACCTCGCCCTCTCGGAATATGATCGCCTTGACCACGGCCTCAATGGGCATCGATCTGGCGTAGAGCAACAACAGGCGTAGGAGGTAATACGCTCGGAGGAGGGAGTGGAGGAGGTAAAGTCGCATGTGAGACTGATGCCTCACTCTGTCGCCTCACGGTACAATTTCTGATAAGGTGATACGGACTCCCACACCTGAAACATCCTAAATACGGCTGCTGACCATGTGTGTCACGACCCAAAAGTACGGAACATGACCGGCACTTAAACTACGAAACGTCTCGAGGCGTACGTAATCTAAGTAAGCCGAAAACCCAGAAATCCAAACCAAGAAAAGTAGTAGAGTGAAGGAAAAACCCATTTAAATTAAGTAGTTTTGCAACATACGCCGAAATATTCATTTTTAAAATCACAAGTATTTTTTTCTAAAAATTTCGGCAGAGTTTCCTTTGTAAATACTGACCCCAAACGGGTACAAAACCTGATAAAGTAAATATGATGAATAAAGGCATCCCCAAGAGGGAGCTAGCTCTTCGTCAATGGACCGTCACAACCACGCAAGCAATATAATATACAACGCCGAAGGGCAAGGATCAAAGCTCAAAAGGAAACTCAAAACAGCAAGAAATCCATAGAAATACAACGTGCGACTCTAAGGTCGAAAGAATAAATATCACTGGCCTCTATCTCTGAAATAAATACATGTTTGGTTGATGGAGCTTCTAGATACAACAGAATAATAATATACAAAGTATAATGATGGTCACGATGCAAGTGAACCCACCTACCAAGCAAATCACCCGGTAAAGGAAGTAGTGCCATCAAAGCCGTAACGAAACCTGTACGACAAAACCTGCAAGAAACTGTGGCACAACGGGGGTGAGTTGCCAACTCGTGAGTAGAAAACATCTACGAGCAGAAATCGCATGATCAACGCAATCCTAGGTCATACGATCACTATATATATATAATCCTCAAATATGACAAGTCTGGAGCATGAAAAGGTGGCAAGGGTAAATACCTAACCTAAGTGTAATCCCATGTGCTCGTGTCAGTGCCTCAGGTAGCAATATATCATATGGATGAGGTATGAATGCATGAAAATAGAATACATGAAAATGAAGAAAACTGCTTTCATAATTTAGTGAGATTTCTGTATATTTAAAACGAGGTATCATAAATGAAATCAGCATAAAAAGGTGTATAGCATCGACACAAAACATAAATCCCAATATCTCAATATTTCAGTGTCGCAATCTCACTATCTAGGGCGCCGTCAGTCCAGACCGTCCCCTACTGTAATATTTCAAAATAATAAAATATTATTTTTGGGAATTTTTATAATTTAATCTTATTTTTATTGATTATTTTAATATTAAATTTATAATTAAATACCGATAAATGAGAAAAATTTTGGAAAAATTATGGAAAATTCTAAAATAGGGTATTTTATGAAATTATGCCATTTTCAAGTTTTTATGAGCATTTATATGCTAATTTAGTTCTAATCGCGTTTAAAAATCGCTAATCGGATTTTTGGCTTTTTGTGCAAATCATGCACATATCATTATTGGACTTGTGTTACATTTTTCTTGCCATGGTTTTATTTTGAGATCACTATTTGAGTGAGAAGGAATTAGAGAAAAAGGAAAAGAAAAAGAAAAGAGAAAGAGAAAGAGAAAGGATTATTATATTTAGGTATGGGTAAGAGAGAGAGAGTGAGGGGTTGCTTTGACTTGACTTCGTCCTTCATTTTCTTCACCATTTCTCTCTCCCCTCTTTGAGCTCAGCTGCTGCTCCTGCTCTCCCTCCTTCTTCATCCTCTTAAAACTCCCCACAACACCATGAAAACAAACTCAAAACCCCATATCGGTTTCACAAAAAAATGCACACAAGCTCAAGATCTACGCAATGGACCAAGAAAGTTGGTGTTTTGGTGCTGTGGGATGATTCATGAGTCTCTATAGAGGTAATTCCTTCATATTTGTTGTAGCATTTCAAGTGATTTATCCTCTTTTAAAGTATAGTGTCGTTTTGTCGAAATTTTGTACACTTTGGACAAAACTAGAGAGGGTTAGGGTAAAGTTGAGATGTGGCTGTGCAATTGGACCCTAATGGTGACCTTAGGCCCTATATTGACTAAGACCCTGACCTAGCACAACCTGAAACCCAAAAATACGGAATTACGGGACTTTCAAGTCGATTTGTGAGGAATTAGAGCGTGCAGGTGAATCTGGAGCGATCCGGGGCCAATACTAGAAAAGTAAACAATACTAGGGGCTTAGATAGACCACCAGGAGACCACCCTCTGCAGAAGAGAGCCCAAATCACTTGTAGGGCCGGCCTAGCCGGTTTTTAGGGGTATGTGGCCGGCCCCCCTGTAATGATAGGTGCTTAATTTGCTTCGGTAGGTCATATATACCCTGTACATCACCCCAGAGTTGTTTAATTGCCATGTTTTGACCTGAACAGAAATCTGGGACCACTTTTCTGGGTTGCTGCCATGTTTTTCATGATGTTTATAGATTTAAGTTTTGGTATTTGGTGATTCGTTTCTGTCGGGTGGCGTTTGAACGTCAACGGCAAAGGGTTATTGGTCGTTTTTTCACGCGAGGCTATAGGTTTTTACCAATGAGCGTAGCATGCACCGTCTTGGTTTCCGACACAGTTTTCATGTGTTTTAGCGTGTGATATCCTTGTAGGTACCCCACGTGGCGTTGGAGATGCTAATGGCGACATCGGCACCGGCACGCATAAAGCAAGGTGAGTAGATTTATATCTACGGGGAGAAGTCGGGTGGATGGCGTATAGCACCCCCGCAGTCCGTGGGATGTATACGGATGCGTATACACACCTACAATTATTATATTGTTGTTTGGGATATTATTGATGTTTAGGACGGATAATTGGTGGACTTGGATGACTTAGTATTGCGGACCCTAGGTAGTGGGTGCACTACACATACCTATACACACATACATACTTGCATACTTTCTTCTTTCATTTGTGCTTATTCGGGAATATATAGTTATGTGTTCACATGGGTATGGGACTATGTGTTCACATACAGATTTGGGGATGATACTTGGGTTTGAGATGAGTCGATGAGATTTGTGTTGAGGTTGTGATATCGGTGATATGGCAGGATTCGTATTTGAGATACGTCCTGATATTATAGCGGGTCTTTGAACGACGATACGGGTGAATAGTGCTATAAAAAGCATGGTCGACATGTGATCGTGATATGAGATATGTTATACTAGGATATTGATACTAGTCCGTATTGGGCGATGTATACCCCTTGATGATGATATGTGCTGATGATATCGGTTTGTACGAGACTGTCGATCAGTAGTCAGATCATGACTATATTGATGATATTAGTATTGTACTAGACATAGGTCAGTTCCCTGGATTATGATCTTGGATAAAGAGGATACCAGATGAATAGTGTGATGAATGTGATATTAACCCGTACCCAGATTTGGGGATGCCGTACGACGGATTTACGTACGAGCTATATTTTGATGATTGATCCGCACTCTTGACTTGTCTGATTATAGATATGGTATCGGATATTATATTATTGAGGAGGGATCACCGACTAATATATATACAGGTATGTATATGTATCGACTCAGATGTTAGGTGGTTTCCTTACCTGTAGTCCAGCTTGTTAGCTTAGCCCTTTAGTTTAGTTTAGTTGTTAGATTAGATTCGATTCTTACCTATTTCAAAAACTAACGAATCGTGGGTATTTTAATAAAACAGCCCAAGGGATCCTACGGATATTTCAAAAAGACGTATCTTTTCATAAAAACACCGTAGCCCCTATTTTCAAAACCCCATGATTTGTGTTATTTCAAAAGGCACCATTTGTAGGACTTATATTAGATTAATGCAGATTAGTTATAGTTGCGTCTAGTATTCAGCTCCCGCTCATTATTGTGGTTCGCTTCGCATCGCATTCTTATATTATGTTTCATACTCTATTATTAATATCATGCTGTTAGGACACCAGCACCATTACCGATGATGCGTATGTACCACGTACACTTACTTGCCGGCTCACACACATCTTCATCGGTAATTGCCATGTCACGTACACCTTAGAAAATATTATTGCTTGACATAGCCTGTTAGCTAATAGTTTAGACATGATATTAGTGTACTCGCCTTATATGCTAGATTAGACATTATAGTTATTACTTGTTACTTCATGCATGTTATTATTCATTGTTATGCCGCATTCAGGGATTTTTATGCCTATATGCACTGTTTACATGCTATTGAGGATTGGATTCGGAATTCCATGAGATTTTCTGGATTTGGGGGAAAACCGCAAAACTTATATAAACTTCTTTCTCTTTTTAAATAAAAAGTGCGGTTTTTCCCATGATGTATGAGTCGTCCACCATGAGTTTGCTGATGGATTTCGAGACCCGATTCGAGGAGACGGATGAACCGTTTCGGGTACATGGTGGACCCGGTAAGGTACCCCGGGGCAAGAAGCGCGTGATGATGACGATGTGAGCCTGGCAGGGGAGCACTACCTACCGGTGATTTTACCCGACGCGTCGGATATCCGGAGGATACCGTCGTGGTCTTGAGATGGATGGTAGGGGCCGGTCTGGACTGACGGCGCCCTAGATATTGTGATTGAGACATTGAGATTTCGAGATATTGAGGTACAGAGACTGTGATACAGAGATATCGAGATATTGGGATTACATTTTGTGCCGATGCTAGGCACTGTTTTATGCTGATTTCATTATGATACCTCATTTTAAAAATACAAAGGAAATCTCACTAAATTATGAAAACAGTTCTTCATTTACATGTATTCTGTTTTCATGCATTCATACCTCATTCATATGATATATTGCTACCTGAGGCACTGACACGGGCACATGAGATTACACTCGGGTTAGATATTTACCCTAGCCTTGTTATAGGTTGCATGTTATATATATAATTGAGGATATATTATGATCATTGACCTAGGTTGCGTTATTTATGCGATTTCTTTCCGTAGATGTTTTTTCTATTCACGAGTTGGCAACTCACCCCCGTTGTGCCCCAGTTTCTTGCAGGTTTGCCATACAGGTTTCTTTACGGCTTGCGGGCATAGTTTCCTTCGGGTGATTTGCTAGTAGGTGGGTTTACTTGTATCGTACCCCCATTATATATCTTGTATATTATTATTCTGTTGTATCTAGAAGTTCCATCAACCAAACATGTATTTATTTGAGATAGAGACCAGTGTTGATTATTCTATCGACATTAGAGTCATGCTGTGTATTTATACGGATTTCATGCTGTTTTGAGTTTCCTTTTCTGTTGTGATCCTCGCCTTTCGGCGTTGTATATTTTATTGCTTGCGTGGTTGTGACCGTCGATTGACGAAGAGCTAGCTCCCGCTTGGGGATGCCTTTATTCTTTATATATATGCTTTATCAGGTTTTGTACCCGTTTGGGGTCAGTTTTACAAAGGAAACTCTGCCGAAATTTTTGGAAAAGACTTATGATTTTAAAATGCATACTTCGGCATATGTTGCAAACTGGTTGATTTAAAATGGTTTTCCTACTCTCTACTACTCTTCTTGGTTTGGATTTCTGGGTTTTCGGCTTACTTAGAATACGTACGCCTTGAGACGTTCGTAGTTTAAGTGCCGTCATGTTCCGTACTTTCGGGTCGTGACACCTACCATCAATCTCAAGACCACGATGGTATCCTCAGGATATCCGACGCGTCGGGTAAAATCACCGGTAGGTAGTCTTCCCCAGCCAGGCTCATCGTCTACTACTCGAACTTCTTGCCCCGGGGTACCTTACCGGGTCCACCATGTACCCAAGACGGTTTATCCAACTCCTCGAATCGGGTCTCGAAATCCATCAGCAAACTCATGGTGGAAGACTCATACATCTTGGGAAAACCGCACTTTTCATTTTAAAAAGAGAGAGAGAAGAAGTTTATATAGGTCCTTGCGGTTTTCCCCCAAATCCAGGAAATCTCAAGAAAATCTGAATCCAAATCATCAACAGCATGTAAACAGTGGATATAGGCATAATAATCCATGAATGCGGCATAACAGTGAATAACAATATGCACGAAGTAGCAAATAATAACTGTAATGTCTAAACTGGTATATAAGGAAAGTACACTAATATCATGTCGAAGTTATTAGCTAACAAGCTATGTCAATGTAATAGTATTTTGACACGGCAATTACCGATGATGATGTGTGCGACCCGGCAAGTAAGTGTACGTGGAACTTACGCATCATCCATAATGGTGCTGGTGTCCTAACAGTATGATATCAATAACGGTATATGAATCACAAAATAAGTATGCGATGCTGAGCGAACAACAATAATGTGCTGGAGCTGAATACTAGACACAACGATAACTAATCTGCATTTAATATAAATATAAGTCGCACAGTAGTGCCTTTTGAAATAACACGAATCGCGGTGTTTTGAAAATAAGGGCTACGGTGTTTTTAAGAAATGATACGTCCTTTGAAATATCCATAGAATCTCTTGGCCTGTCTTTTAAAATACCCGCGATTCGTTAGTTTTGAAATGGTAGGAGTCTAATCTAGTCTAACAACTACACTAAACTATACGGCTGAGCTATCAAGCTGAACTAAAGGTAAAGAAACCGCCTAACATCTGAGTCGATACATATATATACATATATATTAGTCGGTGATCCCGCCTCAATAGTATCATATCAGATACAATATCTATAATAAGACATCCACAAGTCAAGAGTGCAGATCAATCATCAATATATAGCTCGTACGTAAATCCGTCGTACGGCATCCCAAATCTGGGTACGGGTCAAAGTTACATCAATCACATTATTCATCTGGTATCATCTTTATCAAATATCATGATCCGGGATAATGACCTACGTCTAGTACAATACTGATACCATCTATGTATGCATGCGGGTGTATGAAACACTACGCCAAAGGATCCGCTAAAACATCATGTCTCATCTCAAATACGAACCCTGTCATATCACCGATCTCACGGCCTCAAATCGAATCTCATCGACTCATCTCAAATCCCACGATCCTCAAATCTAGTATATGATCACATAGTCCAATACCCATGTGAACACATAAATACATATTCCCATATACGCACATGTGAAAGAAAGAATGTATGCAAGTATGTGTGTGCATGTGTGTGTGGGTGCAACCACTACTCTAGGGTTTCACAACTAACACTAAACCAATCCAAGAACACCAAAAATCCATCTTTATCATCAATCAACTCAAACAACATATAATAAATATATGTGTGTATACGTATTCGTATACATCACCACGAACTGCGGGGGTGCTATACGCCATCCACCCGACTTCTCCCCGTAGATATAAATCTACTCACCTTGCTTCTCGTGTGCCGATGCCGATGCCGCCATCTTCATCTTCAACTCCTCGACATCACGTAGGGTACCTACAAGATAACAAAATCGCAAAAGAACATGAAAATCACCTCGGAAAACCAAAACGGCACACGCTACTCTCATAGGTAACCTATAGTCTCGCATGCAAACACGATCAGTAACCTTTTGCCGTTGACGTTCAAACACCACCCGACAGAAACAAATCATCAAATACCAAAATCCATGTTAAAACAAGTCGTAAAACCATGTGCCGACATAATAAAATTACCCCAGATTCTACCCTATGTGAAATCAGTCAAAGTTGCATATACGAAAGGTCAAATTTACTGGAGATAAGGCCCTGAAACAAAAACGAGGCGATTCCCACCTGCTGTAACACCTTAGGATGTGTTTAGTGGCAAATTATATTTTAATATATGGTTTTTAATAAAAAGTTTACCAAATTTATTTTTAAATATTTTATCCTATTTAATGAATATTTTATTAAAATTTTCCTAGGCTTGCACACACTTGTGCATTTTAACTAGGGTATTAATTTGGGGTTAAACCATGATTAACAACAATGGTGAACTAACCATTTCCTTAAGCTTTTTTTTTAGAATTTGTATTAAGTGTTTTGGGTTGATTGTTATTGTTTTAAAAGAAAAAATGAAAATGAATTTTCTTTTATTGAAAAGAGGGAGAAGAGCATGGGGCTACATGGCATGAGCCATGCCTCATTTAATGAGGAAAGAGAAAGAGAAGGAGGGAGTTTGTGTTGGTGTCACGTCCCGAAAGTACGGAACATGACCGGCACTTAAACTACGAAACGTCTCTAGGCGTACGTAATCTAAGTAAGCCGAAAACCCAGAAATCCAAACCAAGAAAAGTAGTAGAGTGAAGGAAAAACCAACTTAAAACAAGTAGTTTAAATAGCATAAGCCGAATTATGCGTTTTTTTAAAAAAAAACATCAAATATTTACTGAAAATTTCGGCAGAGTCTCCTTTGTAAATACTGGCCCCAAAACGGGATAGAACATGAATAGTATACGAAATAAATAAAAGGCATCCCCAAGCGGGAGCTAACTCTTCGTCAATCGACGGTCACAACCACACAAGAAATATAATATACAACGCCAAGGGCGAGGATCAAAACTCAAAAAGAACTCAAAACAACAAGAAATCCACAGAAAAATAACGCGCGACTCTAAGGTCAAAAGAATAACATCACTGTCTTTAGCTCAAAATAAATACATGTTTGGTTGATGGAACTTCTAGATACAACTGAATAATAATATACAATGTATAATGATGGGTGCGATACAAATAAACCCACCTACTAGCAAGTCACCCGAAAGAAGCAGTGCCAGCAAAGCCGTAATGAAACCTGTACGGCAAAACCTGCAAGAAACTGGGGCACAACGGGGGTGAGTTGCCAACTCGTGAATAGAATACATCTACGAACAGGAATCGCATGTATGACGCAATCCTAGGTCATACGATCATAATATATCTTCAAAATATAACCAGCAGCCTATAACCATGGCTAGGATATACCACTAAACATCAGTAATACCAAGTGCTCGTGTCAGTGCCTCAGATAGCAATATATCATATGGATGATGTATGAATGCATGAAAACAGAGTACATGTACTAAAGAAACTGCTTTCATAACTCAGTGAGATTTCTGTAATTTTAAAAATGAGGTATCATAAGGAAATCAGTATAAACCGTGTCTAGCAACGACACAAAAACATAAATCCACATATCTCAATATCTCAGGCTCCGGCTACCCGGACTGACCTGGATCATCAAATCTCAGTACCTCAATATCTCGAAATCTCAATGTATCAAATCTCAATATCTAGGGCGCCGTCAGTCCAGACCGGCCCCTACCATCCATCTCAAGACTACGAAGGTATCCTCCGGATATCCGACGCGTCGGGTAAAATCACCGGTCGGTAGTGCTCCCCTGCCAGGCTCAACGTCAACAACATGATCCTCTTGTCCCGGGGTACCGCACCGGGCCCACCATGTACCCGAAACGGTTCCTCCACTCCTCGAATCAGGTCTCGAAATCCATCAGCAAACTCATGGTGGACGACTCATACATCATGGGAAAACCGCACTTTTTATTTTAAAAGAGAGAAAAGGTTTATTTATGTTTTTGCGGTTTTCCTCCAAATCCAAGAAATCTCATGAAATCCGAATCCAAGTCATCAATAGCATGTAAACGGTGAATATAGGCATGAGAATCCATGAATGCGACACAACAGTGAATAATAACTTGCATGAAGTAGCAGGCAATAACTACAATGTCTAACTGGCATATAAGGCAAGTACACTAATATCATGTCTAAACTATTAGCTAACAACCTATGTCAAATGAAATAGTATTTTCTAAAGTGTTCATGACATGGCAATTACCGATGAAGATGTGTGTGAGCCGGCAAGTAAGTGTACGTGGTACATACGCGTCATCGGTAATGGTGCTGGTGTCCTAACAGCATGATATTAATAATAGGATATGAATCATAATATAAGCATGCGATGCGGAGCGAACAACAATAATGAGTGGGAGCTAAATACTAGACACAATGATAACAAATCTGCATTACCCTAATATAAGTCCTACAATAGTGCCTTTTGAAATAACACGAATCGCGGTGTTCTGAAAATAAGGGCTACGGTGTTTTTAAGAAAAGATACGTCTTTTGAAATATCCGTAGAATCCCTTGACCTGTCTTTTAAAATACCCACGATTCGTTAGTTTTGAAATAGGTAGGAGTCTAATCTAGTCTAACAACTACACTAAACTATACGGCTGAACTAACAAGCTGAACTACAGATAAGGAAACCGCTTAACACGTATACATACCTGTATATATATTAGTCGGTGATCCCTCCTCAATAATATCATATCCGATACCATATCTATAGTCAGACATCCCAAGTCAAGAGTGCGGATCAATCATCAATACATAGCTCGTACGTAAATCCGTCGTACGGCATCCCCAAATCTGGGTACGGGTCAATATCATACTCATCACACTGTTCATCTGGTATCCTCTTTATCAAGATCATCATCTGGGGTACTGACCTACGTCTAGTACACTACTAATATCACTATTCACATGGCATTGTCATCTAAAGATCCGCTATAACATCAGGACGTATCTCAAGTACGAATCCTGCCATATCACCGATCTCACGGCCTCAACTCAAATCTCATCGACTCATCTCAAATCCAGTATATGAACACATAGTCCCATACCCATGTGAACACATAACTATATAGAATCCCATATAAGCGCATATGAAAGAAGAATGAATGCAAGTATGGGTGTATGTGTGTGCATGTGTGGTGTGACCACTACTCTAGGGTTTCGCGACACTAAATCATCCAAGCACACCAAATATCCATATTAGCATCAATAACCTCAAACCATATATAATCAATATATGTGTGTATACGCATTCGTATACATCACCACGAACTGCGGGGGTGCTATACGCCATCCACCCGACTTCTCCCCGTAGATATAATCTACTCACCTGGTCCTTACTCGCCGGTGCCGACGTCGCCTTGCGCTTGCTTGTCGTCTCGAAGTCCACATGGGGTACCTACATATCATAATGCACCGTATCGCATTAAAATCCGACTCATGACCAAAACGATACACGAATCCCACATAGGTCAAAACATATGGTTGCTTTCACGAATCAATTCAAAAACCCTCGACATCGGCGTACAAACGCCGATTGATCAAGAAAACGCCAAACGTACCAATCATGGCTTCATAAATCATTAATTATATATGAAATAAGGTTTAACTCATCAAAACATTAAAATCAAACAAATCGTTTTATTTTCCAAAACCTAGTTAACACAAATTCCCATTTCGGTTCAAAACTTGATGTTTTAACTGATCTACAAATTTTAGTGATTTAAATGGCCAAAATGCTCATTAAATAACATAATTAGGTCATACAAATCACTTTCATAAATTAATCTCATCAATTTGTATAAATTCCAAATTCCTAGTTTGCAAAAATACCGATTTTAACACTTTTTAAAGCAAAATTCACAACTCACCAATTAAGCTTGGTTTTGCATGATCTAAATTGCTAAACAACAAATAAAAATGTTAATACAGTCATCAAAACCTTAATTAGATTTTAAATCACCCATTTGCAACTAAAAGCTAAAACCTAGTTTGCACAATTATGCAATTTTAACAATTTTAAATTAACAATTTGCAAACTAGCAACTAGATTAGGTTTTACATGCTCTAAGGTGTTAAGCTATAATTTATAATGTTGAAGATGTGATGAAAGCTCTATCTAGATTTTCATCTCAATTATTTTCATAGGTTATAAAAATCTAGTTCGCTAATAAAACTTAATTTAGACATTTTTCATGAAATAATTTGTAATCTAACTACTAGTTTACATTCTTCAAATCTTAAGATGGTAAGATACCCATTACAACCATAATCTATAGATCAAAATGCTAACATTAATTCAAAACCTTTCTTGAATTCCAAGCTTGCAATCAAAACTTAATTAAACACTTAATTAAAATCTTAGATTATAACAAGTATCATTTGGAAAAGGGTTATACCTCAAACTAGTTTGAAATGAGATCCACACTTTCCAAAACATAGCCCCCAAAATTCCATCTTGCTCCAAGGATTCAAGCAAGATTGATCAAAGAATAATGGGTAAGGCTTGGAATTGGAATTAGATTTGAATTTGTATGGATTTTGAGTGATTTTGTGGATTTTTTTTTGAAGCAAAAATTGAGTGGGATTTGGGGGAGGGCTGTTGCTGTTGGGGAAGGGGGGAGGCTCGGCACAATGAGGGAGGGGAGAGAGAGAGAGGGAGAGTTGAAAGTCAAAGCAAGAAAGTCTCACATAACCAAACCATACCTTATAAATTACTATATTTCCTATCCTTTGTTTTCTATGACCTTTTTTTTGTGGGGAAATGGGGCAGCAAGGGTTCGGCCACATGATAGGGAAATGGGGGTTTGGGTGTGTGTTGGTATGGAAAAAAGATAAATACAATACCCCAATTTCCAATTAATTTATTTCACCGAAAAAAAGCTTTTTTCTTCGATATTTTCTAAACCGTTTTGGCAAACCGTTTCATTTTTAAAACCATATGATAAAATTTTGTTTAATGTGTTATGATGCACAAAATTTGTTTCAACTCATTCCAATTTGTAATTTTCCCTAATTAAATGTATTAGTGACGGCTTAAAATAATGTTAAAATAATTAATTTTGGAAAAATTTTCAGAAATTGAAATTTCACCAGTGGCTCAATAAACACCAAATACTAGCAATTTCATAACTAGAATATGTATATTTAATTTTATAATAAAAATATTTGTATTTTGACTTTTTACAGAAAACCCCCTTGTTTTACCGATTTTTCCGAAATTTCACCGAAACGATTTTCAAAACATTACAGTTGGTTACTCTCATTTCTCATTCTCACTCTCACACACATACACCATCAGCAGAGGAAGCAGCAGCTGGAGCTTCAACAGCAACAAGAGAAGCAGCAGCCGCAGAAGCAAGCAGCAGCAGCAGCACAATAAACAACAGCATCAGCAGCACAGGCAGCAGCAGCAACACAATTAGCAACCGCAACAGCTCTTCTTCTTCTTCTTCTTCTCCTTCTCCTTGTGCCTAGGGTCGTGAGTGAGGTATAATCTCTGAACTCATTCCTAGTTGCTAAGCTTGTGTAGATTTAGTTTCGATTAATGTTAAATAGTGAGTTTTGTGCTAATTATGGTGAATTGTGTGGGGTTTTGTCCAAGTGATGATTTTATTGGTTAACCTAGCCTATTTAAGTGTTATTAGGGTCACCTTAACTGAGATTAACCCTAAATTTCACTAAAATACCATAGGGTTTCCATTTTGTGCAAATTAGTGTTTTTAAGCGATATTGTAGCTTTCTGTGATCTGCTTGTGACCCGGCTCTCTCAGATCAAAATTGAGGAAACTGGAGCATGTACACTAGGTATAGACCACACCACCAGAACATGAGCCCCTCATTCCCAAACTTGGCCGCCGGTTTATTCTTTCTGGCCGCAAATTGCGGCCAGGTAGAGGAGATGGGTGTTGGGGTTTTGGCTAGGGTAGTCTACTGTGTTTTCCAGTGTTTTGGCATGTGTAATTTTGTAAGATTTCACCTGTAGCAAAATCTCGGACCATATATCATATTTCTTGTACGTTTTGTTTACGCGATACACGCGATACGTGAGTGGGTTCTGTGATCCAGCGTGTCGCGGCGTGTCGGGATAGTTTTAGACGCGTATTCACACGTTTCAGCGTCTCGTACACACACGCGTTTAGTTCGCAACGCAAGTTTCTCGTTTGGTTTCGATATTGCGTTTTGCGAGATATTTTGCTTATATATGGATTCCTTGTCTAATTTTCAGGTTTGCAGGCGGGTACATCAGACGCAGGGAAGCAGGTGGTCGGCTACGTGTAGCACGCGACCAGGTGAGTAGATTTAACATCTACTTGGGAATCGCCCACATGGCGTTATGCGTCTGGGCTAGGAATGTTAGTACCTATCGCATATTCTAGGTTATATTTAGAATTGCGCATTTACCCTATTACTTAGATGATGTTGTGCTTGGACTAGTAGCCGTAGGACACTGCACATATTATTGACGATTCATGTCGCACGAGCACTGATTGTATGCTACACACACCGTCAACAATTGCCATGTCACACACAAACCACTTATAGATATTATATTGCTTGGTTAGGGACATTGTGACATTGATTCATATTCCTTATCACATATGACATTTAGCATACCTGTATACCTATAGAGTATTGTACCAATAGTGATAGGTACATACACACTTTATGATATAGGTACAGGTATACCTTGCTCACATATTCCACTTATACCCAGGGGGTATACTACATCAGTTCTTATAGGTAGATACCTATACCTTTCTACACCTGTATGTTACGCATATATCAGTTACAGTTACATATTTACCTTTACTGATGTTATTTAGCAGTTTTTCCTTTTTTATGCCTACATTTCAGTTATGTCGCATATATTATATTCATGGATTTTCGCATTGTTATATGAATTTTTCATGATGTTTTCTGGATTTGGGGACCGCGGGAGTTCATGAAATTATGCATTATTTGAAAAACATGGTTTCCTTGATATGATATTTCAGCATCCACCATGAGTTTTATCGGTTCTGATATATTGATATATATACCCCTACGAGAAGGCGTAGAGGCCGTATGAGGGTACATGGTGGGGCCCGGAGGTACCCGGGGCAAGAAAGGGATGTCGATGCACCACGCCGATGAGCCCGGCAGGGGAACCATACACTCCGGTGACATTACCTATGACTCGGCGGTTATCATGGGGATACCGACGGGAGTCATGTACGTATGGATACGTCGAAAGGCACGGGTCAGAGCTAGACACTCGAGCTTTCGGTATAGCGTATGATACGTACCTATCAGGATGCCAGTCTTGGTGACAGCGTCTGATAGATCAGTATTTCTGTGTCGATGCTTGGAACATTGGTTTCATGATATTTCTTCTATTCATATGTATATATAACAGTGGGTTAGGACGTTGTTATATATGCCCTTACACCAATATTAGTGGAATGGGACGCTAATATATGTGTATTGACATTCATATATACACCTTATCATATTTATTCACACAGATATACCTAGATTATAAGAGATTCACTGGATATTGGATTTAGGACATATGATATTTTCTTGAGATTTGATAAAGGATATACGAGACTCACATGATTTTGTACATTGAGGAGATGTGAGACTTATATGATATGAGAGCCAATTTGGGGGCTGATTTGAGGAATTGGGATTTGATTGTCTTGATGGATTGTGATCATACCACGATGTCAGGATTCCTTGGAAGTGACATATTTCTCTCCATACCTCATATTTATTGTTTATGCACTGTTTCATGTATTAGTAGTACCTGTTAATGTACCCTTCATGATTGTTGCATATCTACATTTTCATATCATTATTGCACGATTATGGCATACTGATTGTCCTATTATTATTCTTCATGTATTAGTTGTACCTGCTAGTGCACTTTTCATTATTACTACATTCATATGACCTGTTAATACCGATAATTGCATATCTTAGATTCACGCTGTACGTGCATACTTGCGATTACCTGCATATGTTATTTGCTATTCACGAGTTGGCAACTCACCCCCGTTGTGCTACAGTTGTTTTGCAGGGTGTCTCCCCAGAGTAGTCGAGGCAGGCTATTCATCTATCACCTTTTGCTACGGATACCGCTACAGCTCATAGTGTGCAGTTTTGCTTAGGTAGGTTTTTGTGGTTATCCGTATTTTGTATTGTATATTGTTGTATCCTTGTACTCTCCATCTACTGTTATTTTGTTGACTTAAAGACTTGGTGAGGACGATATTGTATATTATTTGTGGCTTTTGTCATTTATTTCTTCGCTACGGTGTCGTATATTTGTGGTGGTGATTGTTTTCCACCTTTGGGCGTGTATTTACTCCCGTTTGGGGATGCTTCATATGTATTTATGCTGTACCCATCTTTGGGCTAGTTTTTACAATTAGGGTGTTGCCAAAATTTTGAAAAAAGAAAGTTGGACTTTTAAAGAATTTGGGTTGTGATTTCAAATGTTTCAAAACTGCTATTGTCTTTTCTTGTCTTTTTAATGGTTTAGATTTCTGGGTTTTCGGCTTTCTTTTACTGCGTTACGCCTTTAGACGTTGCGTAGTATTAGGGCCGTCACGTGCCAATTTCGGGTCGTGACAAAGTTGGTATCAGAGCGCTAGGTTTTACCTTTCGGAGTGTAGGATGACCTTGGTAAGATGGAGTAGGTAGCTTAAGCAGAGTAACGTAGTGTGTGTATGTCTACAGCATACTCACGATGCGGTACTTCGCCTAAAGTGACCTAAGTACATTGCTTGAAATTCCTCCCTTGATTATTCATATCTTTGTGATTCGATTTCCTTATTTTTATCGAATCTTATCTCTATTTATTGCCTTGCCGCCGATGACTATGGGGACTCAGAGTGATGCAGCGAGGGCTGAGGTCAGAGTTGGTTCGGGAGAGACGAGCACTGACCAGGATGGCACTCTAGTTACACTGGTGCAGACGGATCAGCCTTCGACAGATCAACTCTCTAGGCTTGTGGCAGAGATGCAGGACTTGCGCCAGACGATGAGATCATTGGTTGAGACCGTTCGAGCGCAGCGACAGGAGGTTGTCATCCCTGTTACTCAGTTGTTCCTTGCGATCAGCATGCAGCAGTCTGTCACCTACATAGCACCATTGGATGCAGCTCCAGTTGACGATGCAGGTATTCCAGAGAGTCTGAGAGTTCCAGGACAGAGGAGGACTCGTACCGGTGTACCAGCCCCGAGATAGAGGCTTAGTCGTCGAGACAGATTTCGTGACCATCGCGGGAGTAGCAGAGGCTTAGGACGAGGACTGTCGTCCAGCTCTCATCCCCAGGAAGGTCAGCAGTCAGCGCGTGGATGTTTTCGATGCGGAAGCCTTCAGCATTTCGTCAGGGATTGTTCCTTAGCACCTCGTCAGGGTCATATTCAGAGAGGTCGTGGACATGGAAGGTTCGCTCAGAGGGGTCAGTCTAGCAGAGGAGGAATTCAGCCAGTTGCGGGTAGGGGGCAGACACGAGAGTTTGCTTCTACTTATCGGGACGTGCGGTCGTCCAATGCAGAGTTTTCAGGTATCCTAAATTTATTTGTTCTTTTGATGTATTTGTTGGTTTTTCACTTGTGCCGTAGTTGGGATGAGAGTTGTGTTAGGTAGAGCAGTCGTTTGTTTGTGTTAACTTCTGTCAGCGATTCTTTTGTTGCGCGACACGTATTTCAGTCGTGTGCCAATCGGATAGGAGATAGGGATTCGTCCGTCATTTTGATCCTTCTGGAGATGTTGGATTTGACGTTCTCCTGGGCTTGGACTGGTTAGCTACGTGCTAGGCTTCTGTGGACTACCGTGAGAAAACAGTCAGGTTTTATTTTCCCCGGCGAGTCAGTTCTTGTTGTGCAGGTGGATAGTTGAGCCGCCTCTCACAGCTTGAATTCAGCCTTTATCGCTAGTCGGCTTTTGAGGAGATGTCGTGGATTCTTGGCGTTCATTGGTGATACCGTAGCCACAGTTGGTTTGTTGGATCGGTTTTCTTTCGTGCGAAAGTTTTCCGACGTTGTTCCAGATGAGCCAGCGAAGCTTAAGGAGCTTAATGATCAGCTGCAGAGTTGGTTGTTGGGAGGTTTGTGCGTCTGAGTGTTTCGCTTGGGGAGCTCCTATTTCTGTTCGTCAAGGACAAAGACGGCAGTTAGAGGTTGTGTATTGATTGGTCGTCAATTGAACCGGCTTACGGTGCGGATAGGTATCCTCTACCTCGCAGTGACGATTTCATCGATCAGCTCGAGAGTGCGAGACATTTTCTAAGTTTGTTCGGGATCGGGTCATCATTTTTGCGGGTTAGGAATGATGACATTCCGAAGACTGCCTTGTGTGTGCTACGGGCTTTGTGTGTCTTGGTGAGTCATTGGATTCACTGATGCCCTAGCAGCATTCGGAGATGTGATGAACCGGATTTCTTCAGGCCGTTCCTCAACAAGTTATTGTTGTGTTATTTACGACATTCTGGTCTATTTAATGTGTCTGAGAGACAGGAGTAGCACTTGAGGATTTGTTTTACAGATACTGGGAGAGTCCCAGCGGTTTGCTAAATTCTCGGAGTGTTCCTTCAGGCTTGTTTGTGTTGACTCCTAGGTCTTGTAGTTACGGGAGACGTTTTTGTATGGTTCCGAGGAAGATAGAGGCCGTACAGCTTAGGCCCAGATTTGTGTGCAGGACGGTGGCCCGCAGATTTTTGGGCTTAGCAGGTTTTTACTGCCGTTTCGTGCAGGATTGCTAGTGTAATGCTGCACCGTTGACTGAATTGAACGGAATGGAGGTTTCTTTTCTTTGAACTGAGGCATGTGTGCGGAGTTTTCAGCAGTTGATGATTCGATTAACAACTGAATCAGTTCTTTCTTTGCTTCCTGGTTCGGGCGACCTTGTTGTTAACTGTGATGTTTCACGAGTGGGGCTCGTGTGTGCTGAGGTGACACTATGGAGTTGTTGGAGATAGTGCCCTCAGAGTCAATTATTGGATCACAGGCACGTGATTGCAATGATTGATGGAGGACCTATCCCGGTAGGACAGTCTTACTCAAGATGATAGTATGCTATCTGGTTTATCTTTATCATCGTGTACTGCTTTAGGTGACCTGACAGGTCACTATTGCACGTTGATAGAGCCCCTGGGATTCTTGCTTGACTACCAGCAGTATGAGGGCGATCATATACGTGGGAGCTGGTAATCTATAAGCACATCCTTAAAAGGTCCCTTGTCTAGGGAGTTTCGAGACAGGGCATCGATACTCCAGAGTAGACTAGTGTATACAGTCGAGACCCCCGACGAGGGGCGGTGGCCGGTCTCACAAGCCACTGGTGTCAGTTGGATCACCTAAGATGTATACAGGTGCTCATTGGGTTATGAGTACACCGGACAGGACTCGCCGGGAACATGCTAGTTGGTCTTATACCTGACGTCAGATAGCAGTTCCCTGGTGACATGTGTACAGGTTAGTTCATCGACCTGGGGATCGTCATTTGTCTCGTGTGAGTTCCCACTGTACTTTGATTACTACCCTACCACGCTCAAAGGAGACGTGCAAACATGTTTTAGTTGGGTACAGTCCCGAGCCACATGGAGGCAGTGAGCGGATCTTCAGGGGTTCGTCTCTCCCGGTATTGGGGGTGAGGTCACGCTGTGTCTAGGAGAGCCATTACACGAAGCCCTCGGCCGAGGCAGGAGATTTACTGGTAGGTATTCCAGTAGTATCTCAGGGTGTTCTGGGCTACGCTCCGACACGACTTGTACCGCTTTTGGGGGTCTGACTTTTACCAACCCCCTAGGCCCGCCATGCGATGCTCATAGACGAACGGACCGGACTGTACGGATATTGTCACTGACAGGCTCAGTAGGGTGTCAGGGTGAGTTCGCTCATCGACATCCCTTTTGGTCAATAGCTGGTGGCCCGTCACGTATTGGCTTATACCTCTGACGTGCTAGTGGTTAAATCCACAGCCATAGTATTGACGAGTCTTTAGAGTCCACCACACTTTCAGTTACTCAAGCTTTCGGGCGAAAAGCTGTAGAGGCCGTATGGAGATATGGCAGGGTCCGATCAGATACGTGCGGTATTGCACGGATCAGGATCGGACGGTTTGTACTACAGGCCGTATGGATATATGGCAGGGTTCGATCAGATACGTGCGGTATTGCACGGATCAGGATCGAACGAATATTACTAGCCGGCTTTGGTTTAAGCCGGGTCCTAGTATAGTACAGTGTAGATTTTGTCTCATTGCATTTGTATTTCGGTCGGAATACAGATGCGGGTGTGTATACACAGTATCGGGGTTTTCCTGTAATTTATTACGGGACCGGTTTTCTGGAGTTGCCAGTTTGCTTTCCGTTTCGGCCATTTTCATTTGTATCTTTCAATGGCCGAAGATTGGTGGAGGAGGGCTTATTTACATTTGTGCAAATAAGCAATTTGGAAGGGGGTCTTTGCATATTCTTGTGTCATGATGGTTGCACCATCCATTGACCTTGACTTCTTGACTTCTTCATGATGGCTTGACGTTTTGAAGTCATCATGCTTGATGATGGGTTATGATATAGTGGTTGAGTGTTGGTCTTTGTTGGTTATCATGGTTGTTGATGATGAGGTTGTTGGAGTGTTAGTTTAGGCTTGTGATCATTTCTTTTGATGATAGCCTTTTCTTCCTCTCACTTGATTTACTCTCTTGATTCACTCTCTTGAGTTGGGTCACTCTCTCATTCACTCCCTCCCTCACAAGATGCATGGCCGGCCACTCCCATTGGGGGCTGTCCAAATTTTTGAGTATGGGTTTTTGCTTCATTTCATGCTCTAAAAATCCCCAAGTCCCTCCATATAGTTCTTGTATCATCCCTCCACCAAAATGGCACCTCCTACAACCCCAAATGAGACACAAGTCTCTACACTAGATTCTACAGCAAACCTTGGGCACGTCGACTAGCCAGCTTCATGCCCGAGTTGCCTCGGCATTGAGGTGGGAGCCCGTAAAAGATGTAGGCGATGTGGTGCACTTCCGGCGACGAGGTGGAGACAGGACATTCCGCGGGAGATCGGGACGACGACGAGAAGACCGGAGGACTCGGATCAGTCGGTATATCTCTATTCCCAATCTTGTAGTTAGCTAGGACTAGTTAATGGTTCGATCCAGGTTTTAGTGCGCGGTGGTGCCGGTTTGCTAAGTTCGCAAAATTTAAAGTTTATCACCGCTTCCGCATTTTGGCCTCAGGATGGAGGCCGGGGCGCCGCCGTGCACTTACAGGAGTTATCGCTTTTGCTTCCCTACATTTGGAAGAAGTAGGAGAAGGATATCCCACTCATGATCTGGAGATGGCCGCGGTGGTTTTGCGTTGGATATTTGGAGGCACTACTGGTTAGAGAGTCGTGTCAGATTTTCACAGACCACCAGAGCTTAATGTACATCTTCCTGCAGCGGATTTGATGGTTGTGATAGTCCTCCGCAGATTTACAGTTCTTCTGTGATCGTTGAGTACAGCTTGAGTTCGTCTCTACGGAGGGGACAACTTTCTCATGTCCGCGCCCGACCACTTGTCCTTAATCGCTTTCGCGAGACACTGCCCGCCGACGCTCATTCATTAGAGATACTTGAGAATACTCGGCCGGGTAATGATTCAGATTCCTTGATTTATGACAATAATGTGCTAAATTTAAGGACGCATTTGTGTACCTGATATTATTGGGGAGAGGCGTGAAATCCTAGAGCAAACACATCATTCAACTCTCTGTGTTCATTCAAGTTCCACCAACATTGACGTGACTTGTGAGATAGTTACGGGTGTGCAAGGATGTAAAGAGAAGTTTTGGGTTTCGTTTCAAGGTGTCTGTCTTGTTGTGTGCTTGGGTTGAGTATCTGAGACCGGCTGGAGAGTTGCAACTTTAACCGTTCCGAAGAGGGAGTGGGAGAAGATCTCCACAAATATAGTTATGGTGTCTACCCAGGTTTAGTCAGGGTGTGACTCCATTCGGATGCTTATCGTCCGGTTATACTCAGTTTGCTCAGATGTTCTTTGTTAAGTTTGTGTGTATGTGTTAATTGTTTTCGGCAGTTGGGATCGTCCCTTTCTATCGTTAGGATACTTCTTTGATAGGAGTTATCAGGGAGCGTTCCAATTGGCAACCTTTAGGTTTAAGGGTTAGGTCGTGTCGATCACCAGCCTGTTGTTTTTCTGACTCTGCGTAAGTAGGATTTTGGGCCCCAGCTAGTCTAGAGACTTCGGTAATGATCCAGTTGTTTTAGGTCAGGATGAGAATTATCCATTGCGGACAGAGGTCTTATGTCGACCATGTTGGTCGTGGTCTTGAGTTCGCAGTGGCAGATCATGTATTCCTACGGATTTTTTCAATAAATGATGTGTTGAGTTTTGGGAAGCTTATCTCAGAATTGTAGGTCCTTTAGAGATCTTATAAGCGAGTTAGTTTCGTTGCCTTTAATTTGGCACTTTCGCCCAAATTATTGAGTATTCACCCCGTATTCCTTGTGTCGATACTTTGCAATTACCTTCATGACCTTTCTCACTTGATTCAGCACCAGACCATTTAGCTTGGACGCGATCTTTCGTTCACCAGCAGCCTATTGTGTTAATGGCTCAGCAGGTGGAGAAACATCGGTCAAGGGTCTTACCATCTGTGAAGGGTTTTTCTTGGACGTAGCCGTATAGTGAGATAATCACTTGGGAGGCTACGAGTGAGATTTGAGAGTTTGTAATCTTCTCTTTGAAGGCATGCATAGCAGTATATTTTTAAAATTCGGGGACGAATTTCTTTAAGGGGGGAAGATTGTAACACCTTAGGATGTGTTTAGTGGAAAATTATATTTTAATATATGGTTTTTAATAAAAAGTTTACCAAATTGATTTTTAAATATTTTATCCTATTTAATGAATATTTTATTAAAATATTCCTAGGCTTGCACACACTTGTGCATGTTAACTAGGGTTTTAATTTGGGGTTAAACCATGATTAACAACCATGGTGAGCTAACCATTTCCTTAAGCTTTTTTTTAGAATTTGTATTAAGTGTTTTGGGTTGATTGTTATTGTTTTAAAAGAAAAAATGAAAATGATTTTTCTTTTGTTGAAAAGAGAGAGAAGGGAATGGGGCTACATGGCATGAGCCATGCCTCGTTTAATGAGGAAAAAGAAAGAGAAGGGGGAGTTTGTGTTGGTTACTCTCATTTCTCATTCTCACTTTCATTTCTCTCATTCTCTCACTCTCACACACACACACCATCAGCAGAGGAAGCAGCAGCTGGAGCTTCAGCAGCAACAAGAGAAGCAGCAGCTGCAGAAGCAAGCAACAACAACAGAAACAACAGCATCAGCATCAGCAGCACAGGCAGCAGCAGCAACACAAGAAGCAACTGCAGCAGCTCTTCTTCTTCTCCTTCTCCTTCTCCTTATGCCTGGGGTCGGGAGTGAGGTATAATCTCTGAACTCATTCGTAGTTGCTAAGCTTGTGTAGATTTAGTTTCGATTAGTGTAAAATAGTGAGTTTTGTGCTAATTATGGTGAATTGTGTGGGGTTTTGTCCAATTGATGATTTTATTGGTTAACCTAGCCTATTTAAGTGTTATTAGGGTCACCTTAACTGAGATTAACCCCAGATTTCACTAAAATACCATAGGGTTTCCATTTTGTGCAAATTAGTGTTTTTAAGCGATATTGTAGCTTTCTGTGATCTGCTTGTGACCCGGCTCTCTCAGATCAAAATTGAGGAAACTGGAGCATCTACACTAGGTATAGACCACACTACCAGAACACGAGCCCTTCATTCCCAAACATAGCCGCCGGTTTATTCTTTCTGGCCGCAAATTGCGGCCAGGTAGAGGAGATGGGTGTTGGGGTTTTGGCTAGGGTAGTCTGCTGTGTTTTCCAGTGTTTTAGCATGTGCAATTTTGTAAGATTTCACCTGTAGCAAAATCTGGGACCATATATCGTATTTCTTGTACGTTTTGTTTGCGCGATACGCGCGATACGTGAGTGGGTTCTGTAATCCAGCGTGTCACGGCGTGTCGGGATAGTTTTAGACGTGTATTCTAATGTTTCAGCGTATCGTACACACGCGCGTTTAGTTCGCGACGCGAGTTTCTCGTTTGGTTTCGATATCGCGTTTTGCGATATATTTTGCTTATATATGGATTCCATGTCTAATTTTCAAGTTTGCAGGCGGGTACATCAGACGCAGCAACGAAAGGGAAGCAGGTGGTCGGCTACGTGTAGCACGCGTCCAGGTGAGTAGA
The DNA here is from genome assembly GCA_030015575.1 of Agapanthus africanus. Taxonomy (NCBI): domain Eukaryota; kingdom Viridiplantae; phylum Streptophyta; class Magnoliopsida; order Asparagales; family Amaryllidaceae; genus Agapanthus; species Agapanthus africanus. The sequence continues at coordinate 253,826,326 of JASDDO010000031.1, read as the reverse complement.
TTTAACATCTACAGGGGAATCGCCCGCATGGCGTTATGTGTCAGGGCTATGAATGTTAATACCCGTCGCATATTCTAGGTTATATTTAGAATTGCGCATTTACCCTATTACTAAGATGATGTTGTGCTTGGACTAGTAGCCGTAGGACACAGCACATATTATTGACGATTCATGTCGCACGAGCACTGATTGTATGCTACACACACCATCAATAATTGCCATGTCACACACAAACCACTTATAGATATTATATTGCTTGGTTAGGGACATTGTGACATTGATTCATATTCCTTATCACATATGACATTTAGCATACCTGTATACCTATAGAGTATTGTACCATTAGTGATAGGTACATACACACTTTATGATATAGCTACAGGTATACCTTGCTCACATATTACACTTATACCCAGGGGGTATACTACATCAGTTCTTATAGGTAGATACCTATATCTTGCTACACCTGTATGTTACGCATATATCAGTTACAGTTACATATTTATCTTTACTGATGTTACTTTGCGGTTTTTCCTTTTATATGATTACATTTCAGTTATGTCGCATATATTATATTCATGGATTTTCGCATTGTTATATGGATTTTTCATGATGTTTTCTGGATTTGGGGATCGTGGAAGTTCATGAAATTATGCATTATTTGAAAAACTCGGTTTCCTTGATATGATATTTCAGCATCCACCATGAGTTTTATCGGTTCTGATATATATATATACCCCTACGAGGAGGCGTAGAGGCCGTATGAGGGTACATGGTGGGGCCCGGAGGTACTCCGGGGCAAGAAAGGAATGTCGATGCACCACGCCGATGAGCCCGGCAGGGGAACCATACACTCCGGTAACGTTACCTATGACTCGGAGGTTATCATGGGGATACCGTATGGATACGTCGAAAGGCGAGGGTCAGAGCTAGGCACTCGAGCTTTCGGTATAGCGTATGATACATACCTATCAGGATGCCAGTCTTGATGACAGCGTCTGATAGATCAGTATTTCTGTATCGATGCTTGGCACATTGGTTTCATGATATTTCTTCTATTCATATGTATATATAACAGTGGGTTAGGACCCTGTTATATATGCCCTTATACCAATATTAGTGGAATGGGACGCTAATATATGTGTATTGACATTCATATATACCTTATCATATTTATTCACACAGATGTACCTAGATTATAAGTGATTCACTGGATATTGGATTTAGGACATATGATATTTACTTGAGATTTGATAAAGGATATACGAGACTCACATGATTTTGTACATTGAGGAGATGTGAGACTTATATGATATGAGAGCTAATTTAGGGGCTGATTTGAGGAATTGGGATTAAATTGACTTGATGGATTGTGATCCTACCACGATATCAAGATTCCGTGGAAGTGACATATTTCTCTCCATACCTCATATTTATTGTTTATGCACTGTTTCATGTATTAGTAGTACCTGTTAATGTACCCTTCATGATTGTTGCATATCTACATTTTCATATCATTATTGCACGATTATGGCATACTGATTGTCCTATTATTATTCTTCATGTATTAGTTGTACCTGCTAGTGCACTTTTCATTATTACTACATTCATATGACCTGTTAATACCGATAATTGCATATCTTAGATTCACGCTGTACGTGCATACTTGCGATTACCTGCATATGTTATTTGCTATTCACGAGTTGGCAACTCACCCCCGTTGTGCCACAGTTGTTTTGCAGGGTGTCTCCCCAGAGTAGTCGAGGCAGGCTATTCATCTATCACCTTTGGTTACGGATACCGCTACAACTCATAGTGTGCAGTTTTGCTTAGGTGGGTTTTTGTGGTTATCCATATTTTGTATTGTATATTGTTGTATCCTTGTACTCTCCATCTACTGTTATCTTAATGACTTGGTGAGGACGATATTGTATATTATTTTTGACTTGTTGTCTTTTATTTCTTCGCTACGGCGTCACATATTTATGGTGGTGATTGTTTTCCACCTATGGGCGTGTATTTTCTCCCGTTTGGGGATGCTTCATATATATTTATGCTGTACCCATCTTTGGGCTAGTTTTTACAAAGGCGGTGTTGCCAAAATTTTAAAGAAAGATAGTTAGAATTTTAAAGAATTTGGGTTGTGATTTCAAATGTTTCAAAACTGCTATTATCTTTTCTTGCCTTTTTAATGGTTTAGATTTCTGGGTTTTTGGCTTTCTTTTACAGCGTTACGCCTTTAGACGTTGCGTAGTATTAGGGCCGTCACGTGCCAATTTCGGGTCATGACACCTGCTCTGGCCACAAATTGCGCCCAGAAAGAATTTATTTGCGGCCAGAAAGATGTCTTAGGGGCTAGGGTTTTGGGTGGTGGTTCCTAGATGCCTGCACATCTCCTTGTGAAACCAAATATATTTTCAGGTGACCCGGGTGTTAACAGATTTCCAAATACACTCACAGAATCACAGTTTTTCCCGATATCGTTTTCATAAATCCGTATTCCGGGTTCTAGTTTCTGGTTTTGTCCAATCTAACATCACAACAGGGGTTGTAGTCTCTAATTACACCTTAATTCACCTTTGATTTCAATTCAAACCCTAAACCCTAACTTGGAATTCCCAAAGTTCATCAAAACACACAATATCGACATGAAACAAGTATGGATGCATAAGGAATCGAAATACTACTCTAAGGGTGCAGAAATTACCTCCTTTGGCAACTCAAGAATTTCTTAAGTTGCTCAAAGTCCTCAAAATCCTCTCTTTCTAGGTCCAATGTGTTCCTCTAGAGCTTGTGAACAATTTTCGTGAAATGGGAATAGGGTTTTGGAGTTGTATTCATGGTGTTATGTGGGATTGAAGATGGAGGAGGAAGAGGGAAAGGCAGCAGCAGCAGCACATGAGAGGAGGGGAGAGAAATGAGAAGAAGAAATGATGGAGGAATGGTTCAACAAGTCAAAACTAAACCCCTCACCCACTCTTTCTCTCTCTTAATCATTCCTTTACTTTTTCTTTCCTTTTCCTTTTATTTCCTTCTCCTTGAAATAGTAAACCCAAAACAAACCATGCCCCCAAAACATGTAAGAAAATGTAACAAGTGTGGAAAAAGACTTGTGCACAAAACACGCTTAAAATCCGATTAGCGATTTTTAATCGCGATAAGCACTAAATTAGTGTCAAATAACACATAAACTCTTATAATTTGCTTAAATAACATAAAGTACCCTCTTTTTAGTAATTTCCATAATTTTCCAAAATTTTCCCCATTTATCGGTATTTAATTATACCGAAATATTAAAATATTCATTAAAAATTAATATTAAATAATAAAAATTCCCAAAAGTAATAATTTTTTTTAAATGTTACAATATTCCCCCTTTAAGAAATTCGGTCCCCGAATTTAAATTTGAACCCCCAAATTCTAAAACATTTCAAATGAAAGTTCAAGTCGTCTGGGCTTCGAAATCATCAATACATAAAACGCATCATAGCGCAATACATGCGCATGAGTAATGAGCAGATAACTCAAAATCGAAACTCCGTCAAGCGTCTCGCAATCATCGGAGTCAGGGTAAAAACACGAATGCCAAATCCAAAGCAAAACCAATATGATATAAATCAGAACTATACATGTAAATATCAAATCTATACATGTGAATATCTGAAGGAAATGCATGCCAAATCCTTTAAAGTCGCTGTGCAATGCGCATAACACTGCACAGTGGTGGACGCTAATTGTAAGAAAATAACTCTCTATATATATCCTTTGTTTAATATGCACGTTCCGCCGTTTTTTTGAAAACAATTTAGAAGGGTTTCCTTATTTTAAACGTTTCGTGTCATATCGGACACGTAGGTAAATGCTGAGACTATAGCTCGCTTTTGGAAATCCCTTCGATAACTATCAATGCATGGAAAATATATTCAGGTACTGTCCTCTGACTAGTCCTGCTCAGTACAAAACTCATAGCAATCATCATAAGAACGTACTGCTCCATAAGGAATCAATCCCAAAATATGCATATATATACAATGTGCGTCTCGTGCGCACGGAAATCAATATCCATATATGTGCCATACATGCGCACAGAAACAACATCTAGGTGCAACGGGTGTGCACCCAACATCTGTCATAGGCAACGTGTGTGCCTAACAGAAAAATCAGGTGCATCTGTCATGCACGAAGAATCTCGATTTAGTGCATCTGGTGTGCACCAAAATCGTACCTTATAACATGCACCCAACATGCGCGAAAACCCAAATCGGGTGCATCCATCATGCACGGAATCATTAAATCCAATATCAAGCGCCGAACATGCGCAAAATCCAATCAGGTGCACAAGGTGCACAAAAAAAATATCGAACATCACAATCGAAAACGAAGTCCAGTGCAACTGTGGTGCACAAAATACGTATCACTGCACTGCAAGCATATGTGAACTATACCGAGTGTAAAAACCAAATCTTGTGCGTACATATGCACAAAATCAACTCACTGTATGAAACCCATAAAATCATGAACATGTGAAACCAAGGCACGAAAACGATACCAAGTGCAGCAACTGTGCAAAAATCGTAAATACTCAGTAGGTGCAACCATGGTGCATGAAAACAAATATCATGAAACTCAATCATCAAAATCAATCATGCGAATAGATCGCCCAAAATAACGAAATCAAGTATGGCGGAATAGTCCCGCTCAAGCACATCCTCTAAGAATCTCTGGCCAACTATTGTGGTCACTCATAGCATGTTTCGTCGACGATCATGAACTCTGGCCTGCTGGTGTGCGTAACATGACCACTCCTGGGTCCAAGTCTTCTCATAATTTATTCCAGAAAGGTCCTGTCGAGGTCTCTCCTAAATCTCGTTCCTGCCGAACTGTCCGGAAGTCATCGTCCTTTACTATATCTGTTTCTTGTTCTGGAACGACTGCATACTCATCGTGACTCCTTCTGGAAGGTATATCCAAGTACAATGCTTCGGCATGCGTACTGCATCACTGATGTCGGCGGAGTGGAACGTCATCTTATCCAGATATTGTACGAACCTCTTACTCTACTTTTCTCTAATGTCGACTGCTTCGGACTCGTTTCTTCGTAGCTGCATGGTCTGTGCTCCAACGGCTATACTCGTATCTGGAGTCTCCCAAGAAGTTATCTCACCACCAAGCATCCGAATGAAGTCGAACTATCCGATCGATTCGTCAAAACGTCATAATCCCCCAAGAGCTCAACATCTTGGGTACAGTTTAGTAGTATCGAGTACATACCACAGCATCGGTAGTCCAGCCGTAGAAGGGCAAACCCAAGCCTCACTAATGGCGCCGCGGAACTGCCGTAAACCCTTAGGTTCAAAGGCTTTCACACGGTCATTATGTCGAGCTAGAGGGTCCATACAATTGCCTACATGTCTTTCCGAATACTTTAAACTTGGAATAATAGGTTTCTGACATTCGATCGCCTCTGTCGACTCTCAACATATCCGCGTGAAGTCGTCTCTAGCTGGAATCAATCTATCTGATGACCTCATATCGGGGTAGCGAACGAACTATATGTCCTAGTCATTCATCCTCGGTGACTAGCGACCTCCTATCATCTCTTAGTACAATTCGTATTGCAATGCTCCAACCTCTGGGGCGATATCTCGTCGTTCGCAGCATAGTCTGGCTCACTCGTCTGCACGCTGAACAGTGCCTCAATCATCATGAATAAGCAATACATCAATGGTCATCAAAATCTGGCTGGCCTCTATCAGTGGCTCAATCCTCTGGTGCTGATTTGCACGTCCGAGTAATCTCATACAACGATCCATCCAACGCCATGGCGCAAAAACACAATAAACAGACGCATCTCTGCAATCGTGTGTCGCCGGAATTATGCCCTGGACAGTCCTCGTTCGTAACGAGCTCGTGCTGACCGCAACTCTAGCCGTAGCTCTCCTTGCCCGTAATCGTGGCAGCAAAACCATAACTGGTACCGATGAGGCTAGATTATGAATGAATATAATACTGAGCAAAGAAATGTACATCCTAAGGCTTCTTAAGTGGAGTAGCGTATCGTAAATATGCCGCGGAACATACGTACGGTACGTCACTCTACTCAAGCTACCTAATCCATCAACCAAGGGTCATCCTACGCTCCGAAGGTAAAACCAGGCTCTGATACCAACTTTGTCACGACCCGAAAGTACGGAACATGACCGGCACTTAAACTACGAAACGTCTCGAGGCGTACGTAATCTAAGTAAGCCGAAAACCCAAAAATCCAAACAAATAAAAGTAGTAGAGTGAAGAAAAAACCAATTTAAATCAAGTAGTTTTGCAACATACGCCGAAATATGCATTTATTAAATCACAAGTCTATTTTTCTAAAAATTTCGGCAGAGTTTCCTTTGTAAATACTGACCCAAACGGGTACAAAACCTGATAAAGCAAATATGATAAATAAAAGCATCCCCAAGCGGGAGCTAGCTCTTCGTAAATCAACGGTCACAACCACGCAAGCAATATAATATACAACGCCGAAGGGAGAGGATCAAAGCTCAAAAAGAAACTCAAAACAACAAGAAATCCATAGAAATATAACGCGCGACTCTAAGGTTGAAAGAATAAACATCACTGGTCTCTATCTCTGAAATAAATACATGTTTGCTTGATGGAGCTTCTAGATATAACAAAATAATAATATACAAAGTATAATGATGGTCACGATGCAAGTGAACCCACTTACCAAGCAAATCACCCGGTAAAGGAAGTAGTGCCAGCAAAGCCGTAACGAAACCTGTACGGCAAAACCTGCAAGAAACTGTGGCACAACGGGCGTGAGTTACCAACTCGTGAGTAGAAAACATCTACGAACAGAAATCGCATGAACAACGCAATCCTAGGTCATACGATCACTATATATATATAATCCTCAAATATGACAAGTTTGGAGCATGAAAAGGTGGCAATGGTAAATACCTAACCCAAGTGTAATCCCATGTGCTCGTGTCAGTGCCTCAGGTAGAAATATATCATATGGATGAGGTATGAATGCATGAAACAGAATACATGAAAATGAAAAAAACTGCTTTCATAACTTAGTGAGATTTCTGTATATTTAAAACGAGGTATCATAAATGAAATAAGCATAAATAGCGTCTAGCATCGACACAAAACATATATCCCAATATCTCAATATCTCAGTGTCGCAATCTCACTATCTAGGGCGCCGTCAGTCCAGACCGGCCCCTACCATCAATCTCAAGACCACGACGGTATCCTCCGGATATCCGACGCGTCGGGTAAAATCACCGGTAGGTAGTCTGCCCCTGCCAGGCTCATCGTCTACTACTCAAACTTCTTGCCCGGGGGTACCTTACCGGGTCCACCATGTACCCGAGACAGTTCATCCAACTCCTCGAATCGGGTCTCGAAATCCATCAGTAAACTCATGGTGGACGACTCATACATCATGGGAAAACCACTTTTCATTTTAAAAAGAGAGAGAGAAGAAGTTTATATATGTCCTTGCGGTTTTCCCCCAAATCCAGGAAATGTCATGAAATCCGAATCCAAATCATCAACAGCATGTAAACAGTGGATATAGGCATAATAATCCATGAATGCGGCATAACAGTGAATAACAATATGCACGAAGTAGCAAATAATAACTATAATGTCTAAACTGGTATATAAGGCAAGTACACTAATACCATGTTGAAGTTATTAGCTAACAAACTATGCCAATGTAATAGTATTTTCTAAAGTGTACGTGACATGGCAATTACCGATGATGATGTGTGTGAGCCGACAAGTAAGTGTACGTGGAACATACGCATCATCGGTAATGGTGCTGGTGTCCTAACAGTATGATATCAATAACGGTATATGAATCACAAAATAAGTATGTGATGCGCAGCGAACAACAATAATGTGCGGGAGCTGAATACTAGACACAACGCTAACTAATCAACATTTAATATAAATATAAGACATACAGTAGTGCCTTTTGAAATAACACGAATCACGGTGTTTTGAAAATAAGGGCTACGGTGTTTTTAAGAAAAGATACGTCCTTTGAAATATTCGTAGAATCCCTTGGCCTGTCTTTTAAAATACCCGCGATTCGTTAGTTTTGAAATGGTAGGGGTCTAATCTAGTCTAACAACTACACTAAACTATACGGCTGAGCTAACAAGATGAACTAAAGGTAAGGAAACCGCCTAACATCTGAGTCGATACATAGATATACATATATATTAGTCGGTGATCCCGCCTCAATAGTATCATATCCTATGCAATATCTATAATAAGACATCCCGAAGTCAAGAGTGCGGATCTATCATCAATATATAGCTCGTACGTAAATCCGTCGTACGGCATCCCAAATCTGGGTACGGGTCAAAGTCACATCAATCACACTATTCATCTGGTATCATCTATATCAAATATCATGATCCGGGATAATGACCTACATCTAGTACAATACTGATACCATCTATGTATGCATGCGGGTGTATGAAACACTATGCCAAAGGACCCGCTAAAACATCATGTCGTATCTCAAATACGAACCCTGCCATATCACCGATCTCACGGCCTCAAATCGAATCTCATCGACTCGTCTCAAATCCCAAGTACTATCCTCAAATCTAGTATATGATCACATAGTCCCATACCCAAGTGAACACATAAATACATATTCCCATATACGCACATGCGAAAGAAAGAATGTATGCAAGTATGTGCGTGTGTGTGTGGGTGCAACCACTACTCTAGGGTTTCACAACTAACACTAAACCAATCCAAGAACACCAAAAATCCAACTTTATCATCAATCAACTCAAACAATATATAATAAATATATGTGTGTAAACGTATTCGTATACATCACCACGAACCGCGGGGGTGCTATACGCCATCCACCCGACTTCTCCCCGTAGATATAAATCTACTCACCTTGCTTCTCGTGTGCCGATGCTGATGCCAATGCCGCCATCTTCATCTTCAACGCCTCGACATCAAGTAGGGTACCTACAAGATAACACAATCGCAAAAGTACATGAAAATCACCTCGGAAAACCAAAACGTCACACGCTACTCTCATAGGTAAGAACCTATAGTCTCGCATGCAAACACGATCAGTAACCCTTTGCCGTTGACGTTCAAACGCCACCCGACAGAAACAAATCATCAAATAACAAAATCCATGTTAAAACAAGTTGTAAAACCATGCGCCAACACAAGAAAATTACCCCAGATTATACTCTATGTGAAATAAGGCAAAGTTGCATATACCAAAGGTCAAATTTACTGGTGATAAGGCCCTGAAACAAAAATGAGGCGATTCCCACCTGCTCTGGCCGCAAAATGCGGCCAGAAATAGTTTATTTGCGGCCAGAAAGATGGGTTAGGGGCTAGGGTTTTGGGTGGTGGTTCCTAGGTTCCTGCACATCTCACTGTCAAATCAAAAATATTTTCAGGTGACCCGGGTGTTAGCAGATTTCTAAATACACTCACAGAATCACAGTTTTTCCCGATATCGTTTTCATAAATCCGTATTCCGGGTTCTAGTTTCTGGTTTTGTCCAATCTAACATCAAAACAGGGGTTGTAGTCTCTAATTACACCTCAATTCACCTTTGATTTCAATTCAAACCCTAAACCCTAACTTGGAATTCCCAAAGTTCATCAAAACACACAATATCGACATGAAACAAGTATGGATGCATAAGGAATCGAAATACTACTCTAAGGGTGCAGAAATTACCGCCTTTGGCAACTCAAGAATTTTCTTGAGTTGCTCAAAGTCCTCAAAATCCTCTCTTTCTAGGTCCAATGTGTTCCTCTCGAGGTTGTGAACAATTTTCGTGAAATGGGAATAGGGTTTTGGAGTTGTATTCATGGTGTTATGGGGGATTGAAGATGGAGGAGGAAGAGGGAAAGGAGGCAGCAGCAGCACATGAGAGGAGGGGAGAGAAATGAGAAGAAGAAATGATGGAGGAATGCCTCAACAAGTCAAAAGTAAACCCTTCACCCACTCTTTCTCTCTCTTAATCATTCCTTCACTTTTTCTTTCCTTTTCCTTTTATTTCCTTCTCCTTGAAACAGTAAACCCAAAACAAACCATGCCCCCAAAACTTGTAAGAAAATGTAACAAGTGTGGAAAAAGACTTGTGCAGAAAACACGCTTAAAATTCGATTAGCGATTTTTAATTGCGACAAGCACTAAATTAGTTTCAAATAACACATAAACTCTCATAATTTTCTTAAATCACATAAAGTACCCTCTTTTTAGTAATTTCCATAATTTTCCAAATTTTTCCCCATTTATCGGTATTTAATTTTACCGAAATATTAAAATATTCATTAAAAATTAATATTAAATTATAAAAATTCCCAAAAATAATATATATTTTTTTGAAATGTTACAATGTGGGTGAAAGTGATATAACTGACCCATAAAGAATCCTCCACGGCCTCTGCGAACACGCCTAGGAGCTGATATATCAGTACAAATCCGTCTTGGTCTCGGAACAGCCGTAGGTAGAGAAATGTCTGATCTCCATGCTCGACTAATCTCTATCAAGGATCCGATCATTTGGCGCAATACTGAATACTCTCCTCCAGCATAGCTATACGATCAATAGAGGATAGATCCATCTGTCTATGCGAGATAGGCGTACTGCCCTGGTCGGTCCTCGCCTCAGACGAGCCCGCTCTAATCTCATCTCTGACGGCAGCCCTTTGGGTCCTCTTATTCATCGGCGGCATAGTGGCTGGAGTAAGAAACAGGATTGATAAGGACATTGCATTCGAATCAAGGATATGTGGAATAAGGATGTACAAGCAATCATATATCCTAAGGTCACTTAGGCGGAGTACCGTATCGTAAGTATGCCGCGGAACATACACACGCTACGTCATTCTGCTTAAGTCACCTACTCCATCTACCAAGGGTCATCCTACACTCAGAAAGGTAAAACCTATCGCTTTCATACCAACTTTTTCATGACCCGAATATGTGGAACGTGACTGGCACTTAAATCGCGCAACGTCTAGAGGCGTAGCGTAATCTAAGTAAGCCAAAGCCCAGAAATCTAAACCATTTAATAAGTAGAGTGAAGGAAAACTTAACTTAAAAGGGTGATTAGAGTAAAATAAAGTCACATTAAAACATTTTAAAACATCAAATTTTCCCGAAAATTTCAGCAGAGTTTCCTTTGTAAATACTGTCCCCAAACGGGTACAAAACAAGAATATACATAAGTAATGAATAAAGGCATCCCCAAGCGGGAGCCAAACATCGGCATGAGCCAAACTGTTATGAGCCAAACATCGGCATGACTTATCAAGTTAATGGGGTCTGACGTTTACCACCCATAGAGTTTATATACGACATATCAGACAAAGAGACCGGACTGTACGGTAGTGTTACTGATAGGCTTCATGGAGAGTATGGACGAGCTTGCTTGTTGATCTTCATTTCGCTCAATACCCAGGTAGCCGTTACGTCCAGCTAGTACCGCTGACGGCTTGTAGGTGACTGATGTGATCATCACCTACTGTTGGTGTATTGACGAGTCTTTAGAGTCCAACACAGAAGTTTCCTGGTTCAAGAGAAACGAAGTAGGGCACATATGTTGATATGTGCGTGGGCCTGATTAAATACGAGTATATGATACCGTATTCTAATCTGGCAGTTATCTGTTGTCGGTTAGGTTATATGTGATATAACCAGATTATCGAATTAAGTGTTGATTTGATAATTTGATAAACAGATAAATGATATTAGTCGGTCATATGTGATATAACCGGATTATTAGATCAAGTGTTGATTTAATAATTTGATATAAATTATATTTGATATGATTATGTATTAACTAATATCAAGAGCTCAATAATTGATTTATTAAAGTGTATATATATTAATGTATATTTGATTTGATATATATATATATATATATATATATATTATATGAAGCATGGCATCTAATTTCTATTTTTGTGAAAAATAGAAATGAGGTGGAAAATGAGGAGACTTTGTGAAGCATGGTGAGGCATGGGCTTTTATTGCTTGTTTATTCATCTTGACTCGCTATTCAAGCTTGGTTGCAATTTTATATTGCAATAATTCCATGTTTGAATGAGTGGGGGTCAAGGCTTACCATTCACAACACGTCATTCTACACTTGTGATATTTTCTAGAGTTGCTGTCTTAAGTTGAGCTCTTGCTCCCTCTTGCTCTCCACAATTTTCTTCACCCTACCTCCAAGTTCAAACCCTCACATGTGATGTGAATCATTGAACTTGTGAGAACCCTAGTGAGCAAATCAAACCCTTACTTCATCATCTCAGATTAGATTAGCCATTTGATGTGGTGTGTAGCTTTCACTAATGAGATTAGTGAAGGGTTAGCTTGAGCTAGTAGACTTTGGGTGGATCGTCTTAGGCGCGAAGATCACGAAGGAGGTTCTTTCATCTTGAAGAGGAGCCTAGTGGAGTCGCGTGGACCACAACCCGGAGCTAGAGAATAGAAGGACTCGATCTACATGGGTATAACTTCTTTCACTTCTCATAGTTTAATGATATCAAACTTCAAACCCAAATCAACTAGTTAAAGATCTTGTTTAGTCTAACTTAGCACCTATAAAAATTTGAATTTGGCATGCTTGATGTCAATTGGACCTCAAGGTGGTGCTAGGGCAGACTTTCATGGTATCAGAGCCAAGGCTAGAAGATTAGACGATGTAATTAGAATCACGAGACCGAAAAACTCCGAAACAATGAAACCCAAGATCACCGGTTTCTGTCAAATTTTAAATGGCCTCTGAATTTTTTTTAAACAACTTCAAAAACTTGTATTTGATGAACTAAGAACGCTGGAGAAATTCGAGGCTGTTCCACCGGTTTTGACCGGTGAAAACCCCATTTTGGTAGGCATGGCCGGTCCCCCATTCTCCAATGTGCTTCATTTTTCTTTAGTGTTCTGGTCTGTAAATTTTGGGGTTTCAGGTATTGTTTGATTGGCCCAGTTTTCATGTGATGTTAACAGTTCTATTAGGGCTAATATGGAGTGTTTCGTAGTCGTAATTGTTACATCGTTTTGGGTTTATGTTTGATATGGAGGCAGTAGTTGGAATCCACATTTAATTAGTTTTGTGAAAACTAGTTAGTATTATAAATCTAGCCGTTTAATCTCGTTTGATCGATTGCCACGGAATTTTGATTCGGATCAAAACTCCGTCGCAATTGCGTATAGTACGCGATCACTTAGTAGGGAATCTTGTTGAATTATCCGATAGTTTATTGAAAAGTGTTTTCAATTTGAGGTTAAAATGCAAGTTTTATAAGTTAGGCATGGAATCCGGAATATGAGATATTCCGGGCTTATGATGTTTAAGGATATTGCGGATTCTAATTATTGAAGTTTTCTGTTTTCTTTTCTGCGACCGTAAGTGTAATATGCGATGTATCCCGATCTCGTTGCTATATGTCAACGAATTTTAGGGATACACATATTTTCTTATGTTGATGATATGTGATATCATGTGTTGCTGTTGATATGATTTATTGGATCGTCGTGAAAGAATAGCCGGGGGTTTTATGTGAGATGAGATTTTATTTATTTATTTTCATTCATGTAAAATCTGTATGTAATATTATTTTATTGGGACACTTCCGGGTTGAGGATGATGTCACCACTGTTGTATATTATTTACTTTTCCGCATTAGGATAGACCCAAGGCGGGGAGCATAAATAACCGGGTTCTAGAGTCCAGTAGGAGACCATATCAAGGAGTTGAGACCGGGTTTCCTAACTCTAGAATTAGCAGGGTTACTTGCCGCTCTCGTAGGGGTCTAGGGACGTGGGTATGGCTATTCATCACGACCGCGGAATCCGTGTTTTACATTACTGGCTAAATTTAAAACACGGACATCCTAGTATATCCAATATTTCATATGTTGCTTCTGCTGCTTGATTCTGTGATATTGATCATATAACTGCGTGAGACGAATGCAATATTATATATATGATATATAATAAACGTTGCTTATGTTTTGCACCCGCGCTAGTCCAGCCCCCGCTCTTCCGGTAGATAAGTAACCTAACGGTGCATGACGGAGCCCCGTGACAAATGCGGATGGCATAAGCGTACGTTCTATTTTCGTTTCTTTTTTCTGTAATGTTTAGGAAAAATTAATTGATAGGACTTCATTAATGAGATTAATGAAAAAAAGAAACCTAAAGATGTTGTAGAATCAAATTTTCAAAAAGGATAGCTCTAGCTTTTGAATTGCATAGTGGTATTCCATGATGAATATCCAGCACCTCATTCGATGAGGAAAGAGCCGAGATCCCTTTACCAGGAGTGACCTCTTTAGCGAAACTAGCAAATGTTACAACTCACTCGGTTTTGATTTTTGAAAGATTCTCTAGTTCTTGCTTTTCATAGTGTTATTACTGAATATCCTGCACCTCATTTGATGAGGAAAGAGCCGAGATCCGTTCACCGGGAGTTGTAAGGTTACGCCAGCACCCCGGCCATCAATCCGTAGCCAAACGCGGAACAAAAACTTTTAAAACCCGGCGCTAACGGAACCCGATTCCCGGATTGAACCATTAACCCTATACTGGTTAACTATAAAAGGAGTTTAAGAGATTATACCGATCGATCCGCGTCTTTCGGTCTTTAACCTCTTCCCAAGCCCCTTGCGGCTGCCCCGAACAAGTTTGCTCTCCGGTCTCCATCTTCGAAGACGATCCACGTCTAGGATTCTTAATGCGGCTCCCGCTTCAAAACCGAAACAACTCAGGCATCCAGTTTGCTAGCCTACATACCCAAGATGAAATAGAGGTAGTGTGTGGATACTTTATCTCAAAACACTCATGGATTCTCAACTCATGAGATGGAATGGATGGAGGTTAAAGACGTTGGATATAGTGCCCTCAGAGTCAATTATTGGATCACAGGCACGTGATTGCAATGATTGAGGGAGGACCTATGCCGGTAGGACAGTCTTATTCGAGATGATAGTATGCTATCCGGTTTATCTATATCATCGTGTACTGCTTTAGGTGACCTTACAGGTCGCTATTACACGTTGATAGAGCCCTTAGGATTCTTTCTTGACTGCCATCAGTATGATGGCGATCATATACGTGGGAGATGGGGTCTATAAGCACATCCTTAAAAGGTCCCTAGTCGAAGGAGATTCGAGACTAGGCATCGATACTCCATTAGTAGACTAGTGTATACAGTCGAGACCCCGACGAGGGGCGGTGGCCAGTCTCACAAGCCATTGGTGTCAGTTGGTTCACTTAAGATTTATACAGGTGATCATTGGGTTATGAGTACACCGGACAGGACTAGCCGGGAACATGCTAGTTGGTATTATACCTGACGTCAGATAGCAGTTCCCTGGTGACATGTGTACAGTTTAGTTCATCGACCAGAGATCGTCATTTGTCTCGTGTGTGTTACCACTGTGCTTTGAATTCTACCCTACCACGGCTCAAAGGAGTCGTGCAAACAGGTTTTAGTTGGATACAGTCCCGAGCCACATGGAGGCAGTGAGCGGATCGGCAGGGGTTTCGTCTCTCCCGGTATTGGGGGTGAGATCGCGCTGTGTCTAGGAGAACCATTACACGAAGTCCTTGGCCAAGGCAGGAGATTTACTAGTAGGTATTCCAGTAGTATCTCAGGGGGGGCTACACTCCGACACGACTTGTACCGCTTTTGGGGGTCTGACTTTTAACAACCCCCTAGGCCCGACATGCGATGCTCATAGACGAACGGATCTGACTGTACGGATATTGTCACTGACAGGCTCAGTAGGGTGTCAGGATGAGTTCGCTCATCGACCTCCCTTTTGGTCAATACCTGGTAGCACGTTACGTACAGCTAGTACCACTAACGTGTTAGTGGTTAAATCCACAGCCAAAGTATTAACGAGTCTTTAGAGTCCCCCACAGACAGTTTCTCAAGTTTCGGGTGAAACGTTGTAGAGGCCGTATGGTATTATGGCAGGGTTCGATCATATACGTGCAGTAGTGTACGGATCATGATCGGACAGATCATACTAGTGGGCTTCGGTTTAAGACGGATCCTAGTATTAGATTTGTTGGATTACGTTAGTCTCATTGCATTCACATTTAGTCGGAATGCGGATGCAGGTATGTATATACAGGTGGGGGGTATCCTTGTAAACCGTCACGAGTTTACTTTAGATGATGCGGTTCTTTTTATTGTCATAAACATTTGGGTTAATGTTTATTTTGGTGGAAAATGTGAGTGGATTTCATGATGAGGTGAATTTAATGTAACATGGACATGCTTAGTGACTCATTGTCTCTTTTCTTGTGCTAATGTCACATTAAGATTGATTTATGTGTTGAAATAATAAGAGGAGAGAGAGGGCAGCCATATGGCTTGAGTTTGCTCTTTTGTTTATTCATTCTTACTCTCATTTTATCATAGCAAAACATAAGAAAAAGAAAGGCACTTCTTCTTCTTCCTCTTGCTTCTTGAGCTCACCGTTTCCACCAATGGCATCACCTTCAACCTCCATCCATACACACTCATGTGATGAGAATCAATGGATGCTTGAGACAAAGTTATCACACACATTCTCTACATCGCCTTAGACACGTCGGCTAGCGAACTTCATGCCCGAGTTGCTCCGGATGAAGCGGCAGCCTGTAAAAAGACTCATTGATGTGGTGCCCTTCCGACGAGGAGATCGGAGATCGGAGATGCCGCGAGGAGCTTGGGATGGTGGCCAAAGACCGAAGGACACGGATCGATCGGTATAGCTTTTCTATCCCTTCTCTAGTTTGCTAGTTATAGGTTAATGGTTCGATCCGGGATAAAAGTCTGCGATAGCGCCGGTTTCAAGTTTTGAAAAAGTTTTCGTTTCCGCATTTTGGCCTCGGACAGACGGCCGGGGCGCTACCGTACACTTACATGGTATCAGAGCCACGCCATTAACCTTTACTATCTTTTTCTAACGTGTTTAAAAAATCGATCGATCAAAATTTCCGAAACCGCGTTTTCATTTTCTGAGTTTCTGTCGAATTTTTTTTTTGGTTTAAAAATTATTTTGAGTATGTCAGAAAATCAGGCAGGCGTTTTTAAGACCTCAGTAGAAATTTAGGAGCACGAATCCACTGTAGCGCCGCTGAACCGCAGCACTAACCACGTCTTGGCCGCGATTCCGCCGCCGTTATATGGCTTTAGTGCACCAGTTTTCTTGTGCTGGTCTTTTGTGTGAAAATGTGGTTTCTGGAATATTTTATTTGGGCCCAGATTTTGTTTGAGTTCTGGAATTGTACTCGGGGCCCACATCTGGAAATTTTGTCGATCGAAAATTTAAATAAGTTAGTTCGCAGTACTTATGTAACGCCTTAGATTTTGGTTAGTGTTCGTTTAGACGTTAATGCGGGTTTGCTGTAAAAGGTTTACCAATTCGGGTTCCTCACATTTTATAACATTTAATTAATAATTTATTATTATTTTTTATAAGCATACACGCACGTGTGCACGTAAATGTGAGGATTTGTTTGTGCTAATCTAGTTTTAGCAACCATGACACTTAACCTTAATCTTACCCTTTGCTTTAATCCTTAACCATTTCTTTAATCTTTTGTGAGAAAGGGAGAGAGAGATAATGGTGTTGGAATGATGAGGTATGGTGCATTTAATGTGAAGGCATGGTGTATTAATTGCTTTGGATACACTCACCCTCATCTCTCACCCTACACTCACCTCTCTCTCTCATTTTCTCACACCCTCTCTCTTCTACTCATTTCCCTTCTCATTTTATTCTCTCTCACATTTGCAAACTGAACACTCTCTTTTCCCTCATCAAATTATCAAAAAATCCATCACAAATTCACAAAAGCTTCACAAAAAAATCACATCTTTATCTTGGTTTTGCCTCATGGATGCCATGGAGTGTACAAAGCTCGGATCTTTGAGTTCTTTTGTGTAGGTATTGTTTCCTTGCTGTGGTTTAAGTTAATTTTGTGTAGCTTATCTTGTTATTTTATGTTTTTATCGCGTATCGTATCGTTTCGGATAAATATCGTATTTTTAGTGTCGATTTGGGGTCTCGGATGATCTGCTGTTAAACCGGGTATTTGTTGCAAAAATTGACTTGACAGTAACCTAGTATAGACACCTAGAACCTACCCTCAAAATACGAGACAATTCCTCCAGTGTCAGGCCGCAGATTTATTGCTTCTGCCCCCAATTTGTGGCCAGAGTAGGGACCTGGGTGTTGGTTTTTGGGGTAGGGGTCTCTGGGGTTAATTGTAATCTCATGGTACTTGCAATTTTTACAAATTGTTAGCATAGAAAAATCTGGGACCAATTTGCATATTTCTAGTGTTTCGTTTCGCGCGATCCGTTACCCGATACGATGCGTGTTCTGTGTTGTTGTTGTTCTGGGTTGGTTTCGTAGTGTCGCTATACGCGTTAGCTGCAATACAAACCCTTTAGAGTACGTAGGTGTGTCGTGTTGGTCCGTGTAGATTGTGTGTATTTTAGGTTTATTATTAATATATATTTGCCTTGCTGTTTTAATGTTGCAAGTTCGCAGGCGGGGACTACGGACACTGCTACAAAGGAAAAACAGGTGGTAGGATTCACCTAGCTTGGAGCGTTGGTGAGTAGATTTAACATCTACAGGGGGAATCGGCCGCATGGCGTTATGCGTCTGGGTTAGAAATGTTAATACTTGTCGCATATTCCATGTCATATTTAGAATTGCGCATTTAACCTATTACTTAGATGTTGCTGTGCTTGGACTAGTAGTCTTAGGACACTGCACATATTATTAACGATTCATGTTGCACGAGCACTGATAGTATGCTACACACACCGTCAATAATTGCCATGTCATACACAAACCACTTATAGTTAGGATATTGCTTGGTTAGGGACATTGTGACACTTATTCATATTTCTTATCGCATATAACATATAGCATACCTGTATATCTACATGCTTACACATATGCCTTCATATACTTATATGCTAGATACCTGTATACCTATAGACTATTGTACCATTAGAGATAGGTACTTACACACTTTACGGCATAGCTACAGGTATACCTTGCACATACTGCTCTTATACCCAGGGGGTATATTACATCTTTTACCTATAGGTAGATACATATATCTTGTTATACCTTTATGTTTACAAATACATCAGTTATAGCTACATATTTACCTTCACTTGATGTTATTTAGAATTGGATAAAATAGGAACATCATGATTTTTATATTAACTTGTTGCAGTTAATTAGCGGCTTTTCCTTTATATGCTTACATTTCAGTTTATGTTGCATATATCATATTCTTGGATTTTCACATTGTTATATGGATTTTTCATGATGTTTTCTGGATTTGGGGACCGTGGGAGTTCATGAAAACCCGGTTTCCCTTGATATGATATTTCAGCATCCACCATGAGTTTTATCGGTTCTGATATATATATATATACCCCTACGAGGAGGCGTCGAGGCCGTATGGGGGTACATGGTGGGGCCTAGAGGAACCCCGGGGCAAGAAAGGGATGTCGATATACCACGCCGATGAGCCCGGCAGGAGAACCATACCATCCGGTGACATTACCAATGACTCGGCGGTTATAAGGGGGATACTGACGGGAGTCATGTACGTATAGATACGTCAAAAGACGAGGGTCAGAGCTAGGCACTCGTGCTTTCGGTATAGCGTATGATACGTACCTATCAGGATGCCAGTCTTGGTGACAGCACCTGATAGATCAGCATTTCTGTGTCGATGCTTGACACATTGGTTTCATAATATTTCTTTTTACTCCTTTGTATATATAACAGGGGATTAAGCCGCTGTTATATATGCCCTTACACCAATATTAGTGGATTGAGAAGCTAATATATATGTATAGACATTAATTTAAATACATCATCATATTAATTCATGCAAATATATTTAGGGTGTTAGAATTTTACTTGAGATTAGATTTGGGATATAGGTGATTTATTTGAGATTTGATACAGGATATATATGAGATTGCTGATTTGTACATTCAGGATATAGGAGATTTATTCGAAAGTGTACATTCAGGATTTGTGAGACTTATTGGATATGACAGCCAATTTGGGGGCTGATTTGAGGAATTGGAATTTGGATTGTCCTGATGGATTGTGATCCTACCACGATGTCAGGATTCTGTGGAAATGATATATTTCATTCCATACTCCACAATTATTGTTTATGCACTGTTTCATGTATTAGTTGTACCTGTTAGTGTACCTTTCATGATTGTTGCATTTACATATTTTCATATCATTATTGTATGATTATTGCATACTGATTGTCATATTATTATTGCTTCATGTATTAGTTGTACCTGCTAGTGTACTTTTCATGATTGTTGCATTCATATGGCCTTTTATTGCAATTGTTATATTCACGCTGTACGTGCATACATGTGATTACCTGCATATGTTATTTACTATTCACGAGTTCGCTACTCACCCCCGTTGTGCCACAGTTGTTTTGCAGGTTGTTCCCCAGAGTAGTCGAGGCAGGCTATTCATCTATCTGATCATCTTTTGCTGCGGATACCGCTTCAGCTCATGGTGTGCAGTTTTGCTTAGGTGGGTTTTGTGGTTATCCGTATTGTTGTATTGTATATTCGTTGTATCCTTGTACTCTCCATCTACTATTATTTTATTGACTTAGAGACTTGGTGAGGACGATATTGTATATTATTTGTGACTTGTTTGTCTTTTTTACAGCTTTCTTTCTATCGTCTTTTATTTTTTCGCTACGGCGTCGTATATTTGTTGTGGTGGTTGTTTTCCGCCTTCGGGCTTGTTTTTGCTCCCGTTTGGGGATGCTTCATTTATATTTATGGTGTACCCATTTTTGGGATTAGTTTTTACAAAGGAGGTGCTGCCAAAGTTTTAAAGAAAGAAAAGTTGGACTTTTAAAGACTTTGGGTTGTGATTTCAAACGTTTCCAAACTTCTATTATCTTTTCTTGTCTTTTAATGGTTTAGATTTATGGGTTTTGGCTTTCTTCTATTGCGTTAAGTCTGTAGGCGTTGCGTAGTATTAGGGCCGTCACGTGCCAATTTCGGGTCGTGACAAAGTTGGTATCAGAGCGCTAGGTTTTACCTTTCGGAGTGTAGGATGACCTTGGTGTGATGGATTAGGTAGCTTAAGCAGAGTAACGTAGTGTGTGTATGCCTGAAGCATACTCACGATGCGGTACTTCGCCTAAAGTGACCTATGTACATTGCTTGAAATTTCATCTTTGATGATTAATATCCTTATGATTCGATTTCCGTGTTCTTATCGAATCTTATTTCCATTTATAGCCTTGCAGCTGATGACTATGGGAACTCAGAGTGATGCAGTGAGGGCCGAGGACAGAGTTGGTTCGGGTGAGACGAGCACTGACCAGGATGGCATGCTAGTTGCACAGGTGCAGACGGATCCGCCTTCGACAGATCAACTTGCTAGGCTTGTGGCAGAGATGCAGGACTTGCGCCAGACTATGAGTTCATTGGTTGAGACCGTTCGAGCGCATCTACAGGAGGTTGTCAGCCCTGTTACTCAGTTGTTCCTTACGATTAGCATGCAGCATTCCGTCACCTATATAGCACCAGTAGATGCAGCCCCAGTTTACGAGACACGTCTTCCAGAGACTTTTAGAGTTCCGGAACAATAGAGGAATCGTACCGGTGTACCAGCCCAGAGACAGATGCTTAGTCGTCGAGACAGATTTCGTGACTGTCACAGGAGTAGCAGAGGATTGGGACGAGGACAGTCGTCTAGCTCTTATCCCCAGGATGGTCAGCAGTTTTCTTCTGGGTGTTATCGGTGCGGGAGTTTAGATCATCGGGTTCGAGGTTGTACTGAGCTACGTAGTCGCAGAACAGCTATACCGCAGAGAGGTCATGGACGTGGAGGGTTCGCTCAGAGGGGTCAGTCTAGCAGAGGAGGAGTTCAGCCAGTTGCGGGTAGGGGGCAGACACGAGAGTTTGCTTCTACTCATCGAGACGCGCGGGCGTCCAATGCAGAGTTTTCAGATATCCTTAATCCGTATGTTCTTTTGATGTAATTGTTTGTTTTTCACACTTTGTGCCGTGGTTGGGACGAGAGTTGTGTTAGGTAGATCAGCCATTTGTTATGTTAATTTCTGTCAGCGATTCTTTTGTTGCGCAACACGTATTTCAGTTGTGTGTCAATCGTATAGGAGATAGAGATTCGTCCGTTGTTTTGATCCTTCTGGAGATGTTGGGTTGGACGTTCTTCTGGGCACGGACTGGTTAACTACGTGCTAGGCATCTATGGACTACCGTGAGGAAACAGTCAGGTCTTGTTTTCCCCGGCGAGTCAGTTCTTGTTGTGCAGGTGGATAGTTGTGCCGCCTCTCACAGCTTGAATTCAGCCTTTTTGCTAGTCGGCTTTTGAGGAGATGTCGTGGATTCTTGGCGTTCATTCGTGATGTCGGAGCCACAGTTGGTTTGTCGGACCGGGTTTCTATCGTGCGAGAGTTTTCCGACGTTGTTCCAGATGAGCCGGCGAAGCTTAGGGAGCTTAAGGATCAGCTGCAGAGTTATTAGTTGGGGGGCTTATGCGTCTGAGTGTTTCTCTTTTGGAAGCTCCTATTTCTGTTCGTCGAGGAGAAAGACGACAGATTGAGGTTGTATATTGATGGATCGTTAATTGGACCGGCTTACAGTGCAGATAGGTATCCTTTACCTCGCATTGACGATTTCTTCTATCAGCTCCAGAGTGTGAGACTTTTTCTAAGTGTGTTTGGGATCAGGTCATCATTGTTGTGGGTTCGGAGTGATGACATTCCGAAGACTGCCTTGTGCGTGCTACGGGCTTTGTGTGTTTTGGTGTGTCATTGGATTCACCAATGCACTAGCAGCATTCGTAGATATGATAAACCGGATTTCTTCATGCCGTTCCTCGACCGGTTATTGTTGTGTTATTGACGACATTCTGGTCTATTTAATGTGTCTTGAGGGACAGGAGTAGCACTTGAGGATTTGTTTTGCAAACATTGGGAGAGCCCCAGCGGTTTGCTAGATTCTCGGAGTGTTTCTTCAGGCTTGTTTGTGTTGACTCCTTGGTCTTGTAGTTACGAGAGACGGTTTTGTAGGGTCTCGAGGAAGATCGTGGCCGTACAGCTTAGGCCCGGACTTGTGTACGGACGGAGGTCCGCAGATTTTTGGGCTTAACAAGATTTTACCGCTGTTTCGTGCAGGATTGCTAGAGTAGTGCTGCACCGTTGACTGAATGACCGGAAAGGAGGTTTCTTTTCTTTGGACTGAGACATTTGTGCGGAGTTTCGGCAGTTGAAGACTCGGTTAACAACTGCATTAGTTCTTTCTTTGCTTTTTGGTTCGGGCGACTTTGTGGTTTAACTGTAATGTTTCATGATTGGGGCTCGAGTGTGTACTGAGGTGACACTATGGAGTTATCGCTTTTGCTTCCCTACATTTGGAGGAAGTACTAGCAGGATATTCCACTCACGATCTGGAGATGGCCGCGGTGGTTTTGCGTTGGAGATTTGGCGACACTACTTGTTCGAGAGCCGTGTCAGATTTTCACGGACCACCAGAGTTTAATGTACATCTTCCTGCAGCGGGTTTCGATTGTTGTGATAGCCTTCTCCAGACTTACAGTTCTTGTGCGATCGTTGAGTATAGCTTAAGTTCGTCTCTACTGAGGGGACAGCTTGCTTATGTCCGCGCCCGACCACTTTTCCTTAATCGCTTTCGCGAGGCACTGCCCGCCGATGCTCGTTCATCTGAGATACTTGAGCATACTCGGCTGGGTAATGATTCGGAGTCCTTGATTTGTGACAAGGGTGTGCTAAGTTTAGGGACGCATTTGTGTACCTGATATTATTGGGTAGAGACGTAAATTCCTAGAGCAGGCACATCTGTCAATTCTCTGTACTCATTCAAGTTCCACCAACATTTGACGTGACTTGTGAGATAGTTAAAGGTGGGCAAGGGTGTAAAGAGAAGTTTCGGATTTCGTTTCACGGTGTCTGTCTTGTTGTGTGCTTAGGTTGAGCATCTGGGACCGGCTGGAGAGTTGCAACCTTAAACCATTCCGAAGTTGGAGTGAGAGCAGATCTCCATGAATTTCGTTATGGTGTCTACCCAGGTTTAGTCAGGGTGTAACTCCATTTAGATGTTTGTCGCCCGGTTTTGCTCGGTTTGCTCAGTTGTTCTTGGTTAAGTTTTTGCGTTGCACGGAGTTCCTTCATGAGTCGTATCCAATAAAGGCACCCTGTTTGCTTGCCGTCTTGGGCAGGAACTTCAGGAAGCCTTGGGTACCGGTTGATTCTTAGCTCCGTATTTCCATCCGCAGGATGATGGTTTTATGAGAGCGGGCTATACCGACTATAGAGGTTATGCTTGTGTGTACGTATTAATTGTTGTCGGCAGTTGGGATTGTCCCTTGCCATCGTTAGGATACTTCTTCGATAGCTGTTATCGGGAGTCATTCTAATTGGCAACCTTTAGGTTTAGAGGTTAGGTCGTGTCGATCACCAGTCTGTTGTTTTTTCTGACCCTGCGTATTAGGATTTTTGGACCCCAGCTAGTCTAGAGACTTCGGAGATGAACAAGTTGTTTCAGGTCAGGGTAAGAGTAGCCAGTGCAGACAGAGGTCTTATGCCGACCGTGGTGGTCGCAGACTTTAGTTCGCAGTGGAAGATTATGTATTCCTACGGACTTTTCCGATGAGTGACATATTGAGTTTCGGGAAGCTTACCCCGAAATTGTAGGTCCTTTTTAGATCCTTTAAGCGAGTTAGTTCCGTTGCCTTTAATTTGGCACTTCCGCAAAGATTATTGAGTATTCACCCCGTATTCCTTGTGTCGATACTTTGCAATTATCTTCATGGCCTTTCTCACATGATTCAGCACCAGACCATTTAGCTTGGGCGCGATCTTTCGTTCACCAGCAGCCAATTGTGTAATCTCAGCAGGTGGAGAAATTTCGGTCAAGGGTCTTGCCATCTGTGAAGGGTTTTTCTTGGACGTGGCCGTATAGTGAAGTAATCACTTGGGAGGCTGCGAACGGGATATGAGAGTTTGTAATCATCTCTTTGAAGGTACGCTTAGTGAAAATTTTAAATTCGGGGACGAATTTTTTATAAGGGGGGAGATTGTAACGCCTTAGATTTCGGTTAGTGTTCGTTTAGACGTTAATGCGGGTTTACTGTAAAAAGTTTACCAATTCGGGTTCCTCACATTTTATAACATTTCATTAATAATTTATTATTATTTGTTATATGCATACATGCACGTGTGCACGTAAATGTGAGGATTTGTTTGTGCTAATCTAGTTTTAGCAACCATGACACTTAACCTTAATCTTACCCCTTTGCTTTAATCCTTAACCATTTCTTTAATCTTTTGTGAGAAAGAGAGAGATAATGGTGTTGGAATGATGAGGTATGGTGCATTTAATGTGAAGGCATGATGCATTAATTGCTTTGGATACACTCACCGTCATCTCTCACCCTACACTCACATCCTCTCATTTTCTCACACCCTCTCTCTTCTACTCATTTCCCTTCTCATTTTATTCTCTCTCACATTTGCAAACTGAACACTCTCTTTTCCCTCATCAAATTATCTCAAAATCCATCACAAATTCACAAAAGCTTCACAAAAAAATCACATCTTTATCTTGGTTTTGCCACATGGATGCCATGGAGTGTACAAAGCTTGGATCTTTGAGTTCTTTTGTGTAGGTAAAGTTTCCTTGCTGTGGTTTAAGTTAATTTTGTGTAGCTTAGCTTGATAGTTTCTGTTTTTATCGCGTATTGTCACGACCCGAAATATTAGCTTGTGACCAGCACTTGAATCACGTCACGTCTAAAGGCGTAACGGAATTCAAGTAAGCTGTAACCCAGAAATCTAAATCTTTTTAAGAAAATAAAGGAGGTGGAGTTTTTGAAATAAAGGTATAATAAAATCAAGTGTGCTTAATGCATAGAAAGAAAAAAAGAATGATGCAAATGAAATTTTCTAGTTTGAAAACATGTTTCGTCTTTTGAAAAATTTTGGCAGCACCTCCTTTGTATATTTGATCTAAAACCACAAATACATAGCAAGAATAATGGCGTCCCCAAGCAGGAGCTAGCTCTTCGCCAAACGGCGGATCACAACCATGCAATACAATATAAATGAGTATACGACGCCCAACGGCGAAGTTCACCACAAAAAGATAAAGAAAAGTGCAAGATATAATCCCAAAGGGAAAATAAAACCCATTGCTCAAATCTCGAAACTACAAGTCTCACTAAGCCTCATCACTTATACAATTACAAGTTTTGATTGATTGATGGAGTTAACTAGATACAATATGAAATATAATACAAGAGTGGGTACGATACAAATGTCCCACCTACCAATGCAAAACACCCAAATGAATCTATGTGCCAGCGAATCCGCTACTGATCCAAGCAGTCAACCTGCAAGAACTGTGGCACAACGGGGTGAGTTGCCAACTCGTGAATAGAAATATATCTACAAGTAGAAATTGAATAAACAACGACTCCTAGGTCAACTATATCATCAGGTAATACTATGATATCTAGGGTGACCGAGTCGTATATATGCCAACAAGGTAGTCAATATCTATATGCATGTGGATAGCATCCAACAGTAATAATCAATGCATGTATATGGGTCTCGTCCAACCATAATCAAGATATGTATGCACGTAAATATCATAAAGGAGTGTGCATGAAAATATGAGGATATATATATATATTGTAGGGTTGCTAGGCACGCGCACAAGGGTTTACGAGGCATCAACCATGCCCGATTAAAAATTTAGCCGTGCCGAACAACCCGAATACCGAACTTTAAACTAGAGATTAGGCGAAAAACAACATGCTAAACACTTTAACACTAAGTGAGAGGGATTACAACCTTTGTAGATCCGGTCCTTCACTTCATATGCTCCGTGTTGTGGTCCCTTCGCTGCGATCATCGGGATCCGGACTCTCGAGTGGTTCCACGAAGAGAAAGACGCAAGCTTTGCTTCCGATCTTCGATACTAAGATGATCTACCTTGAAGTTTCTTTAACACAAGCTAACACTCATGAAATGATGTGAACACCCTCATCTAAATGGCAAGGGAAGATGGGGATGATGAAGTAGGATTTTTTCTCTCTTTATTTATCTTTTTCTCATATTTATCCATCACAAAAATCAAAGCAAGAAAGGATTTCAAGCAAAGAAGAAGAAGGAAGAAGATGAACAATATTGATAATCCTTTTGTGATGAATAGGAAAAGGAGATAATGATCAATTATGCAACCATGGTTCACTTAACATTGTAGAGAATTAACCAAGGGTTAGGGTTTGGGTTGAGTTAAGAATGAGTCACACACAAATATCTTTCACAAAACAAAAAGAAAACCTTCTAGAAACATCTAGAAAGTTTAACCCTAATCCAAACCCTAATCATGTTTAAACTCCACTAAACAAGTTGCATTATTTATCATATCATGTTACAATATTATATATCACATATATAATATTTATCGTAACAAAATAAAATAATACAATTAACATATATCGCATATATATCAATGTATTATCCGAGTGAGAAAAAGAATCTTTTAGTGAGCAAATATTAGTTAATGCAATTTAATATATCATATATATTATTATACATTAAATTATCGAATCAACACTTGATCCGACAATCCGGCTATATCTCATATAACCGACTAATATTTATTTGTACCGATTCATCAAATCAACACTTGATCCGATGACCCGGCTGATATCATATATCGCGAGAATACAATACGATATCACATACCGCATTATCCTCGGTCCCGCACATATCACATATGTGCTCCTACTCCGTTTTGCCTGAGTGAAGAAACCTCTGTGTAGGACTCTAAAGAATCGTCAATACGCCGGCAGTAGGTGATGATCATATCAAACACCCACAAGCTGCAAGCGGTCAGCTAAACGTAACAGCTACCCAGGTATTGAGCGCTCAGAAGATCAACAAGCAAGCCTTTACATTCTCCTGTGAATCCAAACAGTAACACTCCCGTACATTCCGGTCTCGTCGTCTGATATGTTGCATATCTCGCCTAGGGGTGGTAAATGTCAGACCCCAGTAGCTCGATAAGTCGTGTCGATATGAGGTCTATAACAGTTCGAGAAACTACTGATAACACTTACCAGTAAATCTCAGCAACCCTGGCCAGGGATTTCCGGTTATAGCCAATCAAACACAGCACAACATCAACTCCCTATACCGGGAGAGACGAATCCCCTCCTATCGCTCATTGCCTCCATGTGATTCGGGACTGTACCCAAAAGCCACCTTTTTGCATGCCCTCTTGGACGTGGTATGATGGAAATCAAAGCACAGTGGGAATCACACAAGACTCTATGACGATCTCGGGTCAACAGACTACTCTGTACCAGTGTCACCGGAGAACTGCCATCTGACGTATGGTATAATACCATCTGGGAGTTCTCGGCGAGTCCGTCCAGTGTACCCAGTCTCCACTGAGCACCCGTACACCATCCTTGATGTCAAACACCGATGGATATGGGATCATCCATCGCCCATCATATGGGTCAAGATGCGTATACGCTAGTCTACTCTGGTGCATCGATGTCCTGTCTCGATACATCCACGACTAGGAACAGTTATAGGATGTACTCGTCGACTACCATGGCCCCACTAGTATGAT
Source organism: Agapanthus africanus (assembly GCA_030015575.1). Classification (NCBI taxonomy): domain Eukaryota; kingdom Viridiplantae; phylum Streptophyta; class Magnoliopsida; order Asparagales; family Amaryllidaceae; genus Agapanthus; species Agapanthus africanus. The sequence continues at coordinate 253,797,567 of JASDDO010000031.1, read as the reverse complement.
CTCATCATAGTCCCAGTAGTCGAGTACATATCCTAAGGGCTTTATCAACATGTAACATAGAGACAATCAGAGTACATGTTAAGATAAAGTACAACCAGATAGCATACTATCATGTCGAGCAAGAAAGTCCTCCCTATATATGTCCTAGCATCCACTACAATATACATCGTATGTACAGTAATGGCCTCTAGGGCATACATATAACTTACAATCTCCCACTTGCACTAGGGCCATCTGTTATGGTATCGCATACCCAACAATTAGCTGCGGTTGAAGTATCTCATACTCAACCATCCCATAAAAGTCTCTACTGGGAAAAAGGCCTTTGTGAGTGGATCCGCGCTGTTGTCCTCTGTACCTACTCTCTTAACCTCGATCTCCCTGGAGATCAACCATCTCCATGATCAGGTGATACTGCCTAAGAATTATACCTGGATTTCTAATGGGACGGTAGTTCCTTGGCTAAAGCCACAACTCCATTGTCACACAATGGTAGGAACGAAGTTCATCTTATGAACTTATATATATCCAGACTGCCTCTTTGGTAGCATCCTTGGTAACGATGTATCTTGCCTTTAATCGTCTAGTAAGTCACGGTATCTAGCTTGGAATTCTTCCAACATACCGTCCCTCCACTGAGGGTATAGACAATGCCTGCGACTGACATTCAGTCGTCCTTATCACCCTGGAACCTTTCCAGTGATTCTCCCCAGGATCGATTGATACCATCTCACTACAACTAGTGAGTATCCTAACATCCAATTAGATCTATCTCATAGATCCAAAACCCAGGATTTAGGAGGTATCACTTTGATCCTATATGGAGAATCCTTATGATAAGCGGAGAATGACCGAGCGTAGCATAGGAAACTCCTTCCCTATCAAGAGTATGTCATCCACGTACTCTACGAGGATCACCACCGTACTCCCTACTACCTTCTTGTATATACAAGGTTCATCTACCATTTTGATGAAGTCAAACTCTTTGACTACCACATCAAAACAGATGTTCCAACTCCGCGATGCCTGTTTTATCATATAAAACATCTTGCACACGTTTCCGCTGCTCCCACTGTCTACGAAGCCCTCTGGCTGTGTGCTTATAGACGCTCATTTCTAAAACATCATTTAGAAAAGCAGTCATGACACCCAACCGCCAGATATCGTAGTCATGGTATGTAGCCGTGGCAAGTAGGATCTGGATGGACTTAAGCATAGCTCCTTAGAAAAGGTTTCATCATAATCCATACCTGGTCATTGATGCAAACCTTTAACAAGTCTAGCTTTGAAAGTCTCAACTTTTCCATGTACACCAAGTAATCTTCTCAAGATATACTTGCTCCTGATGGGGATTTAACCCTTCAGATAAAGCAACCAAAGTCCATACTTTGTTGGTGCATAAGGATTCCATCTCAGATCGATAAGCATCCAGCCATTCTTACAGAGTCTCACTCCTGATGGCCAGCTCGAAATTAGTTGGGTCATCATCTCATGATGCAATCCTCGCTCCCACTGTCATAGAGAAACCGAAGTATCTCTCAGGTGGGTGAGGAACCCTACTAGATCGGCGGAGAGGCTGAGGTTCGTTGGAAACTATTGAATCCTTTGGTTCTACCAAATTATCAGCTGTAGTTTGTATAGCTGGAACATTTCCAGTTCTACATAACAGACCTTACCTCGAGCTTGTCCGGATTTTGCTTTTAGATATAGGCCGGACAACCCCAAATCTTAACAAGCTTAAGATATGGGCTCTTCCATTTCCATATCACATATGAAGTGGTAGGCAACTGATTTGATTTGAACCCTATTCAATAGGTATGCAGCTTCTCTAGTGCATAACTCCCAAAAGGAAATAGGCAACTCAATAGTACTCATCATAGAGCACACCATATCACATAGGGTGCTATTGCTCCGCCCCGATATACCATCGTGCTATGGTGTATACGGAGGAGTAATGCTGAGAGAGAATCTCATTCTCCTTTAGAACAGTCCAGGAATTCCGTGCTCAAGTATTCTCCTCCTTGATCTCATCAAAGGATATAATACTTATACACGTATATTGGTTCTCTACTTCTAACTTATATTCTGTGAATATCTCAAAAGGTTCGGACTTGTGTTTCAACAGGAACATATGTCTGAATCTTGAGAGATTATCAGAGAATGTAATGAAGTACAAAGAACCGATCTTGGCATGTGTAGACAGGGGACATTCATACATCAGCATTTATCAATCCCAAAAGTTCACTAACTCTTTCTCTGTTTCCAACAAACAGAGCTGTGGTCATCTTATCTTTGTGACATGACCGACAAGTTTCACAAGATGTAAATTCAAACTAATTTAAATATGCATCTATATGTAACTTCAGCCAGTTGGGTCGCATTGATATGACCTAGTCTACAATACCTCAAGAAGGATTCATTCATTTCTGAACTCTTCCTCTTGTGTGTGTTCCGTATACTAAGAACTGTAGTTTGATTTAGAACGTCAATGCTTTTAGATAACGTGCCTGAACCGATCAACTCTTGATATAGGAAATGTTCAAAACATTATCCAACAATACAAAATTATATCCTTTCTTTACTAATAAAGAGACTGATATGATTTTGTATATCAGGTTCGGTATCTAATAACATTTGTTCAGAATCAATGTATTCAGGTAATACAGGGTGATAGTGACCAACAGACTTGGCTGCAACACTTGCACCGTTTTCTGTCTCATAAAACTTATCACCCGTTCTCAGTTCTTTACCTATCTATAGCCCATGTAACAGATTACATATTCGGGATCCTGATCCGGTATCACATACCCAGGACGTAAAGGATACTGAGAAACAGTTCTGTGTAATGAACACACCCGAAGATGATGCATCAGCATGCACTTTCTTCGTTTGGGCGGCACAGGAAATCTGGTATTCCCCAATTTCCTGCTCTGTCTTATAACAATTATAAGTTGGAGCGGGACCAACGTTCCCCAGCTCAGTATAACAAGCGGGTTCGGTCAATATATCCGTTTTATTATCTTGATTAAGGCGTGATATGGTCGCTATCTGGAAAGAGAGAGAAGAAAACACTCAGCGTATGCTCTTGCAAGATTAGATTGGTTATATAATATATCTAATCAGGATATCTCCCACTATTTTAGTCAAATCTTCCTTCAAATCCTAAAAGGAAAGACTAGCCGGGATTAATTACACGCTACAAGTTCGCTAATCTTTCAGCCAGGCCAGTGTCGGTACATTGAGGGAGGTCCCCCGTGCTTTCGCACGAACCTAATTACAGTAAACCTCATTTTCCCAGAGGCGTAACCCCGTTAACACCTTTCTAGACACCTACTTGATCGGCTAATTGTAATGTGTAAAACTCTCCCAGGAGTAACTCTTACTCGCAGCGGGTATCGGGATCCAACTATCTTATAGAAGGTATGCAATCTCATTGCAAATTTCAACTCTTGAAATTCCCAATAATATTTTTCCCCTAGTAACTTATGACCTTAACTATGGTCAACAAATCATAAGCACTAGTCAAGTTCTACCCGTCATTTCTTGATTAATTAGACCCACCCACATGACCCTTAACTAAGGTCAACAAAGTCATATGACTGTCCTAACTAATCGCATCATATGCTATATAGGAAGACATCACTTAGCTACCGTACACTGTGCCTTAACTATGGTCAACAAACACAGCACGAATACTAAGTACTCTACTTCCTAAAATGACGGAGGTTTACGACAGGTTTTTAAGAAAACCTATTGCGTAATGAACTTGATATCGTTGTAGAATCGAGTGATTTTTAAATGGAGTGTTTTTGAGGCTTTTCTAGTTTTGCTAAAGGGGTCACTCCCGGTGAAGGGATCGTCGGCCCTTTCCTCATCGAATAAGGTGCAGGATATATCATATATATCACTATGGAAAGCAGAAACTATAGAAGCAATCAAAAGACAAACCGAGTTTGTAGCATCTGCCAGTTATTGCTAAAGGAGTCACTCCCGGTGAAGGGATCTCGGTCCTTTCCTTATCGAATAAGGTGATGGATGTTCTACAAGGAACACCGCTATGCAGAGCAAGAACTAGAGCTACCAGTTTTTATAAACAAGTTTCTACAACATCTAAGGTTTCTTTTATTTCATTAATCTCATTAATGAAGTCCCATTTTAATATGCTTCACAAGCATCTCTTTTGAAACGAAATCTGCAATATAACATATATCTCATATATAATATAAACATTCGTCTCAGGCAGTAATACGATCTCATCACAGAACATTGCAGCAGAAGAAACATATATGAAATATTGGATATACTAGGACGTCCGTGTTTTTAATACGAGCCTGTATAAAACACGGATTCCACGGTCGCGATGAATAGCCAAACCCACATCCCTATACCCCTACGAGAGCGGCAAGCAACACTGCCAATTCTAGGGTTAGGAGACCCGGTCTCGACTCCTCGAGATGGTCTCCCTCTGGACCCTAGAACCCGGTTACTTGTGCTCCCCGCCTTGGGTCAACCTAATGCGGAAAAGTAAATAATATACAACGGTGACATCTTCCGCTACCTGGAAGTGCCCCAATAAAAGAATATTACATACAAATGAATTTTACATGAATGAAAAAGAAAAACTCTCATCTCACATAAAACCCCCGGCTATTCAAATGCGACGATCCAATACAACATATCACAACAACACATAATATCTCATATCATCAACATAAGCAAGTATGCGTATCCCGATTGTCGTTGATGTATAGCAACGAAGCCGGCGATACACCACATACTACGCTTACGGTCACAGAAAAGAAAGTGTAAAACTACAACAGTTGGAATCCGCAACCTCTTTAGACATCGCATGCCTAACCAAATGAATTTCTTAGACATCGCATGGCTAACAATTATAAACCCCGCATTTTAGTCTCATTTATCGAAAACTCTTTTCAATATCAAGTCGGCCAATTCAACAAGATTCCCGACGTCCTGATCGAATGCTCGTCGCAAACTTTAGTAGACGGCCGCACCCCCGATACCGTCGACGAAGTGCACCAAGGCGGAACACCGCTACCGGGAGCACCCGAACGGATGCTTTTGGCGACGGAGTTATCCTGCAGTCACTTGGTCGGGGCTATGGGGCGTGGCTGTCTATTAAGTTTACCCGGCGAGTATTCGCGTACGCTACGTGATTGCGACGGACTTTTGATCACATCAAAATTCCGTGGCAACCGATCAACTGAGACTAAACTGCTATGTTTATAATATTCAAATTAGTTATCTCATAACTACCTGTGGATTCCAATTATTGTATCACATTCCAGATAAATAGAAAAAGTTAAACTTTCCGATCGAATCATCAAGCAACCAAGATTTCCCCAATATATCTCAACACTTGAAATCAGTTTAAAAACATCCATTACATGCCACAGTACCAATGGTCCAGCCGTAGAAGGGTCAAGCCAAAGCCTCACATGTGGCACGCCGTACTGCCCCAAACCCTAAGGTTCAAAGGGCAGTTCAAGACGGTCACATAATCGAGTTAAGGTTTGTTGTCTTCTAGAGGGTCCACCGAGTTACTTGCATGACTTAGAACATTCTTAAACACGAGGAAAAATCCAACTTTTGAAAAATTTTCCGACAGGGGAAAAAGTGAGTTATTGATATCCGTTCGAACTTTTTAACAATTTCTAAAAGTTATCCGGACAAAACTCATAGACAAAATCTAATACTTCGATCGAAACATCGAATCCCCAAAACAACCCCAGAAAACTCAACTGTAGAATAAAAATTAAAAATTCCCAGAGAACTCAGCACTGTGTAGTAGGAATTACTGTGCAAAATAGGAGGGGTGACGTCATCAAATGGCCGCGGAACCGCCGCAGAAGCCAGGCTTCTGCCGCGGTTCCGCCGCACTTTTGACGAATTAGCCCCTCGAATTTCACAGTAATTCTAATAAAACCCTGATGAATTTTTTAGAAATTTTTAATTGACAAATATCCAAATTTTCAGAAAATTTCCACAGAGCATTTTGGAGTCGGGGTTTCGGGTTCGATCGGACTTAAAACTTCGTCTAGACTTCGCCTAAAGCTCTAGCTTGGCTCTGATACCACTGTAGGGTTGCTAGGCATGCGCACAAGGGACTACGAGGCATCAACCATGCCCGATTAAAAATTTAGCCGTACCGAACAACCCGAATACGGAACTTTAAACTAGAGATTAGGCGAAAAACAACATGCTAAACACTTTAACACTAAGTGAGAGGGATTACAACCTTTGTAAATCCGGTCCTTCACTTCATATGCTCCGTGTTGTGGTCCCTTCGCTGCGATCATCGGGATCCGGACTCTTGAGTGGTTCCATGAAGAGAAAGACGCAACCTTTGCTTCCGATCTTCGATACTAAGATGATCTACCTTGAAGTTTCTTTAACACAAGCTAACACTCATGAAATGATGTGAGCACCCTCATCTAAATGGCAAGGGAAGATGGGGATGATGAAGTAGGATTTTTGCTCTCTTTATTTATCTTTTTCTCATATTTATCCATCACAAAAATCAAAGCAAGAAAGGATTTCAAGCAAAGAAGAAGAAGGAAGAAGATGAACAATATTGATAATCCTTTTGTGATGAATAGGAAAAGGAGATAATGATCAATTATGCAACCATGGTTCACTTAACCATTGTAGAGAATTAACCAAGGGTTAGGGTTTGGGTTGAGTTAAGAATGAGTCACACACAAATATCTTTCACAAAACAAAAAGAAAACCTTCTAGAAACATCTAGAAAGTTTAACCCTAATCCAAACCCTAATCATGTTTAAACTCCACTAAACAAGTTGCATTATTTATCATATCATGTTACAATATTATATATCACATATATAATATTTATCGTAACAACATAAAATAATACAATTAACATATATCGCATATATATCAATGTATTATCCGAGTGAGAAAAAGAATCTTTTAGTGAGCAAATATTAGTTAATGCAATTTAATATATCATATATATTATTATACATTAAATTATCGAATCAACACTTGATCCGACAATCCGGCTATATCGCATATAACCGACTAATATTTATCTGTACCGATTCATCGAATCAACACTTGATCCGATGACCCGGCTGATATCATATATCGCGAGAATACAATACGATATCACATACCGCATTATCCTCGGTCCCGCACATATCACATATGTGCTCCTACTCCGTTTTTCCTGAGTCAAGAAACCTCTGTGTAGGACTCTAAAGAATCGTCAATACGCCGGCAGTAGGTGATGATCATATCAAACACCCACAAGCTGCAAGCGGTCAGCTAAACGTAACATCTACCCAGGTATTGAGCGCTCAGAAGATCAACAAGCAAGCCTGTACATTCTCCTGTGAATCCAAACAGTAACACTCCCGTACAGTCCGGTCTCGTCGTCTGATATGTTGCATATCTCGCCTAGGGGTGGTAAACGTCAGACCCCAGTAGCTCGATAAGTCGTGTCGATATGAGGTCTATAACAGTTCGAGAAACTACTGATAACACTTACCAGTAAATCTCAGCAACCCTGGCCAGGGATTTCCGGTTATAGCCAATCGAACACAGCACAACATCAACTCCCTATACCGGGAGAGACGAATCCCCTCCTATCGCTCATTGCCTCCATGTGATTCGGGACTGTACCCAAAAGCCACCTTTTTGCATGCCCTCTTGGACGTGGTATGATGGAAATCAAAGCACAGTGGGAATCACACAAGACTCTATGACGATCTCGGGTCAACAGACTACTCTGTACCAGTGTCACCGGAGAACTGCCATCTGACGTATGGTATAATACCATCTGGGAGTTCTCGGCGAGTCCGTCCAGTGTACCCAGTCTCCACTGAGCACCCGTACACCATCCTTGATGTCAAACACCGATGGATATGGGATCATCCATCGCCCATCATATGGGTCAAGATGCATATACGCTAGTCTACTCTGGTGCATCGATGCCCTGTCTCGATACACCCACGACTAGGAACAGTTATAGGATGTACTCGTCGACTACCATGGCCCCACTAGTATGATCTCATCATAGTCCCAGTAGTCGAGTACATATCCTAAGGGCTTTATCAACATGTAACATAGAGACAATCAGAGTACATGTTAAGATAAAGTACAACCAGATAGCATACTATCATGTCGAGTAAGAAAGTCCTCCCTATATATGTCCTAGCATCCACTACAATATACATCGTATGTACAGTAATGGCCTCTAGGGCATACATATAACTAACATATATATATATATATATATATATATATATATATATATATATATATCTCAACGGTGTGCCTCCCGACACATCAAAATCATGGAACCTGAGTGCCTAGCATCGACACTCGAAAACATCATGAAAACCGTGCCCAGCATCGACACGTAAATCCTCATATATCGAGCATCCGTCAGTCCGGGTCAGCCCACGGGCTCCGTCTGCGGTATCGGCCCCGGCAGTACGAGTCGTCCCGTATCCATTCATCGACTCTGGTCAGTATCCTCCGGATAACCGCCAGGTCCAACCAATCACCGGTAGGTAGTGGTCCCACTGCCAGGCTCATCGCCTACTGCGCGACAGGTCCATTCTCGCCCCGGGGTACCATACTGGGTCCACCATGTACCCGCAATCGGCCTCGTCCACTCCTCGAATCGGGTTCCACATGTCATACGTCTCAGAACCGAGAAAACGCATGGTGGACGCACTGAAATATCATATCAAGAGAAATCGGGTTTTTAAAACAGTGCATGCTTTCTTTAAAATGACCACGGTTCTCAAATCCATAAATCTCATGAAAACAACATATCTCAATGCGTAAAGTAGTAGAGCATGATGTATGCGACATATAAAATGAAATGCGAACATATCCGTGTATCATGCAACATGGAACGGTGATATGATATATTAAGGGGAAAACTGCTCTTTTAAAATGATTCCAGTTTTTAAAATATAACTTGCGGTTCCCAAGTTCCCAATAAAACCAGTTATCTATATAGGTAAAATATGAATATACGCAAGTATAGATGTACCATGTATGTGTACAAGTATGAATGTCTCAATATATATGTCATGATGCAGCAACCCTACTGTGTAGTGACATGGCAATTATCGATGATGAAGTGTATGAGCCGGCAAATATGTGTGCGTGTAACATAGCATCGTCGATAATGGTGCAGGTGTACTATCACAGGTATATGCGATGCAATAATAATATCATGAATGCAGCAAGTAAATCATCAGCTAACAGCTATAAGGTATACATAACCATCATATGTCTGAGTCGGTGAATCTATCAATCGGCATCTAGCCCAATAACATCGCGTACGGTATAATCCATCGTACGGAAACCTCTAGTCAAGGGTAAGGATCAACCATCAAGTCAAACTCATCACGCACGGAATATCATCGTGCGGCGGCATTATACTAAGAGGTATCCTAACATCCTATATGACAAATGAGGGTACGACCTAATATCACATACGACCTATCATCCATGATTCACAACATTCTATATATATATAACCCTATATACCTATGTCCCAGGTCGCATCTGAAATAATCTCATATCAGGGGACCGGCAGGGTATAAATCATCTCGATCGACTCACATCCGTATACCATCATATCATATCATCATCTCATCATATCATCAAATTCATCTTGTATTCTTTCATTGCATTTATGTCTCATATCATGTTGAATTTACATAAACATGCTAATCTCTACTAAATATAAGTATCTAATCTAACAAACACACCCGAACTATACAATCAGATTTTAAAGAAGTGAATCGTAGTTTTGAAAACAGGGGTTACAGCGTTTTTAAGAAAAAGATATCATTTGAAAATCCGTAACATCCCTCAAGATATACATTTAAAAGATACATACGATTCTTTAGTTTAGAAAAAGGTATGGTTCGGATGACGCATCTACATCGACTATCTAGTCCTACAGAACCCTATGCGGTAATATCGCTAAACGTCATCCTAGGGTAGAGCATATCACACTTAACTATCCTCTAGTTTCTAATATGACTACATAGCTATCTATAATCTAACCTTAGTTTCCTAATCTAGGTTTCTTAACCATACTCTATAAATCAGTTACCATCAGAAGTTTGCGGGGGTGCTATACGCCATCCACCCGACTTCCCCGGTAGATATAGATCTAGTCACCTGGTCTTCGCTCGCCGAAATTAATGACGCCACACTTCTTCGCCTCGGAATCCATGAGAGGGTACCTACAATAATAACCAATCGCAATACGTATTAAAATCGATGCAGAAAACCGACACAGCTCACAGTGTGCTCATAGGTTGAAACCTATGGCTTAAACGTGCAAATCAATCAACCAATCCCTGTTGTCGATGTACGAACACCCGACAACCAAATACTAATTCATATATCAAGAAAGTGCATTTTAAAATACGGAAAACACACCAAAATGCTTCCAGATTTTCCCAGATGACAATTAGCCTAAACTGCATATAGGAGGGGTCTAATTTAGTGCAAAAAGAGCCATGGACCAAATCTGGGACATTTCTACCCTACTCTGGCCGTAAATTGCATCCAGAATTAATATATCCGCGGCTATAGTTTTGAATTAGGGGCTCGGGTCTCAGTGGTAGCTTCCTAGGTAGCTGCACGACTCCTAGTAATTCCAAAATAATTTCTAGTGTCCCCGGGTTGCTCCAGATTCCAAAATACCTTCACAAATCACACATTTATCCGATGTCATGTTTCTAAATCCGTGTTTTGGGGTTTCATCCCCCGTTCCAGGTCAGTGAAACACCACTAAGGCTTGTGGGCAGCCATTACACATCCCCAATTTCAACAAACACTCAACTTCTTTCTAGGGTTTCCCAATATCTCACTAATCTTCACAATATCACATCTAAACTCATATGAACACTAAATTAAATGAAAAAAATACCCAATTAGTGAAGGGATTACCTCATATAGCATCCATGAATCCCCCAATATCATCAAAACTGAATTTTTCTTGGTCCCATGTGTAGAGGTTGAAGAGGGGATTAATTTTTGTAAAGTGTGTGTAGGGTTTTGGGGCATGGTTGGAGATGGATCTAGGGAATTTTGTGGAGGGTTGTGGAGTTGATGAGATGAAGGAGAGAAGAAGAAAAAGATGGGGCAATGAATGGGCAGCAGCCCCCTTCCCTCTCTCACTAATTCACACTCTCTTTCTCTCTCCAAAGCTCACCTAACCTAATCATTATGTCTAATTGACTTTTCCCTTTTTCTTTTTTCTCTTTTTTATCCACCAAAAACCATAATAAAAAGCCCAAATGAAATGAAACATGTAACAAAATGAACATGTCATGGTGCACCAACTATGGAAATTGTAAAAACGCAAATTTGGCTTAATCACAATTAGCAGTGCACTAATCGAGTTTTTATTGAAACTGCATATGATAAATTTTAAAATTGCCAAATCCTTTAAATATATTTTTAAGTGAATAAATTATTTTAATTTCTATTTATTTCATAATTATTGGTATATATTTATACCCTTTTTCGAAAACCCTAATTTCGCCAATCGGCAGTTTTCGGTAAATATATTATTTTAATATTAAATTCCCAAAAATAATATTTTATATTTTTTGAAATGTTACAATCTTCCCCCCTTAAATAAATTAGGTCCCCGAATTTAAATTTAAACCCCCAAAATCTAAAACATTTCAATAATCGGCTCAAATCACGGGGCTCCGAAATCATGGAAATCGTAGAAATACACAGCGCGTCAAGTGCGCATGAAAATGAGTAAAAACTCAAAACCGAACTCCTTCAAGTGTCACGCAAATCATCGGATTTGCACGCATATCCTCGGAGTTACAATAGAGATGCAGATCTCGAATCACTACCGAAATCCAATATACACTAGTCAATTACTATAATACGTGTATAGTACGCATCTTTGAAAAACTCAAAAATTTGAATAAAATACATGCAAAATCTTTTCTAAATCGCCGCGTGGATGCGTAACTCACGACATAACTGACGGACGCTCAATTTAAAATAATAATATATGTCCATATATGTTTTCTTAAATACACGTTCCGTCGTTTTCAAAATATCCCAAAAGGTTTTCTTTTATAAACGTTCGTGTCGCTCACGTACACGTAGGAAATAGCGAGACTATAGCTCCTCTTTTTCGAAAACCTCTTGGTAAACTTTTAATGCATGCAAAGTACTCAGGTACTGTCCTCAGATCAGTCATATTTGGCTACTACACAATATAGTGCCCAACATGAAAACAAAGTGCTCAAAAGCAAAATCAGCCTCAAAGGCGTATCCAATAATCACATGCGTCTGGTGCGCATGGAAATCAAATCTAAATACAGGTGCTATAATACACACAAGCAAAACTAAGTGCAACGGGTGTGCACAAAACATCTGTCCAGTGCAACGGGTGTCCACGACAACAATATCAAGTGCATCTAAAGTGCATAAAAATCTCAATCCAGTGGATCCGGTGTGTACAGAATCGCATCTCATATCATGCGCCCAACATGCACGAAAATCCATCCAAAGCGTGTCGGGTCCGTAAAAGCATATAGTGCAGTAACATGCACGAAACGAACAACAAGTGCCAACGCGCACGAAAATACAAATCTGGTAAAACGTATGCTCAAGGATATAAATCGGGTACAACCTAGGTACGGGGTATAAATCCAGTGCGACAGCGCATAAATACCCGTCCGGTGCAACAAATGCAGAATGCAATATAGTGCATAAAATACAAATACAGTGCATCCAGTGCACGAAATACCGATCAATAACTCAAATGCATAAACAGCAACACTGAGTACACCAAGGTGTATAAAATCGTAAACGTGTTCAACTGCGTGCACAAAACGCATATCAATGCACTACAAGCACATATAAGTTATACCGAGTGCAAAAATCAAATCATACGTATGAAATCCACGAAATCATACACATGTGCAACCAAGGCACAAAACCGATATCAAGTGCGATAAATATGCGCAAATCAAAAACCAATACAATGGTGTATAAAACATATCTCAAGTGCAATAGCAATGCACAAAATGTAAATACCCAGTAGGTGCAACCATGTCGCACGAAATCAATATCAGGAAACTCATCATCAAAACTCAAATCCAAGCGATATGAGCGTGATACTCAGATCACAAACGCAAATCGCGAAAAAGGACATCGAGGTACACCTCCTACAATGTCGAGAAATAAATCGGTGCGCCAAGAAACTGGCAGAACAAGAACATCCGCTTGCCTCCTGCTCACGGTCTGGCATCCTCGGTCTCTGGGTCCTTATCTTCTCTGTGGATTACCAATCTCACAATCTATTGGCTCATCGGCCCGGTCAGGTGTGCTAACGGGGACGATTCCGCTCTGGCACTTCTCTTGTTATCTCTCGGTCAATCATCACGACCACTCGTAAAGAAGCACGTCACTCGCATCGGCCTCTAGCTCTCTGAATATACGTGATACATCTGATCCTGGGTATAAGTCTCATTGCAGCAGTGTCCTGGAAGGAATCCTGCTCAAGGTCTCTTCCGATCTCGCCTATACCGAACTGTATGGAGGCTGGTATTCTTAAATAATCTTTTCTTGTTTTCTGGACATCTGCATGTGCCGCACACATTTCCTCAGAAACTGGCCGTATCCCAATGCCTATATAAGCATATCAGGTCGCTGATCTCGACGGAGAGTAATAACAGCTCGTCAGCGTCTCGCACGAACTTCTGGTTCCACTATGACATCACGCCATGCTAACTGCGCACTGCAACTGTTCTCGACCACGGTCAACCGAAGTCTCTCGCACGGACTCGAAGTCACGAACTCGGTATCTTCATCACTCTGTAGAAGATGTCTGGCCGAACACGTCCTCGGAGTTCGTCCCGTCCATCGGAGGAATACTCACTACTCGTCGAATTCTCGTGTGAACTCTCCACTTCACTCGGCTCCAATGCCGACTGATCCGGACTCGTCTTCTCGTGGCTGCAAGGACTGCGCTCCAACGGCTATGCTCATATCTGGAGTCTCCCAAGCAATGTATCCCATCAGAACATATCCGAATGATGTCGAACCATCCGATCGATAGGTCAAAACCTCATAATCCCTCAAGAGATCAACATCTTGGGTACAATTTAATAGTATCGAGTACATGCCACAGCATCGGTGGTCCAGCCGTAGAAGGGCAAACCCAAGCCTCACTAATGGCGCCGTGGAACTGCCGCAAACCCTAAGGTTCAAAGGCTTTCACACGGTCATTATGTCGAGTTAGGGTTTCATTCTTCTAGAGGGTCCATAGAATTGGTTGCATGTCTTTCCGAATACTTTAAACATGGAATATGGTATCCTGACATTCGATCGTCTCTATCTACTCTCAACGAATCTGCGTGAAGTCGTCTCTAGCTGGAATCAGTCTATCTGATGACCTCGCATCGGGTAGCGAACGAACCACCTGTCCTAGTCCTTCACCCTTGGTTGGCTAGCGACCTTCCATCATATTTCTAAGTATATACTTATGCTGCAGTAGCTCCAACCTCTAGGCGATACCTCGTCATTTGCAGCAACAACTGGCTCATTCGTCTGTACGCTGAACAACGCCTCAATCCTCCAGGAAAGGCGATACATTGGCGGTCATCTCTAAATCGGTCTGCTCTAGATCCGAGTAAGACTCTCCACACTGGAAATCTTCAACTCAACAGGGCCTGCTCCGGCGCATAAATCGGACGAATCACCTTCGTCTCTCAAATCGGGATAGACTAGTTATCATCTGTCTCATATCTGCCTGGAAGCTCCGGCGATCTCAGCTCGTATGCTCCGGAAGCGACATCCTATCAATCTCAGCAACAGCTGGGTCATCTGTCTGCACGGTAGGTGACATCATAATCTCTGAGGTATGCTGTACATCAACAGTCCTCTCTCAACTGGCAGCTCTAGCAATGGCCCGATCATCCGGTGTAAAGCCAAGCACTCACCTCCGCAAGAGGTCACAATCATCAATACTAACTCGAGACGTTCCCATGTCACCAGGAAACACAATGGTCGGCCCTCGTACCGGACGGGCTCGCCCTGACCGTAACACTAGCAGCAGCTCAAACTGCGCCCAAACAATGGTGACAGAAACCTCAATCGAGTATCGAAAAGAGCAGATCAATGGCAAGAAAGAAAACAACAAATCCGGAATGGATACATGATCATGAAAAGGAACAGCATCAATGAAAGTATGATCATGGAAACAAATAGAATCGAGGATCTCCAATGGATGTATAATCATGGATACAAGAGAATCATTGGTCTCAAAAATATGTATATCCTAAGGTTTCTTAAGTGGAGTATCGTATCGTAAATATGCCGCGGAACATACGTACGGTACGTTACTCTACTCAAGCTACCTACTCCATCAATCAGGGTCAGCCTATGAAACGAAAGTTCGGGTCTAATACCCCCCGTTCAAGTCTAAGTTCTGTAAGGTCAAGCCTAGGTTACGAAATACATAACCGCCCTAGACTCCGCATAGTCAAACATAGACTCGTACAAAGGTTAAACCTAGCGCTCTGATACCAACTTTGTCATGACCCAAAATATTAGCTCGTGACCAGCACTTGAATCACGCCCCGTCTAAAGGCGTAACGGAATTCAAGTAAGTTGAAACCCAGAAATCTAAACCTTTTTAAGAAAATAAAGGAGGTGGAGTTTTTTAAATAAAGGTATAATAAAATCAAGTGTGCTTAATGCATAGAAAGAAACATGAATGATGCAAATGAAATTTTCTAGTTTGAAAACATGTTTCGTCTTTTGAAAAATTTTGGGAGCACCTCCTTTGTATATTTGATCCAAAACCACAAATACATATCAAGAATAATGGCATCACCAAGCGGGAGCTAGCTCTTCGCCAAACGACGGATCACAACCACGCAATACAATATAAATGAGTATACGACGCCTAACGGCGAAGTTCACCACAAAAAGATAAAGAAAAGAGCAAGATATAACCCCAAAGGGAAAATAAAACCCATCGCTCAAATCTCGCAACTACAAGTCTCACTAAGTCTCATCATTTATACAATTACAAGTTTTGATTGAATGATGGAGTTAACTACATACAATATGAAATATAATACAAGAGTGGGTACGATACAAATGTCCCACCTACCAATGCAAAACACCCAAATGAATCTGTGTGAGAGCGAATCCGCTACTGATCCAAGCGGTCAACCTGCAAGAACTGTGGCACAACGGGGTGAGTTTCCAACTCGTGAATAGAAATATATCTAAAAGTAGAAATCGAATAAACAAAGACTCTTAGGTAAACTATATCATCAGGTAATACTATGATATCTAGGGTGACCGGGTCGTATATGTGCCAACAAGGTAGTCAATATCTATATGCATGTGGATAGCATCCAACAGTAATAATCAATGCATGTATATGGGTCTCGTCCAACCATAATCAAGATATGTATGCACGTAAATATCATAAAGGAGTGTGCAGGAAAGTATGAGGATATATATATATATATATATATATATATATATATATCAACGGTGTCCCTCCCGACACATCAAAATCATGGAACCTGAGTGCCTAGCATCGACACTCGAAAATATCATGAAAACCGTGCCCAGCATCGACACATAAATCCTCATATATCGGGCATCCGTCAGTCCGGGTCAGCCCACGGGCTCCGTCTGCGGTATCGGCCCTCGGCCCCGGCAGTACGAGTCGTCCCGTATCCATCCATCGACTCTGGTCAGTATCCTCCGGATAACTGCCAGGTCCAACCAATCACCGGTAGGTAGTGGTCCCACTGCCAGGCTCATCGCCTACTGCGCGACAGATCCGTTCTCGCCTCGGGGTACCATACCGGGTCCACCATGTACCCGCAATCGGCCTCGTCCACTCCTCGAATCGGGTTCCACATTTCATACGTCTCAGAACCGAGAAAACGCATGGCGGACGCAGTGAAATATCATATCAAGAGAAACCGGGTTTTTAAAACAGTGCATGCTTTCTTTAAAATGACCACGGTTCTCAAATCCATAAATCTCATGAAAACAGCATATCTCAATGCGTAAAGTAGTAGAGCATGATGTATGCGACACATAAATTGAAATGCGAACATATCCGTGTATCATGCAACATGGAACGGTGATATGACATATTAAGGGAAAAACCGCTCTTTTAAAATGATTCCAGTTTTTAAAATATAACTTGCGGTTCCCAAGTTCCCAATAAAACCAGTTATCTATATAGGTACAATATGAATATGCGCAAGTATAGATATACCATGTATGTGTACAAGTATGAATGTCTCAATATATATGTCATGATGCAACAACCCTACTGTGTAGTGACATGGCAATTATCGATGATGAAGTGTGTGAGCCGGCAAATATGTGTACGTGTAACATAGCATCGTCGATAATGGTGCAGGTGTACTATCACAGGTATATGCGATGCAATAATAATATCATGAATGCAGCAAGTAAATCATCAGCTAACAGCTATAAGGTATACATAACCATCATATGTCCGAGTCGGTGAATCTATCAATCGGCATCTAGCCCAATAACATCGCGTACGGTATAATCCATCGTACGGAAACCTCTAGTCAAGGGTAAGGATCAACCATAAAGTCAAACTCATCACGCACGGAATATCATCGTGCGGCGGCATTATACTAAGAGGGATCCTAACATCCTATACGACAAATGAGGGTACGGCCTAATATCACATACGACCTATCATCCACGATTCACAACATTCTATATATATATAACCCTATATACCTATGTCCCAGGTCGCATCTGCAATAATCTCATATCAGGGGACCGGCATGGTATAAATCATCTCGATCGACTCGCATCCGTATAATATCATATCAAATCATCATCTCATCATATCATCAAATTCGTCTTGTATTCTTTCATCGCATTTATGTCTCATATCATGTTGAATTTACATAAACATGCTAATCTCTACTAAATATAAGTATCTAATCTAACAAACACACCCGAACCATACAATCAGATTTTAAAGAAGTGAATCGTAGTTTTGAAAACAGGGGTTACGGCGTTTTTAAGAAAAAGATATCATTTGAAAATCCGTAACATCCCACAAGATATACATTTAAAAGATACATACGATTCTTTGGTTTAGAAAAAGATATGGTTCGGATAACGCATCTACATCGACTATCTAGTCCTACAGAACCCTAAGCGTTAATATCGCTAAACGTCATCCTAGGATAGTAGTAGCATATCACACTTAACTATCCTCTAGTTTCTAATATGACTACATAGCTATCTATAATCTAACCTTAGTTTCCTAATCTAGATTTCCTAACCATACTCTATAATCAGTTACCATCAGAAGTTTGCGGGGGTTCTATACGCCATCCACCCGACTTCCCCGGTAGATATAGATCTACTCACCTGGTCTTCGCTCACCGAATTCGATGACGCCGCGCTTCTTCGCCTCGGAATCCATGCGACGGTACCTACAATAATAACCAATCGCAATATGTATTAAAATCGATGCAGAAAACCGACACAGCGCGCAGTGTGCTCATAGGTTGAAACTTATGGCCTAAACGTGCAAATCAATCAACCAATCCCTGTTGTCGATGTACGAACACCCGACAACCAAATACAAATCCAAATATCAAGAAAGTGAATTTTAAAATACGGAAAACATAGCCTAAAACACACCAAAATACTTCCAGATTTTCCCCAGATGACGATTAGCCAAAACTGCACATAGGAGGGGTCTAATTTAGTGCAAAAAGGGCCATGGACCAAATCTGGGACATTTCTACCCTACTCTGGCCGTAAATTGCGGCCAGAATTAATATATCTGCGGCCATAGGTTTGAATTAGGGGCTCGGGTCTCAGTGGTAGCTTCCTAGGTGGCTGCACGACTCCCAATAATTCCAAAATAATTTCTAGTGTCCCCGGGTTGCTCTAGATTCCAAAATACCTTCACAGATCACACATTTATCCGATGTCGGGTTTCTAAATCCGTGTTTTGGGGTTTCATCCCCCGTTCCAGGTCAGTAAAACACCACTAAGGCTTGTGGGCGCCACTACACATCACAAATTTCAATAAACACTCAACCTCTTTCTAGGGTTTCCCAATATCTCACTAATCTTCACAATATCACATCTAAACACATATGAACACTAAAGTAAATGAAAAACTACCCAATTAGTGAAGGGATTACATCATATAGCATCCATGAATCCCCCAAGATCATCAAAACTGAAATTTTCTTGGTCCCATGTGTAGAGGTTGAAGAGAGGATTAATTTTTGTAAAGGGTGTATAGGATTTTGGGGCATGGTTGGAGATTGATCTAGGGATTTTTGTGGAGGGTTGTAGAGTTGAGGAGATGAAGGAGAGAAGAATAAAAAAGATGGGGCAATGAATGGGCAGCAGCCCCCTTCCCTCTCTCACCAATTCACACTCTGTTTCTCTCTCCAAAGCTCACCTAACCTAATCATTATGTCTCCTTGACTTTTCCCTTTTTCTTTTTTCTCTTTTCTATCCACCAAAAACCATAATATAAAGCCCTAATGAAATTAAACATGTAAAAAAATGAACATGTCATTGTGCACCAACCATTGAAATTGTGAAAACGCGGATTTGGCTTAATCGCGATTAGCAGTGCACTAATCGGGTTTTTATCGAAACTGCATATAATAAATTTTAAAATTGCCAAATCCTTTAAATATATTTTTATGTGAATAAATCATTTTAATTTCTATTTATTTCATAATTATTGGTATATATTTATACCCTTTTTCGAAAACCCCAATTTCGCAAATCGGCAGTTTTCGGGAAATATATTATTTTAATATTAAATTCCCAAAAATAATATTTTATATTTTCTGAAATGTTACACGTATCATATCGTTTCGGATAAATATAGTATTTTTAGTATCTATTTGGGGTCTCGGATGATCTGCTGTTAAACCAGGTATTTGTTGCAAAAATTGACTTGACAGTAACCAAGTATAGAGACCTAGAACCTACCCTCAAAATACGAGACAATTCCTCCAGTGTCAGGCCGCAGATTTATTGCTTCTGGCCGCAATTTGCAGCAAGAGTAGGGACCTTGGTGTTGGTTTTTGGTGTAGGGGTCTCTGGGGTTAATTGTAATCTCATGGTACTTGCAATTTTTACAAATTGTTGGCACAGAAAAATCTGGAACCACTTTGCATATTTCTAGTGTTTCGTTTCGCGCGATACGTTATCCGATACGATGCGTGTTCTGTGATGCTGTTGTTCTGAGTTGGTTTCGTAGTTTCGCTATACGCGTTAGCTGCAATACGAACACTTTAGAGTACGTAGGTGTGTCGTGTTGGTCCGTGTAGATTGTGTGTATTTTAGGTTTATTATCAATATATATATTTGCCTTGTTGTTTTAATATTGCAGGTTCGCAGGCGGGGACTACGGACACTACTACAAAGGGAAAACAGGTGGTAGGATTCACCTAACTTGGAGCGTTGGTGAGTAGATTTAACATCTACAGGGGAATCGCCCGCATGGCGTTATGCGTCTGGGATAGAAATGTTAATACTTGTCGCATATTCTATGTCATATTTAGAATTGCGCATTTAACCTATTACTTAGATGTTGTTGTACTTGGACTAGTAACCTTAGGACACTGCACATATTATTGACGATTCAAGTTGCACGAGCACTGATAGTATGCTACACACACCGTCAATAATTGCCATGTCACATACAAACAAATTATAGTTAGGATATTGCTTGGTTAAGGACATTGTGACATTGATTCATATTCTTATCGCATATGACATATAGCATACCTGTATATCTACATTCTTACAAATATGCCTTCATATACTTATATGCTAGATACCTGTATACCTATAGAGTATTGTACCATTAGTGATAGGTACTTACACACTTTACGGCAAAGCTACAGGTATACCTTGCATATACTGCTCATACACCAAGGGGGTATATTACATCTTTTACTTATAGGTAGATACATATATCTTGCTATACCTTTATGTTTACACATACATCAGTTATAGCTACATATTTACCTTCACTTGATGTTATTTAGAATTGGATAAAATAGGAACCGCATGATTTTGATATTAACTTGTTGCAGTTAATTAGCGGCTTTTCCTTTATATGCTTACATTTCAGTTTATGTTGCATATATCATATTCTTGGATTTTCGCATTGTTATATGGATTTTTCATGATGTTTTCTGGATTTAGAGACCGTCGGAGTTCATGAAATTATGCATTATTTGAAAAACCCGGTTTCCCTTGATATGATATTTAAGCATCGACCATGAGTTTTATCGGTTCTGATATATATATATATATATATATATACACACACACACACACCCCCTTACGAAGAGGCGTCGAGGCCGTATGAGGGTACATGGTAGGGCCCGGAGGTACCCGGGGGCAAGAAAGGGATGTCGATGTACTACGCCGATGAGCCCGGCAGGGGAACCATACCATCCGATAACATTACCAATGACTCAGCGGTTATAAAAGGGATACCGACGGGAGTCATGTACGTATAGATACGTCGAAAGACGAGGGTCAGAGCTAGGCACTCGTGCTTTCGGTATAGCGTATGATACGTACCTATCAGGATGCAAGTCTTGGTGACAGCACCTGATAGATCAGCATTTCTGTGTCGATGCTTGACACATTGGTTTCATGATATTTCTTTTTACTCCTTTGCATTTATAACAGGGGATTAAGCCGCTGTTATATATGCCCTTACACCAATATTAGTGGAATGGGACGCTAATATATGTGTATTGACATTAATTTAAATACATCATCATATTAATTCATGCAAATATATTTAGGGTGTTAGACTTTTACTTGAGATTAGATTTAGGATATAGGTGATTTATTTGAGATTTGATACAGGATATATATAAGATTGCTGATTTGTACATTCAGGATATAGGAAATTTATTCGAAAGTGTACATTAAGGATTTGTGAGACTTATTGGATATGACAGCCAATTTGGGGGCTGATTTGAGGAATTGGAATTTGGATTGTCTTGATGGATTGTGATCCTACCACGATGTCAGGATTCGGTGGAAATGACATATTTCATTCCATACTCCACAATTATTGTTTATGCATTGTTTCATGTATTAGTTGTACCAGTTAGTGTACCTTTCATGATTGTTGCATTTATACATTTTCATATCATTATTGCATGATTATTGCATACTGATTGTCATATTATTATTGCTTCATGTATTAGTTGTACCTGCTAGTGTACTTTTCATGATTATTGCATTCATATGACCTTTTATTGCTATTAATTGCATTTGTTAGATTCACGTTGTACGTGCATACTTGCGATTACCTACATATGTTATTTACTATTCACGAGTTGGCAACTCACCCCCGTTGTGCCACAGTAGTTTTGCAGGGTGTTCCCCAGAGTAGTCGAGGCAGGCTATTCATCTATCTGATCATCTTTTGCTGCGGATACCGCTTCAGCTCATAGTGTGCAGTTTTGCTTGGGTGGGTTTTGTGGTTATCCGTATTGTTGTATTGTATATTCGTTGTATCCTTGTACTCTCCATCAACTATTATTTTGTTGACTTAGAGACTTGGTGAGGATGATATTGTATATTATTTGTGACTTGTTTGTCTTTTATACAGCTTTCTTTCTATCGTCTTTTATTTCTTCGCTACGGCGTCGTATATTTGTTGTGGTGGTTGTTTTCCGCCTTTGGGCGTGTTTTTGCTCCCGTTTCGGGATGCTTCATTTATATTTATGTTGTACCCATTTCTGGGGCTAGTTTTTACAAAGGAGGTGCTGCCAAAATTTTAAAGAAAGAAAAGTTGGACTTTTAAAGAATTTGGGTTGTGATTTCAAACGTTTCAAAACTTCTATTATCTTTTCTTGTCTTTTAATGGTTTAGATTTCTGGGTTTTGGCTTTCTTCTACTGTGTTACGTCTGTAGGCGTTGCATAGTATTAGGGCCGTCACGTGCCAATTTCGGGTCGTGACAACTTACATTATATCTGTGACCGTGAATGTCATTCGAGCGGTAAATCTTGTCTAATTGCTATAGCTCTTTGAGACGGATTTGCGAACGTGACATTCATGTTGATGTTCTATGTTGTGCTGTGATGTTGCGGATTTGTCGTGGTGGATAGCTTGGTGCAATGTTAGTACAGTTTAGAATTATTTGTACATTTGATATTGCAGGGCGAGCATCCGACATGTGGACTGCCGTCACTGCCTGTTTGTATATTATTCTTTTGGGGCACGACCGGGATGAGGTCGATGTACCCGTTGTATATATTTTACTTTCTGTACTAGGATTACCACACGGAGGGGTGCACGGATAGCCAGGTTCTAGAGGGCAACGGGCCCGCATCTCATGGCTTTGAGACGGAGGAGGCTTTACTCTAGAATTGGCGGGCTATTCGCCGCACTCGTAGGGGGTATAGGTTGACCCAAGGAAGGGTGCCCAAGTTATCGGATTCCGTAAAGTGCTGGGTGGCCCATTCACTTTGTTGAAGGGGCTGCCTCGCTTCAGGTTTTGGCGGGTAACTTGCCGCGCCTGTAGGGGTCAAGGATTTCATTGCACAGGCTATCCACACGACCATAGGAATGTCAGGTTTCACTTGCGGCTCAGTGAAACCCGGGGATCCCAGATTATCTGTATTGTTCTGTGATGCTTATTACATTTATGTGATGTTGCATTTTATCACGCCTTGAGGGATTATTATATATTGATATATATATACTAGTAGATGTTGTATATGTTTTACACCCGCGCTAGTCCAGTCCCCGCTCTGTCGTTAGTTAAGTAACCTAACGGGTGATGACGGGACCCAGTGGCGAATGCAGATGGCATATACATACATCATATTTTCGTTCTTTATTGGTGTGATCAATTGATGGGACTACGTTGATTCGGATCAATACAAGCTAAACAAACCTGTTTGACGTTGTTGGAAATTTTTTCTAAAAGCTGTAATTGCAAGGACGTTCTCTTTTTTTTTGCACAGTGGTATTTGGTTATGAATATCCAGCACCTCAGTCAACGAAGCAAGGGCCGAGATCCCTTCACCGGGAGTGACCCCTTGGACAGAAGTTTGCGTCGGGGTAATAACTTCATTATAGCCGATTGCCTTTTTGCTTTGCATCGTGGTATTGAGTTGGAATATCCTGCACCTCATTCTACGGGGAAAGAGCCGAGATCCCTTCACCGGGAGTGACCTCTTTAGCAAAGGTTTTCGCTACTATACATTTATAAAAGGCTATGCAGTTCCTTCAACGATATCAAGTTCATTACGTTAAAGGTTTTTCGCCAAAAACCAGCCGTAGCCCTCCGTCATTTCTTACGGGTATTATTTAGTATTCGTGCTGCGTTTGTTGACCTAGTCAAGACGTAGTGTTTGGTTGCTAAGTGGTGCTTGTTTGTTGCATAAATGGGATTGGTTAGGACAGTCGTGCGGCCTTGTTGACCTTGTCAAGGGCACGTAGGGGTGGGTTTAATGCAATCCAGAATAATGACGGGTTGAACTTGACTAGCGGTTTATGGTTTGTTGACCTAGTCAAGGTCATAAGCCGCTAGGGGTAAAAAATCAATTCGGGAGTTTCTAAAGAAACTGAAACTTGCCAGGCATGCGCATACCTTATGGAGTGTGATAACGTGAGTGGATTACATCACATTATCATGCGATGATAGTTGGATCCCGATTCTACTGATGAGTTGGTTTACTTCTCGGGTGATCCCGACTAATTCTTTTTTCAGGTTTGGAGGAGAATTTGACGATACAGTAGGAGCTTTCCTGATTAGATAAATTGATAACCATTCTGATCTAGGTTAGAGTGCACGCAGAGTGTTTCTTTTCTCTCTCTCTTTGGCAGCGTCTATGACCCGACCCTAGACTATGACTCAGTGACCAAGTTGACCGGACCTTCTTATAACACTACCTTTTGGATTGTCAGAGTTGCATACCACATTGCCACTCCTACTTTTACCTTTTTCTCCAGAACACCCCGTATTACTATGAACATACACTTCCATTGGATTAAATTATAGTATGGTTATATACGAACGCGAAGGAACTTGTTCCAGATTCGAGGATGGTTTCTGGTTCTGGAGAAAATGAATAAGACTATTCAGTTGTCTTTTCCTTTTACCTTCTCTCAGGTTGCGAGTGCTCCTTGGATTAGGACAGTACACCTATTACGCTAATTGGATAGTCTTCTTCCAAACCATAAGCAGGTGCCGAACGGTGGGGAATGAAGAAAACCAATTAGCCTAAAGATGGTGTACAGAAGGTAATAAGTTAAGACAAATAAAGTGATTAGTAAGAGGGCAAAGTAAATTGCGGCTGCTATTCACGACCAAACCAAGTATTTCATCGCCACTCCTACTTCACCTTTGTATTTCTCCGGAACACCCCGTATCACTACGAAGATCCACAGTTATTTGGATACTCCATCGTATGGTTATATACGAACTCGAAGTAAATTGTTCCAGTTCGAGGATGGGTTCTAGTTCAGGAGAAATAGAAATAAGGTTTTATTCAGTTGTCTTTTATCTTTACCTTCTCTCGGGTTGCGAGTGCTCCTAGGATTAGGACAATACACCTATTATGCTTAATGGATAGTCTTCTTCCAAACCATAGGCTGGTGCCGAACGGTAGGGAAGGAAGAAAACCATTTAGCCTATAGGGGTGTACAGAAGGTAATGAATAAAGACATATAAAGGGATTTGGAGAGATGGCAAAGAAATTTACGGTTATAGTTGTGAATCTGATAATGGAAGAGGCATTACAAGGAATACCCAGATACCCCTACGAAACATTTTCATGTTTCAGTTTCACTGTGTATTGTTAATAGAAAACTGATTTCCCAATTAGACACTTGCTCCAGGGTATGTATTTACCATGTATGATTGTCACATCTGTATGGTTTTACAGATGATGAGTGGGAGTAAGTTATTGGGAATTAGGTGATTGTCGTCATTATATCGGGATTCGTTGTAATTGGTGATATTTGAGGAAATCGTCTAGGCTGTTTCCCGGACGGTAAATATTTGGTTTTGAATATCCATTGTTATGTACCAATTTCAAATTGATATATCTGTACGTTTATTTTTATAAAGTGAGATATAACTTTTTGAAATTATGTCGATGACATTTACCTATATCAGTTGATGTTTAGGTATGGAGCATTAAACAGCGGTGTAATTCTTCTTAACCATAGTACAGTTTTCAACCTACGACGCAAAGGGTTTGAGTTATTCAACTCAGTGGACTTATACAAAGTATTGTATGTTGTCCAGTGTCCATTAGGACAGTAGGGTTGGTCCTCGTACTATACTCTGTTTACTTGTGACTTTTCTAGTTTTAGACAGGTGTTTCGTAGAAACACAGGTCTATGTTTTGAGAAGTTACAGGTATAAGAATGAACCAGAGAACCAGGTGTTGCAAGTATCAGGATTCTTCAAGGTAATCGAAGATGTAGATACTTATGTATGATATTCAGTTGATAGTAATGGCTTTGAGAAACTTGTTTCTCTTTCAGGTTACTCATATCTGGATGGATTCCTAAGTTGAGTAACGCTGATCGGCCTCTCTTCATTTAGTAGACGTGCACTGGAGACAACTGCATGATTTGAATCTGGTTCCAATTAAATCAGTTCCTCTGTTTCTATATTAGATATAGAATGGCTCATATCTTAACAATGTTAAGGTATATGGAGTTGTCCGGCTTATGCTTAAAACCAGAATCTGGATAACTCAAGGCACGTTTCTGTAATGGCTGTTTATGGGTTGACCCGGGCTATGACGAGGGTTAACTTTCTACCATTTGGAAGATCAATAGTGATATTGTTCTTGACTCGCC
Source organism: Agapanthus africanus (assembly GCA_030015575.1). Classification (NCBI taxonomy): domain Eukaryota; kingdom Viridiplantae; phylum Streptophyta; class Magnoliopsida; order Asparagales; family Amaryllidaceae; genus Agapanthus; species Agapanthus africanus. Next base: position 253,770,631 of record JASDDO010000031.1, on the reverse strand, counting down.
ACAGTTTTAGTAAAATGGACTTTTTCACAAAACAATAGTGGGGGTATGGTAGGACTGGAAGTGATTCCAGAACCGCAAACGATTACTTAAAATTTTATAGGACCTAAAGATTCAATCTGGATTGACATTCCATTGGCCACTCCGTAGATATGGTGGGTAACCTCAGGCACTCGAAAGGTACTTCGGTATGCTCAAAGACGGTGACAGGGAGGTTCTTGTTTACCCAGACTTGACACTACTGTTGTTCCAGGCTATGAGACCCGGCAGGAGGATGTGTCACGACCCGAAAGAGCACGTGACTGGCCCTTGAACCATATGAAGCCTATAGGACTCCATCTGATCCAAGTAAGCCAAAAGCCCAGAAATCTAAAACCATTTTTGAGAATAAGTAAAGAAAACTGGTTTAAAGAAGTGAAGAAATACAGGTTTGAAATCAAGGTTTTTAAATAACTAAGCCGAAGATACGTTTTGAAAACAATAAAGTCTTTTCTAAAAATTTCGGCAGAGTTTCTTTTGAAAAACTGGCCCCGAATGGGGTACAACAAGTATAACAATATGTATGCAATGATAATGGCATCCCCAAGCGGGAGCTAGCTCTTCGTCAATCGACGGTCACAACCACATATGCAGCAATAATATACAACGCCTAGTGGCGAGGATCAAATCCAAAGAAAACTCAAAAGCAATAAGAAAAAAACGCAATACTACTAAGCGCGACTCTAAGGTCGAAATAATACATCACTAGTCTAGGTCTGAAACAATACAAGTTTTGGTTGATGGAAATTCTAGATACAATGAAATAAATAAATACAATGGTGGTTCTTGATGCGAAAGAATCCACCTACCAAAGCAAGTCACCCGCAAGAAGAAAGTGTGCCAGAAATACCGCAATAGAACCTGTACGGCAGAACCTGCAAGAACTGTGGCGCAACGGGGGTGAGTTGCCAACTCGTGAATAGAAACATCTACAAGCAGAAACCGAATGCAAGACATAAACCTAAGTCAACGATCAATAATATAATCCACAAGAGTACATCTGAGTGTAATAGGGTGGCAAGGTAACATCTAATCATGTATGTAGTGCCAGGTACTCAGGTAATCACATGTCATCAGTGTAAGGTATGTCTGCATGAAGTAACCATGAAGAAATATCAATGATATCAATACACATATATTAGCGTCCCATACCACTAATATTGGTGTAAGGGTATATATAACAGCGCCCTCATACCCTGTTATATATACAAATAAAGTATAATCAATGTAAAACCAGTCTGTATATGATCCAAGTCTGTATATAATCCATGTCTGTATGTATGTGGAACCCGTCCACTCGTCACCCACTGACGATAAGCATCAAGTATGCAAGTATGAGGATATAAACAATATCATGGAAAAACATCATGAAAACCCGTGCCTAGCATCGACACGTAAATCCTCATCCATATGGGGCTCCGTCGGCGGTATCGGCCCTCGGCCCCCGGCAGTACGAGTCAACCCATGTCCATCTCTGGGCTCCGTCTGCGGTATCGGCCCTCGGCCCCCGGCAGTACGGGTCAGCCCATCTCTCGACTGCGGCCGGTATCCTCCAGATATCCGCCGAGCTCAAATACAATCACCGGTAGGTACTCGCCCGCCTCCAGGCTCAATCGGCAAACCCATCGATAATCTCGCCGAGGGGAACCATACCGGGCCCACCACGAACCCGCAAACGGATCATCACCTCCTCGAATCGGGTTTCAAGCACACGTCTCAGCACCGAGAAAACGCGTGGTGGACGCACCGAAATATCATATCACGAGGTACCGGGTTTTCATAAAAGTGCCTCTTTTCTTAAATAACCCCACGGTCCTCAAAAACCAGAAATCACATGAAAATCCAACATCAGGAAGTAAATCCAATGCGATGTGCTATGCAGTCAATCCATGACGTATGCGACATGTAAAGAACAGTAATCATATCGGAAATCATGCAACATGGAATAGTAATGTGCATATGTCGAAGGAAGAATCATCTCATGAATGCAATAGTACTACAGTGTAGTGGCATGGCAATTATCGATGATGAAGTGTGTGAGCCGGCAAATAGTGTACGTGGAACATACGCATCATCGATAATGGTGCTGGTGTCCTAACAGCATGATAATAATATAGCAATGAACATATGCCAGCAATGCGAATAGCATGAAGATGCAGAAATCTAGTAGTCAACACCACAGTGAAGTATCTACTATGCAACTACACCTAAGTATCAGGTCAAACAGGAGGGGTAGGTGTGGAAACCACCTAAATCTGAGTCGGTATATATATAAAGATATATAGTCGGTGATCTCGCCTCAATGTCATATCATAAGATATCCTCGAGTTATGAGTGCGGATCTATCATCAATATCGGCACGTACGGTAAATCATCGTACGGCATCCCCAAAAGCTGGGTAGGGGTCAACATCTCACTGTCTCATCACATAACAGATATCACCATCATCAGAACATATAGTCTGGAGTACTACTCTATGTCTAGTACAAAACGGTAGCATCAGTAAAGTATGCATGCGGGGGTAAACACATATCCCAAGCCCGCAAGAATCACAAGTCATATCCCACATATGAATCGTATCAAATCACCGATCCCAGGGCACCAAGCCCACATCATCGACTCATCTCCAAAGTCATCACATATCATCAATCATAGTGCAAGTACAAGTTATAAGCAAGGGTGTGTGTATAGGTGTAATTCTATCCTAGGGTTCGCGTCTATGAACTGCACTAGTCACTTCTAACCCTGTACTATCCATAATACACCTAATATCACGATAACTACATAATAATCTATCTACGGACTGCGGGGGTGCTATACGCTATCCACCCGACTTCCCCCTGTAGATATAATCTACTCACCTTGCTTCTCGTGTGCCAAAGCCGATGTCGCTATCTTCACCTCCTTTGCCTCAACATCACGCGGGGTACCTACAAGTATATCACAATGCTAAAGCACATGAAAATCACATCGGAAACCAAAATAGCACACGCTACCCGCATAGGTAAAAACCTATCGACTCGCATGTAAACACAATCAAAATCCACTTGTCGTTGACGTCCAAACGCCACCCGACAGGAATGAATCACCAAATACCAAAATCCATGCTAAAACAAGTCCCAAATTATACACCAACATAGGAAAATCAACCCAGATTTCACCCTAGATGGAATCAGTCAAAACTAGACATACTCAGGGTCAAAACTAGAGGAAATGGGGGCATGCACAGAAAACGAGGCAATTCCTTAAAATACCTTATTTTAGAATTTTCCATAATTTTTCCCCATTTATCTATATTTAATTATACCAGAATATTAAAATATTCATTAAAATAATATTAAATTATAAAATTTCCCAAAAATCATATTTTATTATTTTGAAGACGTTACAATCTACCCCCCTTAAAGAAATTCGGTCCCCGAATTTAAATTTAAACCCCCAAATACTAAAATATTTCAATACAAATTCCAAGTCATCGGGGCTCCGAAATCATCTATACATAAAACATCATAGCGCAATGCATGCGCATGAGTACTGAGCAGATAACTCAAAAGCAACACTCCATCAAGCATCCGCAATCATCGGAGTTATGGTAACGACACAATGTCAAATCCAATACAAAATCAATATGATATGGACCAAGACTATACATGTAGACACCCAATCTATACATGTAATTAGCTGATGCAACTGTATGCCAAATCTTTTTAAGTCGCTGTGCGATGCGCGTAACACTGCACAGTGGCGGACGTTTCTCATAAGAAAATAACTATATATGTGTATATATATATCCTTTGTTTAATAAGCACGTTCCACCCTTTTGAAAATAATCAGAAGGGTTTCCTTGTTTTTAAAATGTTTTGTGTCATATCGGACACGTAGGTATATACTGAGACTATAGCTCGCTTTTCGGAAATCCCTTCGATAACTATCGATGCATGCAAAATATATCCAGGCACTGTCCACTGACTAGTCCTGCTCAGTATGAAAGCAAATATCCCACATCATAAAAATGTACTGCTCCAAAAGGAATAAATTCCAAAAATGCACATAACACCACCCTGTGCGTCTGACGCGCACGGAAATCAAAATCCATATATGCGCTAAACATGTGCACAAAACAACATCTAGGTGCAACGGGTGTGCACGAAGCATCTGTCATAGACAACATGTGTGCCTGACAGCCAAAACAGGTGCATCTGAAATGCACGAAGAATCTCGATTTAGTGCATCTGGTGTGCCCCAAAATCGTATATCAAAACATGCGCCCAACATGCGCGAAAATCCAAATCGGTGCATCCATCATGCACGAATGAAAATCTAGACCCTGCGCACTCAATATGCACGGAATCACAAAATCCAATAGCAACGTCGAATATGCGTAAGTCAAACCCCAAAGCACGGAGTGCAAGAATCCACATCAATATCACAATCAAAATCGACATACCGAAAGGCATCAAATCGAAGTCAGGTGCAATCGTAATGCACAAAATATAAATCCGGTGCAACAAAGGCACGAAATATAAATCTGATGCGATAAACGCAAGAAACATAAAACTGGTGCGACAAATGCACGAAGTATAGAACTGGTGCATCCCATGCACAAATACCAAGCAATAACTCAAATACGTAAGCAGCAACACCAAGTGTATCCAGATATGAAGAAAATCATAAACGTGTGCAGCTGCGGGCACAAAACACATATCGATGCACTACAAGTACATATAAGCTATACCGAGTGCAAAATCAAAACACTAAAATTACATAAAACTCTGCTGGAAACGTAAATCAAATCACCAGCATAAAATAGGCATGAAATCGCAATCAACAGCTCAAGAGTAATAACTATGTACAAGGTATAAATACCCAGTAGGTGCAACCATGGTGCACAAAATCAAATATCATGAAACTCAGTCATCAAAACTAAATCATGCAAACAGAACGCCCAAAATACCGAAATCCAAAATGACGGATACGTGATAATCGAATCACAAAATCACAAATCATAAATACCGTCGTCGGTAGTTCCTCCTTCAAGGTCGAGAAGGAGTCGGTGCAATCCACTGCTAGCAGCGCAGGATATCTACCTGCCTCTTGCTCACGATCTGGCGTCCTCTGGCTCTCTGGGTCCTTATCTTCTCCGTGGATTTCCAATCTCACAGTCAACCGGCTCATCGGCCCTGTCAGATGTGCTAACGGGGACGATTCCGTTCTGGCACTTCTCTGGTCACCTCTCGGTCAAACCTCACGACCACTCGTAAGGCAGCATATCACTGGCGTCGGCCTCTGGCTCTCTGAAAGCACGTCACACATCTGATCCTGGGTGCAATCATCATGGCAGCAATGTCCTGGAAGGGATCCTGCTCAAGGTCCCTTCCAAGCATGCCTATGCCGATCTGTACAGAGGCTGGCCTTCCTGCCCAACCTCTTCTCGCTCAAAAGACACCTGTGTCCTCAGCACAATATTTTCTCAGAAACTGGTCACATCCCAACGTCTCTGTAAGCATATCACGTCTCTAGTCTCGACGGGAAGCAATGACAGCTCGTCAGTGTCACACACGAACCTCTTGTTCCACCTGTATCTATCGCCGTCCATTATGGCGTCATGCTAAGCTACGATGCACCGCACTGTTCTCGGCCGCAGTCAATCTGAAGTCTCTCGTACGGACTCGAAATCGCGTACTCTGTAGCTTCATCATTCCGTAGAAGATGTCAGGCCGAACTGGTCCTCGGGAACACGTCCCAACCATCGGAGGAATACTTATCACTCGTCCGTCCTTGGTCAATCCGCAACGCATCTGGGTAAGTTCCTTTATCTGAACTTAATCGACTACCCCGTCGACAATGCCGAACTCTGTCCTGCTGGGTGTGCGCAATACGACCACTCCTGGTCTAGGTCTTCTCGTATCGTACTCCAGAAAGGTCCTGTCGAGGTTCCTTCTCAAATCTCAAACCTGCCGAAATGCCCGGAAGTCGTCATCCGATGCTGAAGCTAAAGCTCATTCCGGAACGGCTGCATACATATTGCGCTTCTTTCTGGAAGATCTATCCACATACCACGCCTCGGGGTGCGTATCACATCTCTGATGTCAGCGGAGTGGGACGTCATCTCGTCGAAATATCTTGCGAACTCTTTTCTTCACTCTGCGTCAATGTCGACTGATTCGGACTCGTCTCATCATGGCTGCATGTACTGTGCTCCAACGGCTATGCTCGCATCTGGAGTCTCCCAAGCAGTGTCCCATCACGATATCCGAAGATGTCGAACCATCCGATCGACTCGCCAGATCCTCATAATCCCCCAAGAGCTCACATCTCGGGTACAGTTTAATAGTATCGAGTACATGCCACAGCGTCGGTGGTCCAGCCGTAGAAGGGCAAACCCAAGCCTCACTAATGGCGCCGAGGAACCGCCGCAAACCCGAAGGTTCAAAGGCTTTCACACGGTCATTAAGTCGAGTTAGGGTTTCATTCTTCTAGAGGGTCCATAGAATCACCTGCATGTCTTTCCGTATACTTTAAACTTGGAAAATAGGTTCCTGACATTCGATCGTCTCTATCGACTCTCAACGAACCTGCGTGAAGTCGTCTCTATCTGGAATCGATCCACCTGATGACTCGCATCGGGTAAGCAAACTCACCACACGTCCTAGTCATTCATCCTCGGTGACTAGCGACTCGCTATCATAACTCCAAGAACATGCTCATGCTGCAGTAGCTCCAACCATCTGGGTGATATCTCGTCATTTGCAGTAGCAACTGGCTCATACGCCTGTACGCCGAACAACGCCTCAATCCTCCAGGAAAGGCAATACATAAGCGGTCATCTCTGAGTCGGTCTGCTCTAGATCTGGGTAAGACTCTCCACACTGGAAATCTTCAACTCATCTCGCCCGCTCTGGCGCAAAATCGGACGAATCACCTTCGTCTCTCAAATCGGGTAGACTAGCTATCATCAGTCGCATGACTGCCCGAAAGCTCCGGCAATCTCAGCTCGTAAGCTCCGAAAGCAACATCCTGTCAATCTCAGCCACAGCTGGTCCATCTGTCTGCACGGTAGGCGACATCACAATCTCTGAGGTATGCTGTACATCAACAGTCTTCTCTCAACTGGCAGCTCTAACAATGGCCCGATCATCCGGTGCAAGACCAAGCACTCGCCTCCACTAGAGGTCACAATCACCAACACTAACTCGAGACGTTCCCATGTCACCAGAAAACACAATGGTCGGCCCTCATACCAAACGAGCTCACACCGGCCGTAACCCTAGCAGCAGCCCAAACTGCGCTCAAACATGGCGACAGGAACCTCAGTCGAGTATCAAAGAGAGCACATCAATGGCAAGAAAGGAAACAACAGATCCAAAGTGGATACATGATCATAGGAAGGAACAGCATCAATGGAGGTATGATCATGAAACTAATAGAATCGGGGATCTCAAATGGATGTATAATCCAGGATATGAAGAGAATCACTGATCTCGAAAGTATGTACATCCTATGGTTCCTTAAGCGGAGTGGCGTGTCGTAAGTATGCCGCGGAACATACCAACGGTACGTCACTCTACTTTAGTCACCTAATCCATCAACCAAGGGTCATCCTAATACGACGAATGTTCGGGTCGAATACCCCCTCGACCAAGTCTAAGTTCCGTAAGGTCAAGCCTAAGTTTCGTATATAAACAACGCCCTAGGCTCCACATAGTCAAACTCAGACTCGAACCAAGGTCAACCTAGCGCTCTGATACCAACTTTGTCACGACCCGAAAGAGCACGTGACTGGCCCTTGAACCATATGAAGCCTATAGGACTCCATCTGATCCAAGTAAGCCAAAAGCCCAGAAATCTAAAACCATTTTTGAGAATAAGTAAAGAAAACTGGTTTAAAGAAGTGAAGAAATACAGGTTTGAAATCAAGGTTTTTAAATAACTAAGCCGAAGATACGTTTTGAAAACAATAAAGTCTTTTCTAAAAATTTCGGCAGAGTTTCTTTTGAAAAACTGGCCCCGAATGGGGTACAACAAGTATAACAATATGTATGCAATGATAATGGCATCCCCAAGCGGGAGCTAGCTCTTCGTCAATCGACGGTCACAACCACATATGCAGCAATAATATACAACGCCTAGTGGCGAGGATCAAATCCAAAGAAAACTCAAAAGCAATAAGAAAAAAACGCAATACTACTAAGCGCGACTCTAAGGTCGAAATAATACATCACTAGTCTAGGTCTGAAACAATACAAGTTTTGGTTGATGGAAATTCTAGATACAATGAAATAAATAAATACAATGGTGGTTCTTGATGCGAAAGAATCCACCTACCAAAGCAAGTCACCCGCAAGAAGAAAGTGTGCCAGAAATGCCGCAATAGAACCTGTACGGCAGAACCTGCAAGAACTGTGGCGCAACGGGGGTGAGTTGCCAACTCGTGAATAGAAACATCTACAAGCAGAAACCGAATGCAAGACATAAACCTAAGTCAACGATCAATAATATAATCCACAAGAGTACATCTGAGTGTAATAGGGTGGCAAGGTAACATCTAATCATGTATGTAGTGCCAGGTACTCAGGTAATCACATGTCATCAGTGTAAGGTATGTCTGCATGAAGTAACCATGAAGAAATATCAATGATATCAATACACATATATTAGCGTCCCATACCACTAATATTGGTGTAAGGGTATATATAACAGCGCCCTCATACCCTGTTATATATACAAATAAAGTATGATCAATGTAAAACCAGTCTGTATATGATCCAAGTCTGTATATAATCCATGTCTGTATGTATGTGGAACCCGTCCACTCGTCACCCACTAACGATAAGCATCAAGTATGCAAGTATGAGGATATAAACAATATCATGGAAAAACATCATGAAAACCCGTGCCTAGCATCGACACGTAAATCCTCATACATATGGGGCTCCGTCGGCGGTATCGGCCCTCGGCCCCCGGCAGTACGAGTCAACCCATGTCCATCTCTGGGCTCCGTCTGCGGTATCGGCCCTCGGCCCCCGGCAGTACGGGTCAGCCCATCTCTCGACTGCGGCCGGTATCCTCCAGATATCCGCCGAGCTCAAATACAATCACCGGTAGGTACTCGCCCGCCTCCAGGCTCAATCGGCAAACCCATCGATAATCTCGCCGAGGGGAACCATACCGGGCCCACCACGAACCCGCAAACGGATCATCACCTCCTCGAATCGGGTTTCAAGCACACGTCTCAGCACCGAGAAAACGCGTGGTGGACGCACCGAAATATCATATCACGAGGTACCGGGTTTTCATAAAAGTGCCTCTTTTCTTAAATAACCCCACGGTCCTCAAAAACCAGAAATCACATGAAAATCCAACATCACGAAGTAAATCCAATGCGATGTGCTATGCAGTCAATCCATGACGTATGCGACATGTAAAGAACAGTAATCATATCGGAAATCATGCAACATGGAATAGTAATGTGCATATGTCGAAGGAAGAATCATCTCATGAATGCAATAGTACTACAGTGTAGTGGCATGGCAATTATCGATGATGAAGTGTGTGAGCCGGCAAATAGTGTACGTGGAACATACGCATCATCGATAATGGTGCTGGTGTCCTAACAGCATGATAATAATATAGCAATGAACATATGCCAGCAATGCGAATAGCATGAAGATGCAGAAATCTAATAGTCAACACCACAGTGAAGTATCTACTATGCAACTACACCTAAGTATCAGGTCAAACAGGAGGGGTAGGTGTGGAAACCACCTAAATCTGAGTCGGTATATATATAAAGATATATAGTCGGTGATCTCGCCTCAATGTCATATCATAAGATATCCTCGAGTTATGAGTGCGGATCTATCATCAATATCGGCACGTACGGTAAATCATCGTACGACATCCCTAAAAGCTGGGTAGGGGTCAACATCTCACTGTCTCATCACATAACAGATATCACCATCATCAGAACATATAGTCTGGAGTACTACTCTATGTCTAGTACAAAACGGTAGCATCAGTAAAGTATGCATGCGGGGGTAAACACATATCCCAAGCCCGCAAGAATCACAAGTCATATCCCACATATGAATCGTATCAAATCACCGATCCCAGGGCACCAAGCCCACATCATCGACTCATCTCCAAAGTCATCACATATCATCAATCATAGTGCAAGTACAAGTGATAAGCAAGGGTGTGTGTATAGGTGTAATTCTATCCTAGGGTTCGCGTCTATGAACTGCACTAGTCACTTCTAACCCTGTACTATCCATAATACACCTAATATCACGATAACTACATAATAATCTATCTACGGACTGCGGGGGTGCTATACGCCATCCACCCGACTTCCCCCTGTAGATATAATCTACTCACCTTGCTTCTCGTGTGCCAAAGCCGATGTCGCTATCTTCACCTCCTTTGCCTCAACATCACGCGGGGTACCTACAAGTATATCACAATGCTAAAGCACATGAAAATCACATCGGAAACCAAAATAGCACACGCTACCCGCATAGGTAAAAACCTATCGACTCGCATGTAAACACAATCAAAATCCACTTGTCGTTGACGTCCAAACGCCACCCGACAGGAATGAATCACCAAATACCAAAATCCATGCTAAAACAAGTCCCAAATTATACACCAACATAGGAAAATCAACCCAGATTTCACCCTAGATGGAATCAGTCAAAACTAGACATACTCAGGGTCAAAACTAGAGGAAATGGGGGCATGCACAGAAAACGAGGCAATTCCTTAAAATACCTTATTTTAGAATTTTCCATAATTTTTCCCCATTTATCTGTATTTAATTATACCAGAATATTAAAATATTCATTAAAATAATATTAAATTATAAAATTTCCCAAAAATCATATTTTATTATTTTGAAGACGTTACAGGATGAGTATAGCATCGTTCTGAATTGGCTTTAGAAGTGCACGTGTATATTATTCTGCCAGAGGGTTGTTATAGTCAGTGGGAGCAGCGGAAGCGTAGTGGACAAGTAGCTTATGTCTATTTATGGACTAAAGCAGATATAGCGGAGATAGATCATCTATTTTTGATATGACAGTGATGGGTTTTGACTTCATCAGAATAGGGGATGGATCTGTTAAGAAGGTAGTAGGGTGTGATGTCCTGGTATTTGGATGACATACACATAGTAGAAAGTGATATTCATGCACTGCGATCGGTTATTCTTTGGTTGTCACACAGTAGTTTGTCCACATAGGATATGGATATTATATCAGATATTCTGGTTACTAGATATATGGTTTTAGATCTAGATTTGGGTAGTTTCACAATCTGGGTACTTATACATTATTCTACAGGTGTTTTAGAATGGACGACTCCTGGCACGGTAGTATACCTGCAAGTGATGGAGTCACCCTCTCTAAAGGTGTCTTATAGACTAAAAGGGAGAGGATGTGCATGATTGGCAGATCACTTGCTTAGGCAATTGAGTCAATCATTAGATGTCAAGTACCACACCAGATGTTTTTGCACGAGCTGCAATAAGTTGATATTGATCCAATCCTGGAGAAACGTTCGGAATCAGTTTTTGAACATAAGTCGATGTTCTGGGGAAATGATAACGACATCCTCCTTCGGGAGACAGTTATCATTCCAGGCTTCCAAGGTGACCTGGATGATAGAGTGACTGTCAGAGTTATAGTTCCCCCTCTGAAGTGGGGCAGTAGTTTGGATAGGTGGTCCAAGGGGATACTGAGGGAGACATGGGGCATTATTCTGATTAAATTCAGTTGACGATACAGTCTAAGAAATTTGGATTTGAAGTTCATTTATGAACTAGGTCCCATCAGATATCCAGACATATTCTGAGATAGGTATTGCTCATTTCGGGAGATAGCTTTCTCCGCGAACTTGAGATAAAGAGATAAATAGAAAGAAACATCAGGGCGGATCCACTCACTGAGGCTATTCCTCGAACACAATATTTTCGCAAACGAGCTTTGTGAGACTGATCAGTAGAGGAGTTGGGTGTTCGGTATCACACGGGGCTGTGAGTATGCGACATCGCAATAATTAGCCTTGAGTGCAAGTGGGAGATTGTTGGATATAGGGCCCTCGGAGTCAATTATTGGATCACAGGCACGTGATTGCAATGATTGAGGGAGGACCTATGCCGGTAGGACAGTCTTAATCGAGATGATAGTATGCTATCCGGTTTATCTTTATCATCGTGTGCTGATTTAGGTGACCTTACAGGTCGCTATTACACGTTGATAGAGCCCTTAGGATTCTTGCTTGACTGCCAGCAGTATGATGGCGATTATATATGTGGGAGCTGGGGTCTATGAGCACATCTTTAAAAGGTCCATAGTCGAAGGAATTTCGAGACTGGGCATCGATACTCTATTAGTAGACTAGTGTATACAGTCGAGACCCCGACGAGGGGCGGTGGCCGGTCTCACAATCCATTGGTGTCAGTTGGTTCACCTAAGATTTATACAGGTGATCATTGGGTTATGAGTACACCGGACAGGACTCGCCGGGAACATGCTAGTTGGTATTATACCTAACGTCAGATAGCAGTTCCCTGGTGACATGTGTACAGGTTAGTTCATTGACTTGAGATCGTCATTTGTCTCGTGTGAGTTCCCACTGTGCTTTGATTACTACCCTACCACGGCTCAAAGGAGTCGTGCAAACAGGTTTTAGTTGGGTACAGTCCCGAGCCACATGGAGGAAGTGAGCGGATCGGCAGGGGTTTCGTCACTCCCGGTATTGGGGGTTAGATCGTATTGTGTCTAGTAGAGCCATTACACGAAGTCCTTGGCCAAGGCAGGAGATTTACTGGTAGGTATTCCAGTAGTATCTCAGGGTGTTCTGGGCTACACTCCGACACGAATTGTACCGCTTTTGGGGGTCTAAATTTTACCAACCCCTTAGGCCCGACATGCGATGCTCATAGACGAACGGATCGGACTGTACGGATATTGTCACTGACAGGCTCAGTAGGGTGTCAGGATGAGTTCGCTCATCGACCTCCCTTTTGGTCAATACCTGGTAGCCCGTTACGTACAGCTAGTGCCACTGACGTGCTAGTGGTTAAATCCACAGCCAAATTATTGACGAGTCTTTAGAGTCCCCCACAGACAGTTTCTCAAGTTTCGGGCAAAACGTTGTAGAGGTCGTATGGTATTATGGCAGGGTTCGATCATATACGTGCAGTAGTGCACGGATCATGATCGGACGGATCATACTAGTGGGATTTGGTTTAAGCCGGATCCTAGTATTAGATTTGTTGGATTACTTTGTCTCATTGCATTCGCATTCAGTCGGAATGCGGATGCAGGTATGTATATACAGGTGGGGGGTATCCTTGTGATCCGTCACGAGTTTACTTTAGATGATGCGGTTCTTTTTATTGTCATAAACATTTGGGTTAATGTTTATTTTTGTGGAAAATGTGAGTGGATTTGATGATGAGGTGCATTTAATGTGACATGGACATGCTTAGTGACTCATGGTCTCTTTTCTTGTGCTAATGTCACATTAGGATTGATTTATGTGTTGAAATGATAAGAGGAGAGAGAGAGGGCAGCCATATGGCTTGAGTTTGCTCTTATGTTTATTCATTCTTACTCTCATTTTATCATAGCAAAACATAAGAAAGAGAAAGGCACTTCTTCTTCCTCTTCCTATTGCTTCTTGAGCTCACCATTTCCACCAATGGCATCACCTTCAACCTCCATCCATACACTCTCATGTGATGAGAATCAATGGATGCTTGAGACAAAGTTATCACACACATTCTATACATCGCCATGGACACGTCGGCTAGCGAACTTCATGCCCGAGTTGCTTCGGATGAAGTGGGAGCCCGTAAAAAGACTCATTGATGTGGTGCCCTTCCGACGAGGAGATCGGAGATCGGAGATGCCGCGAGTAGCTTGGGATGGTGGCCAAAGACCGAAAGACACGGATCGATCAGTATAGCTTTCTATCCCTTCTGTAGTTTGCTAGTTATAGGTTAATGGTTCGATCCGGGATAAAAGTCTGCGATAGCGCTGGTTTCAAGTTTTGAAAAGGTTTTCGTTTCCGCATTTTGGCCTCGGACAGACGACCGGGGCGCTACCGTACACTTACAAAAGAGTTGCCATGTGAGTAAAAAAATGTGAGCAAAAGAAGGTTGCTTGTGAGGAAAAGAAATTGTTGTGGCTGATGAATGAAAAAGAATGGGCTCCGTGGATTTTTGGTGTAGTGGTGAGGTATATATGTGATTAATTAATTAACTCATGAAAATCACCCCACCAAAAATCAACAGCAGCACTAGAATTTTCCTTGCACACAAAAAACAAAGGCCACGAAATTCCTGCACACTAAAAATTAACAGCCACAAAAAAAATCCCTCACCAAAAATCATTAAAATGAAACAAGCATGGTCCATGCCTCATCAATAAATGCCACAAGCCAAGACCCATGCTCATGTTGGAGATAGTGCCCTCATAGTCAATTATTGGATCGCAGGTACGTGATTGCAATGATTGCGGAGGACCTATCCCGGTAGGACAGTCTTACTCAAGATGATAGTATGCTATCTGGTTTGCCTTTATCAGTCGTGTACATGTTCAGGTGACTGATTGCATGTTACACTTTGATAGAGCCCTTAGGATCTTGCTTTACTACCAACAGTATGATGGCGATCATATACGTGAGAGTTGGGTAGTTTATATGCATATCCTTTATTTTGGTCCCTAGTCGTGGGAGTTTCGAGACAGGGCATCGATACTCCGGAGTAGACTAGTGTGTACAGTCGAGACCCCGACGAGGGGCGGTGGCCGGTCTCACAAGCCACTGGTGTCAGTTGGATCACCTAAGATGTATACAGGTGCTCATTGGGTTATGAGTACACCGGACAGGACTCGCCGGGAATCTGCTAGTTAGTATTATATCTAACGTCAGATAGCAGTTCCCTGGTGACATGTGTACAGGTTAGTTCATCGACCTGAGGTCGTCATTTGTCTCGTGTGAGTTCCCACTGTGCTTTGATTTCTACCCTACCACGTCTCAAAGGAGTCGTGCAAACAGGTAGTTTTTGGGTACAGTCCCGAGCCATATGGAGGCACGTGAGCGGATCGGCAGGGGATTCGTCTCTCCCGGTATTGGGGGCGAGATCGTGCTGTGTCTAGGAGAGCCATTACACAAAGCCCACGGCCGTGGCAGGAGATTTACTGGTAGGTACTCCAGTAGTATCTCAGGGTGTTATTGGGCTTCACTCCGACACGACTTATACTGCTCTTGGGGGTCTGACGTTGCTAGCCCCCTAGGCAGATATGCGATACTCATTGACGAACGGACCGGACTGTATATACATTGTCACTGTTAGGCTCAGTAGGGTTTTTCGGAGGAGTTCGCTCATCGGTCTCCCTTGAGTTCGCTCCTCGGCCACCCTTGAGGTCAGTCCGTGGGCAGCCGTTACGCATAGCTAGTGCCGCTGACGGTTTATGGTTAAACCCACTGCCAGGGTGCTGACGAGTCATTAGAGTCCCCCACAGGCAGTTTCCCTAGTTCGGGCGAAACGTTGTAGAGGCCGTATGGTTTTATGGCAGGGTTCGGAAAATGCACGTGCGTTTACGCACGTGTCAGTTTTCGGGCAGATGATACTGGTCGGCTTTGGTTTAAGCCGGATCCGAGTATTATATTGAGTAGGTATGATATTTTTGTCTCAGTTGCATTTGTATTCGGTCTTAATACAAATGCGGGTATTTTTATACAGTTTCGGGGTTATCCTGAAAGTCGTTTCAGGATCACTTTTGGAAGTTGCCAGTTTCCAGTTTTCTATCAGCCGTCTTTTAACATTCTGTTAAAGACGGATTTATCTTTTCTTCAGATATGGTGAGTCAGTGTTCTAGAATATTCTAGATGAGGTGACTAGGCTTATTGGTGTAGGGTTTTCATTGGTTGCATTTATTAAAGGATGACTAGGTTTAGTGAGTCATGCTTTGTATTAATGCATTCTTGTTTTGCTTAAGATATTTTGAGTGAGAAGCTTCATACCTTATGGTCACCACTTGCTCCTACGGTCACCTCCCTCTTCTATATTAGTGCACACCCCTCTCTCTCCTCATGGACTCTCACTTGATAGTTTTTCATGGTTGGAAAAAAGATTATGATAGATTTGGGGTGTATGGAATCCACAGTTCATTTCATTCCATCACCCAATTCCCTCGGCAACTTCATTAACCGATCGTCCACGGATTTGGACGAAGTGAGACAAAGTCATCTACTCATTCTCTACATCAATCTTGGTCGTCTCTTTTAGCAAACTTGACGATCGAGTTGCCTCGAGTCAGAGGCGGGAGCCCGTTTAAAGAACCGATCATGTGGTGCCACCTCGACGAGGAGATCGGAGATCGACGAGATCGGAGCAGCCGCAACGGAGCGTGGGATGATGGTTGAAGAACGAAGGACTCGGATCGTTCGGTATAACCATTCTACACTCTTTACAGTTTGTTAGTTTAGCAATAATGGCAGATCCGGGTTAAAGTATACGATAGCGCCAGTTAAAAAGTTTTTGTTCCGCATTTGGCGTCTGTAGACTGCCGGGGCGCTAGCGTAGACTTACAGTGGTATCAGAGCCTCACCATTTTGCTATACTAACTTGTGCTAACGCGTTTAAAACATCGATCCGACCGGAAATCGAAAATTGCAAAAATCACAAAATTCAAGCCCGACAGTTTCTGTTAAATTTAAACGGTCTCAAAATTTATTTCTGGATGTCTTAAAAATCCGTGCAGGGAATTCTAAGAACCACGACCAAATTTGGGATCGTGATCCCTCCAGACCGCCGCGGAAGGGCGGCCAAACCCATGGTTTGGCCGCGCAACCGCGGCCACGTGGGGAGCACGTGTTCCCAAATTTGGACAGTGGGTTCTTTGATTGATTTTGGGGTTTTTGGAATATAAAGTTTTGGCCCAGATTTTGTTACTGTTCACCAGTAAGCAGTGGGGCCCACTTTTTGATATTTGGTCTTTGGTCGATCAAAATTTAAACACGTTAGTTTACAGTGCTTACATTATATCTCCGACCGGGAATGTCATTTGATCGGTAAACCGCGTTTAACTGCTATAGTTCTTTTAGACGGGTTTGCGAACGTGACATTCGCGTTGATGTTCTGTGTTGTGCTGTAATGTTGCGGATTTGTCGTGGTGGATAGCAGTGTGCAATGGTAGTACTGTTTGAGTTTATTTGTACATTTGATATTGCGGGGCGAGCGTCCAACTTGTGGACAGCCGTCACTGCCTGTTGTATAATATTATTTTGGGGCACGACCAGGTTGCGGTCGATGTACCTATTGTACTATTTTTCATTACTGTACTAGGTTTTACCCCGCGACGGAGTGCACGGATAGCCGGGTTCGGGAAAGCAACGGGTCCGCATCTCATGGTTTTGAGAGGCAGAGGGGCCCCACTTCAGAACTGGCAGACTATTCGCCGCACTCGTAGGGGGTACAGGTTGACCCAAGGAGGGGTGCTCAATTTACCGGATTCCGTGAAGTGCCGGGTGTTCCATTCACTATGCTGTGGGGACTACCTCGCTTCAGGTTTTGGCGGGTAACTTGCCACACCCGTAGGGGTCTAGGTTTCATTGCACAGGCTATCCACACGACAGGGGAACGTCGAGTTTCAGCAGCGGCTCTGTGAAACTCGGGGATCCCAGATATCTGTATTGTTCTATGATGCTTATTACTTTTCTGTAATGTTGCATATTATCACGCCTGGAGCGATTATGTATATTGGCTTATATACTATTAGATGTTGTATATGTTTCACACCCGCGCTAGTCCAGTCCCCGCTCTGTCGTTAGTTAAGTAACCTAACGGGTGATGACGGGACCCAGTGACGAATGCGGATGGCATATACGTACATTTTATTTTCGTTCTTTTCTGGTGTGATTAATTGATGGGACTGCGTTGATTCTGATCAACGCAAAGTAAAAACAAACCTGTATACAGTTGTTGGAACAATTTAAAAGTGTTATTGCAAAGACGTTTCCTTTTGTTATGCATAGCGGTATTCAGTGGAATATCCTGCACCTCATTCGACGGGGCAAGGGTTGATATCCCTTCACCGGGACTGACCCCTTGGGCAGAAGTTTTGCGTCAGGGTAATAACTTCACTATAGTCGATTACATGTTGCTTTGCATAGCGGTATTCAGTGGAATATCCTGCACCTCATTCCACGAGGAAAGAGCCGAGATCCCTTTACCGGGAGTGACCTCTATAGCAAAAGGTTTTCGCCACTATATTTTAAAAAGCTATCAGGTTCCTTCAGCGATATCAAGTTCACTACGCTAAAGGTTTTTCGCCAAAAACCAGCCGTAGCCCTCCGTCACTTCTTTTGGGTATTCAGTAGTATTCAAGCTACGCATTTTGACCAACGCCAAGGCATAGTGTTTGGTAGCTGCTGGGTATTCAATTGTTGCATAGATAGATGAGTTAGTTTGGGACAGTCGTTCTGCCGATTGGCCAACGTCAGGGGCATGTGCGGGTGGGTTCAAATTGACAAGATAGTGATGGGTAGAACTTGGCATGTGACTTATGACATTTTGACCAACGCCAAGGTTATAAGAGCATGGGGCAAAAATAATATCAGGAGTTTCTAAAGAAACTGAAACTTGCCGAGTATGCGCATACCTTCTGGAGTATGAGTAACGTGGATGCATTCCATCACGTTATCATGCGATGAGAGTTGGATCCTGATTCCCACTGATGAGTTGGTTTACTCTTCGGGTGATCCCGATTGATTCTTCTTTAGGTTTGGAGGAGAATTTGACAGGACAGTGGGAGGTTTCCGGATTAGATAAAATGATGACCATTCTGATCTAGGTTAGAGTGCACGCAGAGTGTTTCTTTTCTCTCTCTCTCTTTGGCAGCGACCTTTGACCGACCCTAGACTATGACTCAGTGACCAGGTTGACCGAACCTTCTTAAAAATACTGGCTTATTGGATTGTCTGAGTTGCATAAGTCATTGCCACTCCTTCTTTTACCCTTTGCATTTCTCAGAACACCCGTATTACTACGGATATCCACTTCCATTGGATAGATCCATCGTATGGTTATATACGAACTCGAAGGGACTTCTTCGGGGATGGATCCAGGTTCAGGAGAAATAGAATTGGTTTATTCAGTTGTCTTTTATTATCACCTTCTCTTAGGTTGCGAGAGCTCCTTGGTTTAGGAGAGTACACCTATTACGCTTATTGGATAGTCTTATTCCAAACCATAGGCTGGTGCCGAAAGGTAGGGAATGAAGAAAACTAATTAGCCTAAGTAGGGTGTGCAGAAGCTAATATGTAAAGACAAAATAAAGGGATTAGAAAGAGGGCAAAGTAAATTGCGACTGATATCATTCACGACCAAAACCGCGTACTTCATCGCCACTCCTATTTTCACCTTTAAAAAGAATAAGGTATTATTCAGTTGTCTTTTATCGTCACCTTCTCTCGAGATGCGAGTACTCCTTGGTTTAGGAGGGTACACCTATTATGCTTACTGGATAGTCTTCTTCCAAACCATAGGCTGGTGCCGAACGGTAGGGAAGGAAGAAAACCAGTTAGCCTAACGATGGTGTACAGAAGGTAACGACTAAAGACAAATAAAGGGATTTGGAGAGACGGCAATAAAATATACGGTTGAAGTCATGAATTGGATTATGGAAGAGGCATTGCTATGAATACCAGGATACCCCTACGAAACATTTTCATGTTTCAATGCATTGTTAAAGGAAAAACTGTTTTCCCGATTAGACACTTACTCCAAGGGTATGTATTTACCAGGTTTCATTCTCATATCTGTATGGTTTTACAGATGATGAGTGGGAGTAAGATATTGGGAATTAGGTGATCATCCTCATTATATCGGAATTCGTTGTAATTGGTGATATTTGAGGAAATCGCCAGGGTACAGTTTTCCACCTACAACGCACAGGTTTTGAGTTGTTTAACTCAGCGGACTTATACAGAGTATTGTATGTTGTCCAGTGTCCATCAGGACAAAGGGGTAGGTCCTCGTACTATGTTCTGTTTACTTATAACTTCTCTAGTATTTAGACAAGTGTTTCGTAGAAATACAAGGTCTAAGTTTTGAGAAGTTGTGGGTATAAGAATAAAGTAGAGAACCAGGTATCACAAGTGTCGGGATTCTTCAAAGAGATCGAAGATGTAGATTCTTGTGATTGGTATTCAGATGATAGTGATGGTTTTGAGAAACGTGTTTCTCTTTCAGGTTACTCATAATTGGATGGATTCCTAAGTTGAGTAATGCTGATTAGCCTCTTTCCATTAAGTTGATATGCACTGGAGACAGCTGCATGGATTGAATCTTGGTTCCAATTAAATAAGTGCCAAAGTTTCTATATTGGATATAGAATAGTTCGTACCTTAAAAGAAATTAAGGTACGGGGAGTTGTCCAGCTTATGATTAAAACCAGACACTGGATAACTCAGGGCACGTTTTCTGTAATGGCTGTTTGTGGGTTGACCCTGGCTATGACGAGGGTTGATATTCTACCATTTGGAAGATCAATAGTGATATTGTTCTTGACTCGCCACAGTTTTAGTAAAAATGGATCTTTTTCAGAAAACAGTAGTGGGAGTATGGTAGAACTGGAAGTGATTCCAGAACCGCGAACGATTACGGAAAATTTAATAGGACCTATACATTCAATCAGGTTAGACATTCCAATTGCCACTCCGCAGGTACGGTAGGTAACCTCAGACACCCGAGAGGTACTTCGGTAGGCTCAAGGACGGTGACAGGGAGGTTCTTATCTACCCAGACTTGACACTACTGTTGTTCCAGGATATGAGACCCGGTAGGAGGGTTGTCGTAGTCAGTGGGAGCAGCGGAAGCATAGTGGGCAAGATGCTTATATCTATTTATAGACTTGAGCAGTTATAGCGAAGATAGATCATCTAATTTTGATGTGACAGTCATGGGTTTGACTTCAATCAGAATAGGGGATGGATCAGTTAAGAAGGTAGTAGGGTGTGATGTCATGGTATCTGGATGACATACACAGAGTAGGAAGTAAAATTCCTATACTACGATCGGTTGTACTGTGGTCGTCACACAGTTGTTTCTCCAGACAGGATATGGATATAATATTTGACATTCTGGTTTCTAGATCTATGGTTTTAGATCTGGATTTGGGTAGTTTCCCAATGTGGGTACTTTGACAGATATTCTAATGGTTTTTGGAATAGTTGACTCCTAGCATGGTGGTGTACCTGCAGGTGATGGAGTCACCCTCTCTAAAGATGTCGTATAGACTAAAGAGGAGAGGGATGTGCATGATTGGCAGATCACTTGCTAAGGCAATTGAGTCAATCATGAGATATCAAGTACCACACCAAATGTTGGTTTTGCACTAGATGCAATAAGTTTGTATTAATCCAATCCTGGAGAAACATAAGGAAGCAGTTTTAGAACATTGGTACATGTTCTACGGATTTGATAACGGCAGCCTCTTTCGGGAGACGGTTATCATTCCAGGCTTCAAAGGTGACACGGATGACAGAGTGATTGTCAGAGTTTTTAGTTTTCCCTCTGACGAGGGACAGTATTATGGACAGGTGGTCCAAGAGGATACTGTGGGTGGCATGGTGCCGGATACTGATTAGGTTCAGTGATCCGTACAGTCTAAGAGGTTTTGGATATGGAGTTCATTTATGAACTAAGGTCCCATCAGATATCCAGACATATTCTGAGACAGGTACTACACAATTCGGGAGATGGCTTTCTCCACGAACTTGAGATTAAGAGAGATACAGAAAGAAACTTCTAGGCGGATCCACTCACCGAGGCTATTTCTCGAACACAATAGTTTTACAAACGGGCTTTGTGAAACTGATTAGTAGAGGAGTTGGATGTTCGGTTTCACACGGGCTGTGAGTAGTCGACATCGCAATATTAGCCTTGAGTGCAAGTGGGAGATTGTTGGAGATAGTGCCCTCATAGTCAATTATTGGATCGCAGGTACGTGATTGCAATGATTGCGGAGGACCTATCCCGGTAGGACAGTCTTACTCAAGATGATAGTATGCTATCTGGTTTGCCTTTATCAGTCGTGTACATGTTCAGGTGACTGATTGCATGTTACACTTTGATAGAGCCCTTAGGATCTTGCTTTACTACCAACAGTATGATGGCGATCATATACGTGATAGTTGGGTAGTTTATATGCATATCCTTTATTGTGGTCCCTAGTCGTGGGAGTTTCGAGACAGGGCATCGATACTCCGGAGTAGACTAGTGTGTACAGTCGAGACCCCGACGAGGGGCGGTGGCCGGTCTCACAAGCCACTGGTGTCAGTTGGATCACCTAAGATGTATACAGGTGCTCATTGGGTTATGAGTACACCGGACAGGACTCGCCGGGAATCTGCTAGTTAGTATTATATCTACCGTCAGATAGCAGTTCCCTGGTGACATGTGTACAGGTTAGTTCATCGACCTGAGGTCGTCATTTGTCTCGTGTGAGTTCCCACTGTGCTTTGATTTCTACCCTACCACGTCTCAAAGGAGTCGTGCAAACAGGTAGTTTTTGGGTACAGTCCCGAGCCATATGGAGGCACGTGAGCGGATCGGCAGGGGATTCGTCTCTCCCGTTATTGGGGGCGAGATCGTGCTGTGTCTAGGAGAGACATTACACAAAGCCCACGGCCGTGGCAGGAGATTTACTGGTAGGTACTCCAGTAGTATCTCAGGGTGTTATTGGGCTTCACTCCGACACGACTTATACTGCTCTTGGGGGTCTGACGTTGCTAGCCCCCTAGGCAGATATGCGATACTCATTGACGAACGGACCGGACTGTATATACATTGTCACTGTTAGGCTCAGTAGGGTTTTTCGGAGGAGTTCGCTCATCGGTCTCCCTTGAGTTCGCTCCTCGGCCACCCTTGAGGTCAGTCCGTGGGCAGCCGTTACGCATAGCTAGTGCCGCTGACGGTTTGTGGTTAAACCCACTGCCAGGATGCTGACGAGTCATTAGAGTCCCCCACAGGCAGTTTCCCTAGTTCGGGCGAAACGTTGTAGAGGCCGTATGGTTTTATGGCAGGGTTCGGAAAATGCACGTGCGTTTACGCACGTGTCAGTTTTCGGGCAGATGATACTGGTCGGCTTTGGTTTAAGCCGGATCCGAGTATTATATTGAGTAGGTATGATATTTTTGTCTCAGTTGCATTTGTATTCGGTCGTAATACAAATGCGGGTATTTTTATACAGTTTCGGGGTTATCCTGAAAGTCGTTTCAGGATCACTTTTGGAAGTTGCCAGTTTCCAGTTTTCTATCAGCCGTCTTTTAACATTCTGTTAAAGACGGATTTATCTTTTCTTCAGATATGGTGAGTCAGTGTTCTAGAATATTCTAGATGAGGTGACTAGGCTTATTGGTGTAGGGTTTTCATTGGTTGCATTTATTAAAGGATGACTAGGTTTAGTGAGTCATGCTTTGTATTAATGCATTCTTGTTTTGCTTAAGATATTTTGAGTGAGAAGCTTCATACCTTATGGTCACCACTTGCTCCTACGGTCACCTCCCTCTTCTATATTAGTGCACACCCCTCTCTCTCCTCATGGACTCTCACTTGATAGTTTTTCATGGTTGGAAAAAAGATTATGATAGATTTGGGGTGTATGGAATCCACAGTTCATTTCATTCCATCACCCAATTCCCTCGGCAACTTCATTAACCGATCGTCCACGGATTTGGACGAAGTGAGACAAAGTCATCTACTCATTCTCTACATCAATCTTGGTCGTCTCTTTTAGCAAACTTGACGATCGAGTTGCCTCGAGTCAGAGGCGGGAGCCCGTTTAAAGAACCGATCATGTGGTGCCACCTCGACGAGGAGATCGGAGATCGACGAGATCGGAGCAGCCGCAACGGAGCGTGGGATGATGGTTGAAGAACGAAGGACTCGGATCGTTCGGTATAACCATTCTACACTCTTTACAGTTTGTTAGTTTAGCAATAATGGCAGATCCGGGTTAAAGTATACGATAGCGCCAGTTAAAAAGTTTTTGTTCCGCATTTGGCGTCTGTAGACTGCCGGGGCGCTAGCGTAGACTTACAGCTCACACATTCCACCTCACACAATATTAAACATTAGAAACTAAATGTTTAAATCAATGAAAAGAAAATGGCAATCCTAAAGTTATCTTGTAACGAATTACAAGAATACCCTTCATCTGTATATACATACCGGCATCCGTATTCCGAATGAATACGAATACAACGAGACGAAAATAATCCAACAATATAACACTAGGATCCGGCTTAAACCAAAGCCCACTAGTATTATCCGCCCGATCATGATCCGTGCACAAGTGCACGTATATGATCGAACCCTGCCATAAAACCATACGGCCTCTACAACGTTTCGCCCGAATCAGGGAAACACTCTATGTGGGACTCTAAAGACTCGTCGATACACTGGCAGTGGGTTTAACCATAAGCACGTCAGTGGCACTAGCTGTACGTAACGACTGCCCAGGTATTGAGCGAAAGGGAGGCCGACGAGCGAACTCATCCTGAAACCCTACTGAGCCTGACAGTGACAATATCCATACAGTCTGGTCCGTTCATCTTTGCGTATCGCATATCGAGTATAGAGGTTGGTTAAAGTCAGACCCCTAATAACGTAACATTTAGTGTCGGTATGAAGCTCATCACCAACTGAGAAACTACTGATCCGAATCCATAATTCTCGTCTACCCCGGCCGAGGATTTCAGGTGATGGCCACCCGTGCACTCCGCGACGTCATCCCACAATATTCCGGGAGAGACGAATCCCCTGACGATCCGCTCACTGCCTCTATGTGGCTCGGGATTGTACCTAACTAAAACTTGTTTGCACGACTCATTTGAACCGTGGTAGGGTAGTAATAAAAGCACAGTAGGAACTCATACGAGGCAAATGACGATCTCAGGTTGATAGACTAACCTGTACACATGTCACCTGGGAACTACTATATGACAATAGGTATAATACCAACTAGCATGTTCCCGGCGAGTCCGTCTGGTGTACTCATAACCCAATAAGCACCTGTATACATCTTAGGTGAACTAACTGACACTAATGGCTTGTGAGACCGGCCACCGCCCCTCGTCGGGGTCTCGATCCGTATACACTAGTCTACTCTGGAGTTATCGATGGACACTTTAAGGATGCGCCTATAGAACACCCAACTCTCACGTATATGATCGCCATCATACTGCTGGTAGTGAAGAAAGAATCCTATGGGCGCTATCAACATGTAATAGTGATATGTAATGTCACCTGAAGCATGTACACGATGATAAAGTCAAACCAAATAGCATACTATCATCTCGAGTAAGACTGCTCTACCGGTATAGGTCATCCCTCAATCATTGCAATCACATGCCTGCAATCCAATAATTGACTTGACGGAACTATAGCCAACAATCTCCCACTTGCACTTAAGGCTAATTATTGCGGTGTCGCATACTCATAGCCCGTGTGATACCAAACACCCAACTTCTCTACTAATCAGTTTCACAAAGCCCGTTTGTGAAACTATTGCGTTCGAGAAATATCCTCAGCGAGTGGATCCGCTCTAATGTTTCTTTCTATGTCTCTCTTTATCTCAAGTTCACGGAGAAAGCCATCACCCGAAATGAGCAATACCTGTCTTAGAATATGTCTGGATATCTGATGGGACCCAGTTCACAAAAGAACTCCAAATCCAGTAAACTTCTTAGACTTTATCGTCAACTGAATTTAATCGGTATCCTGCGCCATGCCTCTCTCAGTATCCGCTTGGACCAACTGTCCAAACTACCGCCCCCCTCAAAAGAGGGAAAACTATAAATCTTACAGTTACTCTGTTATCTATGTCACCTTGGAAGCCTGGAATGATAACCGTCTCCCGAAGGAGGCTGCCGTTACCAAATCCCTAGAACATCCACTTGTGATTATAAACTACTTCCGGACGTTTCTCCACGATTGGATTAATATATCTACTTATTGCATCTAATGCAAAAACAATATCTGTTGTGTTACTTGACATCTTATGATTGACTCAATTGCCTAAGCAAGTGATATGCCAATCATGCACATCCCTCTCCGCTTTAGTCTGTAAGACACCTTTAGAGAGGGTGACTCCATCACCTGCAGGTACACCACCTTTCCAAGAGTCGTCCATTCTAAAATACCTTTAGAATAGTGTCAAAGTACCCAGATTAGGAAATTACTCAAATCTAGATCTAAAACTATTGATCTAGTAACCATTATACCTGATATAATATCCAATTCCTATATGGAGAAACCACTGTGTGACAACCACAGTATAACCGATTGTAGTATAGGAATTTCACTTCCTACATAGTGTATGTCATCCAAATACCAGGACATACCACCCTACTTCCTTCTTATCAGATCCATCTCCTATTCTGATGAAGTCAAAGCCTATGACTGTCACATCATAAATAGATGATCTATCTCCGCTATATCTGCTTCAGTCTATAAATAGACATAAGCTACTTGTCCACTATGCTTCTGCTGCTCCCACTGACTATAACAACCCTCTGGCAGAGTCATATACACGTGCACTTCTAAAGCTAGTCTAGAACGACGCTATACTCATCCTCCTGCCGGGTCTCATAGTCTAGAACAGCGGTAATGGCATGTTTGGGTAAACAAGAACCTCCATGTCACCGTCCTTGAGCATACCGAAGTACGTCTCGGGCGCCTGAGGTTACCCACCATATCTGCGGAGTGGCTAATGGAATGCCATACCTGATTGAATCTTTAGGTTATATTAAATTTTCAGTAATCGTTTGTAGTCTTGAATTACTTCCAGTTCTACCATACTCCCACTACTGTTTTCTGAAAAGGTCAATTTTGCTAAAACTGTGGCGAGTCAAGAACAATATCACTATTGATCTCCCAGACGGTAGAAAGTTAACCCTCGTTATAGCCTGGGATAACCCACAAATTGTCATTACAGAAACGTGCCTTGAGTTATCCAGAGTCTGGTTTTAAGCATAAGCCGGACAACTCCATATACTTTAACATCATTAAAATATGAACCATTCTATATACAATATAGAAACAGAGGCACTGCTTTAATTGGAACCGGATTCAAATCATGTAGCTGACTCCAGTGCATGTCAACTAAATTGAGAGAGGCTGTTCAGCATTACTCAACTTAGAAATGCATCCAGATATGTGTACCCTGAAAGAGAAGCAAGTTCTCAAAACTATTACTATCAACTAAATACCAAACACAAGTATCTACATCTTCGATCACCTCGAAGAATCCTGATACTTGCAACACGTGGTTCTCTACTATATTCTTGTACCTATAACTTCTCAAAACTTGGACCTTGTATTTCTACGAAATATTTGTCTAAAACTAGAGAAGTCACAAGTATACAGAATATAGTATGAGTACCAACCCTTCTGTCCTAATGGACACTGGACAACAAACATTACTTTGTATAAGTCCCCTGAGTTGAATGACTCATACCGTGAGCGTCGTAGGTTGAAAATTGTACTATGGTTAAGAAGAATTACACCACTTTTTAATGCTCCTTACCTAACCATCAACTGATATAGGTAAATGTCATGGACATAATTTCAAAAAGTTATATCTAACTTTATGAAATAAACGTACAGATATATCAGTTTGAAATCGGTGCATAAAAACGGATATTCAAAACCAAATATTTGTCGTCAGGAAAAACCCCAGGTGATTTCCTCAAATACCACCAATTACAACAAATTCCAATATAATGAGGATATAATCACCTAATTCTCAATAACATACTCCGACTCATCATCTGTAAAACCATACAGATGTGAGAGTCAAACCTGGTAAATACATACCCTGGAGTAAGAATCTAATTGGGAAATCAATTTTCAATTAACAACGCATAGTGAAACTGAAACATGAAAATGTTTCGAAGGGGTATCTGGGTATTCCTAGTAATGCCACTTCCACTATCCAGATTCATGACTGTAACCGTATATTTCTTTAGCATCTCTCCAAATCCCTTTATTTGTCTTTACTCATTACCTTCTGTACACCACCCTTAGGCTAAATGGTTTTCTTCCATCCCAACCATTCGGCACCAGCATAAGGTTTGGAAGAAGACTATCCAATAAGCGTAATAGGTGTACTCTCCTAATCCTAGGAGCACTCGCAACCTGAGAGAAGGTAAAGATAAAAGACAACTGAAAAAATCTTATTCTATTTCTCCTGAACCAGGATCCATCCTCGAACTGGAACAAGTTCCTTCGAGTTCGTATGTAACTAGATGATGGATTATCCAATAACTGTGGATCTTCATAGTGATACAGGATGTTCTGGAGAAATTGAAAGGTGAAGCTGGAGTGGCTATGATATACACGGTTTGGTCGTGAATGATAGCAGTCGCAATTTACTTTGCCCTCTTTCTAATCCCTTCATTTGTATTTACTTATTACCTTCTCTATACCATACTTAGGCTAATTGGTTTTCTTCATTCCCTACCTTTCGGCACCTGCCTATGGTTTGGAAGAAGACTATCCAATAAGCACAATAGGTGTACCCTCTCCTAATCCTAGGAGCCCTCACAACTTGAGAGAATGTAAAAGGAAAAGACAACTGAATAGTCCTATTCATTTTCTCCTAAACCGGAAACCATCCTCGAATCTGAAACAAGTTTCTTCGATTTCGTATGTAACTATACGATGGTCATATCCAATGAAAATGGGATCTTCGTAGTGATACGGAATGTTCCGGAGAAAATCAAAGGGTAAAAGTAGGAGTGGCAATAATTTATGCAACATAGACAATCCAAAAGTCAATATGTTTTAAGAAGGTCCGGTAAACTTGGTTACTGAGTTATAGTCTATGGTCGGGTCATGGTCGCTGCCAAAGAGAGAGAGAAAAGAAACACTCAGCGTGCACTCTAACCTAGATCAGAATGGTCAATCACTTTATATCACGACCCGTAATTTAGCTTGTGACCGGCACTTAAATTATGCAATGTTTAAAAGCGTGATGTAAACCAAGTATGCCGAAGCCAGGAAATCTAAACCTTTTTTTATGGAAAAAGTAGTGGGGTTGCAGTTTTGAAATAAGGTATAATAATTCATGTTTTGTCTTTAAAGATTTGGGTAGCACCTCCCTCGTATATTTTGATCCAAAAACATATATACAACAATATATAGGCATCCCCAAACGGGAGCTAGCTCTTCGTCAACTGGCGGAAACATAACCACGCAAGTAATACATATACGACGCCCAACGGCGAAGATCAACCCAGAAAGAACAAATAAATAGGAAAGACATCAAAACTTAAGAAAAGCGATCATAAAACCCATCGCTCTAAGTCTCGCAAACAAGTCTGACTAGGTCTACCAATATACAATGTCTAGGACTGATCTTATGTGTTGGAGTTTCTCTAGATACAATAGAACATAACAATACAAGAGTGGGCACGATCCAACATGTGTCCCACCTACCAAAGCAAACACCCGGAAGAGACACCATGCCCGCAAAACCGCTACTGATCCCAAGCGGTCAAACCTGCAAGAACTGTGGCACAACGTTGGTGAGTTACCAACTCGTGAGTAGAAAACATCAACAAGTAGAAATTGAATAAAATAACGATTTCCTAGGTCACTATATCCTGAAGGTAATACTATGATATCTAGGGTGACCACAAATGCATATATGTCAACAATCAAGTCAAAGCCCACAGCATATAGATAAATAAATATCCGACATCATATGCCTGTAATATATGTGGATAACATCCATGTGTCCATCAATGACACAACTCAATATCATGGAACATGAATGTCCAACCTCGACACTCGAAACATCATGAAAACATAGTATATATGCATGTATGTATGTATGAGGATATCAACCATGTGTGTGTCCATAAAAAACACATCAAAATCATGGAACCTGAGTGTCTAACACCGACACTCGAAACATCATGAAAAACCCGTGTCCAGCATCGACACGTAAATCCTCATGCCTCAGGCACCGCATCCTCAAATCGGCCCCCATATACATATCTCGTCTCAGGCACCGCATACTCAGATCGGCCTTCATATCCATCTCACGACTCTGGTCGGTATCCTCCAGATATCCACCTGTAACGTTTTGAAAATCGTTTTGGTGAAATTTCGGAAAATCGGTAAAATAAGGAGGTTTTCCATAAAAAGTCAAAATATAAAAATCTTCATTATAAAATTAAATATACATATTCTAGCTATGTAATTGCTAGTAGTTAGTGTTTATTGAGCCACTGGTAAACTTTCTAATTTTCTGAAAAAATTTCAGAAATTAATTATTTTAATATTACTTTAAGCCATCACTAATACATTTAATTAGGGAAAATTAAAAATAGGAATGAGTTGAAACAAATTTTGTGCATCATAACTCATTAAATAAAATTTTAACATGTTGTTTTTGAAATGAAATGAAGCTTTCAAACGATTTTAGAAAATATCGAAGAAAAATGCTTAAATAGTGAAATTAGTGTGAATAGATGTTGGGGTATATCATTTATCATTTTTCCCTCACCCACACTCACCCACACCCTCTCTCCTCTTCCCAAATCAGCAGCCCAAGTTCACCCCCTTATTTCCCCACTTGTGTTGCCAAAAGAAAAGAAAAGAAAACAAAGAATTGAAAAGAAAAGAATAAGAATGAGGCATGGGCTTTGTTGACTTGGACTTGTGTTGACTTGAAACCCACCTCTCTCTCTCACTCCTTCACAAATTCTGGCCGAGCCCCATCCTCCAGAACAGCGCCCCCCCTCCGTCGCCAAATCTTCTTCTCATTCTCTTGAAAAAAAATCCACAATTTAGCCTCAAATCCATACAAAATCAAGCTAAAATCCAAATCTAATCCCTACACATTTCTCATTAGCCAAACTTGCATGGATCTAGGGAACAAGTTGGCATTTTAGAGGCTTCGATTTCCATATTTGATCTCTTGATCATGAGGTATAATTCTAACATTTTTGCTTAATTTGTTGTTAATTGCTTTAGGTTAGCTTAGTTAAATGTTTAATTAGGTTTTTAATTGGTTCTAAGTGCATGATTTAAAATTCAAGAGAGGGGTTTGAATTCAAATTGGGGTTTTGTGTTGTGAGATTATGGTTGTGTGATGTATTTGACATATTAGTGTTATGCTAAATCAAATGTAGTTGCTAGTTTGCATTTTTGTTAATTTAAATTTGTGATAATTATATAAATTTCAATCTAGGTATTAAAAATATATATTTTTTGGTGAGATAAAATTCTAATTAGGGTTTCATGACATTATTAACATTATAAATTGTGGTTTAATACTTTAGTATATGCAAAACCAAGCTTAATTGTAAAATTGTGAATTTTACTTTAAAAAGAGTTAAAATCGGTATTTTTGCAAACTAGGAATTTGGAATTTATACAAATCTATGAGATTAATTTATGAAAGTGATTTGTATGACCTAATTATGTTATTTAATAAGCATTTTGGCCATTTGAATCGTTAAAATTTGTAGATTAGTTAAAACATCAAGTTTTGAACCGAAATGGGAATTTGTGCTAACTAGGTTTTTGGAAAATAAAACGATTGGTTTAATTTTATGGTTTTGACGAATTAAAACCTATTTCTTATACAGTTAGTGAGTTTTGAAACCATGATTGATACGTTTGGTGTTTTTCTTGATCAATCGATGTTTGTACGCCGATGTCGAGGGTTTTGGGGTTGGTTTGTGAAAGCAAACCATAGGTTTTGACCTATGTGGCATTCGTGTGTCGTTTTGGTCATGAGTCGGATTTTAATGCGATACGGTGCGTTATGATATGTAAGTACCCTATGTGGACTTCGAGACGACAAGCAAGCGCGTGGCGACGTCGGCACCGGCGAGCGAAGATCAGGTGAGTAGATTTATATCTACGGGGAGAAGTCGGGTGGATGGCGTATAGCACCCCCGCAAAATTATGAGGAATGAGGTGATGTGGTAATGATATACTTTTATATATTAATAGGAGATATGAATACCGAATAAGAGAAGTCTTAGGAGCTTATGGGTTTAGGGTTAGCGAAAATTGAAGAAAGACTTAGCGGATTTCTTAGTCACGAAATCTAGAGTAAGGATTTGCTTACACGCACACATATACACTTGCATATATTATCTTCTTGTGCGTATATGGGAATGTGTATATATGTGTATACACATGGGTATGGGACTATGCATATATACATTCATATACACATGCATGAATGTTGAGGATATTGTATGATATTTGTAGATGAGTCGATGAGATTTTTCTTGAGGCCATGAGATCGGTGATGTGATATGGTCCGTATTTGAGATACGACATGATATTTTAGCGGGTTCTTTAGGTGTGGTGATTTCATACACACGCATGCATTTCATGGATGGTATCAGTATTGTACTAGACGTAGATCAGTACCTTGATCTTGATGTTTGATAACGAGGATACCAGATGATTAATATGATAGATGTGACATTTGACCCGTACCCAGATTTGGGAGGCCATACGACGGATTTACCATACGAGCTATATATCGACGATATATCCTCACTCTTGATTCGATGATGTCATATGATATGTTGTATCGTACATGATATTACTGAGGCCGGATCACCAACTATTGTATATGTGTGTGTGTGTGTGTTTGTATATATATATATATATATATATATATATATATATATATATATATATCGACTCAGATGTAGGTGGTTTCCGTACCCCTATCGATTGGTTGTTAGTTAGACCTGTGTTTTACCTAGTAGATGTTAGACTGTACCCGAGTCATACCTATTTCCAAAACTAATGAATTGTGAGGATTTTAAAGACATGTCAAGGGATTCTACGGATATTTCAAATGACGTATCTTTTCTTAAAAACACCGTAGCCCTTATTTTCAAAACACCACTATTCGTGTTATTTCAAATGGCACCACTGTTTGACTCAAATATATATAAATGCAGATTAGTTATCATTGTGTTTATCATTCAGCTTCCGCATATTATTACCGTTCGCATCGCATTTGCATGATTATATTGTACTTCCATATGCCATTATTGAGATCATGCTGTCAGGACACCAGCACCATTACCGATGATGCGTATGTTCCACATACACTTACTTGCCGGGTCACACACATCATCATCGGTAAT
Source organism: Agapanthus africanus (assembly GCA_030015575.1). Classification (NCBI taxonomy): domain Eukaryota; kingdom Viridiplantae; phylum Streptophyta; class Magnoliopsida; order Asparagales; family Amaryllidaceae; genus Agapanthus; species Agapanthus africanus. The sequence continues at coordinate 253,737,385 of JASDDO010000031.1, read as the reverse complement.
TGCCATGTCACGTACACTTTAGAAAATATCTTTTCATTGACATAGCTTGATAACCGATAGTCGCAATATGTTATAGCTTCCATATGCTAGTTTAAAATATTGCATTCATTGCATGATATTAGGTGCATTCATATATTCATTGGTTATGCAGTATTATGGAAATTTATGCCGGTATTCACCGTTTATTGGTATCATGATTTTGATGATTTCGGATTTACATGAGATTTCTGGATTTGGGTGAAAACCGCAAGAATTTAATAAAAGCTTAGTATCATCATTTTAAAATGCAAATTGCGGTTTTCTCATGATGTATGAGTCGTCCACCATGAGTTTTCATGATTGTTGTTGGATTTCGAGACCTGATTCGAGGAGTTGGATGAACCGTCTCGGGTACATGGTGGGCCCGGTATGGTACCCTGGGGAAAGAAGCTCGAGTTGTATTCGATGAGCCTGGCAGGGGAGTACTACCTATCGGTGATATTATTTGGACTCGTCGGTTATCCGGAGGATACCGTCCGGAGTCATGAGATGGATACAGGATGATCCGTTCTGCCGGAGCCCGCGGGCCGATCCCACAGATGATACAGATGCCTGAGATATTGATATTTGAGATATTGAGATTTGACACTGAGGTACTGAGACTTATGTTTTGTGTCGACGCTTGACACTGATTTCTCTGTTGCATTCATTGATAGTACGTGATTGACATACATATTGAAATCTCATTGATTAAAGAAAACAGTTGTTTCATTCATGATATATTTTGTTTCCATTCGTAATGCATTCATACATCATATATCTGATATGTTGCTATCTGAGGCACTGACATGGGCATGTAGTATTACACTATACATAGCTGGACCAGGATTTTTATTAAGGATATTACATGATATGACCTAGGATAGCGTTATGCATGCGATTTCTTCTCGTACATGTTTTCTGTCACGACCCAAGTTTGGCCCGTAACAGGCACCTGAACTACGTAACGTCTACAGGTGTACGCAACTCAAGTAAGCCAAAAACACAGAAATCTAAACCATCCAAAACTGGATCAACGGAGAAAAACATAAGTTAAATCTCTAACTCTAGTTTTCTTTCTTGAAAATTTCGGCAGCACCTCCTTTGTAAAAACTAGCCCCGAAAACGGGTACAACACAGATAATATATAAAGCATCCCAAATGGGAGCAAAATCACGCCCAACGGCGGAGATAACCATCACAAGATATAAATACAACGCCGAAGCGAGGAATATAAAAGGAAATAGAAATAAGAAGTAACTTTCCAACATAACCGGCTCTCACGAGCACGGCACCCAAAGTCACCAAAGAATACAACACTGAATCCTCACAAGTCGTCTCTAAGTCATATACAAACAGTGGTAGATGGAGAATACTAGAGCCAATAAAAAGATATACAAAGTACCGACAGATAACCGCAAACCCACCTAAAAGCAAAGGCCTCACTGCCTAACTAGCGGTATTCGCAAAAGTAGTGATGATAAGATGCCCTGCCGTGACTACTCAGAGGGAAAGTCCTGCAAAACACTGTGGTACAACGGGGGTGAGTTGCCAACTCGTGAATAGTAAATAACATCATACTGTAATCGCATGTATGCACGAACAACGATCTATCTATCACATGTAATCCGATAGCATAAGTATGATAAGTGAATATGCAACAATCATGTAAAGGTACATCATCAGGGTACTACAACTACATGAAGCAATGCATATCAACATAATCCTGAGTGTGTGGGGTGATATAATAAAATCTCATGCAAAATCATCAGCATGGAAAAACACCAGTGTCCCTCACTGACAGATCAATCCCAAATCCTCAGGGACCGCATCTACAGATCGTCCCTTACATCCTGTAAGTCTCATGGTACCTGAGTGTCTAACACCGACACCCGAAACATCATGAAAACATATACCTGTAAGTATATATATATAAGGATATCAACCACGTATGTCCACCGACGATACGTAAAAATCATGGAAACCTGAGTGTCTAACACCGACACTCGAAACACCATGAAACCCGTGTCTAACATCGACACGTAAATCCTCATAACTCAGGCGCTATCACCATGACTGGCCCTGACGATATGTCATACCTCACTCCGGTCGGTATCCCCACGATAACCGCCGAGTCGAAATACAATCACCGATAGGTAGTGGTCCCACCGCCAGGCTTATCGTCTACACCACGAAATCACCACTCACCCCGGGGTACCATACCGGGTCCACCATGAACCCACAGACGGTGCCTCCTGCTCCTCGAATCGGGTATCACAAGCTAAATCTCAGAACTGAGAAATCACATGGTGGACGCACTGAAATATCATATCAAGAGAAACCGGGTTTTCAAACAATACATAGTTTTCTCGAAATACCCCCACGGTTCTCAAATCCATAAATCATATGAAATCCATATCTCAATGCGTAAAACCATGAAAACTGATATATGCAACATAAAACAACAATATGAACATATCAAGGGAAATCCGCTCTTTTAAATGAATCTATCTTTAAAATATATCTTGCGATTCCCAAAATACTCCAAAAAACAAGTGCAGCATCATATGAGGTGTACATGTAAGTGTAGCAAGATTTAAGTATCTACATGTAAGCAAGTAGGTATGATGCATTTCATAAGCGCAAATATCAACAACTCAATATCGCATATAAAACAATACCTCTGAGGGTCTATACAACTATAGCAAGCATATGCGGTATACATGTCAGTATGTGTGCATGGTGTACATGTAGCTGTAATAGACTATGTGGGTGTACAAGTCAATATGTATGCATGATGTACAAGTAACTGAAATCGAGTATATGGTGTACATGTCAATCTGTATGCATGATGTACAAGTAACTATAGTAAGCTATACGTGAAGTGGAATAAGGGTCACTTCCTCAACTATTCATGCCCAATGCAATATTACGTATGTATGTGCCCACAATATTTCATATGCATAAGGGAATAAGAGTTACTACTCCAATCATTCCAATCCACTACCATATCACGTATATAGGTGTCAACGATATATCATATGCACAATGGGATAAGGGCTACTACCTCAACTATCCCTATCCACTACCGTATCACGTATGTAGGTGGTTTGTGCGTGTCATGGCAATTACTGACGATGTGGGTGTAGCATAATATTTAGTGCTCGTGCAACATGAACCGTCAGAAATGTGTTATATCTAAAGGTACTGGTCAGGTACACAGATAATGCTATGCAATGACATTCATATGAAAGTAACTAATATGCAAACACTATGCAGCTAACATATCATATTCGCCCCGATGCATAACGCCATACGGGCGATTTCCCCGTAGATGTTAAATCTACTCACGAAAGGTCTCCAGCTATGAAAATCCAACTACCTGCTTCCCCTTGTTCGCAGCGTCCGAAGTCCCCGCTTGCGACGCTATAATTTCACAAACACAAGAAATAATGCGAACAACTCAGAATCGATCAATATAACGCAAAACTATGTATTCAAAAACGTACCAACACACTAAACTAACTCGTGAGTGCACGTCTAGTGGCTAACGCGCGTTGCGATACCTCAAAACCTAACTGAGTACAGCAGCAACACAAACTCACGACTCGTGTCGCAACATGTATCACGCGGACTCAAAACACTAGATTAAAGGTAATCAATCCCATATTTTGCATACTGGATTTACTAAAAAAGTAAACAGTACCAAACACACCTAACCAACAGTAGACAACTACCCACAGAAGACCAACCCTAACCCCCTCCTACCTAGCCGGCGTCGCCGGATCGCACCTTAGGGGCCGCCGGCCCCGGCCGGTGAGGTGGTCCCCGTCTCTCAGGTGGTGTCTCAGGTTCATTATTACATCTCTAAAATTTTGTTTGGTCAAACACTAAAATCTCCAGGTCACAGCAGGTATATAAGTTCTAAAAAGACACTAATAAACCGATATCGCACTAATCGATATAAAAAGCGTTCTACGCTACAACCAACGAACAAAACAACATAAAATCTCTAATTTAACAGTATAGAGATTATACCTAACAACTTTGCTAACAAGCTCCTAGCTTTCCCTAGCTCCAAGTGATCCAAGAGCAAAAATCAAGACTTTTTGGTATATTTGTGATATAATTGGGATTTTGAGGATTTAGAGTGCTAGAATGATGAAAGAATGGAAAAGAAATGAGCAAGGGCAGTAGAGGAGGAAGGGATTTCGGCCAAGGGGAGGAGGTGAGTGTTTGGTGAGGGTTTCCTAAAAATTACAAGCATTTAATGCAATAAATGCATTCATACACACATAAATACACATGCATGCACCTACATTCATTCTCTTTTCTTTTCTTTTTCTTTAATCCAATTTCACAACAAATATCTAGATATGTGAGAAGGTTTGGATTAACTCAATTTAATTTGAAGAAAAGATCACTTAACAGAAATTTCCCAAAATGCGAATACCGCATTAAAATATATTAAAAATTGGGAAAAAATTCAAATTGAACCAAAACGTCCCATATACCCCAAGAGCTTGCGCACTAGCTTTATTTTAGCTAAATTAGGTGCCGGCAAGTCTATATAGTTGTCTGATCTCAGTTGGGTATAAACGGACAATACCGACAACTTACCCTAAAACGGACAAATTCGCATAACGATTTCTAAAACGTTACAATCTCCCCCCTTATAAAAATTCGGTCCCCGAATTAAAATTTCATACTAAGCGTACCTTCAAAGTGATGAGGGAATTTCTTCCGCATCTCGCTCTCGGCCTCCCAAGTGATCTCCTCACTAGTAGGGGCTACGCCAAAGAACCTTCACAGACGGCAAGACCCTTGACCAAAGTTTCTTCACCTTCCGATCAAAAATAACTACCGGCTGCTCGGTGAATGAAAGATCACGCTCAAGCTGAACGGTCTCGTGCTGAATCATGTGAGAGGGATCATGAATGTATCTACGAAGCATCGACACATGGAAAACGGGGTGAACATCCGGAAAACTAGGCAGGAGCGCCAAACGATAAGCAACAGAACCTACTCGTTCAAGGATCTCAAAAGGACCTACAAATCTGGGACTGAGCTTCCCACTCTTCCCAAATCACATAACGCCCTTCATCGGAGAAATCCTCAGGAATACATGATCCCCTACTGCGACGACGACGGTCGGCATAAGACTTCTGCCTGCACTTGGCTGCTCTCATCCTGTCCTGAATCAACTGGATCTTCTCTATCCTGAACTAGCTGGGGTCCCAAAACTAGACTCTCACTAAGCTCGGTCCAACAGACTGGCGATCGACACTTCCTACCATATAAAGCCTCATAAGGTGCCATCTGAATAGTCTCCTGAAAGCTGTTGTTGTAAGAGAACTCAATCAACGGCAAATGACGATCCCAACTGCCACCAAAATCAAGCATACATGCACGGAGCATATCCTCCAGAGTCTGAATAGTCCGTTCTGACTGACCATCGGTCTGCGGATGAAAAGCGGTGCTAAAACTCAACCGGGTACCCAAAGCTTCCTGAAGCTTCTGCCAAAGACGGCTAGTAAATTGGGTGCCTCTGTTGGATATTATGCATGTGGGAACACCGTGCAAATGCACAATCTCATCTATATACAGCTGAGTGTACTGATCATAACCGAAAGTGGTCTTCACAGGAAGGAAGTGAGCCGCTTTCGTCAACCGGTCAACACTAACCCAAATAGAGTCATACCCTCTACTAGTCCTGGGTAGACCCACAATGAAGTCCTTAGAAATCTGCTCCCATTTCCACTCTGGAATGGGTAAAGGCTGCAACTCTCCAGCCGGTCTCTGATGCTCAGCCTTGACTTGCTGACAAGTCAGGCACCTCGAAACGAAGTCCAAAATATCGTGTTTCATCCCTTTCCACCAGTAAAAATCTCTTAGATCACGGTACATATTGGTGGAACCTGGATGAACGCTAAAGGCCGACTGATGTGCCTGCTCTAGGATCTCGCGTCTCAACCCAGCAGCATCTGGTACACACAAGCGAGTCCCGCATCGTAGCACACCCTGGTCATCAATCATGAACTCCGAAATTGTACCCTATCGAACAAGCTCAAGAATCTCGGACAAACGGGCATCACTGGGTTGCGCCTCACGGATACGATCAAATAACTGTGGACGGGCGCGGACATAAGCAAACTGTCCCCCAGTGGAAGAAAACTCGAACTGCACTCTACTGTCACACAAGAGCTGCCAATCTGCAGACGACTGACGCTGAACTGCGCTCAACTGGGACAAGATACCCCCGGGCCAACGACTCAAAGCATCAGCTACCACATTCGCCTTGCCCGGGTGATAAAGGATCTCACAATCATAATCCTTCACTAGATCCATCCAACGGTGCTGTCTCAGGTTCAGATCCCGCTGCTGAAAGATATACTTCAAGCTCTTATGATCCGTGAAGATCTGACACGACTCCTTGTACAAGTAGTGTCTCCAAATCTTCAACGCAAAAACCACCGCGGCCATCTCAAGATCATGAGTGGGGTAATTCTGCTCGTGCTTCTTCAGCTGCCTAGAAGAATAAGCAATCACCCTGTCATGCTGCATCAAAACACAGCCGAGCCCCACTCGAGAAGCATCACAATAAACAACGTAGCCGCCCGATCCAGAAGGTAAAGAAAGAACTGGAGCTGTTGTCAACCGAGTCTTCAACTACTGAAAACTCTACTCGCACGCATCAGTCCAGAGAAAAGGAACTCCCTTCCGGGTCAGTCCCGTCAGCGGTGCAGCGATACTCGAGAAATCCTGCACAAAGCGGCGATAATAACCAGCTAAGCCCAAAAAGCTGCGGACCTCAGTCACCGATACAGGTCTGGGCCAAAGCTGTACAGCCTCGATCTTCCTCGGGTCCACAAGAATACCATCACCAGTCACCACATGATCCAGGAAGTCTACTCTATCAAGCCAAAACGCGGACTTTAAGAATTTAGCATACAGCTGGTGCTAGCTCAATATCTGCAAAGCAATCCTCAAGTGCTGCTCATGCTCCTCTCGACTCCTAGAGTAGACCAGTATGTCATCAATTAACACTATAATAAACTGGTCGAGGAACGACCTGAAAATCCGGTTCATCAGATCCATGAACGCTGCTGGCGCATTGGTTAGTCCGAACGACGTCACCAAAAACTCATAATGCCCATAGCGCGTACGAAAAGCAGTCTTCGGAATGTCATCATTCCGAACCCGCAACTGATGATAACCTGAACGTAAATCAATCTTTGAAAAATGTTTTGCACCCTGGAGCTGATCAAATAAATCGTCAATGCGGGGTAAAGGATACATGTTCCGCACCGTAACTCGGTTCAACTGACGATAATCCACACATAACCTCAAACTGCCGTCCTTTTTCTTGACGAACAGAACAGGAGCTCCCCATGGAGAAACACTCGAACGCACAAGTCCCAAATCAAGAAACTCTTGCAATTTATCTTTAAGCTCTCTAAGCTCTGCCGGAGCCATCCGATAAGGCGGTATAGAAATAGGCTCCGTGCCCGGAATCAGATCAATGCAGAACTCGATATAGCGCTCTGGCGGCAACCCAGGTAACTCATCGGGAAAGACATCGGGAAACTCTCGCACGGTAGAAACCTTTTCCAACAACTCCACTGTGGCCCAGTATCATGAATGAAACCCAAGAATCCCCGACATCCCCTCCTCAAAAGCCGACTAGCGCACAGAACATAAATCAAACTGTGAGGGGCGGCACCACAGTCCCCCTGCACAACAAATACTGACTCGCCGGGAAAACAAAATCTAACTGTCTTCTCACGGCAGTCCACGGACACATAGAAAGTAGCTAGCCAGTCCATGCCCAACAGAACGTCGAAGTCCAACATCTCAAGAAGGATCAAGTCGACGGACAGATCTCTGTCTCCTCAACGGACAGCACACGATCGGAACACATGTCGCGCAACAAACGACTCTCCTACAGGAGTAGTCACGACAAGCGACTGATCTAGCAAACACGACTCTCGGCCTAACCTCGGCACGAAGTGCGTAGAAACATACGAATGCGTAGATCCCGGATCAATAAGAACATGTGCATCAAAATAACATACAGAAAGGGTACCTGAAACCACAGCATTGGACGCCTGAGCGTCCTGGTGAGTCAAGGAAAAAACCCTAGCCTGTCCTCTACCAGCTACTGGCTGTCCCCTGCCTCTACCACCTCGTCCTCTCGGCACAAAACCACCGCGACCACGACCTCTCTGAGCAGGAGTCTGACGCGGCGCAACAACAGGAATAAGAGGCATCGCTCTCTGAGGCGGAGAAGGTGGTAGGGTAACCTGGGGTACTGCTGGCCCTCTCTGACGCACCACGGTACAATCCCGAACAAGGTGATGTAGACTGCCACACCCGAAGCATCCATAAGACGGTTGCTGGCCCTCCTGGGAATAAGAACTGAATAACTGGCCACGTCCCACGTCTCTGCTACTCCCCGAGTCTAAAGGAACTCTGCATCGGCGTGCAAATCTCTGTCTCCGTGCTGGTACATCCGTACGATTCCTCTTCGGTTCCGGAACAACCGATGACTCAGCTAGACGCTCCTCCACCAATAGAGCTACATCGACAGCTACCGCATACGTGTCGCAATGCTGAATGCTGATGGCTAGGAACAACTGGGTAAGCAGGCCTCGAACAAACCTCTTCACCCTCATCTCCTCAGTCTCCACCAGGTACGGAGCATACACCGACAACTCGGTAAACATCACATCATACTCAGACACCGTCATCCCCGGAGTCTGACGTAAGGACTCAAATTTGCGCGCTCGTGCATCCCTGACGCTCGGTGGAAGAAAACGGGTGAGAAACACCGTCACAAACTCAGCCCAGGTCATAGGAGCAAGACCAGCGGCTCTGCCACTCTCCAAGGACTCACACCACTTCTGGGCCAGACCCTCCAGACGAAAACTGGCAAACTCCACCCATCTCTCATCGGAGTATCGGAGTGAACGACAAATCCTGGCCATCCGGTCGATGAATGACTGCGGATCCTCAGTAACATCTATTCCAGTAAACACCGGAGGCCTCATCCTCATAAAATCTGTCAGCGACACAGCAATAACCTCCGGAGCTGTAACTTTGACTGCCGGAACGGTAGGCACCATAGTGGTCCCCGCAACGGGTGGAACAACTGCCTGCCTCTGCACTCGGATGGTCTCTACTAAAGTCCCCACTATCTGGCACAGATCCTGCATAACATCTCCAATCATAGCAATGTGCTCTGGTACAACAGGCGTACCGCCCTGGTCAGTGCTCGCATCAGACGAGTCAACTCTGACCTCGGCCCTCGCGGTCGCTCTCTGTGCCCTCGTAGTCTTCGGCGGCATATGGGCTGGAAATTGAAACAAGATTCGATAAGGAAAAGGAAATCGAATCACAATGATGTATATCATCATGGAAGAATATCAATCAATAAGTCCTAAGGTCACTTAGGCGGAGAACCGTGTCGTAAGTATGCCGCGGAACATACACAAGCTATGTCACTCTGCTTAAGCTACCTACACCATCAGACCAAGGTCATCCTATACTCCGAATGGTAAAACCTAACGCTCTGATACCAACTTTGTCACGACCCAAGTTTGGCCCGTAACCGGCACCTGAACTACGTAACGTCTACAGGCGTACGCAACTCAAATAAGCCAAAAACCCAGAAATCTAAACCATTCAAAACTGGATCAACGGAGAAAAACATAAGTAAAATCTCTAACTCTAGTTTTCTTTCTTGAAAATTTCGGCAGCACCTCCTTTGTAAAAACTAGCCCCGAAAACGGGTACAACACAGATAATATAAAAAGCATCCAAAATGGGAGCAAAATCACGCCCAACGGTGGAGACAACCATCACAAGATATAAATACGACGCCGAAGCGAGGAATATAAAAGGAAACAGTAATAAGAAGTAACTTTCCAACATAACCGGCTCTCACGAGCACGGCACCCAAAGTCACCAAATAATTTAACACTGAATCCTCACAAGTCGTCTCTAATTCATATACAAACAGTGGTAGATGGAGAATACTAGAGCCAACAAAAAGATATACAAAGTACCGACAGATAACCGCAAACCCACTTAAAAGCAAAGGCCTCACTGCCTACCGTAGCGGTATCTGCAAAAGTAGTGATGATAAGATGCCCTGCCGCGAATACTCAGAGGGAAAGTCCTACAAAACACTGTGGCACAACGGGGGTGAGTTGCCAACTCGTGAATAGTAAATAACATCATACTGTAATCGCGGGTATGCACGAACAACGATCTATTTATCATATGTAATCCGTTAGCATAAGTATGATAAGTGAATATGCAACAATCATGTAAAAGTACATCATTAGGGTACTACAACTACATGAAGCAATGCATATCAACATAATCCTGAGTGTGTGGGGTGATATAATAAAATCTCATGCAAAATCATCAGCATGGAAAAACACCAGTGTCCCTCACTGACACATCGATCCCAAATCCTCAGGCACCGCATCCACAGATCGGCCCTCACATCCTGTAAGTCTCATGGAACCTGAGTGTCTAACACCGACACCCGAAACATCATGAAAACATATACCTGTAAGTATATATATATAAGGATATCAGCCACGTATGTCTACCGACGATACGTAAAAATCATGGAAACCTGAGTGTCTAACACCGACACTCGAAACACCATGAAACCCGTGTCTAACATCGACACGTAAATCCTCATAACTCAGGCGCTATCACCATGACCGGCCCTGACGATATGTCATACCTCACTCCGGTCGGTATCCCCACGATAACCGCTAAGTCCAAATACAATCACCGGTAGGTAGTGGTCTCACCGCCAGGCTTATCGTCTACACCATGAAATCACCACTCGCCCGGGGGTACCATACCGGGTCCACCATGTACCCACAGACGGTTCCTCCCGCTCCTCGAATTGGGTATCACAAGCCAAATCTCAGAACCGAGAAATCACATGGTGGATGCATTGAAATATCATATCAAGAGAAACCGGGTTTTCAAACAATACATAGTTTTCTTGAAATAACCCCACGGTTCTCAAATCCATAAATCATATGAAATCCATATCTGAATGCGTAAAACCATGAAAACTGATATATGCAACATAAATCAACAATATGAACATATCAAGGGAAATCCGCTCTTTTAAATGAATCCATCTTTAAAATATATCTTGTGATTCCCAAAATCCTCCGAAAAACAAGTGCAACATCATATGAGGTGTACATGTAAGTGTAACAAGGTTTAAGTATCTACATGTAAGCAAGTGGGTATAATGCATTTCATAAGCGCAAAGATCAACAACTTAATATCGCATATAAAACAGTACCTCTGAGGGTCTATACAACTATAGCAAGCATATGCGGTATACATGTCAGTATGTGTGCATGGTGTACATGTAGCTGTAATAGACTATGTGCGTATACAAGTCAATATGTATGCATGATGTACATGTAACTGAAATCGAGTATACGGTGTACATGTCAATCTGTATGCATGATGTACAAGTAACTATAGTAAGATATACGTGAAGTGGAATATGGGTTACTACCTCAACTATTCATGCCCAATGCAATATCATGTATGTATGTGCCCACAATATTTCATATGCACAAGGGAATAAGAGTTACTACTCCAATCATTCCAATCCACTACTATATCACGTATGTAGGTGTCAACAATATATCATATGCACAATGGGATAAGGTCTACTACCTCAACTATCCCTATCCACTACCGTATCACGTATGTAGGTGGTCTGTGTGTGTCATGGAAATTACTGACGATGTGGGTGTACCATAATATTTAGTGCTCATGCAACATGAACCGTCAGTAATGTGTTATATCTAGAGATACTAGTCAGGTACATAGATAATGCTATGCAATGGCATTCTTATGAAAGTAACTAATATGCAAATACTATGCAGCTAACATATCATGTTCGCCCCGACGCATAACTCCATACGGGCGATTTCCCCGTAGATGTTAAATCTACTCACCAAAGGTCTCCAGCTATGAAAATCCGACCACCTGCTTTCACTTGTTCGCCGTGTCCGAAGTCCCCGCTTGCGACGCTATAATTTCACAAACACAAGATATAATGCGAACATCTCAGAATCGATCAATATAACGCAAAACTACGTATTCAAAAACGTACCAACACACTAAACTAACTCGCGAGTGCACGTTTAGTGGCTAACGCGCGTTGCGATACCTCAAAACCTAACTGAGTATAGCAGCAGCACAAACTCACGACTCGTGTCGCAACACGTATCACGTGGACTCAAAACACTAGATTAAAGGTAATCGATCCCAGATTTTTCATACTGGATTTACTAAAAAAGTAAACAGTACCAAACACACCTAACCAACAGCAGACAACTACCCACAGTAGACCAACCCCAACCCCAACCCCTCCTACCTAGTTGGCGTCGCCGGATCGCACCTTAGGGGCCACCGGCCCCGGTCGGTGAGGTGGTCTTAGTCTCTCTGCTGGTGTCTCAGGTTCACTAGTACATCTCTAAAATTTTTTTTGGTTAAACACTAAAATCTCCAGGTCACAGCAGGTATAGAAGTTCTAAAAAGACACTAATAAACCGATATCGCACTAATCGATATAAAAAGCGTTCTACGCTACAACCAACGAACAAAACAACATAAAATCTCTAATTTAACAGTATAGGGATTATACCTAACAACTTTGCTCACAAGCTCCTAGCTTTCCCTAGCTCCAAGTGATCCAAGAGCAAAACTCAAGACTTTTTGGTATATTTGTGATATAATTGGGATTTTGAGGATTTAGAGTGCTAGAATGATGAAAGAATGGAAAAGAAATGAGCAAGGGCAGTAGAGGAGGAAGGGATTTCGGCCAAGGGGAGGAGGTGAGTGATTGGTGAGGGTTTCCTAGCAATTACAAGTATTTAATGCAATAAATGCATTCATACACACATAAATACACATGCATGCACCTACATTCATTCTCTTTTCTTTTCTTTTTCTTTTATCCAATTTCACAACAAATATCTAGATATTTGAGAAGGTTTGGATTAACTCAACTTAATTTGAAGAAAAGATCACTTAACAGAAATTTCCACAAATGCGAATACCGCATTCAAATATATTAAAAATTGGGAAAAAATTCAAATTGAACCAAAATGTCCCATATACCCCCAAAGCTTGCGCACTAGCTTTATTTTAGCTAAACTAAGTGCTGGCAAGTCTATATGGTCGTCTGATCACAGTCGGGTAAAAACGGACAATACCGACAACTTACCCTAAAACGGACAAATTCGCATAACGATTTCTAAAACGTTACATTTTCTACTCACAAGTTGGCAACTCACCCCCGTTGTGCCACAGTTCCTTGCAGGTTTGGCCGTACAGGTTGCGTTGCGGCTTGCTGGCACACTGTTCCTTCCGGGTGATTGCTTTGGTAGGTGGGTTCTTTGCATCAGGACCACCATTGTTTATTTATTATTTCTGTTGTATCTAGAAACTCCATCAACCAGATTGTATATTTGAGAGAGATAGAAAACCTGACCTGTTATTCTTTCGACCTTAGAGTCGTGCGTTGTATTATTATAGTTTTCATGCCGATTTGGGTTTTCTTTTGAGTTTTGACCCTCGCCCTTCGGCGTTGTATATTATATTGCTTGTGTGGTTGTGACCGTCGATTGACGAAGAGCTAGCTCCCGCTTGGGGATACCTTTTTATTGATTTCGTATACTATTCATGTTGTATCCCGTTTGGGGCCAGTATTTACAACGGAGACTCTGCCGAAATTTTCAGAAAATACTTGAGATTTTAAAAATACATATTTCGGCCTATGTTGATTAAAACTACTTGCTTTCAATTGGTTTTTCCTTCACTCTACTGCTTATTTGGTTTTGATTTCTGGGTTTTGGCTAACTCAGATTACGTACGCCTCAAGACGTTCTTAATTTAAGTGTCGGTCATGTTCCGTACTTTTCAGGTCGTGACAAAGTTGGTATCAGAGCGTTAGGTTTTACCTTCGGAGTGTAGGATGACCCTTGGTTGATGGAGTAGGTAGCTTGAGTAGAGTGACGTACCGTACGTATGTTCCGCGGCATATTTACGATACGATACTCCACTTAAGAAGCCTTAGGATGTACATTTCTTTGCACAGTATTATATTCATTACTTTGATCTAGCCTCATCAGTACCAGTTATGGTTTTGTTACCATGGTTACATGGGAAGAGAGCCACGGCTAGAGTGCGTCAGCATGAGCTCGTCATGGACGAGGACTAACCAGGGCGTGATTCTAGGGGCATATGATTGCATAGAGGCGTTGTTTTACTGTGTTTTCACGCCACGAGCATTTGATGGATCGCTTTTACGAGATTTCTCGGACGTGCATATCCGCACCAGAGGATTGGGCCACTTCAAGAGGCCAGCCATATTTTGATGACCGTCAGAGCATAAATTATTTGATGTTTGAGGCACTGTTCAGCATGCGGACGAATAAGCCAGTGATCTTGGAGAATGAAAAGATGTCACCCCAGATGTTTGAAGCTAACGCCGCACGAGTTATACTTCGAGGTATGATAGGAGATTGCTAGTCACCAGAGATGAAAGACTAGGACATGTGATTCATTGACTACCCTGATGCGATGTCATCAGATTGATTGATTTCAGTTAGAGATGACTTCACGCTGAGACGTTGAAAGTCGATAGAGACGATCGAATGTCAGGAACCCATTTTCCAAGTTTAAAGTATTCGGAAAACAATGCAAGCAATTCTACGGACCCTCTAGAAGAATGAAACCCTAACTCGATTTAATGACCATGGAATGCCGGTGAACCTTAGGGTTTACGGCAGTGTAGCGGTTCCATTAGTGAGGCTTGGGTCTCCCCTTCTACGGTTGGTCCATAGGTGCTGTAGCATATATTCGATACTATTAAACTGTACCCAAGGTGTTGAGCTCTTGGGGGATTATGAGGTTTTGACAATCGATCGGATGATTCGACATCATTTGGATATCAGGTGATGAGATGCATTGCTTGGGAGACTCCAGATACGAGTATAGCCGTTGAAGCGCAGTCCATGAAGCCACGAAGAGAAGATTCCGAAGCAGTCGGCAATAGAGAAAAGTGGACTAAGAGGTTCGTATGAGATCTTGATGAGATGACGTTCCACTCCGCGGACATCAGAGATGTGATATGCATGAAGAGGTGTTGTATATGGATATATCTTCCAGAAGGAGTCGTGATGAGTATGCAGCCGTTCCGGAACAAGAAATAGATTTGGTAAGGATGATGACTTCCGGGAAGTTCGACAGAAACAATACTTGGGAGAGACTTCGACAGGATCTTTCTAGAAATACTAAACGAGAAGACCTAGACCCAGGAGTGGTCATATTACACACACCTAGCAGGCCAGAGTTCAGCATCGTCGACGAGACATGTTATGAGTGACCATAAGGGTTGGCCAGAGATCTTTAGAGGACGTGCCAGAGAGGATTACTTCCATTATCGTTTCCATATTGGACCGTTGAGCTGAGGAGCTATGTACTTAGAAATCTGCAGTGAGAGACGAGGGCCTAAGGGCACTTGGCGACATGCCATGATCAGAAGGCAAGTAGATATCTTGCTCTGCTAGCATTGGATGCACCGACACCTTCTCGACTTTGAAGGACGGACGTAACGACGACAGTATTTATGAGTTGTGATTTTGTGATTGACTATCACGTATCCGTCACTATGGATTTCAGTATTTTTGGGTGATTTATTTCATGACTGAGTTTTGATGACCGAGTTTCATGATATTTGATTTCATGCCTAGGGCATCAATATGATTTGACTTATACCTTCGGCATAGTTTTCATGCACTTCTAGTATTCAATTTGCTTTTGTGCACGCCGATACACAGGATGGTGAGATTTTATACCACGGTATACCTGATTGGGATTTTGATTAAAATGTATCGTATACCGTCGATTTCGAGTGTGATATTCGATATTCGTTTTCATACACATTGTGCAGTTGATTTGGATTTTGCACATACTTAAAGCACTTGATGTGATTTAGGTGCACACCAGATGCACTAAATCGAGATTCTTCGTGCATATCAGATGCACCTGGTTTTGCTATCAGGCACACACGTTGCCTTTGACAGGTGTTTCATGCACACCCGTTGCACTTAGATGTTGTTTCTGTGCATATGTATGGCACATTCATGGATTTCGATTTCCGTGCGCACCAGACGCACATGGCATTCATATATATATTTGGGATTGATTTCTATTGGAGCAGTATATTTTATGATGTTTGCTATTTGGTTTAGTACTGAGCAGGACTAGTCAGAGGACAGTACCTGAGTATATTTTGCATGCATTGATAGTTATCGAAGGGATTTCCAAGGAGGAGCTATAGTCGCAGTATTTACCTACGTGTCAGTGATGACATGAAACTGTTTAAAAAGGGAAACCCTTCTAAATTGTTTTCAAAACGGCAGGACGTGTATGTTAAACAAAGGATATATATAGTTATTTTCTCGCAATGGATGTCCGCTACTGTGCAGTGATACACACATCGCACAACGATTTGAAAAAGGTTTGGCATGCATTGCTTCCAGATGCTTTAATGATGTATATCATATTTGTTTTCGTATTGGATTTGGACATTGATGTCTTCCCCATGACTCCGATGATTGCGGGATGCATGACGGAGTTTTGATTTTGTGTTATACACTCTTTTTCATGCGCATGCATTGCGCTACGATATATGTTTTATGTATTTATGATTTCGGAGCCCCGACGACTTGATGGTTTTACTGAAATGTTTTAGTATTTTGGGGGAGTTTTAAATTAAATTTGGGTACCGAATTTCTTTAAGGGGGAAGATTGTAACGTTTTGAAAATCGTTTCGGTGAAATTTCGGAAAATCGGTAAAATAAGGGGATTTTCCGTAAAAAGTCAAAATATAAATATCATTATTATAAAATTAAATATACATATTCTAGCTATGTAGTTGCTAGTATTTAGTGTTTATTGAGCCACTGGTAAAATTTCTAATTTTCTGAAATTTTTTCCGAAATTAATTATTTTAATATTATTTTAAGCCGTCACTAATACATTTAATTAGGGAAAATTATAAATTAGAATGAGTTGAAACAAATTTTGTGCATCATAACTCATTAAATAAAATTTTAACATGTTGTTTTTGAAATGAAATGAAGCTGTCAAACGGTTTTAGAAAATATCGATGAAAAAGGCTTAAATAGTGAAATTAGCGTAAATAGATATTGGGGTATATCATTTATCATTTTTCCCTCACCCACACTCACCCACACCCTCTCTCCACTCCCCAAATCAGCAGCCCAAGTCCCCCCCCTCATTTCCCTACTTTTGTTGCCAAAAGAAAAGAAAAGAAAACAAAGAATTGAAAAGAAAAGAATAAGAATGAGGCATGGGCTTTGTTGACTTGGACTTGTGTTGACTTGAAGCCCACCTCTCTCTCTCACTCCCTCACAAATTCTGGCCGAGCCCCATCCTCCACAACAGCAGCCCCCTCTCCCCAAATCTTCTTCTCATTCTCTTGAAAAAAATCCACAATTTTTGCCTCAAATCCATACAAAATCAAGCAAAAATCCAAATCTAATCCCTACTCATTTCTCATTAGCCAAACATGCATGGATCTAGGGAACAAGTTGGCATTTTAGAGGCTTTGATTTCAATATTTGATCTCTTGATCATGAGGTATAATTCTAACATTTTTGCTTAATTTGTTGTTAATTGCTTTAGGTTAGCTTAATTAAATGTTTAATTAGGTTTTTAATTGGTTCTAAGTGCATGATTTAAAATTCAAGAGAGGGGTTTGAATTCAAATTGGGGTTTTGTGTTGTGAGATTATGGTTGTGTGATGTATTTGACATATTTGTGTTATGCTAAATCAAATCTAGTTGCTAGTTTGCATTTTTGTTAATTTAAATTTGTGATAATTATATAAATTGCAAACTAGGTTTTAAAAATATATATATTTTGGTGAGATAAAATTCTAATTAGGGTTTCATGACATTATTAACATTATAAATTGTGGTTTAATACTTTAGTATATGCAAAACCAAGCTTAATTGTAAAATTGTGAATTTTACTTTAAAAAGAGTTAAAATCGGTATTTTTGCTAATTAGGAATTTGGAATTTATACAATTCGATGAGATTAATTTATGAAAGTGATTTGTATGACCTAATTATGTTATTTAATGAGCATTTTGGCCATTCGAATCGTTAAAATTTGTAGATAGGTTAAAACATCAAGTTTTGAACCGAAATGGGAATTTGTGCTAACTAGGTTTTTGGAAAATAAACATTGGTTTAATTTTATGGTTTTGACAAATTAAAACCCTATTTCTTATACAGTTAGTGTGTTTTGAAACCATGATTGGTACGTTAGGGGTTTTTCTTGATCAATCGACGTTTGTACGCCGATGTCGAGGGTTTTTGGGTTGATTTGTGAAAGCAAACCATAGGTTTTGACCTATGCGGGATTCGTGTGTCGTTTTGGTCATAAGCCGGATTTTAATGCGATACGGTGCGTTATGATATGTAGGTACCCTATGTGGACTTCGAGATGACAAGCAAGCGCGTGGCGACGTCGGCACCGGCGAGCGAAGATCAGGTGAGTAGATTTATATCTACGGGGAGAAGTCGGGTGGATGGCGTATAGCACCCCCGCAAAATTACGAGGAATGAAGTGATGTGGTAATGATATACTTTTATATATTAATAGGAGATATGAATACCGAATAAGAGAAGTCTTAGGAGCTTATGGGTTTAGGGTTAGCGAAAATTGAAGAAGGACTTAGCGGATTTCATAGTCACGAAACCTAGAGTAAGGATTTGCATACACGCACACATATACACTTGCATATATTATCTTCTTGTGCGTATATGGGAATGTGTATATATGTGTATACGCATGGGTATCGGACTATGCATATATACACATGCATGAATGTTGAGGATATTGTATGATATTTGGAGATGAGTCGATGAGATTTGGCTTGAGGCCGTGAGATCGGTGATGTGATATGGCCCGTATTTGAGATACGACATGATATTTTAGTGGGTTCTTTAGGCGTGGGGTTTTCATTCACATGCATGCATTTCATGGATGGTATCAGTATTTTACTAGACGTAGATCAGTACCTCGATCATGATGTTTGATAACGAGGATACCAGATGATTAATATGATAGATGTGACATTTGACCCGTACCCAGATTTGGGAGGCCGTACGACGGATTTACCGTACGAGCTATGTATCGACGATAGATCCGCAATCTTGATTCGGGGATGTCATATGATATGTTGTATCGTACATGATATTACTGAGGCGGGATCACCGACTATTATACATGTATATATATATATACATGTGTATATATATATATATATATATATATATATATATCAACTCAGATGTAGGTGGTTTCCATACCCCTTTCGATTGGTTGTTAGTTAGACCTGTGTTTTACCTAGTAGATGTTAGACTGGACCCGAGTCATATCTATTTCCAAACATAATGAATCGTGAGGATTTTAAAGAAATGTCAAGGGATTCTACGGATATTTCAAATGACGTATCTTTTCTTAAAAATATCGTAGCCCTTATTTTCAAAACACCACGATTCGTGTTATTTCAAATGGCACCACTGTTTGACTCATATTTATATAAATGCAGATTAGTTATCATTGTGTTTATCATTCAGCTTCCGCATATTATTACCGTTCGCATCGCATTTGCATGATTATATTGTACTTCCATATGCCATTATTGAGATCATGCTGTCAGGACACCGGCACCATTACCGATGATGCGTATGTTCCACATACACTTACTTGCCGGCTCACACACATCATCATCGGTAATTGCCATGTCACGTACACTTTAGAAAATATCTTTTCATTGACATAGCTTGAAAACTGATAGTCGCAATATGTGCAACGTTTTAGAAATCGTTATGTGAATGTTTCCGTTTTTGGGTAAAATTGTCGATATTTTCTGTTTTAACCCGACTGTGATCAAATGACCATCTAGATTTGCCAGCACCTAGTTTAGCTAAAATAAAGCTAGTGTGCAAGCTTTGGGGGCATATGGGACGTTTTGGTTCAATTTTAAAATTTTCCCAATTTTAATATTATTTTAATGCGGTATTCACATTTTGGGAAATTTCGCTTAAGTCTTCTTTTCAACAATTAAGTTTGAGTTAATAAAACCCTTCACATAGCATCTAGATATTTGTATGGGTTTTAGATTTAAATTTAAAAGAAAAGAAAATAATTGAGAAGAGATGCATGAATGTGTGTGTGAATGCATTAAGTGTGCATTTATTGTTGAATGAACTAGAAAACCCTACACAATTCCATTACCTTCCTCCATTATTGGCCGAGCCCCCCTCTCTCTTCTGCCTTTGATCAATTCTTCACCATTTGCATCAATTCAAAGCTCATTAAATCCCCAAAATCCCAAAATATATCACAAAAATCACATCTTTGATCATTTTAGCATCTTGGAGCTAGGAAAGCTTGGCTCTTTGTGTTCTTGAGGATAGGTAATGATCCTTATCTGTTCTTTTTATAGTTTTTGTGGTATGTAGCTGGTTAGTTTCAGTTTTAAGTGTTTAAAGTTAAGTTTTGTGCAATATATCGTATTTTAGTGTCGATTTGCGATATTTGTGACCTGCTGTGACCCGGATTTTTTACTAGAAAACCAAACAACTTAGTTGCGATGTACCTATGACCATAGGACCTCACCTGAGACACGAGACCCATCCCACCGGCTAGGGCCGGCGACGTCGGGTTTTCTGGGGAGCTGGGGTTTGGGTTTTTAAGGGTAGGTCTATGCTGGGGTTTGGGTGTATTTGGTTATGTTTATTTTTTTAGTTTTCTCTGTATTCAAAATCTGGGATCACTTAGGTAGGTTGTAGTGTTTTGTGTTCGCGCGATACGTTATACAACACGGATCATGCACTTTGGGTGGTTTTGCTCTTAAGTTGTTTTCGTCGTGTCGCTATGCACGTTAGCCACAATACGAACACTTGAGAGTATGTTTTGTGATGTTGCGTCGGTCTAATGTAGTGTGTACGTGTTTTAGGGTTATTATTAATATACACTTGTTTTATTGTGTTAATATTGTAGGTTCGCAGGCGGGGACTACGAACACAGCTACAAAAGAAAAACAGGTGGTTGGCTACAATTAGCCAGGAGTGTTGGTGAGTAGATTTAACATCTACAGGGGAATCGCCCGTATGGCGTTATGCGTCTGGACTAGAGATGTTATTTCTGTCGCATATTCTATGTCATATTTAGAATTGCGCATTTACCCTATTGTTAGTTAATTGTTGTGCTTGGTCTAGTATCCTTAGGACACTGCACTATTATTGACGGCTCATGTTGCACGAGCACTGATTGTATGCCACATACACCGTCAATAATTGCCATGTCAGGCACAACCCACATATAGAAATGCTATTGTTTGGTTAGGAACATTGAGACAATGATTCATATTTCTTATCGCATATGATATTTAGCATACCTGTATATCCACAAGCTTACACATATACCTTGACATACTTACGTGTTAGTTACCTGTATACCTATAGAGTATTGTACCATTAGCGATAGGTACATACACACTTCATGACATAGCTACAGGTATACCTTGCACACATATTTCACTTATACCCAGGGGGTATATTACATCGTTACTGATAGGTAGATGGCTATATCTTGCTATACCTTATGTTTACACATATACCTAGTTATAGCTACCTGTTTACCTTTACTTGATGTCTTTTAGAATTGGAGAAATTAGGAACCGCATGTTTTATATATTAACTTGTTACAGTTAATTGCGGCTTTTCCTTTATATGCTCGCATTTCAGATTTATGAGGCGTATATTATATTCATGGATTTTCGCATTGAGATATGGATTTTTCATGATGTTTTCTGGATTTGGGAACCGTGTGAGTTCATGAAATTATGCAATATTTGAAAAACCCGGTTTCCTTTGATATGATATTTCAGCAGCCACCATGAGATTAATCGGTGCGGATATATATATACCCCACGCGAGGAAAGGAGGGATGCGTGTGCAGGTACATGGTGGGGCCCGGAGGTACCCCGGTGCAAGAATCTCAGTGAGGAGATGAGTTAGTGGGGGAACCATACTTTCCGGTGACATTACCAATGACTCGGCGGTTATCATGGGGATACCGACGGAAGTCATGTGCGTATGGATACGTCGAGATGCGAGGGTCATAGCTAGGCACTCGTGCTTTCGGGATAGCGTATGATACGTACCTATTTGGGTGCCAGGCGTGGTGACAGAACCTGATAGATCAGCATTTCTGTGTTGATACTTGACACATTGGTTTCATGATATTTCTTTTTACTCCTTTGTATACATAACAGGGGATTAGGCCGCTGTTATATATTCCCTTACACCAATATTAGTGGAATATGACGCTAATATATGTGTATTGACATTACTTTATATACATCATCATAGTTATTCATGCAAATATACCTAGAATGTAAAGGACTCATTGACATTGGATTTAGGACATTTGAGAATTCACTTGATATTGTACATACGGGATATGTGAGATCTACTTGATATTGTACATTCGGGGTATACGAGATACACTTGATATTGTACATCCGGGATATGTGAGATTTACTTGATATTGTACATTCGGGGTATACGAGATACACTAGATATTTTACATATGAGATATGTGAGATCTACTTGATGTTGTACATTAAGGATATATGAGACTTACTTGATAAGATAGCCAAATTGGGAGCTGATTTGAGAAGATTGGGATTTGGATTGTCTTGTTGGATTGTGATCCTACCACGATGTCAGGATTCAGTGGGAATGAAATATTTCATTCCATACTCCACATCTATTGTTTATGCACTGTTTCATGTGTTAGTTGTACATGTTAGTGTATCTTCTATGACTGTTGCATTTACATACCTTTATTATATGCACTGCTTCATGTGTTAGTTGTACCTGTTAGAGTACCTTTCATGACTGTTGCATATATACATCTCCATATCATTATTGCATGATTATTGCATATTGATCGTCATATTATTGCTTCATGTATTAATTGTACCTGCTAGTGTACTTTTCATGATTATTGTATTACATATGACCATTCATTGATATTAAATGTTTATGTTAGATTCGTGTTGTACGTGCATACTCGCGATTATCTGCATATGTTATTTACTATTCATGAGTTGGCAACTCACCCCCGTTGTGCCACAGTGTTTGCAGGTGTTCCTCAGGATAGTCAGAGGCAGGCTATTTCCATCCTTCGTATCATCTTTTGGCTGCGGATACCACTTCGCCTGACAGTGTGCATTTTTGCCCAGGTGGGTTTTGTGGTTATCCGATGCTGTATTGTATATTCGTTATATCCATGTACTCTCCATCTACCAGTATTATGTATGACTTAGAGACTTGGTGTGAGGACGATATTGTGTATTATTTTGTGACTTGGAGGTTTTATGCAGTTTTATTTATATCATCTCTTTCTTCGCTACGGCATCGTATATCTGTTGTGGTGATTGTTTTCCGCCGTTGGGCGTGGATTTTGCTCCCGTTTGGGATGCTTTACTTTATATTTATGTTGTACCCATTTTGGGGGCTTGTTTTACAAAGGAGGTGCTGCCAAAATTTTAAGGAATAAAAGTGTGACTTTAAAGAATTTGGGTTGTAATTTCAAAATTTTTGAAAATACTATTATCACTTTCTTAGTACTTTTGATGGTTTAGATTGCTGGGTTTTGGCTTTCTTTTACTACGTTACGCCTGTAGACGTTGTGTAGTATTAGGGCCGTCACGTGCCAATTTTGGGTCGTGACAAAATTGGTATTAGAGCGCTATGTTTTACCTTTCGGAGTGTAGGTTGACCATGGTATGATGGAGTAGGTGGCTGAAGCAGAGTAACGTAGTGTGTGTATGTCTGCAGCATACTCACGATGCGGCACTCCGCCTAAAGTGACCTAAGTACAAATTGCTTGAAATTTCTTCCTTGATGATTCATATCCTTGTGATTCGATTTCTGTGTTCATATCGAATCCTATACCTATTTTTAGCCTTTGCCGCCGACGACTATGAGGACTCAGAGAGGTGCAGCGAGGGCCGAGGTCAGAATTGACTCAGGTAGGGCGAGGACTGACCAGGATGGCATGCTCGTTGCACATGAGTAGACGGATCCGCCTTCGACAGATAGTTGCTAGGCTTGTGGCAGAGATGCAGGACATGCGCCAGACGATGAGTTCTTTGGTTGAGGCCATTCGAGCGCAGCGACAGGAGGTTGTCACCCCTATTACCCAGTTGTTCTTTGCTATCAGCATGCATCATTCTGTCACCTACATAGCACCAGTGGATGCAACCCTAGTTGACGAGACACGGATTCCAGAGACTTTGGGAGTTCCGGAACCGTGGAGGACTCGTACCGGTGTACCGGTTCAGAGACAGAGGCTTAGTCGTCGAGACAACTTTTGTGACCGTCACGGGAGTAGTAGAGGTTAGGGGCGAGGAGAGTCATGTTAGTTAGATTTGCCGTTTGTTGGGCTAACTTCTGTCAGCGATTCTTTTGTTGCGTGACACATATTTCAGTCGTATGCCAATCGGTTAGGAGATTCATCCGTCACTTGATCCTTCTAGAGATGTTGGATTTGACGGTGGTACCGCCTCTCACAGCTTGAATTCAGCCATTTTCGCTAGTCGGATTTTGAGGAGAAGATGTCGTGGATTCTTGGTGTTCATTCGAGATATCGGAGCCATAGTGGATTTGTTGGACCGGGTTTCTTCGTGCGAGAGTTTTCCGACGTCGCTCTAGATGAGCCGGCGAAGCTTAGGGAGCATAAGGATTAGCTGCAGAGTTGTTTGTTGGGGGGCTTGTGCATCTGAGTGTTTCGCATTGGAGAGCTCCTATTTCTGTTCGTCAAGGAGAGAGACGGCATTTTGAGGTTGTGTATTGATGGATCGTCAATTGAATCGGCTTACGGTGCTGATAGGTATCCTTTACCTCGCATTGACGATTTCTTCGATCAGCTCCAGAGTGTGAGATATTTTCTAAGTTTGTTTGGGATCAGGTCATCATTGTTGCGGGTTTGGAGTGATGACATTCCGAAGACTGCCTTGTGCGTGCTATGGGCTTTGTGTGTTTTGGTGGTGTCATTAGACTCACCAATGCCCTATCAGCATTCATTTATATGATGAACCAGATTTCTTCAGGCCATTTCTCGACCAGTTATTGTTGTGTTATTGACGACATTCTGGTCTATTTAATGTGTCTTGAGGAACAAGAG
This sequence comes from Agapanthus africanus, assembly GCA_030015575.1. NCBI lineage: Eukaryota > Viridiplantae > Streptophyta > Magnoliopsida > Asparagales > Amaryllidaceae > Agapanthus > Agapanthus africanus. The sequence continues at coordinate 253,711,997 of JASDDO010000031.1, read as the reverse complement.
TAACGCATGAGGATTTGTTTTGCAGACGTTGGGAGAGCCCCAGCGGTTTGCGAGATTCTTGGAGTGTTTCTTCAGGCTTGTTTGTGTTGACTCTTAGTTCTTGTAGTTATGGGAGACGGTTTCGTATGGTTCTGAGGGAGATCGAGACCGTACAGCTTTGGCCAGACTGGTGTACAGACGGGGGTCCGTTGATTTTGGGCTTAGCAGGTTTTTACCTCCGTTTCGTGCAGGATTGCTAGTGTAGTGCTGCACCGTTGACTGTACTGACCTGAAAGGAGGTTCTTTTCTTTGAACTGAGGCATGCGTGCGGAGTTTTCCAGCAGTTGGAGATTCGGTTAACAACTGCATTGGTTCTTTCCTTACTTTCTGGTTCGGGCGACCTTGTTGTTCAACTGTGATGTTCAGGAGTGGGGCTCGACGGTGTTCTGAGGTGACACTATAGAGTTATCGCTTTTGCTTCCCGACGGTTAGAGGAAGTACGAGCCGGATATCCTACTCATGATCTTGTTAGTGTATATGCCCTAGAGGCCATTACGGTATCATACTAGTTTGTATATTACTTAATGGAAGCTTGGGATATTCACCCTGTATAGACAATCTTGCTCAATATAGTAGTATGCTACTTGGTTTGTTTCTGCTTTAATGTGTACATGTGTTTATTTTAGTATATCACCTATACACATTAGTGGAGCCCTTAGGATCTTTGCTTGATTACCAGCGTTGTGATGGCAGTCATACTAGTGGGGGCTGGGTAATCCACAAGCACATCCTTATGCAGGTCCCTAGTCGTAGGACTATCGAGACAGGGCATCGATACTCCGGAGTAGACTAGCGTATGCGCTTCTCATCCCAGTGTGGAAGACGGTCTGTCCCACAGCCGTCAGTACGTCGTACTTGAGATAGTATGCGGGTGCTCGTTAGGTTACGAGTACACTGGACAGGACTCGTCGGGAACTGTTGGTTGGTACTATACCTATCGTCAGTTATTAGTTCCCAGGTGACATGAGTACAGCTTAGTCCGCTGACTTGACACTGTCACTTCTCCTCGAGTGTGTTCCCACTGTACTTAGATTACTACCCTACCACGGCTCAATGGAGTCAAGCAAACAGGTAGTAGTTGGGTGCAGTCCCGAAGCACTTGGAGGCAGTGACGGTGAGACAGGATTCGTCTCTCCCGGTATTGGGGGTTGACATCGCGCTGTGTCTAGGAAAGCCATTACACAAGTCATCCCTGGCCAGGGCAAGCGAGATATACTGTTAGGTTTCCAGCGTTATCTCAGAGTGTTCTGGGCTACACTCCGACACGACTTGTACCGCTATTAGGGGACTGACGTATACCGCCCCCTAAGCCCGCCAAGCAATGTTATCAGACGAACAGACCGGACTGTATGGAGATTGTCGCATTTAGGCTCAGCAGGAGTTTAGATGGGTTTCACCTCGTCAGTCTTCTTGTCGGCATCTACCTGGGGACCGTTACGCACAGCTAGTGCCGCTTGCGGTCTATGGTTAAACCCACTGCTAGCATAGTGTCGAGTCTTTAGAGTCCCACACAGAAAGCTATTCTCCTTTAGGCAAAAGAGTAGAGGTCGCATGGTTTTGCGACAGGGTTCGGTCACATCCGTGCACTTCTGCACGTTTAGTGTCCGGGAAGTTAACACTAGCGGGCTTTGGTTTAAGCCAGATCCTAGTGTACGTTTTGGGATTGGTTTTATCTCGTTTGTATTCGTGTTCCTCGGAACGCGGATGCGGGTGTGTATGCACAGTTGACAGAGAGACAGAGGCAGAGGATTCTCATTGGGGTTGTTGACTGTTGACCATTGACTTTTGCTAAACCGTAATGAGAATAAGAAATATGATTAATGATAATATTAATTAAGTATTATTGTTTCATGGTTGAGATGAAGGGTTGACTTTGTTGACTTGTTGACCGGTTGACTAGGTTGGACTAGTTGACCACCATCATTACAATGGCTATCATTTCATGGCAAAGACTTTTGCTTGCTTGTTTATTTTTGCAAAATGAGTGCATGAAATGATATGGCCATTCTGACTTGAACCATCACATAATACTTAATTACTATTATGAGTTATCATGATTTTGGATTATGAGAGCTTGGATGGCAAAAGACTTGCTCATTCTCTCATTTGCTTTCTCTCTCTTGCTTGAGCTCTCCCTCTTCCTCTTGCTGTCTCTCTAGTCTATGGTTCACTTGTCTCATGAGTTGAGAAGCAAGAACCATAGAGATAAAACCCAACACACTCCTCTACTCATCCTAGTTCACAAGGTTTGGCAAACCAAGTGTTCTAGTTTCTTCTAGTTTGAAGTGAAGCCAAAGGTAGAAGCTTTCAGGTGGATCCATCTTCGGCGCAAGGAGACGACGAGGTGAGGCCGATCCGACCACCGCAAGGAGTTGAAGAAGAAGGAGATCAAGTTAAGGTATAACCACCTAACCGAGTAGGTAAAACTCTTGTTAGGATTGTTAGATAATTGTTTAACAAAAATCCGTATTTTGAGTCCATGTTACCACCTCTAGAAAAATCGTTTTTCATCCTTTCCGCAAGCCCGTCAGTACCGGGAGAGGTAACGTGGACTTACAGTAGTATCAGAGCCTAGTTAAACACTATCTAACATGTTAGCAAAGTAACTAGAAGTTCGATCGGAGAAAAAGTCAAGAAACGAACCCGAAAAATCAAGTTTCTGTCGATTCTGTATTCTGTTCAAAAAATAATAAATTTTGCACCAAAAATCGACTCAGGCTTTTTAAAATACACCCAAGAAATTTGGCCCACTGGCTCGGTCAAAGCGCCGCGGAACTGCGGCAGGAGCATGCTCCCGCCGCGGATCCGCGGCTGAGTTGACTCGGCCGGGGCACAAATTTCCTGCAGTGTGTTTCTGGGCTGTTTTGGGATTTTTACAATATGATTTTTCTGCCCAGATTTTCCAGAAAGCAAAATTTGTTTTTGGGGCCTAAAAATCCGTATTTTGATCGAACTTCTAAAGACTTAAGCTAACGGGTTATATCTATGATGTGATATATGTATTGAACGTCTGCTAATCGCTATACGTCGATTAGTGGGGGTTATACATATCTTTGATCTGTAATGTTGATGGTATGTGTATATGAATTCATTAGATTATCGCGGATGAATAGCCGGGGGGTTGTGAGATGAATGTTTTTTTTTTCTTTCAATTCATGTAAATTTGTAATTGATGTAAAATTATTTATATGGCCGCACAACCGGGATGGGGTTGTAGCCGTCATTGTATAATTTCTTTTACTGTTTTTGCTCCTAGGATAGACCAATGGTGGGGTGCACAAACTACCGGGTATCTCGAAGTGCCGAGTGGCCTACTCACGGTGTTGAGGGAGGTTGCTTCGCTTCGGGTACTTGGCGGGTAGTTTGCCGCACCCGTAGGGGTCTAGGGTGGGGTCTTGGCTATTCATCGCGACCGTGTAATCCGCTCTTCGTTACAGGCTCGTACGGATTACGGATTCCTAGTATATCCAATGTGTTCATCTGTGATCTGGAATGGCTATCATTGCATGTGACGAATGTGTATATCTATTTATGATATATATTTAGGCGTTGCTTTATGTTTTGCATCCGCGCTAGTCCAGCCCCCGCTCTGTCGTTAGTTAAGTAACCTAACGGGTAATGACGGGCCCCGTGGTGAATGCGGATGGCATAAGCGTACGCCATATTTTCGTTGTTTTCTGCAATGGTAGGATTAAATGATGGGACGCATTAAAATTAATGCAAGAAAAATAAACCAAGTAAAAGTCGTTGGAACACTTTCAAAACCACTCGGTTCTTTTCAAAACCAAATTTTAAATGCGGAGCATTAACCACTCCATTTTGAAAGCTATCTCGTTCCATCGATTATATCAAGTTCACTACGTTCACGGTTTCGCCAAAACCATTCGTAGCCCTCCGTCGTTTCACATGAATGGTCAATAAGTATTCAAGCTATGTATGTTGGCCAAAGTCAAGGCATAGTAATTGGTAGCTATTGGGTATTCATGTGCAGCATAGATAGATGTGTTGGTTTAGGACTGTCGTACTGCCATGTTGGCCAAAGTCAAGAGTAGGTACGGGTGGGTTCAAATTAACCTGGAGAATGACGGGTAGAACTTGACATGTGACTTATGATATTTTGGCCAAAGTCAAGGTCATAAGAGCATGGGGAAAAAATCCACATCAGGATTTTCAAAAGAACTGAAACTTGCTAGCACTGCATACCATTTGGAGTGTGATGATTCTGGTAGGATTCCTTCAGTTTTGTCACCCGATGATATTTGGATCCCGATCCTACTGTGAGTATATGCTACTCCTCGGGAAATTTCTCACTTAACGATCAATGCTATAAACCAAGTGGGTGTCTAGAAAGGTGTTAGCGGGGCTACGCCCCGAGGGAAAAGAGGTTATTTAATTAAGGAACTTCGCGAAAGCGTTTGAAAACCTCCCTCGAAGTACCGACACTAGCCTGCCTGAACGGTTAAGCAAGTATTGTACGGTGAGATTAATCCTGACTAATTCTTCCTTTTTGGTTTGAGGAGGGATTCGAGAGACAGTGGGAGCCATCATGTTTAGACAAATTAAAAACCACTCTAAACTTGCAAGAGCATCATGCTAAAGTGTTTCTTCTCTCTCTTATAATTGCAGCGACCAAACATCATGACCTGACTTAAGTTACTACTAGATAAAAACATACTGACATGGCCAAACTACAAAGATTGGCACAGGAATGTCAAAATGGCAATCACTTATGACAAGTTGGAGTATCTCCTTACCACCAAATCTCCCCCTGTCCCAGGTCCCAAAACCAGTGTCGCGGATAGGGAAATCCGTAAGACCTGGAAAATCGATTGCGCAAAGGCTAAGTGCCTCATGCTTGCCTCTATGGACAATGAACATCAGAGGAGACACAAGAATATGGACCTTGAATCCATATTTCTCCATACAAAAGAACTGTATGGAGAGCAATCTCGTATAGCCAGATACGAAGTCTCGAAAAAGCTGTTTTCGGCGAGATTGGCCGTCGGATCATCGGTAGCGGAACACGTGCTTAAGATGATTGGCTTCATTGAGGAGCTCGCGGACCTAGGGACCACGTTAGAGAACGAGCTCTACACGGACTTGATTCTCCAGTCCCTTCCTTCCACTTACGCCCAGTTTATCCTGAACATCAACTTGCAAGAAAAGGAAGTTGAACTTTCAGAACTCCTCAACATGCTGAGGAGTGCAGAGGGCACCCTCCAAAAGGGTAGGGAAACATCCACTTTGTTTGTAGGAGGATCTTCCTCTTCTAGGTCCAAGGCGAAAGCCAAGGGAAAGAAGAAGAAAGCCCCCGCCAAACCAAGGGGCGGTGTTAGTAAAGTGGATACGAAGGGAAAGGCAAAAGCAACAAAGGTAGCGGGGAAGTTTGTGGGAAACGAAGAGTGCTTTTACTGTCACAAGAGTGGATACTAGAAGAAAGATTTCAGGGCTTGGAAGGCCAGAACACAGGATCTGAAGCAAGTTGCGGCTTCAGCTTCAGGTGTGTATGTTATTGAAAACTGTCTATCAATAAACTCTACTTCCTGGGTATTGGATACCGGATCAGGATCTCATATCTGTAATTCTTTGCAGGCGTTGAGAAAGCGTAGGGTTTTGAAGGCAGGTGATATGACCCTCAGAGTTGCAAACGGAGCTGGCATGGATGCTGAGTCCGTGGGGGACTATCACCTGGGGTTGTCAGATGGACACATTTTGATTTTGTGTAATTGCTGTTTTGTACCTAATGCAACTTGTAATATCATTTATGTATCTTTATTATCTAAAGAAGGTTATAAATTTGCATTTTTAAGTAATGTTGTAAACATTCACCTTAATCAAGTTTTGATTGGGTCAGGTACATTAAGCAATGGTATATACGTATTAAACCAACCACGGATTTTCAGTGTCCAGAATACACACAAAAGAAAGTCTCCGGAAACAAATCAGGCTTTCTTATGGCATTGTAGACTGGGTCACATCAATGAGAGAAGATTGACGAAGTTACATACAGAAGGATATTTGGATCCGTTCGAATATCAATCATATGCAACTTGTCAATCCTGTCTCAAAGGAAAGATGACAAAGTCTCCGTTCACTGGACACGGAGTAAGAGCGAGCGAGCTCTTAGGACTCGTACACAGCGACGTGTGCGGTCTAATGTCTACGCAAGCACGAAGCGGTTATTCTTACTTCATTACTTTTACGGATGACTTTTCAAGGTACGGATATGTCTTCTTAATGAAACATAAATCCGAAGCCTTTGGAAAGTTCCAGGAATATAAGAATGAAGTAGAAAAACAAACAGGAAAAAGTATCAAGACACTAAGATCTGATCGAGGTGGTGAATACTTAAGTGCCGAGTTCCTGGATTACCTAAAAGAGAATGAAATTCTCTCTCAGCTTACTCCTCCATACACTCCGCAGCATAACAGTGTATCGGAGAGACGGAACCGAACCCTATTGGATATTGTACGGTCCATGATGAGTAACACTGAGTTACCGCGATCATTCTGGGGATATGCACTAGAATCAGCTGCATACCTTTTGAACCGAGTTCCAACTAAGACTGTGCCTACTACACCATATCAGATGTGGTGTGGGAAGAGACCCTATCTTAATCACATTAAGACATGGGGATGTCCAGCTTTTGTCAAAAAGCAGCATGCGGACAAACTCAAGACACGCTCAGTACAGTGCAAGTTTGTGGGATATCCAAAGAACTCCAAGGGATATTTCTTCTATTGCGAAGAGGAACAAAAGATTTTTGTTTCTCTTCATGCCCACTTCTTAGAAACTCAGTTTTTGGAAAAACAGATAAGTGAGAGCGCAATAGAACTGGAAGATATTCCAGACCCACGAGCTATTACTGAAAGCTTAGTAGAACCAGAGGGTTCGAAAGATCAGGACATTCCTACGCCGCTCCGCAGAAGTAGTAGGCACTCTCATCTGCCCGAGAGATACTACAGTTTTCTCATAGACGGTGATAGAGAGGATTGCATCATTGATAGTGATGAGCCGACTAGTTTCCAGCAGGCCATTCAGAGCGTTGACTCGGTAAAATGGCTGGATGCAATGAGGTCCGAAATGGAGTCCATGTACACCAACAAAGTATGGACGTTGGATGTTGCTCCAGATGGGGTAAAACCCGTAGGATGCAAGTTGATCTTCAAAAGGAAGATTGGTGTAGATGGACAGGTTGAGATCTATAAAGCTAGACTGGTTGCAAAGGGTTTTCGTCAAAGACCTGGTTTGGACTATGACGAGACCTTTTCTCCAGTAGCTATGCTGAAATCCATTCGGATCCTTCTTGCCATTGCTGGCTTCCACGATTATGAGATTTGGCAGATGGACGTAAAGACCGCTTTTCTAAATGGAAATTTAGAGGAGTGTGTTTATATGGACCAGCCAGAGGGTTTCATTCAGAGTGGAAGCAGCGGAAAGGTGTGCAAGTTGCTTAAGTCCATCTATGGACTAAAGCAGGCATCGCGGTGTTGGAACATCTGTTTTGATGAGACGGTCAAAAATTTTGGCTTTATCAAAAATCCAGATGAACCATGCATCTATAGTAGATTTGTAGCAAGAACTATCATATTCCTCGTATTATACGTGGATGACATTATCTTGATAGGAAATGATATTCCTATGCTACAATCTGTCAAAGGGTTCTTGTCACACAGGTTCTCCATGAAATACCTGGGTGATGCCTCTTACATTCTGGGGATCCAGATCCATCGTGATAGATCCAAGAGGATATTAAGACTTTCACAGTCTAGGTACATCGACACCATACTGAAAAGATTCAGTATGGAAGATTCCAAATGCGGTAATCTACCGGCTTGTCACGGGATCACCCTCTCCAAAGAGATGTCTCCCAAGACTGATTTAGAAAGGGATCGCATGTCTATTATACCCTACGCTTCTGCGGTAGGCTCTATAATGTATGCAATGTTGTGTACCAGACCGGATGTAGCTTATGCACTGAGTGTGGTAATCCGGTATCAGTCAAACCCTGGGGAGAAACACTGGATAGCGGTAAAGAACATTCTCAAGTACCTGAGAAGGACTAAGGAGATGTTCTTGGTGTATGGCGGAAAAGACCTCCAGATCGAGGCCTTTGCTGACTCCAGCTTCCAGAGTGACAAAGATGATTCCAAGTCCATATCGGGTTTTGTCTTTACCCTCAATGGAGGGGCGGTGTGTTGGAAGAGTTCCAAACAGGAAACCGTTGCTGACTCGACGATGGAAGCGGAATATATCGCTGCTGCAGATGCTGCAAAAGAAGCCGTCTGGATATGGAAGTATTTGACAGAACTTCAGGTGGTTCCGTCCATTGTTGATCCAATACCTCTGTATTGCGACAACAACGGGGCTATAACTTTAGCGAAGGAACCCAGGTCCCAACAGAAGTCCAGACACATCTCGAGGCGGTATCACCTGATCAGGGAGATCGTGGGTCGCCAGGAGATCGAGATTCGGAGAGTTTCTACGGAAGATAACACTGTTGATCCACTCACGAAGGCCTTACCCCAGACTCAGTTTGAGCGGCTGATCGAGATGATAGGTCTTCGATACGCCAGTACATGGCCTTAGTGTTAGTGGGAGATTGTTAGTGTATATGCCCTAGAGGCCATTACTGTATCATACTAGTTTGTTTATTACTTAATGGAAGCTTGGGATATTCACCTTGTATAGACAATCTTGCTCAATATAGTAGTATGCTACTTGGTTTGTTTCTGCTTTAATGTGTACATGTGTTTATTTTAGTATATCAGTTATACACATTAGTGGAGCCCTTAGGATCTTTGCTTGATTACCAGCGTTGTGATGGCAGTCACACTAGTGGGGGATGGGTAATCTATAAGCACATCCTTATGTAGGTCCCTAGTCGTAGGACTATCGAGACATGGCATCGATACTCCGGAGTAGACTAGCGTATGCGCTTTTCATCCCAGAGTAGGAGACGGTCTGTCCCACAGCCGTCAGTACGTCGTACTTGAGATAGTATGCGGGTGCTCGTTAGGTTACGAGTACACTGGACAGGACTCATCGGGAACTGTTGGTTGGTACTATACCTATCGTCAGTTATCAGTTCCCAGGTGACATGAGTACAGCTTAGTCCGCTGACTTGACACTGTCACTTCGCCTCGAGTGTGTTCCCACTGTACTTAGATTACTACCCTACCACGGCTCAAAGGAGTCGTGCAAACAGGTAGTAGTTGGGTGCAGTCCCGAAGCACTTGGAGGCAGTGACGGTTAGACAGGATTCGTCTCTCCTGGTATTGGGGGTTGACATAGCGCTGTGTCTAGGAGAGCCATTACACAAGTCGTCCCGGGCCAGGGCAAGCGAGTTATACTGGTAGGTTTCAAGAGTTATCTCAGGGTGTTCTGGGCTACACTCAGACACGACTTGTACCGCTATTAGGGGACTGACGTTTACCGCCCCCTAGGCCCGCCATGCGATGTTATCAGACGAACAGACCGGACTGTACGGAGATTGTCACATTCAGGCTCGGCAGGAGTTCAGATGGGTTTCACCTCGTGAGTCTTCTTGTCAACATTTACCTGGGGACCGTTACGCAAAGCTAGTGCCGCTTGCGGTCTGTGGTGAAACCCACTGCCAGCGTAGTGTCGAGTCTTTAGAGTCCCACACAGAAAGCTATTCGCCTTTAGGCAAAAGAGTAGAGGTCGTATGGTTTTGCGACAGGGTTCGGTCACATCCGTGCACTTCTGCACGTTTAGTGTCTGGGCAGTTAACACTAGCGGGCTTTGGTTTAAACTAGATCCTAGTGTATGTTTTCGGATTTGTTTTATCTCGTTTGTATTTGTGTTCCTCGGAACGCGGATGCGGGTGTGTATGCACAGTTGACAAAGAGACAGAGGTAGAGGATTCTCATTGGGGTTGTTGACTGTTGACTGTTGACCATTGACTTTTTCTAAACCCTAATGAGAATAAGAAATATGATTAATGATAATATTAATTATGTATTATTGTGTCATGGTTGAGATTAAGGGTTGACTTTGTTGACTTGTTGACTTTGTTCACCGGTTGACTAGGTTGGACTAGTTGACCACTATCATTACAATGGCTATTATTTCATGGCAAAGACTTTTGCTTTCTTGTTTATTTTTGAAAAATGAGTGCATGAAATGATATGGCCATTTTGACTTGAACCATCACATAATACTCGATTACTATTATGAGTTATCATGATTTTGGATTATGAGAGCTTGGATGGTAAAAGACTTGCTCATTCTCTCATTTGCTTTCTTTCTCTTGCTTGAGCTCTCCTCTTCCTCTTGCTCTCACTCTAGTCTATGGTTCACTTGTCTCATGAGTTGAGAAGCAAGAACCATAGAGATAAAACCTAACACACTCCTCTACTCATCCTAGTTCACAAGGTTTGGTAATCCAAGTGTTCTAGTTTCTTCTAGTTTGAAGTGAAGCCAAAGGTAGAAGCTTTCAGGTGGATCCATCTTCGGCGCAAGGAGACGACGAGGTGAGGCCGATCCGACCACCGCAAGGAGTTGAAGACGAAGGAGATCAAGTTAAGGTATAACTACCTAACCGAGTAGGTAAAACTCTTGTTAGGATTGTTAGATAGTTGTTTAACAAAGATCCGTATTTTGAGTCCGTGTTACCACCTCTAGAAAAATCGTTTTTCATCCTTTCCGCAAGCCCGTAAGTACCGGGAGAGGTAACGTGGACTTATAGATCTGGAGATGGCCGCTGTGGTCGTGCCTACTTGTTCGGAGAGTTGTGTAAAATTTTCACGAATCACCAGAGCTTAATGTACATCTTCCTGCAGCGGGTTTTGATTGTTGAGACAGTCTTTTGCAGATTTACAGTTTTTTTGTGTGATCGTTGAGTACAGCTTAAGTTCGCCTGTACTGAGGGGACAACTTGCTCATGTCCTCGCCCGACCACTCTTCCTTAATCGCTTTCGCGAGGCACTGCCCGCCGACGCTCGTTCGTCAGAGATTCTTGAGCATACTCGGCTGGGTAATGATTCGGAGTACTTGAATTGTGACCAGATGTTCTACCTTTGGGGACGCGTTTGTGTACCTGTTGCTGATAGGCAGAGACGCGAAATCCTAGAGCGGGCACATCTATCAACTCTCTGTACTCATTCAAGTTCCACCAACATTGACATGGCTTGTGAGATAGTTACGGGTGGGCAGGGATGTAAAGAGAAGTTTCGGGTTTCGTTTCAAGGTTTCTGTCTTGTTGTGTGCTTTGGTTGAGCATCTGATATCGGCTGGAGAGTTGCAACCTTTAACCGTTCCGAAGTGGAGTGGGAGCAAATCACCAAGAATATTCGTTGTGGCGTCTACCCTGGTTTAGAGAGGGTGTGACTCCATTTGGGTGTTTGTTGTCCGGTTATTCTCAGTTTGCTCAGTTGTTCTTTATTATGCTTGTGCATACGTACTTGTTGTTGTCGGCAGTTGGGATCGTCACTCGTCAGTGTTAGAGTTCTCCTTCGATAGCCGTTATCAGGAGACACTCCAATTGGCAACCTTTAGGTTTTGTTGTTCGGTTGTGTCGATCGCCAATCTGTTTTTCTGACTCTGCGTAGTAGGATTTTTGGACCCCAGCTAGTCTAGAGACTTCGGAGATGATCCAGTTGGTTCAGGTTAGGATGATGACAGCCAATGCTGACAAAGGTCTTATGACGACCATGGTGGTCGCAGACTTGGGTTTGCAGTGGGAGATCATTTATTCCTATGGACTTTCCGATGAATGACGTATTGAGTTTTGGGGAAACTTATCCCAGGATCATAGGTCCTTTTGAGATCCTTAAAGCGAGTTGGTTCCGTTGCCTATAACTTGGCACTTCCGCCCAGATTATTGACTATTCACCCCGTTTTCTTTGTGTTGATACTTTGCAATTACCTTCATGACTTTCTCACATGATTCTGCACCAGACCATTTAGTTTGGACTCGATCTTTTCGTTCACCGGCAGCCATTTGTGTTAGTGGCTCGGCAGGTGGAGAAACCTCGGTCAAGGGTCTTGCCATCTGTGGAGAGTTTTCTTTGACGTAGCCATATAGTGAGGTGATCACTTGGGAGGCTGTGAGCGAGATATGAGACTGTGTAATCTTCTCTTTGAAGGTACGCTTAGTGAGAATTTTAAATTCGGGGAAGAATTTTTATAAGAGGGGGAGATTGTAACGTTTTAGTGTGAATGTTTCCGTTTTTGGGTAAAATTGTTGGTATTTTCTGTTTTAACCCGACTGTGATCAAACGACCATATAGACTTGCCAGCACCTAGTTTAGCTAAACAAAAGCTAGTGCGCAAGCTTTGGGGGCATATAGGACGTTTTGGTTCAATTTAAAAAATTTCCCAATTTTAATATTATTTTAATGCGGTATTCACATTTTGGGAAATTTCGCTTAAGTCTTCTTTTCAACAATTAAGTTTGAGTTAATAAAAACCTTCACATAGCATCAAGATATTTGTATGGGTTCTAGATTTAAATTTAAAAGAAAAGAAAACAATTGAGAAAAGATGCATGAATGTGTGTGTGAATACATTAAGTGTGCATTTATTGTTGAATGAACTAGAAAACCCTACACAATTCCCTCACCTTCCTCCATTATTGGCCGAGCCCTCCCTCTCTCTTCTGCCTTTGATCAATTCTTCTCCATTTGCATCAATTCAAAGCTCATTAAATCCCCAAAATCCCAAAATATATCACAAAAATCACATCTTTGATCTGTAAGTCCGTGGTACCCTTCCCCGGTACTTACAGGGTTGCGGAATTGGTGAAAAACGATTTTCAAGAGGGTGGTAACATGGACTACCAATACGGATCTTTGTTAAACTACTAGCTAACAACCTAACAAGAGTTTACCAACTCGGTTAGGGGGCTATACCTTTCTTGAACTCCTTCGTCTTCGACTCCTCCCGGTGTATGGATCGGCCTCACCTCGTCGTCTCTTTGCGCCGAAGACGGATCCACCTGAAAGCTTCTACCTTTGGCTTCTTCTTCGAACTTTGAAGAAACTAGATCACTTGGCTTGCTAGGCCTTGTGAACTAGAATGAGTAGAGGAATGTTTTGGTGTCTTTTTATCTCTAAGGCAATGAGTCTCAACACATGAGAATGGTTTTCCTTGAGATAGAGAGAGCAAGAGGAAGAGGGAGAGCTTGAGAATGAGAGAGCTCAAGAGAGAGAAAGCAAATGATAGAATGAACCATACTCTTCTCATTCTCACCTCTCATAATCCAAAAGCCATCATAACAAAAATAGTAATCAAGTATTGTGTAAATGGTTTAAGTCAAAATGGCTATATCATTTCATACACTCATTTTGCATAAATAAACAAGCAAGCAAAAGTCTTTGCCATGGAATGATAGCCATTGTCATGATGATGGTCAACTAGTCCAACCTAGTCAACCGGTCAACAAAGTCAATAAGTCAACAATGTCAACCCCTCAACAACCATGTCACTATAATACTTAATTAATATTAATGTTAATCATATATTTTATTCTCATTAGGGTTAAGCAAAAGTCAATGGTCAACAGTCAACTGTCAACAGTCAACAACCCCAATGAGAATACTCTGCCTCTGTCTCTCTGTCAACTGTGCATACACACCCGCATCGGCGTTCCGAGGAACACGAATACATACGAGATAAAACCAACCCCAAAACGTACACTAGGATCTGGCTTAAACCAAAGCCCGCTCGTGTTAACTGTCCGGACACTGTACGTGCACAAGTGCACGGATGTGACCGAACCCTGTCGCAAAACCATGCGACCTGTCGCGAAACCATGCGACCTCTACTCTTTTGCCTAAAGGCGAATAGCTTTCTGTGTGGGACTCTAAAGACTCGACACTACGCTGGCAGTGGGTTTAACCACAGACCGCAAGCGGCACTAGCTATGCGTAACGGTCCCCAGGTAGATGCCGACAAGAAGACTGACGAGGTGAAACCCATCTGAACTCCTACTGAGTCTGACTGTGACATTCTCCATATAGTCCGGTTTGTTCGTCTGATACATCGCATGGCGGGCCTAGGGGCGGTAAACGTCAGTCCCTAAAAAGCGGTACAAGTCGTGTCGGAGTGAAGCCCAGAACACCCTGAGATTGTAAGTGCACGGCTGCGCCCCGGCCGTCAATCCGACGGCCAAATGCGGAAGCGGTGATAAACTTTAATTTTACTTGAACTGGCAAACCGCCGCGCACTAATACCCGGATCGAACCACTAACTAGTCCTAGCTATCAACAAGAAAGGGAAGAGAGATATACCGACAGATCCGAGTCCTCCGGTCTTCTCGTCGTCGTCCCGATCTCCTGCGGAATGTGCCGTCTCCTCCTCGTCGCCGGAAGTGCACCACATCGCCTACTTATTTTACGGGCTCCCACCTCAATGCCGAGGCAACTCGGGCACGAAGCTGGCTAGTCGACGTGCCTAAGGTTTGCTGTAGAATATGTATAGAACCATGTCTCACTTTGGGGTAGTGGAGGTTGCCATTGGTGGAGGGATTGAACTTGGAGCTTTTGAGATTGATCTTGTGGATATTTGGGAACATGAAATGAACCAAATGCACACCCTCAAAATTTTGGACAGCCCACTAAAGGGGGTGGCCGGCCATGACAATGAGAGGAAGGTGAGAATGAGAGTGTGTTCTCAAAAAGAGAGAGTGCCAACCATATCCAAAAGAGAGAGAGAGGAATGGCTATCATGTGAAAAGAAATGATAGCAAGGAAAGTCTAACACTCAAACACCAATGATCATCCATCAACAACAATCATCACAACCAAATCCATACTCCACCCACCAATCAACAAAAACCATGATGACTTAAAAGTCAAGCCATGATGGAAAAGAAGGAGTCAAAGGATGGGCTCCATCATGAAACCATCATGATACAAATATAAGCAAAGAACCCCCTCCACAAACACTTATTTGCAACAATGCAGATAAGCCCTCCTCCACCAATCTTCGGCCAATGAACGATACAAAGGAAATCGGCCGAAACGAAAAGAAAACTGGCAACTCCATAAAACTGGTCCCGTAATAAATTACAGGAAAACCCCGATACGGTGCATACAAACCCGCATTTGTATTCCGACCGAAATAGAAATGCAATGAGACAAAATCTCCACTGTACTATACTAGAATCCGGCTTATACCAAAACCGGCTAGTAATATCTGTTCGATCCTGATCCGTGCAATACCGCACGTATCTGATCGAACCCTGCCATATAACAATACGGCCTATAGTACAAACTGTCCGATCCTGATCCGTGCAATACCGCACGTATATGATCGGACCTTGCCATATCTCCATACGGCCTCTACAACTTTTCGCCCGAAAGCTGAGTAACTGAATGTGGGGGACTCTAAAGACTCGTCAACACCTTGGTTGTGGATTTAACCACTAGCATGTCAGAGGTATAAGCCAATACGTAACGTGCTACCAGGTATTGACTAAAAGGGACGTCTGTGAGCGAACCCAGCCAGACAACCCTACTGAGCCTGTCAGTGACAATATCCGTACAGTCCGGTCCGTTCATCTATGAGCATCGCATGGCGGGCCTAGGGGGTTGGTAAAAGTCAGACCCCCAAAAGCGGTACAAGTCGTGTCGGAGTGTAGCCCAGAACACCCTGAAATACTACTGGAATACCTACCAGTAAATCTCCTTGCCTCGGCCGAGGGCTTCGTGTAATGGCTCTCCTAGACACAGCGCGACCTCACCCCCAATACCGGGAGAGACGAACCCCTGAAGATGCGCTCACTGCCTCCATGTGGCTCGGGACTGTACCCAACTAAAACCTGTTTGCACGACTCCTTTGAGCCGTGGTAGGGTAGTAATCAAAGTACAGTGGGAACTCACACGAGATAAATGACGATCCCCAGGTCGATGAACTAACCTGTATACATGTCACCAGGGAACTGCCATCTGACGTCTGGTATATGACCAACTAGCATGTTCCCGGCGAGTCCTGTCCGGTATACTCATAACCCAATGAGCACCTGTATACATCTTAGGTGAACGAACTGACACCAGTGGCTTGTGAGACCGGCCACCGCCCCTCGTCGGGGTCTCGAATGTACACACTAGTCTACTCTAGAGTATCGATGCCCTATCTCGAAACTCACACGACTAGGGACCATTTAAGGATGTGCTCATAGATTACCAGCTCCCACGTATATGATCGCCCTCATACTGCTGGTGGTCAAGCAAGAATCCTAGGGGCTTTATCAACATGCAATAGTGACCTGTCATGTCACCTAAAGCAGTACACGATGATAAAGCTAAACCAGATAGCATACTATCATCTCGAGTAAGACTGTCCTATCGGGATAGGTCCTCCATCAATCATTGTAATCACGTGCCTGTGATCGAATAATTGAATCTGAGGGCACTATCTCCAACAATCTCCCACTTGCACTCAAGGCTAATTATTGCGATGTCGCATACTCACAGCACGTGTGATACCGAACACCCAACTCCTCTACTAGTCAGTCTCACAAAGCTCGCTTGCGAAACTATTGCGTTCGAGGAATAGCCTTAGTGAGTGGATCCGCCTTGATGTCTCTTTCTATGTCTCTCTATATCTCAAGTTCGCGGAGAAAACCATCTCCCGAAATGAGTAATACCTGTCTTAGAATGTGTCTGGATGTCTGATGGGACCTAGCTCATAAATGAACTCCAAATCCAAACTTCTTAGACTGTATCGTCAACTGAACTTAATCAGTATCCTGCGCCATGCCTCCCTCAGTATTGCATTGGATCACCTATCCAAAATACTGCCCCTCGTCAGAGGGAAAACTATAACTCTGACAACCTCCTTGTCGTCCATGTCACCTTGGAAGCCTGGAACGATAACTGTCTCCCGAATGAGGCTGTCGTTATCATATCCCTAGAACATCCACTTATGTTCTAAAACTGCTTCCGACTGTTTCTCCAGTATTGGATCAATATCAACTTATTGCATCTAGTGCAAGAACAACATCTGGTGTGGTACTTGAAATCTCATGATTGACTCAATTGCCTAAGCAAGTGATCTGTCAATCATGCACATCCCTCTCTATTTTAGTCTGTAAGACACCTTTAGAGAGGGTGAGTCTATCACCTGCAGGTACACTACCGTGCCAGGAGTCGTCCATTCTAAATACTCTTAGAATGTTGTCTAAGTACCCTTATTGGGAGACTACCCAAATCTAGATCTAAAACCATAGATCTAGTATCCAGTATGTCTGAAATAAAATCCATTTCCTTTGTGGAGAAACCACTGTGTGACGACCAAAGTATAACCGATTGTAGTATCGGAGTTTCTTTTCCTACTCTGTGTATGTCATCCAAATACCAGGATATCACACCCTACTACCTTCTCAACAGATCCATCCCCTATTCTGATGAAGTCAAACCCATGACTGTCACGTCAGAAATAGATGATCTATCTCCGCTACATCTGCTTTAGTCTATAAATAGACATAAGCTACCTGTCCACCAATGCTTCCGCTGCTCCCACTGACTGCGACAACCCTCTGGCAGAGTCATATACACGTACACTTCTGAAGCGAGTTCAGAACGACGCTATACTCATCCTCCTGCCGGGTCTCACAGTCTGGAACAACAGCAATGGCAAGTGTGGGTAAACAAGAACTTCCCTGTCACCGTCCTTGAGGCTACCGGAGTACCTCTCGGGTGCCTGAAGTTACCCACCTTATCTGCGGAGTGGCCAATGGAATGTCAATGCGGATTGAATCTTTAGGTTCCTTATCAAATCTTCAGTAATCGTTTGTGGTTCTGGAATCACTTCCAGTTCTACCATACTCCCACTATTGTTTTTCTGAAAAAAACCATTTTTTAATAAAACTGTGGCGAGTCTAGAACAATATCGCTATTGATCTACCAGATGGTAGAAAGTCAACCCTCGTCATAGCCTGGGTCAACCCACAAACAACCATTACAGAAACGTGCCTTGAGTTGTCCAGTGTCTGGTTTTAAGCATAAACCGGACAACTCCCCGTACCTTAACATCGTTAAGATATGAACTGTTCTATATCCAATATAGAACCAGAGGCACTGATTTAATTGAACCAGATTCAAATCATGCAGCTGTCTCCAGTGCATGTCAACTAAATGGAAGGAGGCCGATCAGTGTTACTCAACTTAGGAATGCTTCCAATTATGAGTAACCTGAAAAAGAAGCAAGATCTCTTAATCACTACTATCAACTAAATACCATACGCAAGTATCTACATCTTCGATCTCTTTGAAGAATCCCGATACTTGCTACACCTGGTTCTCTACTCTATTCAAATACCCATAACTTCTCAAAATTCGGACCCTGTGTTTCCGCGAAACACCTGTCTAGAAACTAGAGAAGTCATAAGTAAACCGAATATAGTACGAGGACCAACCCCTCTGTCCTAATGGACCATGGACAACATACAATACTCTGTATAAGTCCTTTGAGTCTGATAACTCATTCACTGTGTGTCGTAGGTTGAAAACTGTACTTACGGTTAAGAAGAATTACACCGCTGTTTAATGCTCCTTACCTAACCATCCACTGATATAGGTAAATGTCACAGACATAATTTCAAAAGGTATATCTCACTCTATGAAAATAGACGTACAGATATATCAATTTGAAATTGGTGCATAACAGCGGATATTCAAAACCAAATATTTGCCGACCGGCAAACAACTCAGGTGACTTCCTCAAATATCACCGATTACAACGAATCCCGATATAATGAGGATGATCACCCAATTCCCAATAACGTACTCCCACTCATCATCTGTAAAACTATACAGATGTGAGAATCATACTTGGTAAATACATACCCTGGAGCAAGTGTCTTAATTGGGAAATCAGTTTACTTTTAACAGTACACAGTGAAACCGAAACATTGAAATGTTCCGATGGGGTATCCCGGTATTCCTAGTAATGCCTCTTCCAGATTCACGACTGTAACCGTATAATTCTTTGCCACCTCTCCAAATCCCTTCATATGTCTTTAGTCATTACCTTCTGCACACCCCTTTAGGCCAAATGGTTTTCTACCTTCCCTACCGTTCGGCACCAGCCTATGGTTTGGAAGAAGACAATCTAATAAGCATAATGGGTGTACTGTCCTAATCCTAGGAACACTCGCAATGCGAGAGAAGGTGAGGATAAAAGACAACCGAATGAACTTAATTCCTATTTCTCCTGAACCAGAATCCATCCCCGAACTGGAACAAGTTCCTTTCGAGTTCGTATATAACCATACGATGGAGTATCCAATAAACTGTGGATCTTCGTAGTGATACGGAGTGTCCTGGAGAAATTCAAAAGTGATTTAGGATTGGCGAAGGAATACTTGGTTTGGTCGTGAATACCTGTTGCAATTAACTTTGCCCTCTTACTAATCCCTTGCTTTGTCTAAACTTAATACCTTCTGTACACCATCGTTAGGCTAATTGGTTTTCTTCATTCCCTACCGGTCGGCACCTGCCTATGGTTTGGAAGAAGACTATCCAATTTGCGTAATAGGTGTACTATCTCCTAAACCAAGGAGTACTCGCAACCTGAGAGAAGGTAAAAGGAAAAGACAACTGAATAATCCTATCTGTTTTCTCCAGAACCGGAAACCATCCTCGAATAAATTCCTTCGAGTTCGTATCTAACCATACGATGGTTTTGTCCAATGGAAGTGGACGTTCGTAGTAATACGGGGTGTCCTGGAGAAAAGGGTAAAAGTAGGAGTGGCAATGAGGTCTCCAACTCTGACATTCCAAAAGCCAGTGTTTAAGAAGGTTCGGTCAATCTTGGTCACTGAGTCATAGTCTTAGGGTCGGGTCAATGGTCGCTGCCAAAGAGAGAGAGAAAAGAAACACTCAGCGTGCACTCTAACCTAGATCAGAATGGTTACCAATTTATCTAATCTGGAAAACTCCCACTGTACCGTCAAATTCTCCTCCAAACCTGAAAGAAGAATTAGTCGGGGGTCACCCGAGGAGTAAACTAACTCATCAGTGGGAATCGGGATCCAACTATCATCGCATGATAACGTGACGGAATCCGCTCACGGTATCACACTCCAGAAGGTATGCGCATATCTGGCAAGTTTCAGTTCTTTTGAAACTCCCGATGTGGATTTTTGCCCCATGCTCTTATGACCTTGACTTTGGCCAACATATCATAAGTCACATGTCAAGTTTTGCCCGTCATTCTCAAGGTTAATTTGGATCCACCCGTACCTACCCTTGACTTTGGCCAAAATGGCAGTACGACTGTCCCAAACCAACACATCTATCTATGCTGCATATGAATACCCCAATAGCTACCAATCACTGTGCCTTGACTTTGGCCAACATACACAGCTTGAATACTATTGACCACCCATATGAAACGACGGAGGGCTACGAATGGTTTCTGGCGAAAACCTTTAACGTAATGAACTTGATATCGTTGAAAGAACCGGATAGCTTTTAAAAATATAGTGACGAAAACCTTAAAGAGGTCACTCCCGGTGAAGGGATCTCGGCTCTTTCCCCGTAGAATGGGGTGCAGGATATTCCAACTGAATACCACGGTGCAAAACAAAAGTGATCGGCTATAGTGAAGTTAATGCCCTGACGCAAAGCTTTTGTCCAAGGGGTCACTCCCGGTGAAGGGATCTCGGCCCTTGCCTCGTCGACTGAGGAGCAGGATATTCCAACTGAATACCACGATGCAAAACAAAAGTGAACGTCCTTGCAATAACAGCTTTTTGAAAAGTGTTCCAACAACATCAGATTAGGTTTGTTTTTAAACTTGCATTGATCCGAATCAATGCAGTCCCATCAATTGATCACACCAAAAAGAACGAAAATATACTGATGTACGTATATGCCATCTGCATTCGCCACTGGGTCCCGTCATTACCCGTTAGGTTAGCTAACTAACGACAGAGCGGGGACTGGACTAGCGCGGATGCAAAACATATACAACATCTACTAATATATATACCAATATATTATATTCGCTCAAGGCGTGATAAAATGCAACATCACAGAAATGTACAGCATCACAGAAACAATACAGATATATGGGATCCCCGGGTTTCACAGAGCCACTACTGAAACCCGACGATCCCCTGGTCGTGTGGATAGCCTGTGCAATGAAATCCTAGACCCCTACGGGCGCGGCAAGTCACCCGCCAAAACCTGAAGCGAGGCAGCCCCATTCAGTACCGTGAATGGACCACTCAGCACTTCACGGAATCCGGCAACTTGGGCACCCCTCCTGGGTCAACCTGTACCCCCTACGAGTGCGGCGAATAGCCCGCCAATTCTAGAGTGAAGCCCCCTCCGTCTCAATGCCATGAGATGCGGGCTTGTTGCCCTCTAGAACCCGGCTATCCGTGCACCCCTTCGCGGGGTAATCCTAGTACAGAAAGTAAAATATACATACAACGGGTACATCGACCGCAACCTGGCCGTGCCCCAAAATAATAATACAATCAGGCAGTGACGGCAGTCCACATGTCGGACGCTCGCCCCGCAATATCAATTGTACGTAATACAACCACAACTGTACTAGCATTGCATCCAGGCTATCCCCCACGACCAATCCGCAACATCACAGCAAAAACAGAACATCAACGTGAAAATCACGTTCGCAAATCCGTCTAACCGGGCTATAGCAGTTAGACTGGATTTACCGATCGAGTGACATTCACGGTCGCAGATATAATGTAAATCTGTGAAAAATGTGTTTAAAATATCCGAACGATCAAATTTTAACAAGTGGGCCCCCAAGCAATACTGTAGCACTCACAGAAATTATGGGCCCAAAATTAACATTCCAAAACCCCTAAAAACACCCCAGAAGCCCACTGTAAAAACCCGACCCACTAAATCCTCCATACTGCGGCGGAACCGCGGCAACAAGTAGGTTTTTGCCGCGGTTCCGCGCCCCCTTGAAGAGATCAGTGTCTCGAATTTTTGCAGAACACTTAGATCTTCCAGTACACTAGTTTTATACAACCTGAAAAATTTTTGGAGACCAAAAAATTTCAACAGAAAACTGTCGATTGGAAAAACACGGTTTTGGAACTTTTTGATCGAACGGAAATGCAAACATATTAAACCAAGCTAGACTAAGTTAATGGCGAGGCTCTGATACCACCGTAAGTGCACGGCGGCGCCCCGGCCGTCAATCCGACGGCCAAATGCGGAAGCGGTGATAAACTTTAATTTTACTTGAACTGGCAAACCGCCGCGCACTAATACCCGGATCGAACCACTAACTAGTCCTAGCTATCAACAAGAAAGGGAAGAGAGATATACCGACAGATCCGAGTCCTCCGGTCTTCTCGTCGTCGTCCCGATCTCCTGCGGAATGTGCCGTCCCCTCCTCGTCGCCGGAAGTGCACCACATCGCCTACTTATTTTACGGGCTCCCACCTCAATGTCGAGGCAACTCGGGCACGAAGCTGGCTAGTCGACGTGCCCAAGGTTTGCTGTAGAATATGTATAGAACTATGTCTCACTTTGGGGTAGTGGAGGTTGCCATTGGTGGAGGGATTGAACTTGGAGCTTTTGAGATTGATCTTGTGGATATTTGGGAACATGAAATGAACCAAATACACACCCTCAAAATTTTGGACAGCCCACTAAAGGGGGTGGCCGGCCATGACAATGAGAGGAAGGTGAGAATGAGAGTGTGTTCTCAAAAAGAGAGAGTGCCAACCATATCCAAGAGAGAGAGAGAGGAATGGCTATCATGTGAAAAGAAATGATAGCAAGGAAAGTCTAACACTCAAACACCAATGATCATCCATCAACAACCAAATCCATACTCCACCAACCAATCAACAAAAACCATGATGACTTAAAAGTCAAGCCATGATGGAAAAGAAAGAGTCAAAGGATGGGCTCCATCATGAAACCATCATGATACAAATATAAGCAAAGAACCCCCTCCACAAACACTTATTTGCAACAATGCAGATAAGCCCTCCTCCACCAATCTTCGGCCAATGAACGATACAAAGGAAATCGGCCGAAACGAAAAGCAAACTGTCAACTCCATAAAACTGGTCCCGTAATAAATTACAGGAAAACCCCGATACTGTGCATACACACCCGCATTTGTATTCCGACCGAAATACAAATGCAATGAGACAAAATCTCCACTGTACTATACTAGAATCCGGCTTATACCAAAACCGGCTAGTAATATCTGTTCGATCCTGATCGGTGCAATACCGCACGTATCTGATCGAACCCTGCCTTATAACCATACGGCCTATAGTACAAACTGTCCGATCCTGATCCGTGCAATACCGCACGTATATGATCGGACCTTGCCATATCTCCATACGGCCTCTAAAACTTTTCGCCCGAAAGCTGAGTAACTGAATGTGGGGGACTCTAAAGACTCGTCAACACCTTGGTTGTGGATTTAACCACTAGCACGTCAGAGGTATAAGCCAATACGTAACGGGCTACCAGGTATTGACTAAAAGGGACGTCTGTGAGCGAACCCAACCAGACAACCCTACTGAGCCTGTCAGTGACAATATCCGTACAGTCCGGTCCGTTCGTCTATGAGCATCGCATGGCGGGCCTAGGGGGTTGGTAAAAGTCAGACCCCCAAAAGCGGTACAAGTCGTGTAGGTGTGTAGCCCAGAACACCCTGAGATACTACTGGAATACCTACCAGTAAATCTCCTTGCCTCGGCCGAGGGCTTCGTGTAATGGCTCTCCTAGACACAGCGCGACCTCACCCCCAATACCGGGAGAGACGAACCCCTGAAGATGCGCTCACTGCCTCCATGTGGCTCGGGACTGTACCCAACTAAAACCTATTTACACGACTCCTTTGAGCCGTGGTAGGGTAGTAATCAAAGTACAGTGGGAACTCACACGAGACAAATGACGATCCCCAGGTCGATGAACTAACCTGTACACATGTCACCAGGGAACTGCCATCTGACGTCTGGTATATGACCAACTAGCATGTTCCCGGCGAGTCCTGTCCGGTGTACTCATAACCCAATGAGCACCTGTATACATCTTAGGTGAACGAACTGACACCAGTGGCTTGTGAGACCGGCCACCACCCCTCGTCGGGGTCTCGAATATACACACTAGTCTACTCTGGAGTATCGATGCCCTATCTCGAAACTCACACGACTAGGGACCATTTAAGGATGTGCTTATAGACTACCAGCTCCCACGTATATGATCGCCCTCATACTGCTGGTGGTCAAGCAAGAATCCTAGGGGCTCTATCAACGTGCAATAGTGACCTGTCATGTCACCTAAAGCAGTACACGATGATAAAGGTAAACCAGATAGCATACTATCATCTCGAGTAAGACTGTCCTATCGGGATAGGTCCTCCATCAATCATTGTAATCACGTGCCTGTGATCGAATAATTGAATCTGAGGGCACTATCTCCAACAGAGATAACACTGGAAACCTACCAGTATATCTCGCTTGCCCTGGCCAGGGACTACACGTGTAATGGCTCTCCTAGATACAGCGCGATGTCAACCCCCAATACCGGGAGAGACGAATCCTGTCTAACCGTCACTGCCTCCAAGTGCTTCGGGACTGCACCCAAAAACTACCTGTTTGCACGACTCCTTTGAGCCGTGGTAGGGTAGTAATCAAAGTGCAGTGGGAACACACTCGAGGCGAAGTGACAGTATCAAGTCAGCAGACTAAGCTGTACTCATGTCACCTGGGAACTGATAACTGACGATAGGTATAGTACCAACCAACAGTTCCCGACGAGTCCTGTCCAGTGTACTCGTAACCCAATGAGCACCCGCATACTATCTCCAGTACGACGTACTGATGGCTGTGGGACAGACCATCTCCCATACTGGGATGAGTAGCGCATACGCTAGTCTACTCCGGAGTATCGATGCCCTGTCTCGATAGTCCTGCGACTAGGGACCTGCATAAGGATGTGCTTATAGATTACCCAGCCCCCACTAGTGTGACTGCCATCACAACGCTGGTAATCAAGCAAAGATCCTAAGGGCTCCACTAATGTGTATAGGTGATATACTAAAGTAAACACACGTACACATTGAAGTAGAAACAAACCAAGTAGCATACTACTATATTGAGCAAGATTGTTTATACAACTGTGAATATCCCAAGCTTCCATTAAGTATTATACAAACTAGTATGATACAGTAATGGCCTCTAGGGCATATACACTAACATGATCATTTTAGCACCTTGGAGATAGGAAAGCTTGGATCTTTGTGTTGTTCTTTTTATAGTTTTTGTGGTATGTAGCTAGTTAGTTTCAGTTTTAAGTGTTTAAAATTAAGTTTTGTGCAATATATCGTATTTTAGTGTCGATTTGCGATATCTGTGACCTGCTGTGACCCGGATATTTTACTAGAAAACCAAACAACTTAGTTGTGATGTACCTATGACCATAAGACCTCACCTGAGACATAAAACCCATCCCACCGGCCAGGGCCGGCGACGTGAAGTCAAATTCCGGCGACGTCGGGTTTTCTGGGGAGCTGGGGTTTGGGTTTTTGAGGGTAGGTCTATACTGGGGTTTGGGTGTATTTGGTTCTGTTTGTTTGTTTAGTTTTCTCTGTATTCAAAATCTGGGATCACTTAGGTAGGTTGTAGTGTTTTGTGTTCGCGCGATACGTTATACGACAAGGATCATGCACTTTGGGTGGTTTTTCTCTTAAGTTGTTTTCGTCGTGTTGCTACGCACGTTAGCCACAATACGAACACTTGAGAGTATGTTTTGTGTTGTTGCGTCGGTCTAATGTAGTGTGTAAGTGTTTTAGGTTTATTATTAATATACACTTGTTTTATTGTGTTAATATTGTAGGTTCGCAGGCGGGGACTACGAACACAGCTACAAAGGGAAAACAGGTGGTTGGATACAATTATCCAGGAGTGTTGGTGAGTAGATTTAACATCTATAAGGGAATCGCCTGTATGACGTTATGCGTCTGGGCTAGAGATGTTATTTCTGTCGCATATTCTATGTCATATTTAGAATTGCGCATTTACCCTATTGTTAGTTAATTGTTGTGCTTGGACTAGTATCCTTAGGACACTGCACTATTATTGACGGCTCATGTTGCACGAGCACTGATTGTATGCCACACACACCGTCAATAATTGCCATGTCACACACAACCCATATATAGAAATGCTATTGTTTGGTTAGGAATATTGAGACAATGATTCATATTTCTTATCGCATATGACATTTAGCATACCTGTATATCCACATGCTTACACATTTTGTTAGTCCACGGTAGCGCCCCGGGCATCTAACAGACGCCAAATGCGGAACAAAAACTTTTTACAACTGGTGCTATCGCTTACTATAACCCGGATCTGCCATTAAAGCTAAACTAACAAACTACAAAGTGGATAGAAGAGTTATACCAAACGATCTGAGTCCTTCGGTCTTCAACCATCATCCCACGCTTTGTTGCGGCTCCTCCGATCTGCTGAATCTCCAATCTTCTCGTCCAGGTGGCACCACGTCGACGGATCCTTAAACGGGCTCCCTCCTCTGAACCGAGGCAACTCGATCGTCAAGTTTGCTAGAAGAGACGACCAAGATGATGTAGAGAATGATTAGAACTCTTTGTCTTGTTACGTCCAAAGTCACGGAGAAACGGTTAATGAAGTTGCCTTTTGGATCGGGTGATGGAATGAAAAAAGCTATGAAATTTCCATGCACATAAACTATAATCTTTTCTCAAAACAACAACCATTCCCTTCACAAGCAAGCGGCCGGCCATATATAGGAGAGGGGGGTGAGTGTAGGAGGAGGGAGTGGTGACCACAAAGCAAACGAAAGAATGAGTCACAAAACACCTAGTATGAACACCATTAATGCAAGTGATGAATCATTAACCCTAGTCATCAAACATCATTAAATGCACTAATAAGTCACAAAGATGCATGAACCTAGTCACCACCTTCTAGAAGCCTCTAGAAGCTTCCACACTCATCTCAAGAAAAGATAAATCAATTTAACCGAATGTAAAATACGGGCGATAGAAAACTGGAAACTGGCAACTTCCAAAAGTGATCCTGAAACGAATTTCAGGATAACCCCGTAATGGTATAAACATACCCGCATTTGTATTACGTCCGAATACAAATGCATCTGAGACCAAGATATTATATCTACACAGTATAATACTCGGATCCGGCTTAAACCAAAGCCGATCAGTATTATCTGCCAGAAAAATGACACGTGCGAAAACGCACGTGCATTTTCCGAACCCTGCCATAAAACCATACGACCTCTACAACGTTTCGTCCGAACTTGGGAAAGTGTTTGTGGGGGACTCTAATGACTTATCAACACATTGGCACTGGGTATAACCACTAGCACGTCAGAGGTACGAGCTGTTCGTAACGTTTTCCTATGTATTGATTGGAAGGGAAGCTGACGAGCGAACTCATCCATAAACCCTATTGAGCCTAACAGTGACAATATATATACAGTCCGGTCCGTTCTTCTATGAGTATCGTATATCTGCCTAGGGGGCAGGTAACGTCAGACCCCCATTAGCGGTATAAGTCATGTCAGAGAGTGGCCCAGAACACCCTGAGATACTACTGGAGTACCTACCAGTAAATCTCCTGCCTCGGCCGAGGGCTTTGTGTAATGGGTCTCCTAGACACAGCACGATCTCACACGAGACAAATGACGACCTCAGGTCGATGAACTAACCTGTACACATGTCACCGGGGAACTTATATCTGAAGATATGTATAATACCAATTAGCAGGTTCCCGGCGAGTCCTGTCCGGTGTACTCATAACCCAATGAGCACCTGTATACATCTTAGGTTATCAAACTGACACCAGTGGCTTGTGAGATCGGCCACCGCCCCTCGTCGGGGTCTCGACTGTATACACTAGTCTACTCTGGAGTATCGATGCCCTGTCTCAAAAACTCCTATGACTAGGGACACTTTAAGGATGTGCTTACAGACCCCAGCTCCTACGTATATGATCGCCATCATACTGCTGGTAGTCAAGCAAGAATCCTATGGGCTCTATCAATATGCAATAGCGAACTAAAGCATGTATACGATGATAAAGACAAACCAGATAGCATACTATCATCTCGAGCAAGACTGTCATATCGGTATAGGTCCTGCCTCAATCATTGCAATCACGTACCTGCGATCCAATAATTTTCTTTGAGGGCACTATCTCCAACAATCTCCCACTTGCACTTAAGGCTAATTATTGCGATGTCGCATACTCACAGCCCGTGTGATACCGAACATCCAACTCCTCTACTAATCAGTTTCACAAAGCTAGTTTGTAAAACTCTTGTGTTCGAGAAATAGCCTCAGTGAGTGGATCCGCCGTGATGCTTCTTTCTATGTCTCTCTTAATCTCTAGTTCGCGGAGAAAGCCATCTCCCGAATCGAGTAATACCTGTCTTAGAATATGTCTGATTATCTGATGGGACCTAGTTCATAAATGAACTCCAAATCCAAACTTCTTAGACTGTATAGATAACTGAACCTAATCAGTATCCAGCACCAAGCCTCCCACAGTATCCTCTTGGACCACATATCCATAATACTGTCCCTCGTCAGAGGGAAAACTATAACTCTGACAATCACTCTGTCATCCATGTCACCTTTGAAGCCTGGAATGATAACAGTCTCTCGAAGGAGGCTGCCGTCATCAAATTCGTAGAATATGCACTTATGTTCTAAAACTGCTTTCTTATGTTTTTTCAGGATTGGATTAATATAAACTTATCGCAACTAGTGAAAAACAACATCTGGTGTGGTACTTGACATCTCATGATTAACTCAATTGCCAAAGCAAGTGATTTGCCGATCATGCATATCCCTCTCCCCTTTAGTCTGTAAGACACCTTTAGAGAGGGTGACTCCATCACCTGTAGGTACACCACCATGCCAGGAGTCATCTATTCTAAAATACTGTTAGAATACTGTCAAAGTACCCAAATTGGGAAACTACCCAAATCTAGATCTAAATACCATAGATCTAGTAACCAGAATGTCTGATATTATATCCATGTCCTTTGTAAAGAAACAACTGTGTAACAACCATAGTACAACCGACCGTAGTATAGGAATTTTACTTCCTACTCTGTGTATGTCATCCAAATACCAGGACAATACACCCTACTACCTTCTCAACAGATCCATCCCCTATTCTGATGAAGTCAAAGCCATGACTGTTACATCAAAATTAGATGATCTTATCTCCTCTATATCTGCTCAAGCCTATAAATAGACATAAGCTGCTTGCCCACTATGCTTTCGCTGCTCCCACTGACTATGATAACCCTCTGGCAGAATAATATCTACGTACACTTCTAAAGCTAGTTTAGAATGACGTTATACTTATCCTCTTGCCGGGTCTCATAGTCTGGAACAACAGTAGTGTCAAGTCTGGGTAAACAAAAACCTCCCTGTCACCGTCCTTGAGGCTACAGGAGTACCTCTCGGGTGTCTGAGGTTACCCACCGTATCTGTGGAGTGGCTAATGGAATGTCAAACCTGATTGAATATATAGGTCCTATTAAATTTTCCGTAATCGTTTGCGGTTCTGGAATCACTTCCAGTTCTACCATACTCCCACTACTGTTTTACGAAAAAATCCATTTTACTAAAACTGTGGCGAGTCAAGAACAATATCACTATTGATCTTCCAGATGGTAGAAATGTCAACCCTCGACATAGCCCGGGTCAACCCACAAACTGCCATTACAGAAACGTGCCTTGAGTTATCCAGTGTCTGGTTTTAAGCATAAGCTGGACAACTCCCCGTACCTTAACATCGTTAAGATATGATCCATTCTATATCCAATATACAAACATTGGCACTTATTTAACTGGAACCAGATTCTAATCATGCAACTGTCTCCAGTGCATATCAACTCAATGGGGAAAGGCTAATCAGCATTACTCATCTTAGAAATACATCCAATTATGAGTAATCAGAAAGAGAAACAAGTTTCTCAAAACCATTACTATCATCTGAATACCAATCACAAGAATCTACATCTTCGATCTCTTTGAAGAATCCCGATACTTGCGACATGTGGTTCTCTACCTTATTCTTATACCCACAACTTCTCAAAACTTAGATATTGTATTTTTATGAAACACTTGTCTAAAAACTAGAGAAGTTACAAGTAAACAAAACAGAGTACGAGGACCTATCCCTTTGTCCTGACGGACACTGGACAACATACAATACTCTGTATAAGTCCGCTGAGTTTGAATAACTCAAAACCTGTGCATCGTAGGTTGAAAACTGTACTTATGGTTAAGAACTACTCTGTTGTTCAATGCTCCTTACCCAATCGTATCTGATATAGGTAAATGTCACGGGCATAATCTCAAAAAGTTATATCTCACTTTATTAAAATAAACGTACAGATATATCATTTTGAAATTGGTGCACAACAACGGATATTCAAAACTAAATGCATGCCATCTGGCAATAACTCAGGCGACTTCCTCAAATATCACCAATTACAACAAATTTTGATATAATGAGGATAATCACCTAATTCCCAATAACTTACTCCCACTCATCATCTGTAAAACTATACAGATATGAGAATGATACCTGGTAAATACATCCCCTGGAGTAAGTATCTAATCGGGAAATCAGTTTTCTTTTAACAATGCACCGAAACATGAAAATGTTTCGTAGGGGTATCCTGGTATTCTTAGTAATGCCTCTTCCATAATCCAATTCATGATTTTAACCGTATATTTTATTGCCATCTCTCCAAATCCCTTTATTTGTCTTTATTCATTACCATCTGTACACCATCGTTAGGCTAAATGGTTTTCTTCCTTCCCTACCGTTCGGCACCAGCCTATGGTTTGGAAGAAGACTATCCAGTAAGCATAATAGGTATTCTCTCCTCAACCTAGGAGTACACGCAACTTGAGAGAAGTTGATGATAAAAGACAACTGAATAATACCTTATTCTATTTCTCCCGAATTGGAAAAAAAAAGCAAAAGTCAAATAGGAGTGGCGATGAAGTACGTGGTCTAGTCGTGAATGGTAACAGTCGCAATTTACTTTGCCATCTTTCTAATCCCTTTATTTGTCTTTAGCTATTACTTTCTGTACACCCTACTTAGGCTAATTGGTTTTCTTCATTCCCTACCTTTCGGCACCTGCCTATGGTTTGGAATAAGACTATCCAATAAGCGTAATAGGTGTACTCTCCTAAACCAAGGAACCCTCGCAACTTGAGAGAAGGTGATGATAAAAGACAACTGAATAATCAAATTCTATTTCTCCTGAACCTGGATCCATCCTCGAAATAGTACCTTCAAGTTCGTATATAGCCATACGATGGATCTATCCAATGGAAGTGGATATCCATAGTAATACGGGGTGTTCTGAGAAATACAAAGGGTAAAAGAAGGAGCGGCAATAACTTATGAAACTCAGACAATCCAAAAGCCAGTATTTTAAGAAGGTTCGGTCAACTTGGTCACTGAGTCATAGTCTAGGGTCAGTCAAAGGTCGCTGCCAACGAGAGAGAGGGAGAAAAGAAACACTCTGCGTGCACTCTAACCTAGATCAGAATGGTTGTCACTTTATCCAATCAGGAAACATCCCACTGTTTTCTCAAATTCTCCTCCAAACCTGAAAGAAGAATTAGTCGGGATCACCCGAAAAGTAAACTAACTCATCAGTGAGAATCAGGATCCAACTCTCATCGCATGATAACGTGACGGAATCCACTCACGTTATCACTCTCCAGAAGGTATGCGCATACTTGACAAGTTACATTTTCTTTAGAAACTCCCGATATTGATTTTTGCCCCATGCTCTTATGATCGTGACTTTGGCCAACCCATCAAAAGCCACATGCCAAGTTCTTCCCGTCATCATCCAGGTTAATTTGAACCCACCCGTACATACCCTTGACTTTGGCCAACAAGGTAATACGACTGTCCCAAACCAACGCATCTATCTACGCAACAAATGAATACCCAGCAGCTACCAAGCACTATGCCTTGACTTTGGCCAAACAAATATAGCTTGAATACTACTGACCATCCATAAGAAATGACGGAGGGCTACGGCTGGTTTTTGGAGAAAAACCTTTAACGTAATGAACTTGATCTCGTTGAAGGAACCTGATAGCTTTTTATAAAAATATAGTGACGAAAAACCTTTGCTAAAGAGGTCACTCCCGGTGAAGGGATTCGGCTCTTTCCTCATGGAATGAGGTGCAGGATATTCCAACCGAATACCACGATGCAAAGCAACTTGTAATTGACTATATTGAAGTTATTACCTTGACGTAAACTTCTGCCAAGGGGTCACTCCCGGTGAAGGGATCTCGGCCCTTGCCTCGTCGAATGAGGTGCAGGATATTCTAACTGAATATCACTATGCAAAACAAAAGAAAACATTTTTGTAATAACACCTTTTAAAATTTGTTCCAACAACATCAAATATAGGTTTGTTTTATCTTGCGTTGATAAGAATCAATGCAGTCCCATCAATCAATCACACCAGAAAAGAACGAAAATAAAATGTACGTATATGCCATCCGCATTCGTCACTGGGTCCCGTCATCACTCGTTAGGTTACTTAACTAACGACAGAGCGGGGGCTGGACTAGCACGGGTGTAAAACATATACAACATCTAATAGTATATATACCAATATACAATAATTGCTCCAGGCGTGATAATATGCAACATTACAGAAAAGTAATAAGCATCACAGAACAATACAGATAATCTGGGATCCCCGGGTTTCACAGAGCCACAGCTGAAACCCGACGTTCCTCTTGTCGTGTGGATAGCCTGTGCGATAAAACCTAGACCCCTACAGGTGCGGCAAGTTACCCGCCAAAACCTGAAGCGAGGTAGTCCCCACAACATAGTGAATGGAACACCCAGCACTTCATGGAATCTGGTAAATTGAGCACCCCTCCTTGGGTCAACCTGTACCCCCTACGAGTGCGGCGAATAGTCTGCCAATTCTAGAGTAAGGTCCCTCTGCCTTTCAAAGCAATGAGATACGGACCCGTTGCCCTCCAAAACCCGGCTATCCGTGCACTCCTTCGCTGGATAAACCTAGTACAGAAATAAAAATATGTACAACGGGTACATCGACCTCAACCCGGTCGTGCCCCAAAAGAATATTATACAACAGGAAGTGACGGCAGTCCACATGTTGGACGCTCGCCCCGCAATATCAATGTACAAATAAATCCAAACTGCACTACCATTGCACACTGCTATCCACCACGACAAATCCGTAACATCACAGCACAACACAGAACATCAACGCGAATGTCACGTTCGCAAACCCGTCTAAAAGAACTATAGCAATTAGACGCGGTTTACCGATCAAATGACATTCCCGGTCGAAGATATAAAGTAAGTACTGTATACTAACAAGTTTAAAATTTCGATCGACTAAATTTCCCAAAGTGGGCCCCACGAACATCTGCTGTACAGTAACAAAATTTATGCCCAAACGAACAGTACCTGAAACCACAATTTCCCAATTTGAAGCTCTCTGGAAAAATTGGAGCACTGTTCCCACAAAGTCGTCGCGGTTCCGCGGTCAAACCCTAGGTTTGACCGCGGTTCCGCGGTGGTCATGTGGGATCACGAGCCCAAATTTTCACATAATTCTTAGAAAACCCAGCACGCTTTTCTATGATGTGCAAAATTATTTTTTAGGCCCTTTAAAAAATCGACAAAAACTAGTGTGCTGAAAATTGTGATTTCGGAAATTCCGTTAGATAGATCTTTTAAACACATTAGCATAAGTTAGTAAAGCTTAATGGTGAGGCTCTGATACCACTGTTAGTCTACGGTAGCGCCCCGGGCGTCTAACAGACGCCAAATGCGGAACAAAAACTTTTTACAACAGGCGCTATCGCTTACTATAACCCGGATCTGCCATTAAAGCTAAACTAACAAACCACAAAGTGGGTAGAAGAGTTATACCGAACGATCCGAGTCCTTCGGTCTTCAACCATCATCCCACGCTTTATTGCGGCTGCTCCGATCTGCTGAATCTCCAATCTTCTCGTCCAGGTGGCACCACGTCGACGTATCTTTAAACGGGCTCCCGCCTCTGAACCGAGGCAACTCGATCGTCAAGTTTGCTAGAAGAGACGACCAAGATGATGTAGAGAATGAGTAGAACACTTTCTGTCGTTACGTCCAAAGTCACGGATGAACGGTTAATGAAGTTGCCTTTGGATCGGGTGATGGAATGAAAAAAGCTATGAAATTTCCATGCACATAAACTATAATCTTTTCTCAAAACAACA
This sequence comes from Agapanthus africanus, assembly GCA_030015575.1. Lineage (NCBI taxonomy): Eukaryota > Viridiplantae > Streptophyta > Magnoliopsida > Asparagales > Amaryllidaceae > Agapanthus > Agapanthus africanus. The sequence goes on along the minus strand of JASDDO010000031.1, from coordinate 253,677,656 downwards.
ACCAAGCCCTTCGCAAGCAAGCGGCCGACCATATATAGGAGAGGGGGGTGAGTATAGGAGGAGGGAGTGGTGACCACAAAACAAAAGAAAGAATGAGTCGCATAACACCTAGTATGAACACCATTAATGCAAGTGATGAATCATTAACCCTAGTCATCAAACATCATTAAATGCACTAATGAGTCACAAAGATGCATGAACCTAGTCACCACCTTCTAGAAACCTCTAGAAGCTTCCACACTCATCTCAAGAAAAGATAAATCCGTATTTAACCAAATGTAAAATACGGGCGATAGAAAACTGGAAACTGGCAACTTCCAAAAGTGATCCTGAAACGAATTTCAGGATAACCCCGTAATGGTATAAACATACCCGCATTTGTATTATGACCGAATACAAATGCATCTGAGACAAAGATATTATATCTACACAGTATAATACTCGGATCCGGCTTAAACCAAAGCCGATCAGTATTATCTGCCCGAAAAATGACACGTGCGAAAACGCACGTGCATTTTCCGAACCCTGCCATAAAACCATACAGCCTCTGCAACGTTTCGCCCGAACTTTGGAAAGTGTCTGTGGGGGACTCTAATGACTCATCAACACATTGGCATGTGGGGGACTCTAATGACTCATCAACACATTCGCACTGGGTATAGCCACTAGCACGTCAGAGGTACGAGCTGTACGTAACGTTTGCCTATGTATTGATTGGAAAGGAAGCTGACGAGCGAACTCATCCATAAACCCTACTGAGCCTAACAGTGACAATATACATACAGTCTGGTCCGTTCTTCTATGAGTATCGCATATCTTCCTAGGGGGCTGGTAATGTCAGACCCCCATTAGCGGTATAAGTCGTGTCAGAGAGTGGTCCAGAACACCCTGAGATACTACTGGAGTACCTACCAGAAAATCTCCTGCCTCGGCCGAGGGCTTTGTGTAATGGCTCTTCTAGACACAGCGCGATCTCACCCCCAATACCGGGAGATACGAATCCCCTACCGATCCGCTCACTTGCCTCCATGTGGCTCGGGACTGTACCCAAAAAAGACCTGTTTGCACGATTTCTTTGAGCCGTGGTAGGGTAGAAATCAAAGCACAATGGGAACTCACACGAGATAAATGACGACCTCAGGTCGATGAACTAACCTGTACACATGTCACCAGGGAACTGCTATCTGAAGATATGTATATTACCAATTAGCAGGTTCCCGGCGAGTCCTTTCCGGTGTACTCATAACCCAATGAGCACCTGTATACATCTTAGGTGATCAAACTGACACCAGTGGCTTGTGAGACCGGCCACCGCCCCTCGTCGGGGTCTCGACTGTATGCACTAGTCTACTCTGGAGTATCGATGCCCTGTCTCGAAAACTCCCATGACTAGGGACACTTTAAGGATATGCTTACAGACCCCAACTCCCATGTATATGATCGCCATCATACTGCCGGTAGTCAAGCAAGAATCCTATGGGCTCTATCAATATGCAATAGCGAAATAAAGCATGTATACGATGATAAAGACAAACCAGATAGCATACTATCATCTCGAGCAAGACTGTCATATCGGTATAGGTCCTGCCTCAATCATTGCAATCATGTACCTGTGATCCAATAATTGACTTTGAGGGCACTATCTCCAACACATATGCCTTGACATACTTACATGTTAGTTACCTGTATACCTATAGAGTATTGTACCATTAGCGATAGGTAAATACTCACTTCATGACATAGCTACAGGTATACCTTGCACACATATTTCACTTATACCCAGGGGGTATATTACATCGTTACTGATAGGCAGATGGCTATATCTTGCTATACCTTATGTTTACACATATACCTGGTTATAGCTACCTGTTTACCTTTACTTGATGTCTTTTAGACTTGGAGAAATTAGGAACCGCATGTTTTATATATTAACTTGTTACAGTTAATTGCGGCTTTTCCTTTATATGCTCACATTTCAGATTTATGAGGCGTATATTATATTCATGGATTTTCGCATTGAGATATGGATTTTTCATGATGTTTTCTGGATTTGGGAACCGTGGGAGTTCATGAAATTATGCATTATTTGAAAAACCCGGTTTCCCTTGATATGAAATTTCAGCAGCCACCATGAGATTTATCGGTGCGGATAAATATATACCCCACGCGAGGAAAGTAGGGATCCGTGTGCGGGTACATGGTGGGGCCCGGAGGTACCCCGGGGCAAGAATCTCAGTGAGGAGATGAGTTAGTGGGGGAACCATACTTTCCGGTGACATTACCAATGACTCGGCGCTTATCATGGGGATACCGACGGAAGTCATGTGCGTATGGATACATCGAGAGGCGAGGGTCAGAGCTGGCACTCGTGCTTTCGAGATAGCGTATGATACGTACCTATCAGGGTGCCAGTCGTGGTGACAGCACCTGATAGATCAGCATTTTTGTGTCGATACTTGACACATTGGTTTCATGATATTTCATTTTACTTCTTTGTATATATAACAGGGGATTAGGCCGCTGTTATATATGCCCTTACACCAATATTAGTGGAATGGGACGCTAATATATGTGTATTGACATTAATTTATATACATCATCATAGTTATTCATGCAAATATACCTAGAATGTAAATGACTCATGAAATTGGATTTAGGACATTTGAGAATTCACTTAATATTGTACATACGGGATATGTGAGATCTACCTGATATTGTACATTCGGGGTATACGAGATACACTTGATATTGTACATCCGGGGATATGTGAGATCTACTTGATATTGTACATTCGGGGTATACGAGATACACTAGATACTGTACATACGAGATATGTGAGATCTACTTGATGTTGTACATTAAGGATATGTGAGACTTACTTGATATGATAGCCAAATTGGGGGATGATTTGAGAAGATTGGGATTTGGATTGTCTTGTTGGATTGCGATCCTACCACGATGTCAGGATTCCGTGGGAATGATATATTTCATTCCATACTCCACATCTATTGTTTATGCACTGTTTCATGTGTTAGTTGTACCTGTTAGTGTATCTTTCATGACTGTTGCATTTACATACCTTTATTATATGCACTGCTTCATGTGTTAACTGTACCTGTTAGAGTACATTTCATGACAGTTGCATATATACATCTCCATATCATTATTGCATGATTATTGCGTATTGATCGTCATATTATTGCTTCATGTATTAATTGTACCTGTTAGTGTACTTTTCATGATTATTGCATTACATATGACGATTCATTGATATTAAATGCTTATGTTAGATTCGTGTTGTACGTGCACACTCGCGATTACCTGCATATGTTATTTACTATTCATGAGTTTGCAACTCACCCCCGTTGTTCCACAGTGTTTGCAGGTGTCCTCAGGATAGTCAGAGGCAGGCTATTTCTATCCTTCGTTTCATCTTTTGGCTGCGGATACCACTTCGCCTGACAGTGTACAGTTTTGCCCAGGTGGGTTTTGTGGTTATCCGATGTTGTATTGTATATTCGTTGTTTCCATGTACTCTCCATCTACCAGTATTATGTATGACTTAAAGACTTTGTGTTAGGACGATATTGTATATTATTTTGTGACTTGGAGGTTTTTATGCAGTTTTATTTATATCATCTCTTTCCTCGCTACGGCGTCGTATATCTGTTGTGGTGATTGTTTTCCGCCGTTGGGCATAGATTTTTCTCCCGTTTGGGATGCTTTACTTTATATTTATGTTGTACCCATTTTGGGGGCTTGTTTTACAAAGGAGGTGCTGCCAAAATTTTAAGGAATAAAAGTGAGACTTTAAAGAATTTGGGTTGTGATTTGAAAGGTTTTGAAAATACTATTATCACTTTCTTAGTACTTTTGACGGTTTAGATTGCTGGGTTTTGGCTTTTTTTTACTACGTTACGCCTGTAGACGTTGCGTAGTATTAGGGCCGTCACGTGCCAATTTCGGGTCGTGACAATATGTTATAGCTTCTATATGCTAGTTTAAAATATTGCATTCATTTTATGATATTAGGTGCATTCATATATTGATTGGTTATGCAGTATTATGGAGATTTAAGCCGGTATTCACCGTTTATTGGTATCATGATTTTGATGATTTCGGATTTACATGAGATTTCTGGATTTGGTGGAAAACTGCAAGAATTTAATAAAAGCTTAGTATCATCATTTTAAAAAGCAAATTGCGGTTTTCTCATGATGTATGAGTCGTCCACCATGATTTTTCATGATTGCAGTTGGATTTCGAGACCTGATTCGAGGAGTTGGATGAACCGTCTCGGGTACATGGTAGGCCCAGTATGGTACCCCAGGGCAAGAAGCTCGAGTTCTATTCGATGAGCATGGCAGGGGAGTACTACCTACCGGTGATATTATTTGGACTCGTCGGTTATCCAGAGGATACCGGCCGGAGTCATGAGATGGATACAGGATGATCCGTTCTGCCGGAGCCCGTGGGCCGATCCCGCAGATGATACTGATGCTTGAGATATTGATATTTGAGATATTGAGATTTGACACTGAGATACTGAGACTTATGTTTTGTGTCGATGCTTGACACTGATTTCTCTGTTGCATTCATTGATGATACGTGATTGACATACATATAGAAATCTCATTGATTAAAGAAAACAGTTGTTTCATTCATGATATATTTTGTTTCCATTTGTAATGCATTCATAACTCATATATCTGATATGTTACTATCTGAGGCACTGACACGGGCATGTAGTATTACACTATACATAGCTGGACCAGTATTTTTATTGAGGATATTACATGATATGACCTAGGATAGCGTTATGCATGGGATTTCTTCTCGTAGATGTTTTCTACTCACGAGTTGGCAACTCACCCCCGTTGTGCCACAGTTCCTTGCAGGTTTTGCCGTACAGGTTGCGTTGCGGCTTGCTGGCACACTGTTCCTTCCGGGTGATTGCTTTGGTAGGTGGGTTCTTTGCATCAGGACCACCATTGTTTATTTGTTATTTCTGTTGTATCTAGAAACTCCATCAACCAGATTGTATATTTGAGAGAGATAGAAAACCAGACCTGTTATTCTTTCGACCTTAGAGTCGCGCGTTGTATTATTATGGTTTTCATGCTGATTTGGGTTTTCTTTTGAGTTTTGACCCTCGCCCTTCGGCGTTGTATATTATATTGCTTGTGTGGTTGTGACCGTCGATTGACGAAGAGCTAGATCCCGCTTGGGGATGCCTTTTTATTGATTTCGTATACTATTCATGTTGTATCCCGTTTGGGGCCAGTATTTACATAGGAGACTCTGCCGAAATTTTCAGAAAATAATTGAGATTTTAAAAATACATACTTCGGCCTATGTTGATTAAAACTACTTGCTTTCAATTGGTTTTCCTTCACTCTACTGCTTCTTTGGTTTTGGCTTACTTAGATTACGTACGCCTCGAGACGTTCGTAATTTAAGTACAGGTCATGTTCCGTACTTTTCGGGTCGTGACACAACCGAGTTCTATAAAATCATTGGTAGGTAGTGTTCCTGTTAGTTATGTATATGCCCTAGAGGCCATTCTTGTACATATGATGTATATTATAGTGGATGCTTGGATATATATAGAGAGGACCTTCTTGCTCGATATGATAGTATGCTATCTGGTTTCACTTTGTCTAAACATGTTGACTTGTATTGGTTTACTGTCTGCCTCTCATATGTTGATAAAGCCCTTAGGATATGTACTCGACTACTAGGACTATGATGCAGATCATACTAGTGGGGCCAGGGTAGTCCAAGAGTACATCCTAAAACTGTTCTTACTGGAGAGAGTATCGAGACAGGGCATCGATACTCCAGAGTAGACTAGCGTATACGCATCTTGACCCATATAATGGGCTATGGATGATCCCATATCCATCGGTGTTTGACATCAAAGATGGTGTATGGGTGCTCGGTGGAGCCTAGGTACACTGAACGGACTCGCCGAGAACTCCTAGATGGTATTGTACCTATCGTCAGATAGCAGTTCTCTGATGATACTGGTACAAGTTAGTCTGTAGACTCGGGATCGTCATAGAGTCTTGTGTGATTCCCACTGTGCTTTGATTTCCACCTTACCACGTTCATGAGAACGTGCAAAACGGTGGCTTTTGGGTATTGTCCCGAATCACATGGAGGCAATGAGCGATAGGAGTGGTTTCGTCTCTCCCGGTATTGGGGGTTGATGTTGCGCTGTGTTCGATAGGCTATAACTGGAAGTCCCTGGCCAGAGCTGATATGGAGATCTACTAGATAGTGTTATTAGTAGTTTCTTGACCCGTTATAATCCCCACATCGACACGACTTATCGGTTACTGGGGTCTGACATTTACCACCCCTAGACTGGATATGCGACATATAAGACGAAGAGACCGGACTGTACGGGAGTGTTACTGATTGGATTCTTAGGAGTGTATGCAGGCTTGCTTGTTGATCTTCTGATCGTTCAATACCCGGGTGGCTGTTACGTTTAGCTGACTGCTTGCAGCTTGTGGGTGTTCGATGAGATCATCACCTACTGCCGGCGTATTGACGAGTCTTTAGATTCCAACACAGAGGTTTCCTGGCTCAGGAGAAACGGAGTAGGAGCACATATATAATACGATATGTTATATCGTATTCTATTCTCCCGATAGGTGATATCGGCCGGGTATATGTGATATAGCCGGGTTATCGGATCAAGTGTTTATTCGATAAAATGGTACATGTTATATTGGTCGGTTATATCTAATATAGCCTGATTATTAAATCAAGTGTTGATTTAATAATTTAATGTAAAATTATATATGTGATATATTACATTACATTAACTAATACAAGCTCACTTAAATGATTCTTTTCTCACTTGATGATACATTGATATATATGTGATATATGTTAATTGTATTATTTTCTTTTGTTACATAATTATATATATGTGATATGTATAATTGTAACAGGCTAGGTTATAAATGCAACTAGGGTTTATGAGAGTTAAACCATGATTAGGGTTAATATTAGGGTTTACATTTTTATTTTAGTTAATTCTAAATTGTGGAGTTTATGCTAAGATATTGTGCTTAGTTGACTTAGTCCACTCTTTAGATATTTACTAGATATTTGTTAACCAAACCTTCTAACCCTAGCACATGGTTAAGTCTCTACAAGGGTTAAGCAAGCCATGCTTAACCCATGGCTGCATTTCTAACCTCACATATAATTCATTTTCATCACAACTCATCTTCTTCTTCCTCTTCAAAAAGCTTTCTAGCTTTTCATTTTGTGATTAATATTTGTGAGAAATAGAAAACAAAAGAGTGCAAAATTCCTACTTTATCATCCTCATATATTCTAGCCACTTAGATTAGGGTGTTTGCTTCACTAATACCTCATTAGTGAAGTGAAAGTTTGGGTTTGTGCTTCCTCAAGGTAGATTGTCTTGGATTTCGAAGACTTCAAGCAAGATGCATCATTCACCTCATGGAGCCTCTCGAGAGTCCGGGAACATGATGATCGCAGCGAAGGCACCATAACAAGGAGCTTATGAAGCGAAGGAATGGACTACAAAGGTTGTAATCCCTAACTCTTATATGTTAAGTTGTTAACATGAATGTTTAGTTTGATTCTCTAGTTAAAGATTTATGGCTAGGGTTATCTAGAACGGCAAAAATTTAAAATTGGCATGGACGATACCTTCCGAAACCTTGTTGCCGTTGTAGGTATTCCATTAGTGGAATCAGAGCCTAGCTAGATAATTAAACGGAAAAGCGTAGGATTACGAAACCGAAACAACTCCGCAACACCCGACATCAAACCCTAGTTTCTGTAAAAATTTTCAGAGAGTCAAAAAAAATTTCAAACAGTTGGAGAATGTTGTATGTGATACAATATGAACACCGTACAAATTTCAACACCTACCCTAGGTTTTTGCCCGGCCACAGGCAAGCAAAATCCGGCCTCCTCGGTTTTTGTGTCAGGTTTGGGGTGGAAATTTTTACAGTGTTTTGGTCTCTAGGGTTTGGGATTTCAGGTTTTGTTTGTTTTTGCTAAATATGCATGTGATGCTATCTTTTTACGGAGGCAATTCGGAGTGTTTCGTATTTGTAATTCTAGGTTATGTTTCGGTTATTTTAGACGGTGTTTCAAAGTTCGATCGGATATCAAATACCCACTTTAACCCTTACCGGAAAATTTTCAAGTGTTGGATTTTTCCTTAGTTAAAGAACATTCAAATATCGTGCAAGTGATGCGGTGAACCCTCTAGTAGAACAAAACCTTAACTCAATTTTGTGACCGTCAAAACCGCCACTAAACCCTAGGGTTTGTGGTAGTTTAGCGGTGCCACAAGTGAGGTATTGGTTGACCCTTCTACGGCTGGTTCATTGCTATTGTAGCATGTGATGGATAATTATAAACTACGCTCAAGTGTTGAGCATTTTGGGAAATTTTGGGTGTTTTTTGATTCGATCGGAATGTTTAACATCATCTAGCTTTTCTGTAATGTGATACAATATGTCGAATTCAAATAGTTAGGCATGAAATCCGTAATATGTGATATTTCGGGTTTACGATGTCTAAGATGATTGTGGATTCCAAATGTTGTAGTTTTTCACTTTATTTTCTGCGACCGTAAGTGTAATATGTGGTGTATCGTCGGTTTCGTTGCTATATATCAACGACAATTAGGATACGCATATTTATTTACGCTGATATATTGTGATGTTATGTGTTGCTGTGATATGTTATATTGGATCGTCGTGTTTTAAATAGCCGGGTTTTTTTTATGTAAGATGAGGGTTTCCATTTTCATTCATGTAAAATTCATTTATATGAAATGTTCTTTTATTGGGGCACTTCCGGGTTGATGATGATGTCACCAGTGTATATTATTTACTTTTCCGCATTATGATAGACCCAAGGAGGGGAGCACAAGTAACCGGGTTCTAGAGTCCAGTGGGAGGCCATCTCGAGGAGTCGAGACCGGGTCTCCTAACCCTAGAATTGGGATGGTTGCTTGTCGTTCTCGTAGGGGTCTAGGGATGTGGGTTTGGCTATTCATCGCGACCGTGGAATCCGTGTTTTATACAGGCCCAAAATAAAACACGGACCTCCTATTATATCCAATATTTCATATGTTTCTTTTGCTGCTGATATACTGTGTTGTGATCATTTTATATGCGTGAGACGAATGCTTTATTATTGTATATATGATCTATAATAAACGTTGCTTATGTTTTACACCCGCGCTAGTCCCGTCCCGGTATGCCGTTAGTTAAGTAACCTAACGGTGCATAACGGGACACTGTGGCGAATGCGGATGACATAGTACGTTGTATTTTTGTTTCTTCAATGATGCTTAGGAAGCTTAAATGATAGGACTTCATTAATGAGATTAATGAAAGAAAAGAAACCTAAAAGATGTTGTAGACTGAAATTTATAATAAAAGGGTAGCTCTAGTTTTGCTTTGCATAGCGGTATTCCTTGTAGAATATCCAACACCTTATTCGATATGGAAAGAGCCGAGATCCCTTCACCGGGAGTGAACTCTTTAGCGAAACTAGCAGATGCTACAACTTACTCGGTTTTGTTTTTGATTGCTTCTATAGTTCTTGTTTTGCATAGTGGTATTTGTGAAATATCCTGCACCTTATTCGATAAGCAAAGATCCGAGATCCTTTCACCGGGAGTGACCTCCTTAGCAAAACTAGAAAAAGCCTAAAAAACACTCCTTTTCAAAATCACTTGTTTCTACAATGATATCAAGTTCATTACACTCATGGTTTTCTTAAATACCTGCGTACCCCTCCGTCATTTCAGATAAGTATTATTTAGTTTTCGTGCTACGGTAGTTTAGCATGCGTCAAGGCGTAGTGTACGGTAGATGATTAGTACTTATCTATAGCATGAGATGCGATTGGATTAGGGTATTCGTACGGCGTTGTTTGGCATGCGTCAAGGGTCGTACAGGTGGGTTTAATTCAATTAGTAAATGCATGGGTTGAACCTGACTAGCGTACTATGGTTTGTTTGGCATGCGTCAAGGTCATAGCATGCCAGGGGTAAAATAATTATTGGGAATTTCAAGTGTTGAGACTTTCAATGAGATTGCATACCTTCTATGAGATAGTTGGACCTGATACCCACCGCGAGTAAGAGTTACTCCTGGAAGAGTTTTACACATGACAATTAGCCGATCAAGTAGGTGTCCAGAAAGGTGTTAACGGGTTCATGCCTCTGGGAAAAGGAGGTTTATTTTAATTAGGTCCGTGCGATAGAACGGGGAACCTCCTTCAAAATACCAACACTAACCTGGTTGAAAAATTGGCGAACTTCTAAGGTGTAATTAATCCCGGCTAGTCTTACCTTTTAGGGTTTTAAGGAAGATTTGATAAAACCAGTGGGAGCTATCCTGATTAGATAAGATAATAACCAAACTAATCTTGCAAGAGCATACACTAAAGTGTTTTATTCTCTCTCTCTCTCTCTCCAGGTAGCGACCATGTCAGGCCTTAATCAAGATAATTATATGGATGTATTGTTAGTGTATATGCCCTAGGGGCCATTATTGTATCATACTAGTTTGTATATTACTTAATAAAAGCTTGGGATATTCATATGTATATAACAGTCTTGCTAAACATGGTAGTATGCTACTTGGTCTTTCAATATTAATATATGAGTATACGTATTGATAGAGCTCTTAGGATCTTGCTTGACTACCAGCATTGTGATGGCAGTCACCCTAGTGGGGGTTGGGTAGTCTACAAGCACATCCTTATTCAGGTCCCTAGTCGTATGATTATCGAGACAGGGCATCGATACTCCAGAGTAGACTAGTGTGTTCGCTTCTCATCCCAGTTGGGGAGATGGTCTGTCCCACAGCCGTCAGTACGACGTACTGGAGATAGTATGCAGGTGGTCGTTAGGTTACAGGTACACCGGACAGGACTCGCAGGGAACTGTTGGTTGGTTTTATACCAGTCGTCAGTGAACAGTTCCCAGGTGACATGAGTACAGCATAGTCCGCAGACTTGACACTGCTACTTCGCCTCGAGTGTGTCCCACTGTTCTTAGATTGCTACCCTACCACGGCTCAAAGGAGTCATGCAAACAGGTAGCAGTTGGGTGCAGTCCCGAGCACTTGGAGGCAGTGGCGGTTAGACAGGATTTGTCTCTCCCGGTATTGGGGGTTGATATCGCGCTGTGTCAGAGAGCCATTACGCAAAGTCCCTGGCCAGGGCAAGCGAGATTTGCTGGTAGGTTCCAGTAGTTTCTCAGGGTGTAATGGGCTTCACTCCGACACGACTTATACCGCTATTAGGGGACTGACGCTTGCCGCCCCCTAGGCCCGATATGCGATAGTTTTAGACGAACAGACCGGACTGTACGGAGATTGTCACATCAGACTCAGTAGGAGTTCGGATGGGTTTCCTCATCGGCCTTCTTATCGACATCTACCTGGGGACCGTTACGTACAGCTAGTGCCGCTTGCGGTTTGTGGTTAAACCCACTGCCGGCGTAGTAGTCGAGTCTCTAGAGTCCCACACAGAGAGTTTCCCTACTCCAGGCAAAACGATATAGAGGTCGTATGGTTTTACGACAAGGGTTCGGGCGCATACGTGTGTTTTCGCACGTACGACATCCGGACAGTTTTTACAAGTCGGCTTTGGTTTAAGCCAGTTCCTAGTATCCGGTTATTGGATTTATACAGTCTAAAGTTTTTCCGTGTTTTCACGGATAGGAGGGGCGTTCTCGTAATTGCGCGAGAAGCTTCTAGAAGATGGTGACTTGGGAGTTAAGGTGGCATTTGCATTACATGAGATTAGTGAGTCATTTGAGTGATTCATCCAAGTCATTAATGCATCATAAATGCTTAATGACTCATGGAGATGAATCACCCTCTTATATTTATTAAGCATGATGATTAATCATTCATTTTCTTTTGTTGATAAATCATAATGGTTGATATATATTATAATAGCTCATTTTCTCATCTCATTCTCTTGCTCACTTTCTCTCTCCTCAAGCTCTCCCTCTTTAAACCCTAATCCTCCCCTCTCATGTGTTGAGTACAAGGATTAGATTAGACTGCTTAATCCTTAACCATTCTTTATATCACCTAGGTTGCTTAGATTAGCGATTTAAGAAACCTAGTTACCTCTAGTTTGAGGTGAAGCTTATAGTAAAGCTCTCGGGTGGATCTTCTACTACTTAGAGAAGGCCGGAGAGGACGTGGAGAATGACCAGACGAAGGACTCAGTTCTACAGGTATAATCACTTTTCATAGTAGTTGTTAACTCCTATGTTTGTTGTTAGTTATTGTTTATGCAAAGATTCTCGGTTAGTCGATGTTTACGCTTTAAACAAGATCGTTTTTCATTATTCCGCCTCCCCGCAAGTCGTGGGGTGTTGTACATCGACTTACAGTGGTATCAGAGCCTTGCTAAACAATAATTAACTCATTAGCAAAGTCGTAAGAATTTCGAACGCAAAAAGAACCGGAAACATCGTCGATTTATCACAGTTTCTGTCGAATTTAAAACAGGCCCCAAAACTTTTTCAGGGACCTGCAGAATTACAAGCAGAGAATATTCGGGCTACTGAAGAAATTTGGACTCATGACTCGGCAAACTCACCGTGGAACCGCGGCGGATCCATGCGATCCGCCGCGGATCCGTGGCCGAGTTAAGGCCGAGTCAGCCCCAATTTCTTCAGTAACTCCTAGGTGTTAACAGTGATGTTTCTGGGATATTTTATTTTCTGTTAAGATCTCAGGTGCACAGAGAAGTTTTGCAGTAGAATCTAAAGTGTTTTGCTCGATCGAAATTTTACGATGTTTGCTAATATGATTCTATCTGTGATTGTATAATGTGTTCGTAAACCTCCCCTAACTGCTAGTATGTCGGTTGGCAGGGGGTTGCACATTTCTGTAATGGTTTTTACTGTTTGTGGATGTGAACTGTATTGGACTGTTGTGATGATTAGCCGGGTTTTGTGATGGGTTATTATTTTAATTCATTCAATGTAATTGAAATATGTTGTATTTTTATTTTGCGGGACGCATCCAGGTTGCGGATATAGCCACCGTTGTATTATTTCATTTTACTGTTTTTGCTCCTAGGATAGACCCAAGATGGGGTGCACGAACTACCAGGTACTTTGAAGTGTTTAGTGGCTTACTCACTTTGTTGAGGGAGACCGCTTCACTTCGGGTATTAGGCGGGTAGTTTGTCGTACCCGTAGGGGTCTAGGGTGGGGTAATTGCTATTCATCACAACTGTGTAATCCGTCTTTTGTTGCAGGCTCTAAACAAACATGGATTCCTTGCAAATCCAATAAAGTCCATATGAGATCTGGAATGCCTATTATTGCGTCTGACGAATGTACAATATCTATATATGATAGCTATTTAGACGTCACTTATGTTTTACACCCGCGCTAGCCCAGCCCCTGCTCTGCCGTTAGTTAAGTAACCTAACGGGTGATGACGGGACCCCGTGGCGAATGCGGATGGCATAAGAGGACGTTGTATTTTCGTTGTTTTCTGCAATGATAGGTTAATGATTGGACGCATTATTTATAATGCAAAGAAAATAAACCAAAAAGTTGAATCGTTAGAACAATTTAAAAGAAACCAATCGGTTATTTTAAAATAGATGATATTTTTAAATTGCGGAGCTTTAACCACTCCTTTTAAAAAGCTATCAGGTTCCTTCGGTCATATCAATTTCACTACGTTCACGGTTTCACCAAAACCATTTGTAGCCCTCCGTCATTTCATTTGGGTATTCAGTAGTATTCAAGCTATGTATTTTGACCTAACGCCAAGGCATAGTGTTTGGTAGCTGCTGGGTTTTCATTTGTCGCATAGATAGATGAGTTAGTTTGGGACAGTCGTATTATCATTTTGGCCGAACGTCAAGGATATATACGGATGGGTTCAAATTAACAAGATAATGATGGGTAGAACTTGACATGTGACTTATGACATTTTGATCTAACGCCAAGGTCATAAGAGCATGGGGCAAAAATATATATCGGGAATTTCTAAAGAAACTGAAATTTGCAAAGAGTTGCATACCATTTGGAGTTTGATGAATGTTGGTAGGATTCCTTCAAAATTATCATACGATGATATTTGGATCCCGATCCTACTGTGAGTATATGCTACTCATCAGGATATTCGTCACTTAACGATCAATGCTATAAACCAAGTAGGTGTCAAGAAAGGTGTCAGCGGGGTTACGCCCCCAGAGAAAAGAGGTTATTTAATTAAGCAACTTCGCGAAAGCGTTGGAAAACCTCCCTCGAAGTACCGACACCAGCCTGGCTGAACGGTTAAGCAAGTATTGTACAGAGAGAATAGTCCTGGCTAATTCTTCTTTTATGGTTTGAGGAAGGATTCAAGAAACAGTGGGAGCCATCCAGTTTAGATAAATTAAAAACCATTCTAAACTTGCAAGAGCATCATGCTAAAGAGTTTTCTTCTCTCTCTCCTAATTGCAGCGACCCTGAAAATGACTGGACTTAAGTTACTTTTAGAGAAAAATATACTGACAGGGCCAAACTATAAAGTTTGGCTGCGGAATGTCAAAATGGCCTTGACTTATGACAAATTGGGGTATGTCCTCACCACTACGGCACCTGAAGTCCCAGGTCCCAAATCCTGTAATGCGGATAAGGAAATCCGCAAAACCTAGGATTTAGATTGCGCGAAAGCCAAGTGCATCGTGCTTGCCTCGATGAACAATGAACATCAGAGGAGGCATGAGGATATGGATCTTGACTCCATATTTCTCCATACAAAAGATCTATATGGGGAGCAATCTCATATAGCAAGATACGAGATCTCAAAGAAGCTGTTTCAAGCGAGGTTGGCCGTCGGATCATCGGTAGGAGAACATGTCCTAAAGATGATTGGCTATATAGAAAAGCTCGCAGACCTTGGGACGACTTTGGATAATGAGCTCTATACAGACCTTATTCTCCAGTCCCTCCCTCCCACCTGCGCCCAGTTTATTGTGAACTTCAACATTCAAAGAAAACAAGTCGAACTTTCAGAACTCCTTAACATGTTGAGGAGTGCAGAGGGCACCTTGCAGAATGCAAGGGAAACACCTGCTATGTTTGTTCGTGGTACTTCTTCTTCCGGGTCCAAGGCTAAAAACCAAAGGAAGGAAGAATAAGGCCCCCAACAGACCTAGAGGAGGTGTTAGTAAGGTGGCAGGGAAGGGAAAGAAAAAGTTTACGGTACCGGTAGTGGCCTAGGATGAGTGCTTCCATTGTCACAGGAAAGGGCACTGGAAAAAGGATTGCAAGGCATGGAACGCCAGGAACCAGGAACCGAAGCAAGCTGTGGCTTCGACTTCAGGTGTGTTTGTAATTGAGAATTGTCTGTCAATCAACTCTACTTCCTGGGTATTGGATACCGGATCAGGATCTCATATTTGCAATTCATTACAGGCACAGAGAAACCGTAGAGTGCTGAAGGAAGGTGATATGACCCTGATGGTTGCTAACGGAGCTAGCGTGGGAGCTGTGTCCGTAGGGGATTATCACCTGGGATTGACGAGTGGACACATTTTGGTTTTACATAACTGTTTTTGTGTACCCAGCTTAACGTGTAATATCATATCTGTTTCCTTGTTATCAAATAAAGGTTATGATTTCACGTTTGGAAGTGGTGTTGTTAACATCCACCTTAATCATGGTTTGATTGGGTCCGGTACACTGGATAACGGTATATATGTGTTAAACCAACTACAAATTTTCAATGTCCAGAACACACTAAAAAGAAAGTCTCCAGATTTAAATAAAGCTTTCTTATGGCATTATAGACTGGGTCACATCAATGAGAGAAGGTTGACTAAGTTACATAGAGAAAGATATTTGGACTCGTTAAAATATCAAACTTATGCCACTTGTCAATCTTGTCTCAAAGGAAAGATGACAAAGACTCCATTTACTGGACATGGAGTAAGAGCGAGCGAGCTCTTAGGACTCATACACAGCGATGTATGTGGTCCAATGTCTATACATGCAAGAGGTGGTTTTTCCTATTTCATTACTTTCATGGATGATTACTCAAGGTACGAATTCATTTATCTGATGAAACATAAATCCGAGGCTTTTGAGAAATTCCAAGAGTATAAGAATGAAGTAGAAAACCAAACCGGCAAAAGTATCAAGACACTAAGATCTGATCGAGGTGGTGAATACTTGAGTGCTGAGTTCCTAGGTTACCTAAAAGAGAAAGGAATTCTCTCTCAGCTTAATCCTCCATACACTCTACAGCATAACGGTATATCGGAGAGACGGAATCGAACCCTATTGGATATGATACGATCCATGATGAGTAATGCTGAGTTACTGCGATCTTATTGGGGTTATGCGCTAGAATCAGCGGCATATCTTTTGAACATGGTACCTACCAAGACTGTGCCTACCACTCCATATCAGATGTGGAGTGGGAAGAAACCCCATCTACAGTATATAAAGATTTGGGGATGTCCAGCTTTTGTTAAAAAGCAGCATGTGGACAAGCTCGAGGCACGATCAGTAAAGTGTAAGTTTGTGGGATATCCAAAGAACTCCAGGGGATATCTATTCTATTACGCAGAGGAACAAAAGGTATTTGTTTCTCGTAATGCCCATTTTCTAGAACATCAGTTTTTAGAAAAGGAATCAAGTGGGAGCGAAATAGAACTGGAAGAAATTCCAGAACCACAAACTAATACTGAAAGTTTGGTAGAACCGGTAGTTCAAGAAAAACAGGACCTTCCCGCACCCCTCCGCAGGAGTAGTAGGCCGTCTCATCCGCCTGAGAGATACTATGGTTTTCTCATAGATGGGGATAGAGAAGATTGCATTATAGATGATGATGAACCTACTGGCTTCCAGCAGGCCATCCAGAGCGGCGACTCGGTAAGATGGCTAGATGCAATGCGGACCGAAATGGAGTCCATGTCACCAACAAAGTATGGACTTTAGACTTTGCTCCAGATGGGGTAAAACCCATAGGATGCAAATGGATCTTCAAGAAAAAGATTGGTGTAGATGGACAGGTGGAAACCTATAAGGCTAGACTTGTTGCAAAGGGTTTTCGTCAAAGACCTGGTTTGGACTATGACGAAACTTTTTCTCCAGTGGCTATGCTCAAATCCATTCGGGTCCTTCTTGCTATTGCTGCCTTCCATGATTATAAAATATGGCATATGGACGTAAAAACGGCTTTTCTGAATGGAAATTTAGAAGAGTGCGTCTATATGGATCAGCCAGAGGGTTTCAATCAGAGTGGGAGCAGCGGGAAAGTATGCAAGCTGCTTAAGTCCATTTATGGACTAAAGCAGGCATCGCGGAGTTGGAACATCTGTTTTGATGAAACAATCAAAGAATATGACTTTATCAAAAATCCAGATGAACCGTGCATATATAGTAAAGTTGTAGCAAGAACTGTCGTATTCCTCGTCTTGTACGTGGATGACATTCTATTGATAGGAAATGAAATTCCTATGCTACAATCTGTCAAAGGATTCTTGACACACAGGTTCTCCATGAAAGACCTGGGTGATGCCTCTTACATTCTGGGGATCCGGATCTATCGTGATAGATCCAAGAGGATGTTGGGACTTTCGCAGTCCAGGTATATCGACACTGTACTGAAAAGATTCAGTATGGAATATTATAAGCGCGGTAATCTAACGGCTTGTCACGGAATCACCCTATCCAAAGAGATGTCTCCCAAGACTGATTTGGAAAGGGA
This sequence comes from Agapanthus africanus, assembly GCA_030015575.1. Classification (NCBI taxonomy): domain Eukaryota; kingdom Viridiplantae; phylum Streptophyta; class Magnoliopsida; order Asparagales; family Amaryllidaceae; genus Agapanthus; species Agapanthus africanus. The sequence continues at coordinate 253,659,888 of JASDDO010000031.1, read as the reverse complement.
ACGCATGTCCATTATACCCTACGCTTCTGCGGTAGGCTCTATAATGTATGCGATGTTGTGCACTAGACCAGATGTAGCTTACGCACTGAGCGTGGTAAGCCGGTATCAGTCAGACCCAGGGGAGAAGCACTGGATAGCAGTAAAGAACATTCTTAAGTACCTGTGGAGGACTAAGGAGATGTTCTTGGTTTACGGCGGAAAAGACCTCAGGATGGAGGCCCATGCTGATTCCGGCTTCTACAGTGATAAGGACGATTCCAAGTCCATGTCAGGTTATGTCTTTATCCTCAATGGATGGGCGGTGTGCTGGAAGAGCTCCAAGCAGGACACCGTTGCTGACTCGATGATGGAAGCGGAGTATATAGCTGCTTGCGATGCCGCAAAAGAAGCAGTATGGATGAAGAAGTTCCTAACAGAACTTCAGGTGGTTTCTACCATTGTTGATCCAATACCTCTGTATTGCGACAACAATGGAGCTATAGCTTTAGCGAAGGAACCAAGGTCCCATAAGAAGTCCAGACACATCTTAAGGCGGTATCACCGGATAAGGGAGATCATTGATCGTCGGGAGATCGAGGTTCGGAGAGTTGCTACTGAAAAGAACATTGCTGATCCATTCACAAAGGACCTACCTCAGATTCAGTTCGAGAGGCTACTCGAGATCATCGGTCTTCGATATGCCAGTACATGGCCCTAGTGCAAGTGGAAGATTGTTAGTGTATATGCCCTAGGGGCCATTATTGTATCATACTAGTTTGTATATTACTTAATGGAAGCTTGGGATATTCACATGTATATAACAGTCTTGCTAAACATGGTAGTATGCTACTTGGTCTTTCTATCTTAATATGTGAGTATACGTATTGATAGAGCTCTTAGGATCTTGCTTGACAACCAGCGTTGTGATGGCAGTCACACTAGTGGGGGCTGGGTAGTCTACTAGCACATCCTTATTCAGGTCCCTAATCGTAGGATTATCGAGACAGGGCATCGATACTCCGGAGTAGACTAGTGTGTACGCTTCTCATCCTAGTTGGGAGATGGTCTGTCCCACAGCCGTTAGTACGTCATACTGGAGATAGTATGCAGGTCCTCGTTAGGTTACGGGTACACCGGACAGGACTCGCAGGGAATTGTTGGTTGGTTTTATACCAGTCGTCAGTGAACAGTTCCCAGGTGACATGAGTACAGCATAGTCCGCAGACTTGACACTGCTACTTCACCTCGAGTGTGTCCTACTGTTATTAGATTGCTACTCTACCACGGCTCAAAGGAGTCGTGCAAACAGGTAGCAGTTGGGTGCAGTCCCGAGCACTTGGAGGCAGTGGCGGTTAGACAGGATTCGTCTCTCCCGGTATTGGGGGTTGATATCGCGCTGTGTCAGAGAGCCATTACGCAAAGTCCCTGGCCAGGGCAAGCGAGATTTGCTGGTAGGTTCCAGTAGTTTCTCAAGGTGTAATGGGCTTCGCTCCGACACGACTTATACCGCTATTAGGGGACTGACGCTTGCCGCCCCCCTAGGCCCGATATGCGATAGTCTTAGACGAACAGACCGGACTGTACGGAGATTGTCACATCAGACTCAGTAGGAGTTCGGATGGGTTTCCTCATCGGCCTTCTTATCGACATCTACCTGGGGACCGTTACGTACAGCTAGTGCCGCTTGCGGTCTGTGGTTAAACCCACTGCCAGCGTAGTAGTCGAGTCTCTAGAGTCCCACGCAGAGAGTTTCCCTACTCCAGGCGAAACGATTTAGAGGTCGTATGGTTTTACGACAAGGGTTCGAGCGCATACGTCTGTTTACGCACGTATGACATCCGGACAGTTTTTACAAGTCGGCTTTGGTTTAAGCCAGTTCCTAGTATCCGGTTATTGGATTTATACAGTCTAAAGTTTTTCCGTGTTTTCACGGATAGGAGGGGCGTTCTCGTAATTGTGCGAGAAGCTTCTTGAAGATGGTGACTTGGGTAGTTAAGGTGGCATATGCATTAAATGAGATTAGTGAGTCATTTGAGTGATTCATCCAAGACATTAATGAATCATAAATGCTTAATGACTCATGGAGATGAATCACCCTCTTATATTTATTAAGCATGATGATTAATCATTCATATTCTTTTGTTGATAAATCATAATGGTTGATATATATTATGATAGCTCATTTTCTCATCTCATTCTCTTGCTCACTTTCTCTCTCCTCAAGCTCACCCTCTTTAAACCCTAATCCTCCTCTCTCATCTGTTGAGTACAAGGATTAGATGTAAGTCCACGTTGCGACCCCCGGTGCTTACGGGGAGGCGGAAACGGTATAAAATCAAAATTTTATCGCAAGAGGCAACATGGACTAAACTAGGTCGGGATCTTTACCTAAACTAAAACTAGCATACTAAGCTAAAGATATTTAGCTACTCGGATGAAGATGGTTATACCTAGCTTGTCTTGAACTCCTTCTCTTCAAGCTCCGGTGGTGGTCCGATGGCTCCTTCTCGTCGTCTCCGTACGCCGAAGATAGATCCACTTGAAAGCTCCAACCTTTAGCTCCTTCTTCGTTCTTTGAAGAAACTAGTTCACTTGGTTTGCTAAACCTAGTGAACTAGGATGAGTAGAGAAGAAATAGAATGGGATTTTATCTATGGTTCTTGATTCTCAACTCATGAGACAAGAGAACCATAGATCAAAGAGAGGGAGCAAGAGGATGAGGGTGAGAGCTCAAGAACAAGAGAGAGAATGAGCAAGAAAGAATGAGCAACTCTTTTGTCTCTCACCCTCTCATAATCCAAAGTAATCATAACTCATCATATTAACAAAAGTCTTATGTGATGGTAGAAGCAACCATAAGCTTATCATGTCATGCACTCATTTTACTTAAATGAACAAGCAAGTAAAAGTCTTTGGCATGAAATGATAGCCATGGTTATCATGATGGTCAACTAGTCAAGCCTAGTCAACCGGTCAACAAAGTCAACAAGTCAACAAAAGTCAACAAGTCAACAAAGTCAACAACCAAGTCACCATAATACTTAATTAATATAATAGTTAATCACATATCAAATCCTCATTAGGGTTGAGCAAAAAGTCAAAAAGTCAACGGTCAACTGTCAACAACCCTAATGAGAATCCGCTGTCGGTGCCTCCCTGTCAACTGTGCATACACACCCGCATCCGCGTTCCGAGGAACACGAAAGCAAACTGGATAAATCCAATCCCATAAGGTACACTAGGATCTGGCTTAAACCAAAGCCCGCTAGTGTAAACTGTCCGGACACTGTACGTGTACAAGTGCACGGATGTGACCGAACCCTGTCGCAAAACCATGCGACCTGTCGCAATACCATGCGACCTGTCGCAATACCATGCGACCTCTACTCTTTTGCCTAAAGGCGAAAAGCTTTCTGTGTGGGACTCTAAAGACTCGACACTACGCTGGCAGTGGGTTTAACCACAGACCGCAAGCGGCACTAGCTGTGCGTAACGGTCCCCAGGTAATGCCGACAAGAAGACCGACGAGGCGAAACCCATCTGAACTCCTACTGAGCCTGAGTGTGACATTCTCCGTACAGTCCGGTCTGTTCGTCTGATACATCGCATGGCGGGCCTAGGGGGCGGTAAACGTCAGTCCCCCAATAGCGGTACAAGTCATGCCGGAGCGAAGCCCAAAACACCCTGAGATAACACTGGAAACCTACCAGTATATCTCGTTTGCCCTGGCCAGGGACTACTCGTGTAATGGCTCTCCTAGACACAGCGCGATGTCAACCCCCAATACCGGGAGAGACGAATCCTGTCTAACCGTCACTGCCTCCAAGTGCTTTGGGACTGCACCCCAACCACCACCTGTTTGCACGACTCCTTTGAGCCGTGGTAGGGTAGTGATCAAAGTACAGTAGGAACACACCCGAGGCGAAGTGACAGTGTCAAGTCAGCGGACTAAGCTGTACTCATGTCACCTGGGAACTGATAACTGACGATAGGTATAATACCAACTGGTCAGTTCCCGACGAGTCCGTCCAGTGTACCCGTAACCTAACGGGCACCCGCATACTATCTCAAGTACGACGTACTGACGGCTGTGGGACAGACCGTCCCACACTGGGATGAGAAGCGCATGCGCTGGTCTACTCCGGAGTATCGATGCCCTGTCTCGATAGTCCTGCGACCAGGGACCTGCATAAGGATGTGCTTCTAGATTACCCAGCCCCACTAGTGTGACGGCCATCACATCGCTGGTAATCAAGCAAAGATCCTAAGGGCTCCACTAATGTGTATAAGCAATATACAAAGATAAACACATGTACACATTGAAGTAGACAAAAACCAAGTAGCATACTACCATTTTGAGCAAGATTGTATATACAAGGTGAATATCCCAAGCTTCCATTAAGTAATATACATACTAGTATGATACAGTAATGGCCTCTAGGGCATATACACTAACAATCTCCCACTTGCACTAAGGCCATGTACTGGCGTATCGAAGACCTATCATCTCGATCGGCCGCTCGAACTGAGTCTGGGGTAGGGCCTTGGTGAATGGATCTGCAGTGTTGTCTTCCGAAGCGACTCTCCGAACCTCGATCTCCTGGCGATCCACGATCTCCCTGATCAGGTGATACCGCCTCAAGATGTGCCTGGATCTCTGATGGGACCTCGGTTCCTTTGCTAAAGCTATAGCCCCGTTGTTGTCGCAATACAGAGGTATTGGATCAACAATGGACGGAACCACCTGAAGTTCTTTCAAGAACTTCCTTATCCAGACAGCTTCTTTTGCGGCATCAGATGCAGCGATGTATTCGGCTTCCATCGTCGAGTCTGCAACGGTTTCTTGTTTGGAACTCTTCCAACACACCGCCCCTCCATTGAGGGTGAAGACAAAACCCGACATGGACTTGGAATCATCCTTGTCACTCTGGAAGCTGGAGTCAGCAAAGGCCTCGATCTGGAGGTCTTTTCCGCCATACACCAAGAACATCTCCTTAGTCCTTCTCAGGTACTTGAGAATGTTCTTTACCGCTATCCAGTGTTTCTCCCCAGGGTTTGACTGATACCGGCTTACCACACTCAGTGCATAAGCTACATCCGGTCTGGTACACAACATCGCATACATTATAGAGCCTATCGCAGAAGCGTAGGGTATAATAGACATGCGATCCCTCTCCAAATCAGTCTTGGGAGACATCTCTTTAGAGAGGGTGATCCCGTGACAAGCCGGTAGGTTACCGCGCTTGGAATCTTCCATACTGAATTTCTTCAGTATGGTGTCGATGTACCTGGACTGTGAAAGTCCCAATATCCTCTTGGATCTGTCACGGTAGATCCGGATACCCAGAATGTATGAGGCATCACCCAGGTCTTTCATGGAGAACCTGTGTGACAAGAACCCCTTGACAGATTGTAGCATAGGAATGTCATTTCCTATTAAGAGAATGTCATCCACGTATAAAACGAGGAATACTACAGTTCTCGCTACAAATCTACTATAGATGCATGGTTCATCTGGATTTTTGATAAAGCCAAATTCTTTGACCGTCTCATCAAAGCAGATGTTCCAACTCCGCGATGCCTGCTTTAGTCCATAGATGGACTTAAGCAACTTGCACACTTTTCCGCTGCTCCCACTCTGAATGAAACCCTCTGGCTGGTCCATATAGACACACTCCTCTAAATTTCCATTTAGAAAAGCTGTCTTTACGTCCATTTGCCAAATCTCATAATCGTGGAAGGCAGCAATGGAAAGAAGGATCCGAATGGATTTCAGCATGGCTACTGGAGAGAAGGTTTCGTCATAGTCCAAGCCAGGTCTTTGACGAAAACCCTTTGCTACCAGCCTAGCTTTATAGGTCTCAACCTGTCCATCTACACCAATCTTCCTTTTGAAGATCCACTTGCATCCTACGGGTTTTACCCCGTCTGGAGCAATGTCCAACGTCCATACCTTGTTGGTGTACATGGACTCCATTTCGGTCCGCATTGCATCCAGCCATTTCGCTGAGTCAACGCTCTGAACGGCCTGCTGGAAGTTAGTAGGCTCATCATAATCTATGATGCAATTCTCTCTATCCCCGTCTATGAGAAAACCGTAGTATCTCTCGGGCGGATGAGACTGCCTACTACTCCTGCGGAGCGGCGTAGGAATGTCCTGTTCTGTTGAACCCTCTGGTTCCACTATCCTTTCAGTAATAGTCTGTGGTTCTGGAATTTCTTCCAGTTCTACTACGCTCCCACTAATTTCCTTTTCCAAGAACTGGTGTTCTAGAAAGTGGGCATTACGAGAAACAAGGACTTTTTGTTCCTCTGCGTAGTAGAAAAGATACCCCCTGGTGTTCTTTGGGTATCCCACAAACTTGCACAGTACTGAACGTGCCTCGAGCTTGTCCGCATGCTGCTTTTTGACAAAAGCCGGACATCCCCAGATCTTCAGATATTGAAGATAGGGTTTCTTCCCACTCCACATCTCATATGGTGTGGAAGGCACAGTCTTAGTCGGAACTCGGTTCAAAAGGTACGCAGCTGATTCTAGCGCATACCCCCAGAATGATCGCGGTAACTCAGCGTTACCCATCATGGACCGCACCATATCCAATAGGGTGCGGTTCCGCCTCTCCGATACACCGTTATGTTGCGGGGTGTAAGGAGGAGTAAGCTGAGAGAGAATTCCGTTCTCTTTTAAATAGTCCAGGAACTCGGCACTTAAGTATTCTCCACCTCGATCCGATCTTAGAATCTTAATACTTTTGCCGGTCTGTTTCTCTACTTCATTTTATACTCCTGGAATTTTCCAAAGGCCTCGGACTTATGTTTCATTAAGAAGACATAACCGTACCTTGAGAAGTCATCCGTAAAAGTAATGAAGTAAGAATGTCCGCTTCGGGCATGTGTAGACATTGGACCGCACACGTCACTGTGTACGAGTCCCAAGAGCTCGCTCGCTCTTACTCCATGTCCAGTAAACGGAGTCTTTGTCATCTTTCCTTTGAGACAGGATTGACAAGTGGCATACGACTGATATTCGAACGTATTCAAATACCCTTCTGTATGTAACTTAGTCAATCTTCTCTCATTGATGTGACCCAGTCTACAATGCCACAAGAAAGTCTGATTTATTTCTGGAGACTTTCTTTTGTGTGTATTCTGGACATTAAAAATCTGTGGTTGGTTTAACACGTATATACCATTACTCAAAGTACCTGACCCAATCAAAGCTTGATTAAGGTGAAAGTTCACAACATTACTTACAAACGCAAATTCATAACCTTGTTTAGAAACTAAAGATACAGAAATGATATTACAAGTTGCGTTGGGTACAAAAAAGCAATTACGCAAAACCAAAACATGTCCATCCGACATTCCCAGGTGATAGTCCCCCACGGCTTTAGCATCCATGCTAGCTCCGTTCGCAACTCTGAGGGTCATGTCACCTGCCTTCAAAACCCTACGGTTTCTCAATGCCTGCAAAGAATTACAGATATGAGATCCTGATCCGGTATCCAATACCCAGGTAGTAGAGTTTATTAAAAGACAGTTTTCAATAACATACACACCTGAAGCTGAAGCTGCAACCTGCTTCAATTCCTGTGTTCTGGCCTTCCAGGCCCTGCAATCATTCTTCCAGTGTCCTTTCTTATGACAATAGAAGCATTCTTCCTTATCCACAAGCTTCCCCGCTATTTTCGTTGCTTTACCTTTTCCCTTCGTATCCATCTTACTAACACCGCCCCTTGGTTTGGCGGGGGCCTTCTTCTTCTTTCCCTTGGCTTTCGCCTTGGACCTAGAAGAAGATGATCCTCCTACAAACAAAGTGGATGTATCCCTACCTTTCTGTAGGGTGCCCTCTGCGCTCCTCAGCATGTTGAGGAGCTCTGATAGTTCAACCTCTTTTTCTTGTAGGTTGAAGTTCAGTATAAACTGGGCGTAAGTGGAAGGAAGGGACTGGAGAACTATATCTGTATATAGCTCACTCTCCAATGTGATCCCTAGGTCAGCGAGCTCCTCAATGTAGCCGATCATCTTTAGCACGTGCTCGGCTACTGATGATCCGACGGCCATTCTTGTCGAGAATAACTTTTTCGACGCTTCGTATCTTGCGATACGTGATTGCTCTCCATACAGTTCTTTTGTATGGAGCAATATGGATTCCATGTCCATATTCTCATGCCTCCTCTGATGTTCGTTGTCCATCGAAGCAAGCAAGAGGCACTTGGCCTTCGCGCTATCAATCTCCCAAGTCTTGCGGATTTCCTTATCCGCGACACTGGAAGTTGGACCAGGGACAGGGGGAGCTTTGGTGGTAAGAAGATACCCCAGCTTGTCATAAGTGATTGCTATCTTGACATTCCTGAGCCAATCTTTGTAGTTTGGCCCTGTCAGTTTGTTTTTATCTAGGAGTAACTTAAGTCCAGTCATGTTGATTAGTCGCTGCAATTTGGAGAGAAGAGGAAAACACTCAGCATGATGCTCTTGCAAGTTTAGAGTGGTTTTTAGTTTGTCTAAACAGGATGGCTCCCATTGTTTCTCGAATCCCTCCTCAAACCATAAAGGAAGAATTAGTCAGGATCAATCCCACCGTACAATACTTGCTTAACCGTTCGGCCAGGCTGGTGTCGGTACTTCGAGGGAGGTTTTCCAACGCTTTCGCGAAGTTCCTTAATTAGAGAACCTCTTTTCCCTGGGGGCATAGCCCCGCTAACACCTTTCTAGGCACCTACTAGGTTTATAGCATTGATCGTTAAGTGAGAAATTTCCCGAGGAGTAGCATATACTCACAGTAGGATCGGGATCCAAATATCATCGCGTGACGAAACTGAAGGAATCCTACCAGAATCACCACACTCCAAATGGTATGCAAATCTAGCAAGTTTCAGTACTTATGAAACTCCCGATGTGGATTTTTGCCCCATGCTCTTATGACCTTGGCGTGAGGTCAAAATGTCATAAGTCACATGTCAAGTTCGTCCCATCATTATCCAGGTTAATTTGAATCCATCCGTACATACCCTTGACGTAGGCCAAAATGGTAGTACGACTGTCTCAAACCAACGCATTCTATCTATGCAACAGATAAATATCCGGCAGCTACCAATCACTATGCCTTGGCGTGAGGTCAAAATACATAGCTTGAATACTACCGAATATTTAACTGAAATGATGGAGGGCTACGGATGGTTTTGGCAAAACCGTGAACGTAGTGAACTTGATTTAGTCGATGGAACGAGATAGCTTTTAAATGGAGTGGCTCAAACTCCGTATTTTAAAAGTTTGTTTTGAAAAGAACCGAGTGGTTTTTCGAAAGTGTTCCAACGACTTTAACTTGGTTTATTATCTTGCATTAGTTCTTTTAATGCGTGATATTCTTGCATTAGTTCTTTTAATGCGTCCCATCATTTAATCCTACCATTGCAGAAAACAACCAAAATATGACGTACGCTTATGCCATTCGCATTCGCCACTGGGCCCCGTCATTACCCGTTAGGTTACTTAACTAACGACAGAGCGGGGGCTGGGCTAGCGCGTCTGTAAAACATAAGCAACGCCTAAATAGAAAGCAATGATAGACATTTCAGATCACAGATAAATACATTGGATATACTAGGAATCTGTAATTTGTACGAGCCTGTAACAAAAACAGATTACACGGTCACGGTGAAGAGCCAATACCCCACCCAAGACCCCTACGGGTGCGGCAAACTACCCGCCAAGTACCCGAAGCGTAGCAACCTCCCTCATCACCATGAGTAGGCCACTCGACACTTCGGCATACCCGGTAGTTTGTGCACCCCTCCATGGGTCTATCCTAGGAGCAAAAACAGTAAAAAGAAATTATACAATGACGGCTACAACCCCGACCCGGTTGTGCGGCCATACAAATAATTATTACATCAATTTACAAATTTACATGAAATTGCAAGAAAAGAAAACTCTCGTCTCACAACCCCCGGCTATTCACCCGCGACAATCCAACATATTTATATACACATTCCAGCACATTACAGATCATGTATAACCCCGACTAATCGACTTATAGCGATTAGCCGACGTTCAATACATGCAAACAACACAGATATAACCATCATAGTCAAAGTGCAGTGAAGTTCGGAAAAATACGGAATTATAGGACCCCAAAAGGAAATTTCTTTTCTGGAAAATCTGGGCACATATAATATATCTCAAAAATCCCAAAACCAACACAGACACACACTGCATGAAAAATGACGCACAGAAGAAGACAAACCGCGGCGCTTCCGCGGCACATGCCTACCTCGTGCGGCGGAAGCGCGGCGGTTTGAACGAATTAGTGGGCCGTTTTTCATGGGTGTTCTAACAAAACCCTGAGCCGAATTTAGGAGTATAAAGTTTTTCATTTTGACCAGAAAAAATTTCAACAGAAACTCAGTTTTTGTAAAAGTTTGGTTTTTGGATTTTTCCGGTTCCGAACTTCGTTACACTTCACTATCAAACTAGTTTAAGTTTAGTTAGGCTGTGATACTACTGTAAGTCCACGTTGCGACCCCCGGTGCTTACGGGGAGGCGGAAACGGTATAAAATCAAAATTTTATCGCAAGAGGCAACATGGACTAAACTAGGTCGGGATCTTTACCTAAACTAAAACTAGCATACTAAGCTAAAGATATTTAGCTACTCGGATGAAGATGGTTATACCTAGCTTGTCTTGAACTCCTTCTCTTCAAGCTCCGGTGGTGGTCCGATGGCTCCTTCTCGTCGTCTCCGTACGCCGAAGATAGATCCACTTGAAAGCTCCAACCTTTAGCTCCTTCTTCGTTCTTTGAAGAAACTAGTTCACTTGGTTTGCTAAACCTAGTGAACTAGGATGAGTAGAGAAGAAATAGAATGGGATTTTATCTATGGTTCTTGATTCTCAACTCATGAGACAAGAGAACCATAGATCAAAGAGAGGGAGCAAGAGGATGAGGGTGAGAGCTCAAGAACAAGAGAGAGAATGAGCAAGAAAGAATGAGCAACTCTTTTGTCTCTCACCCTCTCATAATCCAAAGTAATCATAACTCATCATATTAACAAAAGTCTTATGTGATGGTAGAAGCAACCATAAGCTTATCATGTCATGCACTCATTTTACTTAAATGAACAAGCAAGTAAAAGTCTTTGGCATGAAATTATAGCCATGGTTATCATGATGGTCAACTAGTCAAGCCTAGTCAACCGGTCAACAAAGTCAACAAGTCAACAAGTCAACAAAAGTCAACAAGTCAACAAAGTCAACAACCAAGTCACCATAATACTTAATTAATATAATAGTTAATCACATATCAAATTCTCATTAGGGTTGAGCAAAAAGTCAAAAAGTCAACGGTCAACTGTCAACAACCCTAATGAGAATCCGCTGTCGGTGCCTCCCTGTCAACTGTGCATACACACCCGCATCCGCGTTCCGAGGAACACGAAAGCAAACTGGATAAATCCAATCCCATAAGGTACACTAGGATCTGGCTTAAACCAAAGCCCGCTAGTGTAAACTGTCCGGACACTGTACGTGTACAAGTGCACGGATGTGACCGAACCCTGTCGCAAAACCATGCGACCTGTCGCAATACCATGCGACCTCTACTCTTTTGCCTAAAGGCGAAAAGCTTTCTGTGTGGGACTCTAAAGACTCGACACTACGCTGGCAGTGGGTTTAACCACAGACCGCAAGCGGCACTAGCTGTGCGTAACGGTCCCCAGGTAATGCCGATAAGAAGACCGACGAGGCGAAACCCATCTGAACTCCTACCGAGCCTGAGTGTGACATTCTCCGTACAGTCCGGTCTGTTCGTCTGATACATCGCATGGCGGGCCTAGGGGGCGGTAAACGTCAGTCCCCCAATAGCGGTACAAGTCGTGCCGGAGCGAAGCCCAAAACACCCTGAGATAACACTGGAAACCTACCAGTATATCTCGTTTGCCCTGGCCAGGGACTACTCGTGTAATGGCTCTCCTAGACACAGCGCGATGTCAACCCCCAATACCGGGAGAGACGAATCCTGTCTAACCGTCACTGCCTCCAAGTGCTTCGGGACTGCACCCAACCACCACCTGTTTGCACGACTCCTTTGAGCCGTGGTAGGGTAGTGATCAAAGTACAGTGGGAACACACCCGAGGCGAAGTGACAGTGTCAAGTCAGCGGACTAAGCTGTACTCATGTCACCTGGGAACTGATAACTGACGATAGGTATAATACCAACTGGTCAGTTCCCGATGAGTCCTGTCCAGTGTACCCGTAACCTAACGGGCACCCGCATACTATCTCAAGTACGACGTACTGACGGCTGTGGGACAGACCGTCTCCCACACTGGGATGAGAAGCGCATGCGCTGGTCTACTCCGGAGTATCGATGCCCTGTCTCGATAGTCCTGCGACCAGGGACCTGCATAAGGATGTGCTTCTAGATTACCCAGCCCCACTAGTGTGACGGCCATCACATCGCTGGTAATCAAGCAAAGATCCTAAGGGCTCCACTAATGTGTATAAGAATATACAAAGATAAACACATGTACACATTGAAGTAGACAAAAACCAAGTAGCATACTACCATTTTGAGCAAGATTGTATATACAAGGTGAATATCCCAAGCTTCCATTAAGTAATATACATACTAGTATGATACAGTAATGTCCTCTAGGGCATATACACTAACAATCTCCCACTTGCACTAAGGCCATGTACTGGCGTATCGAAGACCTATCATCTCGATCAGCCGCTCGAACTGAGTCTGGGGTAGGGCCTTGGTGAATGGATCTGCAGTGTTGTCTTCCGAAGCGACTCTCCGAACCTCGATCTCCTGGCGATCCACGATCTCCCTGATCAGGTGATACCGCCTCAAGATGTGCCTGGATCTCTGATGGGACCTGGGTTCCTTTGCTAAAGCTATAGCCCCGTTGTTGTCGCAATACAGAGGTATTGGATCAACAATGGACGGAACCACCTGAAGTTCTTTCAAGAACTTCCTTATCCAGACAGCTTCTTTTGCGGCATCAGATGCAGCGATGTATTCGGCTTCCATCGTCGAGTCTGCAACGGTTTCTTGTTTGGAACTCTTCCAACACACCGCCCCTCCATTGAGGGTGAAGACAAAACCCGACATGGACTTGGAATCATCCTTGTCACTCTGGAAGCTGGAGTCAGCAAAGGCCTCGATCTGGAGGTCTTTTCCGCCATACACCAAGAACATCTCCTTAGTCCTTCTCAGGTACTTGAGAATGTTCTTTACCGCTATCCAGTGTTTCTCCCCAGGGTTTGACTGATACCGGCTTACCACACTCAGTGCATAAGCTACATCCGGTCTGGTACACAACATCGCATACATTATAGAGCCTACCGCAGAAGCGTAGGGTATAATAGACATGCGATCCCTCTCCAAATCAGTCTTGGGAGACATCTCTTTAGAGAGGGTGATCCCGTGACAAGCCGGTAGGTTACCCCGCTTGGAATCTTCCATACTGAATTTCTTCAGTATGGTGTCGATGTACCTGGACTGTGAAAGTCCCAATATCCTCTTGGATCTGTCACGGTAGATCCGGATACCCAGAATGTATGAGGCATCACCCAGGTCTTTCATGGAGAACCTGTGTGATAAGAACCCCTTGACAGATTGTAGCATAGGAATGTCATTTCCTATTAAGAGAATGTCATCCACGTATAAAACGAGGATTACTACAGTTCTCGCTACAAATCTACTATAGATGCATGGTTCATCTGGATTTTTGATAAAGCCAAATTCTTTGACCGTCTCATCAAAGCAGATGTTCCAACTCCGCGATGCCTGCTTTAGTCCATAGATGGACTTAAGCAACTTGCACACTTTTCCGCTGCTCCCACTCTGAATGAAACCCTCTGGCTGGTCCATATAGACACACTCCTCTAAATTTCCATTTAGAAAAGCTGTCTTTACGTCCATTTGCCAAATCTCATAATCGTGGAAGGCAGCAATGGCAAGAAGGATCCGAATGGATTTCAGCATGGCTACTTGAGAGAAGGTTTCGTCATAGTCCAAGCCAGGTCTTTGACGAAAATCCTTTGCTACCAGCCTAGCTTTATAGGTCTCAACCTGTCCATCTACACCAATCTTCCTTTTGAAGATCCACTTGCATCCTACGGGTTTTACCCCGTCTGGAGCAATGTCCAACGTCCATACCTTGTTGGTGTACATGGACTCCATTTCAGTCCGCATTGCATCCAGCCATTTCACTGAGTCAACGCTCTGAACGGCCTGCTGGAAGTTAGTAGGCTCATCATAATCTATGATGCAATCCTCTCTATCCCCGTCTATGAGAAAACCGTAGTATCTCTCGGGCGGATGAGACTGCCCACTACTCCTGCGGAGCGGCGTAGGAATGTCCTGTTCTGTTGAACCCTCTGGTTCCACTATCCTTTCAGTAATAGTCTGTGGTTCTGGAATTTCTTCCAGTTCTACTACGCTCCCACTAATTTCCTTTTCCAAGAACTGGTGTTCTAGAAAGTGGGCATTACGAGAAACAAGGACTTTTTGTTCCTCTGCGTAGTAGAAAAGATACCCCCTGGTGTTCTTTGGGTATCCCACAAACTTGCACAGTACTGAACGTGCCTCGAGCTTGTCCGCATGCTGCTTTTTGACAAAAGCCGGACATCCCCAGATCTTCAGATATTGAAGATAGGGTTTCTTCCCACTCCACATCTCATATGGTGTGTAAGGCACAGTCTTAGTCGGAACTCGGTTCAAAAGGTACGCAGCTGATTCTAGCGCATACCCCCAGAATGATCGCGGTAACTCAGCGTTACCCATCATGGACCGCACCATATCCAATAGGGTGCGGTTCCGCCTCTCTGATACACCGTTATGTTGCGGGGTGTAAGGAGGAGTAAGCTGAGAGAGAATTCCGTTCTCTTTTAAATAGTCCAGGAACTCGGCACTTAAGTATTCTCCACCTCGATCCGATCTTAGAATCTTAATACTTTTGCCGGTCTGTTTCTCTACTTCATTCTTATACTCCTGGAATTTTCCAAAGGCCTCGGACTTATGTTTCATTAAGAAGACATAACCGTACCTTGAGAAGTCATCCGTAAAAGTAATGAAGTAAGAATGTCCGCTTCGGGCATGTGTAGACATTGGACCGCACACGTCACTGTGTACGAGTCCCAAGAGCTCGCTCGCTCTTACTCCATGTCTAGTAAACGGAGTCTTTGTCATCTTTCCTTTGAGACAGGATTGACAAGTGGCATACGACTGATATTCGAACGTATTCAAATACCCTTCTGTATGTAACTTAGTCAATCTTCTCTCATTGATGTGACCCAGTCTACAATGCCACAAGAAAGTCTGATTTATTTCTGGAGACTTTCTTTTGTGTGTATTCTGGACATTAAAAATCTGTGGTTGGTTTAACACGTATATACCATTACTCAAAGTACCTGACCCAATCAAAGCTTGATTAAGGTGAATGTTCACAACATTACTTACAAACGCAAATTCATAACCTTCTTTAGAAACTAAAGATACAGAAATGATATTACAAGTTGCGTTGGGTACAAAAAAGCAATTACGCAAAACCAAAACATGTCCATCTGACATTCCCAGGTGATAGTCCCCCACGGCTTTAGCATCCATGCTAGCTCCGTTCGCAACTCTGAGGGTCATGTCACCTGCCTTCAAAACCCTACGGTTTCTCAATGCCTGCAAAGAATTACAGATATGAGATCCTGATCCGGTATCCAATACCCAGGAAGTAGAGTTTATTAAAAGACAGTTTTCAATAACATACACACCTGAAGCTGAAGCTGCAACCTGCTTCAATTCCTGTGTTCTGGCCTTCCAGGCCCTGCAATCATTCTTCCAGTGTCCTTTCTTATGACAATAGAAGCATTCTTCCTTATCCACAAGCTTCCCCGCTATTTTCGTTGCTTTACCTTTTCCCTTCGTATCCATCTTACTAACACCGCCCCTTGGTTTGGCGGGGGCCTTCTTCTTCTTTCCCTTGGCTTTCGCCTTGGATCTAGAAGAAGATGATCCTCCTACAAACAAAGTGGATGTATCCCTACCTTTCTGTAGGGTGCCCTCTGCGCTCCTCAGCATGTTGAGGAGCTCTGATAGTTCAACCTCTTTTTCTTGTAGGTTGAAGTTCAGTATAAACTGGGCGTAATTGGAAGGAAGGGACTGGAGAACTATATCTGTATATAGCTCACTCTCCAATGTGATCCCTAGGTCAGCGAGCTCCTCAATGTAGCCGATCATCTTTAGCACGTGCTCGGCTACTGATGATTCGACGGCCATTCTTGTCGAGAATAACTTTTTCGACGCTTCGTATCTTGCGATACGTGATTGCTCTCCATACAGTTCTTTTGTATGGAGCAATATGGATTCCATGTCCATATTCTCATGCCTCCTCTGATGTTCGTTGTCCATCGAGGCAAGCAAGAGGCACTTGGCCTTCGCGCTATCAATCTCCCAAGTCTTGCGGATTTCCTTATCCGCGACACTGGAAGTTGGACCAGGGACAGGGGGAGCTTTGGTGGTAAGAAGATACCCCAGCTTGTCATAAGTGATTGCTATCTTGACATTCCTGAGCCAATCTTTGTAGTTTGGCCCTGTCAGTTTGTTTTTATCTAGGAGTAACTTAAGTCCAGTCATGTTGATTGGTCGCTGCAATTTGGAGAGAAGAGGAAAACACTCAGCATGATGCTCTTGCAAGTTTAGAGTGGTTTTTAGTTTGTCTAAACAGGATGGCTCCCACTGTTTCTCGAATCCCTCCTCAAACCATAAAGGAAGAATTAGTCAGGATCAATCCCACCGTACAATACTTGCTTAACCGTTCGGCCAGGCTGGTGTCGGTACTTCGAGGGAGGTTTTCCAACGCTTTCGCGAAGTTCCTTAATTAGAGAACCTCTTTTCCCTGGGGGCATAGCCCCGCTAACACCTTTCTAGGCACCTACTAGGTTTATAGCATTGATCGTTAAGTGAGAAATTTCCCGAGGAGTAGCATATACTCACAGTAGGATCGGGATCCAAATATCATCGCGTGACGAAACTGAAGGAATCCTACCAGAATCACCACACTCCAAATGGTATGCAAATCTAGCAAGTTTCAGTACTTATGAAACTCCCGATGTGGATTTTTGCCCCATGCTCTTATGACCTTGGCGTGAGGTCAAAATGTCATAAGTCACATGTCAAGTTCGTCCCATCATTATCCAGGTTAATTTGAATCCATCCGTACATACCCTTGACGTAGGCCAAAATGGTAGTACGACTGTCTCAAACCAACGCATTCTATCTATGCAACAGATAAATATCCGGCAGCTACCAATCACTATGCCTTGGCGTGAGGTCAAAATACATAGCTTGAATACTACCGAATATTTAACTGAAATGATGGAGGGCTACGGATGGTTTTGGCAAAACCGTGAACGTAGTGAACTTGATTTAGTCGATGGAACGAGATAGCTTTTAAATGGAGTGGCTCAAACTCCGTATTTTAAAAGTTTGTTTTGAAAAGAACCGAGTGGTTTTTCGAAAGTGTTCCAACGACTTTAACTTGGTTTATTATCTTGCATTAGTTCTTTTAATGCGTGATATTCTTGCATTAGTTCTTTTAATGCGTCCCATCATTTAATCCTACCATTGCAGAAAACAACCAAAATATGACGTACGCTTATGCCATTCGCATTCGCCACTGGACCCCGTCATTACCCGTTAGGTTACTTAACTAACGACAGAGCGGGGGCTGGGCTAGCGCGTCTGTAAAACATAAGCAACGCCTAAATAGAAAGCAATGATAGACATTTCAGATCACAGATAAATACATTGGATATACTAGGAATCTGTAATTTGTACGAGACTGTAACAAAAACAGATTACACGGTCACGGTGAAGAGCCAATACCCCACCCAAGACCCCTACGGGTGCGGCAAACTACCCGCCAAGTACCCGAAGCGTAGCAACCTCCCTCATCACCATGAGTAGGCCACTCGACACTTCGGCATACCCGGTAGTTTGTGCACCCCTCCATGGGTCTATCCTAGGAGCAAAAACAGTAAAAAGAAATTATACAATGACGGCTACAACCCCGACCCGGTTGTGCGGCCATACAAATAATTATTACATCAATTTACAAATTTACATGAAATTGCAAGAAAAGAAAACTCTCGTCTCACAACCCCCGGCTATTCACCCGCGACAATCCAACATATTTATATACACATTCCAGCACATTACAGATCATGTATAACCCCGACTAATCGACTTATAGCGATTAGCCGACGTTCAATACATGCAAACAACACAGATATAACCATCATAGTCAAAGTGCAGTGAAGTTCGGAAAAATACGGAATTATAGGACCCCAAAAGGAAATTTCTTTTCTGGAAAATCTGGGCACATATAATATATCTCAAAAATCCCAAAACCAACACAGACACACACTGCACGAAAAATGACGCACAGAAGAAGACAAACCGCGGCGCTTCCGCGGCACATGCCTACCTCGTGCGGCGGAAGCGCGGCGGTTTGAACGAATTAGTGGGCCGTTTTTCATGGGTGTTCTAACAAAACCCTGAGCCGAATTTAGGAGTATAAAGTTTTTCATTTTGACCAGAAAAAATTTCAACAGAAACTCAGTTTTTGTAAAAGTTTGGTTTTTGGATTTTTCCGGTTCCGAACTTCGTTACACTTCACTATCAAACTAGTTTAAGTTTAGTTAGGCTCTGATACCACTGTAAGTCCACGTTGCGACCCCCGGTGCTTACGGGGAGGCGGAAACGGTATAAAATCAAAATTTTATCGCAAGAGGCAACATGGACTAAACTAGGTCGGGATCTTTACCTAAACTAAAACTAGCATACTAAGCTAAAGATATTTAGCTACTCGGATGAAGATGGTTATACCTAGCTTGTCTTGAACTCCTTCTCTTCAAGCTCCGGTGGTGGTCCGATGGCTCCTTCTCGTCGTCTCCGTACGCCGAAGATAGATCCACTTGAAAGCTCCAACCTTTAGCTCCTTCTTCGTTCTTTGAAGAAACTAGTTCACTTGGTTTGCTAAACCTAGTGAACTAGGATGAGTAGAGAAGAAATAGAATGGGATTTTATCTATGGTTCTTGATTCTCAATTCATGAGACAAGAGAACCATAGATCAAAGAGAGGGAGCAAGAGGATGAGGGTGAGAGCTCAAGAACAAGAGAGAGAATGAGCAAGAAAGAATGAGCAACTCTTTTGTCTCTCACCCTCTCATAATCCAAAGTAATCATAACTCATCATATTAACAAAAGTCTTATGTGATGGTAGAAGCAACCATAAGCTTATCATGTCATGCACTCATTTTACTTAAATGAACAAGCAAGTAAAAGTCTTTGGCATGAAATGATAGCCATGGTTATCATGATGGTCAACTAGTCAAGCCTAGTCGACCGGTCAACAAAGTCAACAAGTCAACAAAAGTCAACAAGTCAACAAAGTCAACAACCAAGTCACCATAATACTTAATTAATATAATAGTTAATCACATATCAAATTCTCATTAGGGTTGAGCAAAAAGTCAAAAAGTCAACGGTCAACTGTCAACAACCCTAATGAGAATCCGCTGTCGGTGCCTCCCTGTCAACTGTGCATACACACCCGCATCCGCGTTCCGAGGAACACGAAAGCAAACTGGATAAATCCAATCCCATAAGGTACACTAGGATCTGGATTAAACCAAAGCCCGCTAGTGTAAACTGTCCGGACACTGTACGTGTACAAGTGCACGGATGTGACCGAACCCTGTCGCAAAACCATGCGACCTGTCGCAATACCATGCGACCTCTACTCTTTTGCCTAAAGGCGAAAAGCTTTCTGTGTGGGACTCTAAAGACTCGACACTACGCTGGCAGTGGGTTTAACCACAGACCGCAAGCGGCACTAGCTGTGCGTAACGGTCCCCAGGTAATGCCGACAAGAAAACCGACGAGGCGAAACCCATCTGAACTCCTACTGAGCCTGAGTGTGACATTCTCCGTACAGTCCGGTCTGTTCGTCTGATACATCGCATGGCGGGCCTAGGGGGCGGTAAACGTCAGTCCCCCAATAGCGGTACAAGTCGTGCCGGAGCGAAGCCCAAAACACCCTGAGATAACACTGGAAACCTACCAGTATATCTCGTTTGCCCTGGCCAGGGACTACTCGTGTAATGGCTCTCCTAGACACAGCGCGATGTCAACCCCCAAAACCGGGAGAGACGAATCCTGTCTAACCGTCACTGCCTCCAAGTGCTTCGGGACTGCACCCAACCACCACCTGTTTGCACGACTCCTTTGAGCCGTGGTAGGGTAGTGATCAAAGTACAGTGGGAACACACCCGAGGCGAAGTGACAGTGTCAAGTCAGCGGACTAAGCTGTACTCATGTCACCTGGGAACTGATAACTGACGATAGGAATAATACCAACTGGTCAGTTCCCGACGAGTCCTGTCCAGTGTACCCGTAACCTAACGGGCACCCGCATACTATCTCAAGTACGACGTACTGACGGCTGTGGGACAGACCGTCTCCCACACTGGGATGAGAAGCGCATGCGCTGTTCTACTCCGGAGTATCGATGCCCTGTCTCGATAGTCCTGCGACCAGGGACCTGCATAAGGATGTGCTTCTAGATTACCCAGCCCCACTAGTGTGACGGCCATCACATCGCTGGTAATCAAGCAAAGATCCTAAGGGCTCCACTAATGTGTATAAGCAATATACAAAGATAAACACATGTACACATTGAAGTAGACAAAAACCAAGTAGCATACTACCATTTTGAGCAAGATTGTATATACAAGGTGAATATCCCAAGCTTCCATTAAGTAATATACATACTAGTATGATACAGTAATGGCCTCTAGGGCATATACACTAACATTAGATTAGACTGCTTAATCCTTAACCATTCTCTATATCACCTAGGTTGCTTAGATTAGCGATTTAAGAAACCTAGTTATCTCTAGTTTGAGGTGAAGCTTGTAGTAAAGCTCTCGGGTGGATCTTCTACTACTTAGAGAAGGCCGGAGAGGACGTGGAGAACGACCAGACGAAGGACTCGGTTCTACAGGTATAATCACTTTTCATAGTAGTTGTTACTCCTATGTTTGTTGTTAGTTATTGTTTATAGAAAGATTCTCGGTTAGTCGATGTTTACGCTTTAAACAAGATCGTTTTTCATTATTCCGCCTCCCCGCAAGTCGTGGGGTGTTGTACATCGACTTACATGTATTGACCGAACCCGGTTATTATACTGAGCAGGGGAACGTTGGTCCCGTTCTTTCTTATAAATTCTATAAGACTGAGCAGGGAATAGTGACATATCCGGATTCTCACGCCGCCCAAACGAAGAATAAATATGTTGACGCATCTTCTTCGGATGTGTTTGTTATCGAGAACTGTTTTTCAGTTCACTATACGTCCTGGGTATTATATACCGGATCGGGATCCCACATATGTAATATGTTACATGGGCTACGGAAAGGTAGAGAACTGGGAGAAGGTGATCATTCCGTAAGAGTAGGGAATGGTGCAAATGTTGCAGCCAAACCTGTTGGCGAATATCACCTTGTGTTTCCAAAAGGTTTTAGAATGATTCTGAACGAATTCTTTTACATTCCGGCCCTGATATGCAATCTTATATCAATTTCTTTATTGAGTAAAGAAGGATATAATTTTGTAGTACAGAATAATGTTATGAACATCTTCATAAATCAAAAGTTGATTGGATCAGGCTCGTTAAATAAAGGCATATATGTTCTGAATCAAACTACAGTACTTAATGTACAAAACACACACAAGAGAAAGAGTTCAGAAATGAACGAATCCTTCTTGTGGCATTGTAGACTATGTCATATCAATGCGACACGACTGGCTAAATTACAAAAAGATGGATATTTGAAACTGTTAGAATTTTCATCTTATGACACTTGCCAGTCATGTCTCAAAGGCAAAATGACCAAAACTACGTTTAGTGCACATGGAGAAAGAGTTACTGAACTCTTGGGACTGATACATACTGATGTATGTGGTCCCATGTCTACACATGCCAGGAATGGTTCCTCGTACTTCATTACATTCACTGACGATCTCTCAAGATACGGACATGTGTTCCTGCTGAAACACAAGTCTGAATATTTTAAGAAATTAAAAGAATATAAGCATGAAGTAGAGAACCAAACGGGTAAAATTATTAAGATCCTTTGATCAGATAAAGGAGGAGAATACTTGGGCAATGAGTTCCGCGGCTCTCTAAAAGAGAATGGGATTCTCTCTCAGCTTACTCCTCCCTATACACCACAGCACAACGGTGTATCGGAATGGAAGAATCGCACCCTATTTGATATGGTACGCTCTATGATGAGCACTGCTGAGTTACCTATTTCCTTTTGGGGATATGCACAAGAGACAACTGCAGACCTATTGAATATGGTTACCACCAAATCTGTGCCTACCACACCATATGAGATATGGAAAGGAAAGAGACCGTATCTTAATTATGTTAAAATATGTGGTTGTACGGCATATGTGAAAACACAAAATTTGGACAAGATCGAGGCAAGGTCGGTTCTGTGCAAGTTTATTGGATATCCCAAGCATTCGCAAGGGTATATCTTCTATCACTCCGAGGAAGAAAAAGTGTTTGTTTCTCGACATGTCACCTTCTTAGAAAAATGTTTTCTTATGAAACAAGATAGTGGCAATGAGGTAGAACAGGAAGAAGTTCCAGCAGCACAGGCTACAACTGATGATTTAGTGGAACAAGAGGATTCGATAGCTCCCAACGAACCCCAGCCTCTCCGCCGATCTAGTAGGGTTCCTCATCCACCTGAGAGATACTATGGTTTTATCATTGACGGTGGGAGTGAGTATTGCATCATGGAAGATGATGACCCGACTAGCTTCGAGCAGGCCATCACGAGTGGGGACTCTGTGAAATGGCTGGAAGCAATGCGATCTGAGATGGAATCTATGTGCACCAACAAAGTATGGACTTTGGATGTTGCTCCTGAAGGGGTAACCCCATTGGGAGCAAATGGACCTTTAAGGAGAAACTTGGTGTAGATGGAAAAGTTGAGACTTTCAAAGCTAGACTTTTTGCAAAGGGTTTTCGTCAACGACCAGGTGAGGATTATGGCGAAACCTTTTCTCCAGTGGCTATGCTTAAGTCCATCCGGATCTTACTTGCCATTGCTGCATACCATGACTACGAAATCTGGCAAATGGATGTTAAGACCGCCTTTCTAAATGGTAATTTAGAGGAGTGCGTATACATGACTCAGCCAGAGGGCTTCGTAGACAGTGGGAGCAGTGGAAATGTGTGCTAGCTGCTTAAATCCATCTACGGGTTAAAGCATGCATCGCGGAGTGGGAACATCTTCTTTGATGTGGTAGTCAAAGAGTTTGACTTTATCGAGAACGTAGATGAACCTTGTATATACTAGAAGGTTGCAAAGAGTAAGGTTGTCTTCCTCGTATTGTACGTGGATGACAGACTCTTGATAAGAAATGATGTTCCTATGCTGTACTCGGTCAAGCTCTTCTTATCACATAGATTCTCTATGAAAGATCTAGGTGACGCCTCCTGCATTTTGGGAATTCAAATAGTTAGGAATGAAATCCGTAATATGTGATATTTCGGTTTTATGATGTCTTAGATGATTGTGGATTCCAAATGTTGTAGTTTTTCACTTTCTTTTCTGCGACCGTAAGTGTAATATGTGGTGTATCGCCGGTTTCGTTGCTATATATCAATGACAATTGGGATACGCATATTTACTTACGCTAATATATTGTGATGTTATGTGTTGCTGTGATATGTTATATTAGATCGTCGTGTTTTGAATAGCCGGGGGTTTTATGTGAGATGAGGGTTTTCATTTTCATTCATGTAAACTTCATTTGTATGTAATATTCTTTTATTGGGGCACTTCCGGGTTGAGGATGATGTCACCATTGTATATTATTTACTTTTCCGCATTAGGAGAGACCCAAGGAGGGGAGCACAAGTAACCGGTTCTAGGGTCCAGGGGGAGGCCATCTCGAGGAGTCGAGACCGGGTCTCCTAACCCTAGAATTGGGATGGTTGCTTGCCGCTCTCGTAGGGGTCTAGGGATGTGGGTTTGGAAATTCATCGCGACCGTGCAATCCATGTTTTATACAGGCTCAAAATAAAACATGGACCTCCTAGTATATCCAATATTTCATATGTTTCTTCTGCTGCTGATATACTGTGATGTGATCATTTTATATACGTGAGACGAATGCTTTATTATTGTATATATGATATATAATAAATGTTGCTTATGTTTTACACCTGCGCCAGTCCCGTCCCGGTATGTCGTTAGTTAAGTAACCTAACGGTGCATAACGGGACACTGTGGCGAATGCGAATGGCATAGTACGTTGTATTTTCGTTTCTTCTGTGATGCTTAGGAAGCTTAAATGAAGGGACTTCATTAATGAGATTAATGCAAGAAAAGAAACCTAAAAGATGTTGTACAATCAAATTTATAAAAAAGGGTAGCTCTAGTTTTACTTTGCATAGCGGTATTCCTTGTAGAATATCCAGCACCTTATTCGATAAGGAAAGAGCCGAGATCCCTTCACCGGGAGTGACCTCTTTAGAGAAACTGGCAGATGCTACAACTTACTCGGTTTTGTTTTTGATTGCTTCTATACTTATTGCTTTGCATAGTGGTATTTATGAAATCCTGCACCTTATTCGATAAGGAAAGAGCCGAGATCCTTTCACCGGGAGTGACCTCTTGAGCAAAACTAGAAAAAGCCTCAAAAACACTCCTTTTCAAAATCACTTGTTTCTATAACGATATCAAGTTCATTACGCTCATGGTTTTCTTAAATACCTGCGTACCCCTCCGTCATTTCAGATAAGTATTATTTAGTTTTCGTGCTACGGTAGTTTGGCATGCGTCAAGGCGTAGTGTACGGTGGATGATTAGTACTTATCTGTAGCATGAGATGTGATTGGATTAGGGTATTAGTACGGCGTTGTTTGGCATGTGTCAAGGGTCGTACGGGTGGGTTTAATTTAATCAGGAAATTCACGGGTTGAACTTGACTAGCGGACTATGGGTTGTTTGGCATGCGTCAAGGTCATAGTACGTTAAAGGTAAAAGAATTATCGGGAATTTCAATTGTTGAGATTTTCAATGAGATTGCATACCTTCTATGAGATAGTTGGATCCTGATACCTACTGCGAGTAAGAGTTACTCCTGGAAGAGTTTTACACATGACAATTAGCCGATCAATTAGGTGTCTAGAAAGGTGTTAACGGGGTCATGCCTCTGAGAAAAAGGAGGTTTATTTTAATTAGGTCCGTGCGAAAGCACGGGGAACCTCGCTCAAAGTACCAACACTGACCTGGCTGAAAGATTAGCGAACTTGTAAGGTGTAATTAATCCCGGCTAGTCATACCTTAAGGAAGATTTGATAAAACCAGTGGGAGCCATCCTGATTAGATAAGATAATAACCAATCTAATCTTGCAAGAGCATACGCTAAAGTGTTTTCTTCTCTCTCTCCAGGTAGCGACCATGTCGTGCCTTAATCAAGATAATAATATGGATGTATTGACCGAACACGCTTGTTATACTGAGCAGGGGAACGTTGGTCCCGTTCTTTCTTATAAATGTTATAAGACTGAGCAGGGAATAGTGACATATCCGGATTCTCACGCTGCCCAAACGAAGAATAAGCATGTTGATGCATCTTCTTCGGGTGTGTTTATTATCGAGAACTGTTTCTCAGGTCACTCTACGTCCTGGGTATTAGATACCGGATCGGGATCCCACATATGTAATATGTTACATGGGCTACGGAAAGGTAGAGAACTGGGAGAAGGTGATCATTCCTTAAGAGTAGGAAATGGTGCAAATGTTGCAGCCAAAGCTGTTGGCGAATATCACCTTGTGTTGGCAAATGGTAATACAATGATTCTGAACGAATGCTTTTACATTCCGGCCCTAATATGCAATCTTATATCGGTTTCTTTATTGAGTAAAGAAGGATATAATTTTGTAGTACAATATAATATTATGAACATCTTCCTGAATCAAAAGTTGATTGGATCAGGCTCGTTAAATAATGGCATATATGTTCTGAATCAAACTACAGTACTTAATGTACAAAACACACACAAGAGGAAGAGTTCAGAAATGAACGAATCCTTCTTGTGGCATTATAGACTAGGTCATATCAATGCGACACGACTGGCTAAATTACATAAAGATGGATATTTGAAACCGTTCGAATTTTCATCTTATGACACTTATCAGTCATGTCTGAAAGAAAAAATGACCAAAACTCCGTTTAGTGGACATGGAGAAAGAGTTACTGAACTCTTGGGACCGATACATACTGATGTATGTGGTCCCATGTCTACACATGCCAGGAATAATTCCTCGTACTTCATTATATTCACTGATGATCTCTCAAGATACGGACATGTGTTCCTGCTGAAACACAAGTCTGAATCTTTTGAGAAATTAAAAGAATATAAGCATGAAGTAGAGAACCAAACGGGCAAAAGTATTAAGATCTTTCGATCAGATCGAGGAGGAGAATACTTGAGCAATGAGTTCCGCGACTATCTAAAATAGAATGGGATTCTCCCTCCGCTTACTCCTCCCTATACACCACAGCACAATGGTGTATCGGAACGGAAGAATCGCACCCTATTAGATATGGTGCGCTCTATGATGGGCACTGCTGAGTTACCTATTTCCTTTTTGGGATATGCACTGGAGACAGCTGCAGACCTATGGAATATGGTTCCCACCAAATCTGTGCCTACCATACCATATGAGATATGGAAAGGAAAGAGACCGTTTCTTAATTATGTTAAAATATGGGGTTGTCCGGCATATGTGAAAACACAAAATCCGGACAAGATCGAGGAAAGGTCAGTTCTGTGCAAGTTTATTAGATATCCCAAGCATTCGCAAGGGTATATCTTCTACCACTCCGAGGAACAAAAAGTGATTGTTTCTCGACATGCCACCTTCTTAGAAAAAGGTTTTCTTATGAAACATGATAGTGGCAATGAGGTAGAATAGGATGAAGTTCCAGCAGCACAGGCTACAACTGATGATTTAGTGGAACCAGAGGATTCGATAGCTCCCAACGAACTCTAGCCTCTCCTCCGATCTAGTAGGGTTCCTCATCCACCTGAGAGATACTACGGTTTTTTCATTGACGGTGGGAGTGAGGATTGCATCATGGAAGATGATGACCCGACTAGCTTCGAGCAGGCCATCACGAGTGGGGACTCTGTGAAATGGCTGGATGCAAAGCTATCTGAGATGGAATCTATGTACACCAACAAAGTATGGACTTTGGAAGTTGCTCCTGAAGGGGTAAACCCCATTGGGAGCAAATAGAACTTTAAGAAGAAACTTGGTGTAGATGGAAAAGTTGAGACTTTCAAAGCTAGACTTTTTGCAAACGGTTTTCGTCAACTACCAGGTGTGGATTATGACGAAACCTTTTCTCCAGTGGCTATGCTTAAGTACATCCGGATCTTACTTGCCACTGCTGCATACCATGACTACAAAATCTGGAAAATGGATGTTAAGACCGCCTTTCGAAATGGTGATTTAGAGGAGTGCGTGTGCATGACTCAGCCAGAGGGCTTCGTAGACAGTGGGAGTAGCAGAAAGGTATGCAAGCTGCTTAAATCCATCTACGGGTTAAAGCAGGCATCGCGGAGTTGGAACATCTGCTTTGATGTGGTAGTCAAAGACTTTGACTTCATCAAGAACGTAGATGAACCTTGTATTTTCAAGAAGGTTGCAGAGAGTAAGGTTGTCTTCCTCGTATTGTACCTGGATGACAGATTCTTGGTATGAAATGATGTTCTTATACTGCACTCGGTCAAGCTCTTCTTATCACATAGATTCTCAATGAAAGATCTAGGTGATGCCTCCTGCATTTTGGGAATTAAGATCTATAGAGATAGTTCTAAACGGATACTAGGATTGTCCTAATCCAGGTACGTTGACACCATACTAAATAGGTTTAGTATGGAAGAATCCAAGCGAGGGTATTTACCCATGATCTCTGGACTCACTCTCTCCAAAAAGATGTCTCCTAAGACTGATTTGGAGAGAGCTCGCATGCAAGGGATACCCCATGCTTCGGCAGTAGGCTCTATCACGTACGCGATGCTATGTACCAGACCCGATGTAGCATACTCACTAAGTGTAGTGAGTAGGTTTCAAGCAGATCTAGGAGAGAGTCACTGGACAGCTGTGAAGAACATTCTCAAGTACTTGAGAAGGACTAAGGAGATGTTCTTAGTGTATGGTAATGGAGAACACCACGTGGAGTCCTTTACCGATTCGAGCTTCCAAAGTGATAAGGGCGAATCTAAGTCGCACTCGGGATTTGTCTTTACCCTAAATGGAGGGGCGGTTTGTTGGAAGAGTTCCAAATAGGAAACCGTGGCAGACTCGACGATGGAGGCTGAATACATCGCTGCCAACGATGCTGCCAAAGAGGCTGTCGGGATCAAGAAGTTCATCACTGAACTTGGTATGGTTCCGTCCATTGAGAATCCAATACCTTTGTATTATGATAACAATGGAGATGTGGCTTTGGCCAAGGAACCCAGGTCCCATTAGAGATCCAGGCATATTCTGAGGTGGTATCACCTGATCCGGGAGATAGTTGATCGCCGAGTGATCGAGATCAGGAGAGTTGACACGAAGGAAAACACTGCGGATCCACTCACGAAGGCCATAGCCCAGATACAATTTGAGAGACTCTTCGGGATGTTGGGTATGAGATACTAAAACAGCTGGCCTTAGTGCAAGTGGGAGATTGTTAGTTATGTATATGCCCTAGAGGCCATTGTTGTACATATGATGTATATTATATTGGATGCTTGGATATATAGAGAGAGGACTTTCTTGCTCGATATGATAATATGCTATCTAGTTTCACTTTGTCTAAACATGTTGACTTGTATTGGTTTACTTTCTTGCTTTCACATGTTGATAAAGCCCTTAGGATATCTACTCGACTATTAGGACTATGATGTAGATCATACTAGTAGGGCCAGGGTAGTCCAAGAGTACATCCTATAATTGTTCCTAGTCGAGGGAGTATCGAGACAGGGCATCGATACTCCAGAGTAGACTAGCATATACGCATCATGACCCATATGATATGTGATGGATGATCCCATATCCATCGGTGTTTGACGTCAAAGATGGTGTACGGGTGCTCAGTGGAGACTTGGTACACTGAACGGACTCGCCGAGAACTCCTAGATGGTATTATACCTATCGTCAGATAGCAGTTCTCTGGTGGCACTGGTACAAGTTAGTCTGTAGACCCAAGATCGTCATAGAGTCTTGGGTGATTCCCACTGTGCTTTGATTTCCACCTTACCACGTTCATGAGAACGTGCAAAACGGTGGCTTTTGGGTACAGTCCCGAATCACATGGAGGCAATGAGCGATAGGAAGGGTTTCGTCTCTCCCGGTATTGGGGGTTGATGTTGCGCTGTGTTCGATAGGCTATAACTGGAAGTCCCTAGACAGGGATGATATGGAGATCTACTGGTTAGTGTTATCAGTAGTTTCTCGACCCGTTATGAGCCTCACATCGACACGACTAATCGGTTACTGGGGTCTGACGTTTACCACCCCTAGACTGGATATGCGACATATCAGACGAAGAGACCGGACTGTATGGGAGTGTTACTGATTGGATTCTCAGGAGTGTGTGCAGGCTTGCTTGTTGAACTTCTGGTCGCTCAATACCTGGGTGGCTGTTACGTTTAGCTGACAGCTTGGAGCTTGTGGGTGTTTGATGAGATCATCACCTACTGCCGGCGTATTGACGAGTCTTTAGAGTCCAACACAGAGGTTTCCTGGCTTAGGAGAAACGGAGTAGGAGCACATATGTGATATGTGCGGGACCGAGATTAATACGATATGAGATACCGTATTCTATTCTCGCGATTTGTGATATCGGCCGGGTATATGTGATATAGCCGGGTTATCGGATCAAGTGTTGATTCGATAAAATGGTACATGTTATATTGGTCGGTTATATCTAATATAGACGGATTATTAAATCAAGTGTTGATTTAATAATTTAATGTATAATTATATATGTGATATATTACATTACATTAACTGATATAAGCTCACTTAAATGATTCTTTTTCATACTTGATGATACATTGATATATATGTGAGATATGTTAATTGTATTATTTTCTTTTGTTACATAATTATATATATGTAATATGTATAATTGTAACATGCTAGGTTATAAATGCAACTAGGGTTTATAAGAGTTAAACCATGATTAGGTTTAAGATTAGGGTTTACATTTTTATTTTAGTTAATTCTAAATTGTGGACTTTATGCTAAGATATTATGCTTAGTTGACTTAGTCCACTCTTTAGATATTTACTAGATATTTGTTAACCTAACCTTCTAACCCTAGCCCATGGTCAAGTCTCGACAAGGGTTGAGCATGCCATGTTTAACCCATGGTTGCATTTCTAACATCACATATAATTCATTTTCATCACAACTCATCTTCTTCTTCTTCCTCAAAAAGCTTTCTAGATTTTCATTTTGTGGTGAATATTTGTGAGAAATAGAAAACAAAAGAGAGAAAAATTCCTACTTCATCATCCTCATCTATTCTAGCCACTTAGATTAGGGTGTTTGCTTCACTAATACCTCATTAGTGAAGTGGAAGCTTGGGTTTGTGTTTCCTCAAAGTAGATCTTCTTGGATTTCGAAGACTTCAAGCAAGATGCATCATTCACCTCATGGAGCCTCTCGAGAGTCCGAAAACTTGATGATCGCAGCGAAGGGACCACAATAAGGAGCTTATGAAGCAAAGGAACGGACTACAAAGGTTGTAATCCCTAACTCTTATATGTTAAGTTGTTGACATGAATGTTTAGTTTGATTCTCTAGTTAAAGATTCATGACTAGGGTTATCTAGAACGGCAAAAATTTGAAATTGGCATGGACAATGCCTCCCGAAACCTTGCTGCCGTTGTAGGTATCCCATCAGTGGTATCAGATCCTAGCTAGAGAATTAAACAGAAAAGCGTAGGATTACGAAACCAAAACAACTCTGCAACACCCAACATCAAACCCTAGTTTCTGTAAATTTTTTTAGAGAGTAAAAAAAATTTCAAACGGTTGAAGAATGTTGTATGTGATACAATATGAACACCGTACAAATTTCAACACCTACCCTCGGTTTTTTGCCGGCCACAGGCAAGCAAATTCCGGCCTCCTCGGTTTTTGTGTCAGGTTTGGGGTTGAAATTTTTACAGTGTTTTGGTCTCTGTGGTTTAGGATTTCAGTTGTTTTTTGTTTTTGATAAATTTGCATGTGATGTTATCTTTTTACAGAGGTAATTCGGAGTGTTTCGTATTCATAATTCTAGGTTTTGTTTCGGTTATTTTAGACAGTGTTAAAAAGTTCGATCGGATATCAAATACCCACTTTAACCCTTGCTGGAAAATTTTCAAGTGTTGGATTTTTCCTTAGTTAAAGAACATTCAAATATTGTGCAAGTGATGCGATGAACCCTCAAGAAGAACAAAACCTTAACTCGATTTTGTGACCGTCAAAACCGCCACTAAACACTACGGTTTGTGGTAGTTTAGCGGTGCCACAAGTGAGGCATTGGTTGACCCTTCTACGGCTGGTTCATTGCTACTGTGGCATGTGATGGATAATTATAAACTACGCTCAAGTGTTGAGCATTTTGGGAAATTTTGGGTGTTTGTTGAATCGATCGGAATGTTTAACATCATCTAGCTTTTTCTGTAATGTGATACAATATGTGAAATTCATATAGTTAGGCATGAAATCCGTAATATGTGATATTTCGTGTTTACGATGTCTAAGATGATTGTGGATTCCAAATGTTGTAGTTTTTCACTTTCTTTTCTGTGACCGTAAGTGTAATATGTGGTGTATCGCCGGTTTTGTTGCTATATATCAACGACAATTGGGATACACATATTTACTTACGCTGATATACTGTGATATTATGTGTTGCTATGATATGTTATATTGGATCGTCGTGTTTTGAATAGCCGGGGGTTTTTATGTGAGATGAGGGTTTTCATTTTCATTCATGTAAAATTCATTAGTATGTAATATTCTTTTATTGGGACACTTCCGGGTTGAGGATTATGTCACCATTGTATATTATTTACTTTTCCGCATTAGGATAGACCCAAGGAGGGGAGCACAAGTAACCGGGTTCTAGGGTCCAGTGGGAGGCCATCTCGAGGAGTCGAGACCGGATCTCCTAACCCTAGAATTGGGAGGGTTTCTTGCCGCTCTCGTAGGGGTCTAGGGATGTGGGTTTGTCTATTCATCGCGACCGTGGAATCCGTGTTTTATACAGGCTCAAAATAAAACACGGACCTCCTAATATATCCAATATTTAATATGTTTCTTCTGCTGCTGATATATTGTGATGTGATCATTTTATATGCGTGAGACGAATGCTTTATTATTGTATATATGATATATAATAAACGTTGCTTATGTTTTACATCCGCGCTAGTCCCGTCCCGGTATGCCGTTAGTTAAGTAACCTAACGGTGCATTACGAGACACTGTGGCGAATGCGGATGGCATAGTACGTTGTATTTTCGTTTCTTCTGTGATGCTTAGAAAACTTAAATTATGGGACATCATTAATGAGATTAATGAAACAAATGAAACCTAAAAGATGTTGTAGAATACAATTTATAAAAAAAGGGTACCTCTAGTTTTTCTTTGCATAACGGTATTCCTTGTGGAATATCCAGCACCTTATTCGATAAGGAAAGAGCCTAGATCCCTTCACCAGTAGTGACCTCTTTAGCGAAACTAGCAGATGCTAAAACTCACTCGGTTTTGTTTTTGATTGCTTCTATAGTTCTTGCTTTGCATAGTGGTATTTGTGAAATATCCCGTACCTTATTCGATAAGGAAAGAGCTGAGATCCCTTCACCGGGAGTGACCTCTTTAGCAAAACGAGAAAAAGCATAAAAAAGACTCCTTTTCAAAATCACTTGTTTCTAAAATGATATCATGTTCATTACGCTCATGGTTTTCATAAATACCTATGTAGCTCTCCATCATTTCAGATAAGTATTATTTAGTATTCGTGCTACGGTAGTTTGGCATGCGTCAAGGCGTAGTGTACGGTAGCCGATTAGTACTTATCTGTAGCAAAAGATGTGATTGGATTAGGGTATTCGTACGGCGTTGTTTGGCATGCGTCAAGGGTCGTACGTGTGGGTTTAATTCAATCAAGAAATGCACGGGTTGAACTTGACTAGCGGTCTATGGGTTGTTTGGCATGCGTCAAGGTCATAGCACGCTAGGGGTAAAAGAATTATTGGGAATTTCAAGTGTTGAGATTTTCAATGAGATTGCATGCCTTCTATGAGATAGTTGGATCCGATACCCATTGCGAGTAAGAGTTACTCCTGGGAGAGTTTTACACATGACAATTAGCCGATCAAGTAAGTTTCTAGAAAGGTGTTAACGGGGTTATGCCTCTGGGAAAACGAGGTTTATTTTAATTAGGTCCGTACGAAATCATGGGTAACCTCCTTCAAAGTACCAACACTAACCTGGCTGAAAGATTGGTAAACTTGTAAGGTGTAATTAATCCCGGCTAGTCTTACTGTCACGACCCGAATATTTCGACTCGTGACCAGCACTTAACCACGCTATGTCTACAGGCGTAACGCGACTAAGTAAGCCGAACCCTGAAATCAAAATCATATAAATGTAGCGAGTGTTGAAAACATTTAGTTAAAACATTTAGAAAACCTTAAATAGTTCAATAAGTTCTTTTAAAGTTACGTCATCATTTAAATAATTTTGGCAGCATTTCTTTTGTAAAAGTAACCCCGAAATCGGGTATAAAACAGGATATGAGTGAAAATGAGATATAATGAAACAAAACATTCCCAAACGGGAGTAATCATGCCCAACGGCGGAAACCATCATCACAAGAGTAATATACGACGCCGTAGCGAAGAATGAGCAATAAGTAAACATCACAGAATAATAAACTGCATATAAAAACAGTCGGCTCCCACGAGCTCGACACCAGAATACAAAATATACATCATCGTCCTCACACTGTATCTAAGTCCAGTAAATAAATGGTAGATGGAGAATACTAGATACAAAAAGGGTACAATAAAAGTAATCAGATACCACAACCCACCTAAAAGCAAAACAGCTCTCGCACCAACTGTAGTAGTATCTGTAGCCAAAAGATGCAAAAAGGCAGCCTGCCGTGACTACTCTGAGGGGCAACCTGCAAATACTGTGGCACAACGGGGGTGAGTTGCCAACTCATGAATAGAGATAAACATATAAAGGTAATCGCGAGCATGCACGTACTGCGCTACTCTATCATATGCCAGCAAGTAAGATCTATATGCGACAAGCAGGAGGTGCAATAATCATGCAAATGCTCTGTCAGGTAAAATAACTACAGGATGAGATACATGGTAATCAATGCTAAGCATGGGATAAATAACATCTACACGGAATATCAACGTGGAAAGGTAATCGGTGCCCAAAACTGCACCCCAAATCCCAAATAAACTCAGGCGCCGGCACTCTCCTCGGCCCTCAAATCCTGTAAATCTCTGAGAATCACCAGTGCCCAACATCGGCAGTCAAAATATCATAAAATACTCATGTCCAGCATCAATACGCAAATCCTCATATATTGGCTCCGTAAGTCAGTATCAGCCCATGGGCCCCGTCTGCGGTATCGGCCCTCGGCCCCGGCAGAACGGATCATCCCGCATCCATCTCTCGACTCTGGTCGGTATCCTCCGGATAACTGCCAGGTCCAACCAATCACACGTAGGTACTCGACCGCCTCCAGGCTCAATCGGCAAAGTTCATCGATCATCTTGCCGAGGGGAACCATACCGGGTCCACCACGAACCCGCAAACGGATCATCCAACACCTCGAATCGGTTTCAAGCACACATCTCAGCACCGAGAAAACGCGTGGTGGACGCACCAAAATATCATATCACGAGGAACCGGGTTTTTCAAATAGTGCATATTTTCTTAAATAATCCCACAGTCCTCAAAACCAGAAATCACATGAAAATCCAACACCAATAAGTAAATCAAATGCGATGTGCTATGTACATCAAGCCATAATATAGGTACAAGGGGAAACCGCTTTTAAAAATAGTTCCAGTTTTTAAAGACATCATGCGGCTCCCAATTTCTATGAAAATCATATCGAATCATATGTGAAATGAACTACAGCAATATAATATGTCAATTCTACACTGAGTGTGTCATGGCAATTACTAACGGTGTTTGTGTAATATGCAGATTAGTGCTCGTGCAACATGAACCGTTAGTAATAGTGCGATGTTCTATCAGTTCTAAGTTTACATACATATAGCAGTGAATGCAGTATGCAACAACAGTATCCATGACAGTCAAAGGGGTAAATGCAACATATAGCTATAAGGTCCTATCAGCCCTGACGCATAACGCCATGCGGGCGATATCCCCGTAGATGTTAAATCTACTCACCGAAGTCTCGCGCTAAGTGTAGCCGACGACTTGCTTCCCCTTCTTCGCAGCGTCCGTCTCATTCGCCTGCGAACCTAGAATCACACAATATGTAACATATAAGATCGGATCCACAAAAACGTGATATTAAGGTCAAACTAGAAACCCGTGACGCAAACCAAGCGCGCGTGTGCGCGATACGCTAAAACGTGTGATTACACGCCTGAAACTACCCTGACGCGTCGCGATACGCAGAAACCCCAAACGCACACACGTATCACGCGTGTAGTGAAGGTTTAAAAATACGGGAAATAGGTATTTAGCTCCAGATATTTCTACAGCAACAATTAAATAAAATTATACATGTCATGAGTCTAAGGGTAGCAGCAGACACCTACAGAGCCAAACCCAACCCCATTCCCTCCCCATCTGGCCGCAAATTGCGGCCAGAACTAATATTTCGGCGGCCATAGTACGGAATTTGGGGGTCGTCTTCTACACATGGGATCAACACCTCACAACTATACTGCTGTCTTCTTTATTTTAATCTGAACTCACTGGGTCGATAGCAGTTTGCAGAATGCTAGATTTTGCTCAAAAACGGTGAATTTGCATTAAATAGGAATCCAGTGGTATTTTAGTGCAATTGGGGGCTAAGCTAGGTTAACATAGCCCTAAAAATACTCCATCAACTTACTAAAACCAATTCATACATCACTTGATCAAAGTTCTCCCTAATTACCACATATCGCACTAAAACGCGCCATTACTCACTAATCGAAGCTAAGCTACACTAATTAAGCAAACTAGGGGTAATTTCAAGAAGTATACCCCACACTCGACCCTAGGGAGATGGAGGAAGAAAAAGAAGTAGAGGGAAGGAGCTGCAGTTGAAGTTGTGCTGTTGCTGCTGCTGTTGCTGCTCACTGTTGCTGCTGATGTGCTTGTGGGCTGCTGCTGTGCTTGCTTTTGCGGCTGCTGGGCTTGCTTCTGCTGTTGCTGAGATGTTGGGGGTGTGAGTGTGAGAGTGAGGTTGAGAGAAATGAGCACAAGAATGAGAGGAAATGATAACTCCCAATGTCAACCCCTCATTTCTCTCTCATCATTAAATGCAAGCATGGGCTTTGCTATGATGCATTCTCTCTCTCTCATTCTCACCAAGTCAACACTCCAAAAGAAAATTCAAATTAAAACAACCATCAATTACTAAATAAACTTAATTAAAACCCAAAAGACTTAATCCCCGTTATTAAACCCACCATGGTTGCTAATCATGGTATAATCTCATTTTAAACCCTAGTTTACATGCATAAGTGTGTGCAAGCCTAGGAAAATTCTAGAAAAATATTTATTAAATTTGGAAAAATATTTGAAACTCAATTTGGTAAACTTTTAATTAAAAACCCTTTATTTAAATATAATTAGCCACTAAACACATCCTGAGGTGTTACAATCACCCCCCTTAAAAGAAATTCGTCCCCGAATTTGGAAATATAAAGCTACGCATACCTTCAAAGAGATGAGGGAACGTGTTCCGCATCTCGCCCTCGGCTTCCCAAGTGATCTCTTCGCCACTCGGACCACGCCAAAGCACCTTCACCGATGGCAAGACCCTCGATCCAAGTTTCTTCACCTGCCGGTCCAATATCACGACTGGCTTCTCGGTGAACGAAAGGTCGCGCTCGAGCTGAACGGTCTGATGTTGAATCAAGTGCGAAGGGTCATGTAGGTATCTGCGAAGCATCGACACGTGAAAACACGGGGTGAACATCTGGGAAGTCGGGTGGAAGAGCCAAACGATAAGCCACTGCGCCCACACGCTCGAGGATCTCGAAGGGACCTATGAATTTAGGGCTAAGCTTCCCCTACCGTCCAAACCTCATCACTCCCTTCATCGGAGAGACCCTCAGAAAAACGTGATCTCCAACTGCGAACTCTAATCTGCGGCGCCGCCTATCAGCATACGATCTCTTCCTGCTCTGAGTTGTCCTCATCCTGTCTCGAATCAGCTGTATCTTCTCGGTCGTCCCCTGTACGATCTGGGGCCCCAAAATACTTCTCTCACTGAGCTCTGTCCAGCAGACGGGCGATCTACATCTCCTCCCATACAGAGCCTCGAAAGGTGCCATCTGAATAGTATCCTGGAAACTATTGTTGTAGGAGAACTCCACCAAGGGTAAATGATGATCCCAGCTACCACCAAAGTCTAAAACGCACGCTCGGAGCATGTCCTCGAGAGTCTGAATCGTCCGCTCTGACTGGCCGTCGGTCTGCGGATGAAATGCTGTGCTGAAACTCAAGCGTGTGCCCAAAGACTCCTGAAGTCTCTTCCATAGTCGGCTGGTAAACTAGGTGCCTCTGTCGGACACGATACACATCGGGACTCCATGCAGTCGTACAATCTCGTCGATGTAAATCTGGGCACATTGAGCAAATCCAAAAGTCGTCTTCACTGGCAGGAAGCGATCCACTTTCGTCAAACGATCCATGATCACCCAAATGGAGTCATACCCTCGCCTAGTCCTGGGTAGACCCACAACGAAATCCATCGAAATTTGCTCCCATTTCCACTCCGGAATGGGTAACAGCTGTAACTCTCCCGCGGGCCTCTGGTGCTCGGCCTTAACTTGCTGACAAGTCAGGCATCTCGACACGAAATCTGCGATGTCCCTCTTCATTCTGTCCCACCTGTAAACATCTCTCATATCGTGATACATCTTGGTGGAACCGGGATTGACGCTGTACACTGATCAATATGCCTCCTCAAGAATCTCACGCCGCAGCCCCTCAGCATCTGGTATGCACAGTCTAGTCCCAAATCTCAGCATCCCCTGATCATCGATCATGAACTCGGAAAATCTGCCCTGTCCAATCGGCGTCCTGATCTCTGAACATCGGTCATCACTGTGCTGTGCCTCCTGTATACGGTCAAGAAACTGTGGGCATGCACGAACATGCGCAATCTGTCCTCCGATCGGCGTGAACTCGAACTGCACTCGGCTATCGCATAATATCTGCTAAACAGCCGATGACTGCCCCTGTACTGCGCTCAAACAAGACAGACTACCCCCGGGCCTTCTGCTCAAAGCATCCGCCACTAGATTCGCCTTGCCCAGGTGATACAAGATCTCGCAGTCGTAATCCTTCACTAACCCCATCCATCGGCGCTGTCTAAGGTTCAGGTCTCGCTGCTGAAATATATACTTTAAACTCTTGTGATCAGTGAATATCTGGCACGACTCGCCGTATAGGTAATGTCGCCAGATCTTAAGTGCAAAGACCACTGCAACCATCTCCAAATCGTGAGTGGGGCAGTTCTGTTCATGTTTCTTCAATTGTCCGAAGCATACGCGATCACCCTGTCATGCTGCATCAATACGCACCCAAGCCCCACTCGAGAAACATCACAATAGACCACAAATCCGCCTGATCCTTAAGGCAATGATAACACCGGTGCCGTAGTCAGCCGAGTCCGTAGCTGCTGAAAACTGTGCTCGCACTCCTCCGTCCAATCTAAAGGAACTCCCTTCCGGGTCAACCCGGTTAAAGGTGTAGCAATACTGGAGAAGTCCTGCACAAATCTCCTGTAGTAACCGGCCAACCCGAAAAAGCTGCGAATTTCCGTAACTGATGTAGGTCTGGGCCAACGCTGAACGGCCTCGATCTTCCTCGGGTCTACACATATACCGTCTTGTGAAATCACATGCCCCAAGAAGTCTACGTTGTCCATCCAGAAAGCACACTTGGAAAATTTCACGTAAAGCTGGTGCTCCTTCAAAGTCTGCAGTGTAATCCACAGGTGCTGCTCATGCTCCTCACTACTCCAGGAATACACCAAGATATCGTCAATGAATACTATGATGAATAGATCCAGATATGGCCAGAAAATATGGTTCATCAAATCCATGAATGTTGCTGGCGCATTGGTGAGTCCGAACGACATCACCAAAAACTCATAATGGCCGTAGCGCGTACGGAAAGCTGTCCTCGGAATGTCCTCCTGTCGAACCCGCAGCTGATGATAGCCCGATCGTAAATAGATCCTCGAAAAGTATCCTGCCCCCTGAAGCTGGTCGAACAAATCATCGATACGTGGCAAGGGATATCTGTTTCGCACTGTCACCCTGTTCAGCTGGCGATAGTCGATACACAGACGCAAACTGCCGTCCTTCTTCTTGACAAACAGGACTGGAGCACCCCAAGAAGAAACACTGGGTCGAATAAGTCCCTTATCCAGCAAATCTTGCAACTGAACCTTCAATTCTCGAAGTTCCGTCGGGTCCATCCGATAAGGCGGTATAGAAATAGGACTCGCGCCAGAGACCAAATCAATATAGAAAGAAATGTCGCGCTCGGGCGGTAGCCCAGGAAGCTCGTCAGGGAACACATCAGGAAACTCGCTAACAACCGAAACCTGATCCAATGGAACCTCTGTAGCGCTAGCATAGCAAACATAAGCGAGAAATCCCAGACATCCCTTCCTCAAAAGCTGTCCAGCGTGAAAAGAAGAAATCACACTGTGAGGGGCGGCACCACGGTCCCCCAACACAACAAAAACCGACTCGCCGGGAAAACAGAATATAACTGTCTTCTCACGGCAGTCCACAGAAGCATAGCACGTGGCTAACCAATCCATGCCCAAAAGAACGTCAAAGTCCAACATCTCAAGAAGGATCAAGTCGACATGAAACTCTCTCTCGCCAATACAGACGGTATAGGATCGGAACACGTGCCTAGCAACAAACGACTCTCACACAGGAGTGGTCACAACAAGCGGCTGATCAAGCAAACCGGACTCTCTACCCAAACTCGGCACAAAGTGTGTGTATACGTACGAGTGAGTGGATCCGGGATCGAACAACACGTGTGCATCAACAGAACATACTGAAAGGATACCTGAGACCACCGCATTGGACGCCTGCGTGTCCCGATGCGTCAAAGAAAAAACCCGCGCCTGTCCTCCACCGGTGACTAACTGCCCTCTGCCTCGGTCATCCCGTCCTCTCTGAGCAACTCCTACACGCTCACGACCTCTCTGTGTATGAGTCTGACGCGGAGCGACAATAGGTACAACCGGCAACGCCCTCTGGGGTGGTGAAGGTGGTAAGGTAACATGCGGTGCTGCTGTCTCCCTCCGGTGTATCTCAGGACAATCTCTGACGAGGTGAAATAGACTGCCGCATCTATAGCAACCCCGCGACGACTGCTGACTCTCCTGTGGATACGAACTAAACAACTGGCCTCGTCCCGAATCTCTGCCACTCCTCGTACCTGAACGATACCTGCCGCGGCGTCTGAATGTCTGTCTCCATGCTGATATACCGGTACGAACTCTCTTCGGCTCTGGAACTACCGAAGTCTCAGCAAGGCGCTCCTCGACAAATAGGGCTGCGTCTACCGCTGCTGCATATATCTCGTAATGCTGCGCGCTGATCGCAAGGAACAGTGGTGTAAGCAAGCCTTGAACAAATT
This sequence comes from Agapanthus africanus, assembly GCA_030015575.1. NCBI lineage: Eukaryota > Viridiplantae > Streptophyta > Magnoliopsida > Asparagales > Amaryllidaceae > Agapanthus > Agapanthus africanus. The sequence continues at coordinate 253,618,861 of JASDDO010000031.1, read as the reverse complement.
TCTTGACTCGCAACTCCTCGGTAGCCACTAAATACGGGGTATAAACTGCTAGCTCTGTAAACATCACGTCAAACTCTGCCACTGACATCTCCGGAATCTGGCGTAAGGACTCGAACCTGCGTGATCTAGCATCTCTGACACTCAGTGGGAGAAAGCAGGCAAGGAATAGTCCCACAAACTCTGTCCAGGTCATAAGAGGAAGACCTGTTTCTCTACCCTTCTCAACGGATTCACATCACTTCTGCGCAAGACCTTCCAGGCGAAAGCTCGCGAACTCAACTAATCTGCGTGTTGGAGATAGTGCCCTCAGAGTCAATTATTGGATCACAGGCACGTGATTGCAATGATTGAGGGAGGACCTATACCGGTAGGACAGTCTTACTCAAGATGATAGTATGCTATCTAGTTTATCTTTATCATCGTGTACTGCTTTAGGTGACCTTATAGGTCACTATTGCGCGTTGATAGTGCCCCTAGGATTCGTGCTTGACTGCCAGCAGTATGAGGGCGATCATATACGTAGGAGCTGGTAGTCTATAAGCACATCCTTAAAAGGTCCCTAGTCGTGGGAGTTTCGAGACAGGGCATCGATACTCCAGAGTAGACTAGTGTATACAGTCGAGACCCCGACGAGGGGTGGTGGCCGGTCTAACAAGACATCGGTGTCAGTTGGTTCACCTAAGATGTATACAGGTGCTCATTGGGTTATGAGTACACCGGACAAGACTCGCCGGGAACATGCTAGTTGGTCTTATACCTGACGTCAGATAGCAGTTCCCTGGTGTCATGTGTACAGGTTAGTTCATCGACCTTAGATCGTCATTTGTCTCGTGTGAGTTCCCACTGTACTTTGATTACTACCCTACCACGCTCAAAGGAGACGTGCAAACAGGTTTTAGTTGGGTACAGTCCCGAGCCACATGGATGCAATGAGCGGATCTGTAGGGGTTCGTCTCTCCCGGTATTGGGGGTGAGGTCGCGCTGTGTCTAGGAGAGCCATTACATGAAGTCCTTGGCCAAGGCAGGAGATTTACTTGTAGGTATTCCAGTAGTATCTCAGGGTGTTCTGGGCTACACTCCGACACGACTTGTACCGCTTTTGGGGGTCTGACTTTTACCAACCCCCTAGGCCCGCCATGCGTTGCTCATAGACGAACGGACCGGACTGTACGGATATTGTCACTGACAGGCTCAGTAGGGTGTCAGGATGAGTTCACTCATCGACGTCCCTTTTGGTCAATACCTGGTAGCCCGTTACGTATAGGCTAATACCTCTGACGTGCTAGTGGTTAAATCCAAAACCAAAGTATTGACGAGCCTTTAGAGTCCCCACAGACCAGTTTCTCAAGTTTCGGGCGAAACGCTGTAGAGGCCGTATGGAGATATGGCAGGGTTCGATCAGATACGTGCGGTATTGCATGGATCATGATCGGACAGATAATACTAGCGGGCTTTGGTTTAAGCCGGATCCTAGTATTGTACAGTGTAGATTTGTCTCATTGCATTTGTATTCGGTCGGAATACAAATGCGGGTATGTATATACGGTAGCGGGGTTTTCTTGTAATTTATTACGGGATCAGTTTTTTTGGAGTTGCCAGTTTGCTTTTCCGTTTCGGCCATTTTTCTTTGTATATTTCGTTGGCTGGAAAAATGGTGGAGGAGGGCTTATTTGCATTTGTGCAAATAAGCATTTTGGAGGGTTGTCTTTGCATATTGTTGTATCATGATGTTTCTCCCACCCTTGACTTTCTTTTGGTTCATGATAGTTTTCATGATGGGTGTAGCTTTCATTGACTCCATGACTTCATGATTGCTTGACTTTAGGTGTGATGATGGATGATGGAGTGTTGGATTTGCTTGTGATCATTTCTTCACATCATCACTCCTTTCTCTCTCATGCATGATATTGGCTCACTCTCATTTTTGATCCTCACACTCTACTCTCTCTCTCTTCCTTACTCATACATGGCCGGCCACTCAAAAAGGGGGGGCTGTCCAAAAGTTTTGGAGTGGGATTTTGTTCTATACATGCTAGAAAAATCCCCAAGTTGATCTAGAAAAAGTTCACATATCATTCCTCCACCATTATGGCAACTTCCACAACCCCAAAGAGACATTGAGTTCTACAGTTAACCTACAGCACTCTTGGGCACGTCGGCTCGCCAACTTCGTGCCCGAGTTGCCTCGGTCCAGAGGTGGGAGCTCGTAAAAGAAGCCGGCGACGTGGTTCCCTTCCGGCGAGGAGGCGAAGACCGGAGATTCCGCGAGGAGATCGGGACGACGATGAGAAGACCGAAGGACACGGATCGCTCGGTATATCTCTCTACCCCTTCTCTAGTTAGCTAGGATTAGATTAATGGCCCGATCTGGGATTTTAGTGCGCGGTGGTGTCGGTTCAAAAGTTAAAGTAAATTATTGTTTCCGCATTTTGGCCTCGGACTGATGGCCGGGGCGCCGCCGTGCACTTACACTGCGCATCTGAAGGAACGGCATATCCGAGCCATCCTATCAATGAAGGACTGTGGGTCCTCGGCTGTATCAGTGCCTGTGAAGACCGGAGGCTTTAGCCTCATAAACTCTGATAGCGATACTGTAATCACCTCCGTGGCTGCAGGAGCAACTGGCTGTGCGGTAGGTACCATCGCGGTCTCTGTAACGGGTGGAGCTACCTCTGGTCGCTGCGCTTGAAGCGTCTTAACTAGCGATCCTATCATCTGGCGCATCTCCTACATGCTGGATCCCACCGTCTGGCGCATCTCCTTCATACCAGCCCCTAGCGTGGCGATCTGATCTGTCACAGGAGGAACAACCTGCTCGGGTACAACCGGTGTACTACCCGGATCAGTCCTTGTCTCAGACGAGTCAACTCGAATCTCGGCCCTCGCGGCCGCTCTCCTCGCCCTCGTAGTCTTTGGCGGCATAATGGCCGAAAGGAAATTAGGATTCGATAAGAATACGGAAATCGAATCACAAGAATATATATACTCAAGAAGGAATTTAAATCAATAAATCCTAAGGTCGCCTTGGCGGAGTACCGTGTCGTGAGTATGCCGTGGAACATACACACGCTATGCCACCCTGCTTCAGCAACCTACTCCATCATACCAAGGTCATCCTACACTCCGAAAAGTAAAACCTACGCTCTGATACCAACTTTGTCACGACCCGAATATTTCGACTCGTGACCGGCACTTAACCACGCTACGTCTATAGGCGTAACGCGACTAAGTAAGCCGAACCCAGAAATCAAAACTATATAAAAGTAGCGAGTGTTGAAAACATTTAGTTAAAACATTTAGAAAACCTTAAATAGTTCAATAAGTTCTTTTAAAGTGACGTCATCATTTAAATAATTTTGGCAGCATTTCCTTTGTAAAAGTAACCCCGAAATCGGGTATAAAACAGGATATGAGTGAACATGAGATATAATGAAACAAAACATTCCCAAACGGGAGCAATCACGCCCAACGGCGGAAACCATCATCACAAGAGTAATATACGACACCGTAGCGAAGAATGAGCAAAAAGTAAACATCACAGAATAATAAACTGCATATAAAAACAGTCGGCTCCCACGAGCTCGACACCAGAATACAAAATATACATCATCGTCCTCACACTGTATCTAAGTCCAGTACATAAATGGTAGATGGAGAATACTAGATACAAAATGGGTACAATAAAAGTAATCAGATACCACAACCCACCTAAAAGCAAAACAGCTCTCGCACCAACTGTAGTGCTATCTGTAGCCAAAAGATGCAAAAAGGCAGCCTGCCGCGACTACTCTGATGGGCAACCTGCAAATACTGTGGCACAACGGGGGTGAGTTGCCAACTCGTGAATAGAGATAACATATAAAGGTAATCGCGAGCATGCACGTAATGCGCTACTGTTAGTGTATATGCCCTAGAGGCCATTACTGTATCATACTAGTTTGTATATTACTTGATGGAAGCTTGGGATATTCACAGTTGTATATACAATCTTGCTCGAAATGGTAGTACGCTACTTGGTTTTTCTCTGCTTTAATATGTCATGTGTTTCTTTTAGCATATTGCTGATATACATATTAGTAGAGCCCTTAGGATCTTTGCTTGATTACCAGCGTTGTGATGGTGCTCACACTCATGGGAGCTGGGTGATCTATAAGCACATCCTTATACAGGTCCCTAGTCGTTGGACTATCGAGACAGGGCATCGATACTCCGGAGTAGACTAGCGTATGCGCTTCTCATCCCAGTGTGGGAGACGGTCTGTCCCACAGCCGTCAGTACGTCGTACTTAGGATAGTATGCGGGTGCTCGTTAGGTTACGAGTACACTGGACAGGACTCGTCGGGAACTGTTGGTTGGTATTATACCTATCGACAGTTATCAGTTCCCAGGTGACATGAGTACAGCTTAGTCCGCTGACTTGACATTGTCACTTCGCCTCGAGTGTGTTCCCACTGCACTTTGATTGCTACCCTACCACGGCTCAAAGGAGTCGTGCAAACAGGTAGTTTTTGGGTGCAGTCCCGAAGCACTTGGAGGCAGTGACGGTTAGACAGGATTCGTCTCTCCCGGTATTGGGGGTTGACATCGCGCTGTGTCCAGGAGAGCCATTACACGAGTAGTCCCTGGCCAGGGCAAGCGAGATATACTGGTAGGTTTCCAGTGTTATCTCAGGGTGTTCTGGGCTACACTCCGACATGACTTGTACCGCTATTTGGGGACTGACGTTCACCGCCCCCTAGGCCTGCCATGCGATGTATCAGACCAATAGACCGGACTGTGCGGAGATTGTCACATACAGGCTCAGTAGGAGTTCAGATGGGGTTCACCTCGTCAGTCTTCTTATCGACATCTACCTGGGGACCGTTACGTACAGCTAGTGCCGCTTGCGGTCTGTGGTTAAACCCACTGCCAGCGTAGTGTCGAGTCTTTAGAGTCCCACACAGAGAGCTATTCACCTTTAGACAAAATGAGTAGAGGTCGCATGGTTTTGCGACAAGGTTCGTTCGCATCCGCGCACTTGTGCACGTTTGCTGTCCGGACAGCTTATACTAGCGGGCTTTGGTTTAAGCCGGATCCTAGTATATGATTTGGGATTGGTTTTATCTCATTGTATTCATGTTCCTCAGATCACGAATACGGGTGCGTATGCACAGTTGCTTGAGACAGAGGGAGAGGACTTTGATTAGGGTTAATGACTATTGTCATTTTATTAACCCTAATGCTCATGTGTGTATTATTGTTAATTGATATTAGTTTTATAATTGTGCATGGTTATGGTTGTTGACCATTTGACCTCCTTGACTTTTTGCCTATGGTTGACACTTTGACCATCATCATTTCTTTTGGAAGATGCTTTTTGATCCTTGCAAATTGAAATGATAATGGTCATGTCTTGATTAACCATGACAATTATCTAGCTAATTATCTAATTACAATAATTCCCACATATATGTGAGAATGGTTCCATTTTATTCTCATTCTATTATTCACATTCTCTCTCTTGTTCTTCCTCTCCCTCAAGCTCTCCCCTCTCATGTGTTGAGAAACACTTGAGCTTGAGAAAAACCCTCTCTTGATAATCTCTACTCTCATCTAGGTTTCAAGGACTAGCACTTCTTGCACCCTAGTTACTTCTAGCTTGGAGTTGAAGCCAAAGGTTGAGGCTTTCGGGTGGATCTTTCTTCGACGTGAGAAGACGACCAAGGTGACCTCCTTCCACCACTCAAAGGAGCAAGGAGAGAAGGACATAAAGACCAAGGTATAACCTTTCTAGCACTTAGCTAGTTTCTAGTTAGCTTTAGCTTGTTTTTGTTTAGCAAAGATCCTTCATAGTCTAGTCCATGTTGCCTAAGCTCGTAAAAATTCGATTTTTATTCCGTTTTACGCCTCCCCGTAAGCACCGGGTTGGGCAACGTGGACTTACAGTGGTATCAGAGCCTAACTAAACATAAACTAGCTAGGTAGTAGAGTGTATCGAAGTTCGAATCGAAAAAATCGAAAAACCGAGTTTTCAAAACCCTAAGTTTCTGTTAAATTGTTTTCTGTTCAAAATAAAATTTGTCATACTCCAAAAATCATCTCAGGGTTTTCTTAAGAAACACAGCAAACCCGGTCCAGTGAGTCGTCTAAACTGCCGCGGTTCAGCGGCAATAGCAAGCTATTGCCGCGGAACCGCCGCCGTTTTGACTCTTCACTGAGTCGAGTTTGGTTCAGTTTTCTTATGGCTTGGTTTTAGGATTTTTAAGATGGTTTATTTGTGCCCAGATTTTCCAGAATAGAAATTTGTTTTTTGGGGGCCTATAAATCCGTATTTTTTTTCGAACTTCAATACACTTTGACTAAAAGGTTATATCTGTGATGTTTATATGTATTGAACGTCGGCTAATCGCTATATGTCAACTAGTCGGGGTTATACATATCTGTGATCTGTGTTTGATGCTGGTATGTGTATATGAATGGGTTGGATTGTCGCGGGTGAATAACCGGTGTGGATGTGAGATGAGTGTTGATTTTTCTTTCATTCATTGTAATATGTAAATTGATGTAATATTATTATTTGTTTGGCCGCACAACCGGGTCGGGGTTGTAGCCGTCATTGTATAATTCTTTTTACTGTTTTTGCTCCTAGGATAGACCTATGGAGGGGGTGCACAAATTACCGGGTATCTCGAAGTGCCGAGTGGCCTACTCACGGTGTTGAGGGAGGTTGCTTCGCTTCGGATACTTGGCGGGTAGTTTGCCGCACCCGTAGGGGTCTTGGGTGGGGTATTGGCTATTCACCGCGACCGTGTAATCCGCTTTTCGTTGCAGGCTCGAACGGATTGCAGATTCCTAGTATATACAATGTATTCATCTGTGATCTGTAATGTCTATCATTGCTATATATTTATATATGATAACTATTTAGGCGTTGCTTATGTTTTACAGCCACGCTAGCCCAGCCCCCGCTCTGTTGTTAGTTAAGTAACCTAACGGGTGATGACGGGGCCCCGTGGCGAATGCGAATGGCATAAGCGTACGTCATATTTTGGTTGTTTTCTGCAATGGTAGGATTAAATGATGGGACGCATTAAAAGAACTAATGCAAGAAAATAAACCAAGTATAAGTCGATTGGAACACTTTGAAAACCACTCGGTTCTTTTCAAAACTAAACTTTTAAACGCGGAGCTTGAACCACTCCTTTTAAAAGCTATCTCGTTCCATCGATTAGATCAAGTTCACTACGTTCACGGTTTCGCCAAAACCATTCGTAGCCCTCCGTCATTCCACATGAATGGTCAAAAAGTATTCAAGCTATGTATTTTGGCCAAAGTCAAGGCATAGTGATTGGTAGCTATTGGGTATTCATGTGCAGCATAGATAGATGCGTTGGTTTGGGACAGTCGTGCTGCCATTTTGACCAAAGTCAAGGGTAGGTACGGGTGGGTCCAAATTAACCAGGAGAATGACGGGTAGAACTTGACATGTGACTTATGATATTTTGGCCAAAGTCAAGGTCATAAGAGCATGGGGCAAAAATCCACATCGGGGGTTTCATAAGTACTGAAACTTGCTAGCGTTGCATACCATTTGGAGTGTGATGATTCTGGTAGGATTCCTTCGGTTTCATCACGCGATGATATTTGGATCCCGATCCTACTGTGAGTATATGCTACTCCTCGGGAAAACTCTCACTTAACGATCAATGCTATAAACTTAGTAGGTGTCTAGAAAGGTGTTAGCGGGGCTACGCCCACAGGGAAAAGAGGTTACTTAATTAAGGAACTTCGCGAAAGCGTTGGAAAACCTCCCTCGAAGTACCGACACTAGCCTGGCTAAACGGTTAAGCAAGTATTGTACGGTAAGAGTGATCCTGACTAATCCTTTCTTTACGGTTTGAGAAGGGATTCGAGAGACAGTGGGAGCCATCCAGTTTAGACAAATTAAAAACCACTCTAAACTTGCAAGAGCATCATGCTAAAGTGTTTCTTTTCTCTCTCCTAATTGCAGCGACCATTCAACATGACCGGACTTAAGTTATTACTAGATAAAAACATATTGACAGGGCCAAACTACAAAGATTGGCTCAGGAATGTCAAGATGGCAATCACTTACGACAAGTTGGGGTATGTCCTTACCACCAAAGCTCCCCCTGTCCCAGGTCCCAAAACCAGTGTCGTAGATAGAGAAATCTACAAGACCTGGGAAATAGATTGCGCGAAGGCCAGATGCCTCGTACTAGCCTTGATGGACAACGAATATCAGAGGAGGCACGAGAATATGGACCTAGAGTCCATATTTCTTCATACAAAAGAACTGTATGGAGAGCAGTCTCGTATCGCAAGATACGAAGTGTCGAAGAAGTTGTTTTCGGCAAGGTTGGCCGTCGGATCATCGGTAGCGGAACACGTGCTTAAAATGATTGGCTACATTGAGGAGCTCGCGGACCTTGTGACCACGTTGGAGAATGAACTCTATCCTGATTTGATTCTCCAGTCCCTTCTTTCCACTTACGCCCAGTTTATTCTTAACTTCAACATACAAGGAAAGGAGGTTGAACTCTCCGAACTTCTGAACATGTTGAGGAGTGCTGAGGGCACCCTATAGAAAGGTAGGGAGACATCCACTTTGTTTGTAGGAGGATCTTCCTCTTCTAGATCCAGGGCGAAAGCCAAGGGTAAGAAGAAGAAAGCCCCCGCCAAACCAAGAGGCGGTGTCGGTAAAGTGGATACGAAGGGAAAAGGAAAAGCAACAAAGATAGCGGGAAAGCTGGTGGGGAAGGAAGAATGCTTCTATTGTTACAAAAGTGATCACTGGAAACAAGATTGCAAGGCTTGGAAGGCCAGAACACAGGATTTGAAGCGAGTTGCAGCTTCAGCTTCAGGTGTGTATGTTATTGAAACTGTCTATCAATAAACTCTACATCCTGGGTATTGGATACCGGATCAGGATCTCATATCTGTAATTCTTTGCAGGCGTTGAGAAAGCGTAGAGTTTTGAAGGCAGGTGACATGACCCTCAGAGTTGCAAACGGTGCTAGCATGGATGCTGAGGCCGTGGGGGACTATCACCTGGGATTGTCGGATGGACACTTTTTGGTTTTGCGTAGTTGTTATTATGTACCAAATGCAACCTGTAATATCATTTCTGTATCTTTATTATCTAAAGAAGGTTATGAATTTGCATTTGTAAGTAATGTAGTGAACATTCACCTTAATCAAGTTTTGATTGGGTCAGGTACATTGAACAACGGTATATACGTATTAAACCAACCACAGATTTTCAATGTCCAGAATACACACAAAAGAAAGTCTCCAGAAATCAATAAAACTTTCTTATGGCATTGTAGACTGGGTCACATCAATGAGAGAAGGTTGACTAAGTTACACATAGAAGGATATTTGGATCCGTTCGAATATCAGTCGTATGCAACTTGTCAATCCTATCTCAAAGGAAAGATGACAAAGACTCCGTTCACTGGACACGGAGTAAGAGCGAGCGAGCTCTTGGGACTCGTACACAGCGACGTGTGCGGTCCAATGTCTACACATGCGCGAAGCGGTTTTTCTTACTTCATTACTTTTACGGATGACTTTTTAAGGTACGGTTATGTCTTCTTAATGAAACATAAATCCGAGGCTTTTGAAAAATTCCAGGAATATAAGAATGAAGTAGAAAAACAAACAGGCAAAAGTATCAAGACACTAAGATCTGATCGAGGTGGTGAATACTTGAGTGCCGAGTTCCTGGGTTACTTAAAAGAGAATGGAATTCTCTCTCAGCTTACTCCTCCATACACTCCGCAACATAACGGTGTATCGGAGAGACGGAACCGAACCCTATTGGATATGGTACGGTCCATGATGAGTAACGCTGAGTTGCCGCGATCGTTCTGGGGATATGCACTAGAATCAGCTGCATACCTTTTGAACCGGGTTCCAACTAAGACTGTGCCTACTACACCATATCAGATGTGGTGTGGGAAGAGACCCTATCTTAATCACATTAAGACATGGGATGTCCAGCTTTTGTAAAAAAGCAGCATGCGGACAAGCTCGAGGCACGCTCAGTACAGTGCAAGTTTGTGGGATATCCAAAGAACTCCAAGGGATATTTCTTCTATTGCGAAGAGGAACAAAAGGTATTTGTTTCTCGCCATGCCCACTTTCTAGAACACCAGTTCATAGAAAAAGAATTAAGTGGGAGCACAATAGAACTGGAAGAAATTCCAGAACCACGAGCTATTACTGAAAGCTTAGTAGAACCAGAGGGTTCGAAAGATCAGGACATTCCCTCGCCACTCCGCAGGAGTAGTAGGCAGTCTCATCCGCCCGAGAGATACTACGGTTTTCTCATTGACGGGGATAGAGAGGATTGCATTATAGATTCTGATGAGCCTACTAGCTTCCAGCAAGCCATTCAGAGCGTCGACTCAGTAAAATGGATGGATGCAATGCGGACCGAAATGGAGTCCATGTACACCAACAAAGTATGGACGTTGGACATTGCTCAAGATGGGGTAAAACCCGTAGGATGCAAGTGGATCTTCAAAAGGAAGATTGGTGTAGATGGACAGGTTGAGACCTATAAAGCTAGACTGGTTGCAAAGGGTTTTCGTCAAAGACCTGGTTTGGACTATGACGAAACCTTTTCTCCAGTAGCTATGCTGAAATCCATTCGGATCCTTCTTGCCATTGCTGCCTTCCACGATTATGAGATTTGGCAGATGGACGTAAAGACAACTTTTCTAAATGGACATTTAGAGGAGTGTGTCTATATGGACCAGCCAGAGGGTTTCATTCAGAGTGGGAGCAGCGGAAAAGTGTGCAAGTTGCTTAAGTCCATTTATGGACTGAAGCAGGCATCGCGGAGTTGGAACATCTGTTTTGATGAGACGGTCAAAGAATTTGGCTTTATCAAAAATCCAGATGAACCATGCATCTATTGTAGATTTGTAGCGAGAACTGTAGTAGTCCTCGTTTTATATGTGGATAACATTCTCTTAATAGGAAATGACATTCCTATGCTACAATCTGTCAAGGGGTTCTTATCACACAGGTTCTCCATGAAAGACCTGGGTGATGCCTCATACATTCTGGGTATCCGGATCTACCGTGACAGATCCAAGAGGATATTAGGACTTTCGCAGTCCAGGTACATCGACACCATACTGAAGAGATTCAGTATGGAAGATTCCAAGCACGGTAATCTACCGGCTTGTCACGGGATCACCCTCTCCAAAGAGATGTCTCCCAAGACTGATTTGGAGAGGGATCGCATGTCTATTATACCCTACGGTCCTGCGGTAGGCTCTATAATGTATGCGATGTTTTGTACCAGACCAGATGTGGCTTATGCACTGAGTGTGGTAAGCAGGTATCAGTCAAACCCTGGGGAGAAACATTGGATAGCAGTAAAGAACATTCTCAAGTACCTGAGAAGGACTAAGGAGATGTTCTTGGTGTATGCGGAAAAGACCTCCAGATTGAGGCCTTTGCTGACTCCAGCTTCCAGAGTGACAAGGACGATTCCAAGTCCATGTCGGGTTTTGTCTTCACCCTCAATGGAGGGGCGGTGTGTTGGAAGAGTTCCAAACAGGAAACCGTTGCTGACTCGACTATGGAAGCGGAATACATCGCTGCATCTGATGCCGCAAAAGAAGCTGTCTGGATGAGGAAGTTCTTGAGAGAACTTCAGGTGGTTCCGTCCATTGTTGACCCAATACCTCTGTATTGCGACAACAACGTGGCTATAGCTTTAGCGAAGGAACCCAGGTCCCATCAGAAATCCAGACACATCTTGAGGCGGTATCACCTGATCAGGGAGATCGTGGATCGCCAGGAGATCGAGGTTCAGAGGGTTGCTTCAGAAGATAACACAGCAGATCCATTCACCAAGGCCTTGCCCCAGACACAGTTCGAGCGGCTGATCGAGATGATAGGTCTTCGATACGCCAGTACATGGCCTTAGTGCAAGTGGGAGATTGTTAGTGTATATACCCTGGAGGCCATTACTGTATCATACTAGTTTGTATATTACTTGATGGAAGCTTGGGATATTCACAGTTGTATATACATTCTTGCTCGAAATGGTAGTATGCTACTTGGTTTGTCTCTGCTTTAATATGTGCATGTGTTTCTTTTAGCATATTGCTGATATACATATTAGTAGAGCCCTTAGGATCTTTGCTTGATTACCAGCGTTGTGATGGCGCTCACACTCATGGGAGCTGGGTGATCTATAAGCACATCCTTATACAGGTCCCTAGTCGTTGGACTATCGAGACAGGGCATCGATACTCCGGAGTAGACTAGCGTATGCGCTTCTCATCCCAGTGTAGGAGACGGTCTGTCCCACAGCCGTCAGTACGTCGTACTTGAGATAGTATGCGGGTGCTCGTTAGGTTACGAGTACACTGGACATGACTCGTCGGGAACTGTTGGTTGGTATTATACCTATCGTCAGTTATCAGTTCCCATGTGACATGAGTACAGCTTAGTCCGCTGACTTGACATTGTCACTTCGCCTCGAGTGTGTTCCCACTGCACTTTGATTGCTACCCTACCACGGCTCAAAGGAGTCGTGCAAACAGGTAGTTTTTGGGTGCAGTCCCGAAGCACTTGGAGGCAGTGACGGTTAGACAGGATTCGTCTCTCCCGGTATTGGGGGTTGACATCGCGCTGTGTCCAGGAGAGCCATTACACGAGTAGTCCCTGGCCAGGGCAAGCGAGATATACTGGTAGGTTTCCAGTGTTATCTCAGGGTGTTCTGGGCTACACTCCGACACGACTAGTACCGCTATTAGGGGACTGACGATCACCGCCCCCCTAGGCCCGCCATGCGATGTATCAGACGAACAGACCGGACTGTGCGGAGATTGTCACATACAGGCTCAGTAGGAGTTCAGATGGGGTTCACCTCGTCAGTCTTCTTATCGACATCTACCTGGGGACCGTTACGTACAGCTAGTGCCGCTTGCGGTCTGTGGTTAAACCCACTGCCAGCATAGTGTCGAGTCTTTAGAGTCCCACACAGAGAGCTATTCGCCTTTAAGCAAAATGAGTAGAGGTCGCATGGTTTTGCGACAGGGTTCGTTCGCATCCGCGCACTTGTGCACGTTTGCTGTCCGGACAGCTTATACTAGAGGGCTTTGGTTTAAGCCAGATCCTAGTATATGATTTGGGATTGGTTTTATCTCATTGTATTCATGTTCCTTGGATCACGAATACGGGTGCGTATGCACAGTTGCTTGAGACAGAGGGAGAGGACTTTGATTAGGGTTAATGACTATTGTCATTTTATTAACCCTAATGCTCATGTGTGTATTATTGTTAATTGATATTAGTTTTATAATTGTGCATGGTTATGGTTGTTGGCCATTTGACCTCCTTAACTTGTTGCCTATGGTTGACACTTTGACCATCATCATTTCTTTTGGAAGATGCTTTTTGATCCTTGCAAATTGAAATGATAATGGTCATGTCTTGATTAACCATGACAATTATCTAGTTAATTATCTAATTACAATAATTCCCACATATATGTGAGAATGGTTCCATTTTATTCTCATTCTATTATTCACATTCTCTCTCTTGTTCTTCCTCTCCCTCAAGCTCTCCCCTCTCATGTGTTGAGAAACACTTGAGCTTGAGAAAAACCCTCTCTTGATAATCTCTACTCTCATCTAGGGTTCAAGGACTAGCACTTCTTGCACCCTAGTTACTTCTAGCTTGGAGTTGAAGCCAAAGGTTGAGGCTTTCGGGTGGATCTTCCTTCGACGTGAGAAGACGACCAAGGTGACCTCCTTCCACCACTCAAAGGAGCAAGGAGAGAAGGACATAAAGCCCAAGGTATAACCTTTCTAGCACTTAGCTAGTTTCTAGTTAGCTTTAGCTTGTTTTTGTTTAGCAAAGATCCTTCATAGTCTAGTCCATGTTGCCTAAGCTCGTAAAAATCGATTTTTATTCCGTTTTCCGCCTCCCGTAAGCACCGGGGTGGGCAACGTGGACTTACAGCTACTCTATCATATGCCAGCAAGTAAGATCTATATGCGACAAACAGGAGGTGCAATAATCATGCAAATGCTATGTCAGGTAAAATAACTACAGATGAGATACATGGTAATCAATGTTGAGCATGGGATAAATAACATCTACACGGAATATCAACGTGGAAAGGTAATCGGTGCCCAAAACTGCACCCTAAATCCCAAATAAACTCAGGCGCCGGCACTCTCCTCGGCCCTCAAATCCTGTAAATCTCTAAGAATCACGAGTGCCCAACATCGGCACTCAAAATATCATAAAATACTCGTGTCCAGCATCGACACGCAAATCCACATATATCGGCTCCGTAAGTCCGGATCAGCCCACGGGCTCCGTCTACGGTATCGGCCCTCGGCCCCGGCAATACGGATCATCCCGCATCCATCTCTCGACTCTGATCGGTATCCTCCGGATAACCGCCAGGTCCAACCAATCACCGGTAGGTACTCGCCCGCCTCCATGCTCAATCGGCAAAGTCCATCGATCATCTTGCCGAGGGGAACCATACCGGGTCCACCACGAACCCGCAAACGTATCATCCAACACCTCGAATCGGGTTTCAAGCACACGTCTCAGCACCAAGAAAACGCGTGGTGGACACACCAAAATATCATATCACGAGGAATTGGGTTTTTCAAATAGTGCATCTTTTCTTAAATAATCCCACGGTCCTCAAAACCAGAAATCACATGAAAATCCAACACCAATAAGTAAATCAAATGCGATGTGCTATGTACATCAAGCCATAATATAGGTACAAGGGGAAACCGCTTTTAAAAATAGTTCCAGTTTTTAAAGACATCATGCGGCTCCCAATTTCTATGAAAATCATATCGAATCATATGTGAAATGAACTACAGCAATATAATCATGGCAATTCTACACTGAGTGTGTCAGGAAAATTACTAACGGTGTGTGTATAACATGGAGATTAGTGCTCGTGCAACATGAACCGTTAGTAATAGTGCGGTGTTCTATCAATTCTAAGTTTACATACATATAGCAGGGAATACAGTATGCAACAACAGTATCCATGACAGTCAATGGGGTAAATGCAACATATAGCTATAAGGTCCTATCAGCCCTGACGCATAACGCCATGCGGGCGATATCCCCGTAGATGTTAAATCTACTCACCGAAGTCTCGCGCTAAGTGTATCCGACGACTTGCTTCCCCTTCTTCGCAGCGTCTGTCTCACTCGCCTGCGAACCTAGAATAACACAATATATCACATATAAGATCACATCCACAAAAACGTGATATTAAGGTCAAACTAGAAACCCGCGTCGCAAACTAAGCGTGCGTGTGCGCGATACGCTAAAACATGTGATTACGCGCCTGAAACTACCCCGACGCGTCGCGATACGCAGAAACCCCAAACCCACACACGTATCACTCGTGTCGTGAAGGTTTAAAAATACGAGAAATAGGTATTTAGCTCCAGATATTTCTACAGCAACAATTAAATAAAATTATACATGTCATGAGTCTAAGGGTAGCAGCAGACACCTACAGAGCCAAACCCAACCCCATTCCTTCCCTATCTGGCCGCAAATTGCGGCCAGAACTAATATTTCGGCCGCCATAGTACGGAATTTGGGGGTCGTCTTCTACACATGGGATCCGCACCTCACAACTATACTGCAGTCTTCTTAATTTTAATCTGAACTCACTGGGTCGATAGCAGTTTGCAGAAAGCTAGATTTTTCTCAAAAACGGTGAATTTGCATCAAATAGGAATCTGGTGGTATTTTAGTGCAATTAGGGGCTAAGATAGGTTAACATGGCCCTAACAACACTTCATCAACTTACTAAAACCAATTCATACATCACTTGATCAAAGTTCCCCCTAATTACCACATATCGCACTAAAACGCACCATTACTCACTAATCGAAGCTAAGCTCACTAATTAAGCAAACTAGGGGGTAAGTTCAAGAAGTATACCCCACACTCGACCCTAGGGAGCTGGAGGAAGAAGAAGAACTAGAGGGATGGAGCTGCAGTTGAAGTTGTGATGTTGCTGCTTCTCACTGCTGCTGTTGCTGCTGATGTGCTTGCTGGCTACTGCTGTGCTTGCTTTTGTGGCTGCTGTGCTTGCTTCTACTGCTGCTGAGATGGTGGGGGTGTGAGTGTGAGAGTGAGGTTGAGAGAAAAGAGTACAAGAATGAGAGGAAATGATAACTCCCAATGTCAACCCCTCCTTTCTCTCTCATCATTAAATGCAAGCATGGGCTTTGCCATGATGCATTCTCTCTCTCTCATTCTCACCAAGTCAACACTCCAAAAGAAAATTCGAATTAAAACAACCATCAATTACTAAATAAACTTAATTAAAACCCAAAAGACATAATCCCCATTATTAAACCCGCCATGGTTGCTAATCATGGTATAACCTCATTTTTAACCCTAGCTTACATGCACAAGTGTTTGCAAGCCTAGGAAAATTCTAGAAAAATATTTATTAAATTTGGAAAAATATTTGAAACTCAATTTGGTAAACTTTTTATTAAAAACCCTTTATTTAAATATAATTAGCCACTAAACACATCCTGAGGTTTTACACTTACCATTTAGGGTTTTAAGGAAGATTTGATAAAACCAGTGGGAGCCATCCTGATTAGATAAGATAATAACCAATCTAATCTTACAATAGCATACGCTATAGTGTTTTCTTCTCTCTCTCTCCAGGTAGCGACCATGTCGGGCTTTAATCAAGATAACAATATGGATGTATTGACCGAACCCGCTTATTATACTGAGCAGGGGACCGTTGGTCACGTTCTTTCTTATAAATGTTATACGTCTGAGCATGGAATAGTGACATATCTGGATTCTTACGCCGCCCAAATGAAGAATAAGCATGTTGATGCTTCTTCTTCGGGTGTGTTTGTTATCGAGAACTGTTTCTCAGTTCACTCTATGTCCTGGGTATTAGATACCGGATCGGTATCCCACATATGTAATATGTTACATGGGCTACGGAAAGGTAGAGAACTGGGAGAGGGTGATAATTCTGTAAGAGTAGAGAATGGTGCAAATGTTCCAGCCAAAGCTGTTGGCGAATATCACCTTGTATTGCCAAATGGTAATACAATGATTCTGAACGAATGTTATTACATTCCGGCCCTGGTATGCAAAGTTATATCAGTTTCTTTATTGAGTAAAGAAGGATATAATTTTGTAGTACAGGATAATGTTATGACCATCTTCCTAAACCAAAAGTTTATTGGATCAGGCTCGTTAAATAATGGCATATATATTCTGAATCAAACTACAGTACTTAATGTACAAAACACACAAAAGAGGAAGAGTTCATAAATGAACGAATCCTTCTTATTGCATTGTAGAGTAGGTCATATCAATGCGACACGACTAGCTAAGTTACATAAAGATGTGTTCCCGCCAAAAATTTCTGCGCAAAGAGCCTAAGGTATCAAATGGCAGCGATACGCTTAAGAAATGCAAGCCAGTATTTTCCGGGCTGTATTTTGAAAAACTCCCGAATGAGAAACAACTAAATTCTGATGGTATCGAAAGCATCTCGAAAAATCCTTCGATTTGTTATATTATGAGCCTCATAATTCATCCGGGATCAAAAGTTATGAAGTATCACGTGCCCACACGTGACCGGGCATCACGTGCCCACACGTGACCATTTACAGGCAAAGCTTGTAGGCACTGAATAAAATAAATAATTAAATGGAGTCACGTGCCATCACGTGATAGGCCCTTCAACCCTTTAAAAAGGAATTAAAATATATAATAAAAACTAAGGAAAAACCATAATGGGGCATCACGTGCTCACACGTGACCAAGGGTCACGTACTGACACGTGACGATCCTTAGTCCTTTGAAAAAACAGAATTAAATTCTGGGTAAATTATCAATCAACAGGAGTCATGTGCCCACACGTGATGGGCCTCTTAAGCTCACTAAAAATCATAATAAAACAGCAGGGAACACCCCAATGGGGCATCACGTGCCCACACGTGACCAACAGTCACGTGCCGACACGTGATGGGTTCCTAAGTTCTTTGGCTAATAAGAATTAAATTCTAAACAATGGGGTCGCGCTCCAACACGTGACAGGCCTCTAAACTCAATAAATAGAATTAAAAGTATAATAAAATAACAAGGAAAAACCCCAATGGGGCATCACATGCTCACACGTGACCAAGGGTCACGTGCTGACACGTGATAATTCCTGAGTTCTTTAAAATAGCATAATTTAATTCTGTTTATAGTGTCAATCAAAGGGGTCACGTGTCAACACGTGATGGGATCCTAAGCTCTTTAATTAATAGAATCAAATTCTAATCAACAATCAATGGCGTCACGTGCCCACACGTGATGGACCTTTAAGCCCATTGAAAAGGATTAATAAAGTATAATAAGACACTAAGGAAAAACCCCAATAGGGCATCACGTGCTCACATGTGACCAAGGGTCACGTGCTGACACGTGATGATTCCTTAGTTCTGCCAAAAGGCAGAATCAAATTCTGAATATAGAAGGTCACGTGTCAACACGTGACAGGTCCCTCGGCTCTTTAATTGATAGAATTAAATTCTATTTCAATAATCAAATAAAACGGTCACGTGTCAACACGTGATAAACTTTTAAAAGCCTTCTAAAATATTAGAATTAAATTCTAATTAAGGGAAATCAAAAACATTAATATTTTCCTAAATCATTCCAAACAAAAAGATTGTGCTCTGTAAAGTGGAGCACCGTTGGATTAAAAATCCAACGGTGATTAAAAATCACCAATTTGTAGAAAGATTTTATACAAGGAAAGATTTCCCTGAAATTTGAATAACAGATAAAAGATCTTTTGGATTAAAAATCCAATGGTGAATAAAATTCACTAAGTGATCTAAAAGATCATGTTGGTTACAAAATCAATTAAAATCTTTCAATGAAAGATTCACTAAACAATTTGATTCTTTTCTTTCTCCTATAAATAGGACCCAAGAAGAAAAGAGAAGGGATCTACTTTTTTTTGAGAGAAGAACAAAGAGAAAAAAAGAGAGGAGAATTTAATTCTAAAGAGAGAAAAAAGGAGAGGAGAATTTAATTCTCAAAAGAGAGAAAAATTGAGGAGAATTTAATTCTCAAGAGAGAAAAAAGAGAGGAGAATTTAATTCTCAAGAGAGAAAAAAAAATTCTTCAGGAGAAAAAGAAAACCCTAGGTGAGAAAAGAAATGGAATCAAAACTTCAAACAGAGAATTTAATTCTCAAAATCTAAAAGTTTAACTCTTCTGCAAAAGAACTTAGTTCTTCCTCTAGTTGAGGATCTGCAGAAGCACATCTCCCCATACGTTAAGAATTTAATTCTTATCGGGTTGAAATCCTGTCATGCAGATCCAAAACTTAGAGGGGGAATTGAGTTTAGAGAATTTAATTCACCCCAAAAAAAATTAGGGTTTAACCCTATATGAGAATTTAATTCTCCCAAACTCACAGGAATTTAATTCCTTCATGATGAAACCAGGGTTAACCATATCTGAGAATTTAATTCTCTTAAAATTATAGGAATTTAATTCCTTCAAGATGGACAGAACTAGGGTTTAACCCTAATTGAGAATTTAATTCTCTAAAATTCACAGGAATTCAATTCCTCTTAAAATGAAATTAGGGTTTCACCCTATATAAGAATTTAATTCTTTTACATATATAGGAATTTAATTCCTCCAGAATCATAATTAGGGTTTAACCCTACAGAGAATTGAATTCTTAAAAAAACAAATAGACTTAAAAGATCTCCATATATGAAAAGAACTAAGGTCACGTGTCCTTACGTGACCCCCGAAAAGATCTCCAGAAATGAGAAGGAAAAATCACTGAGGCAATGCCTCACGTGCTCCCACGTGACTCCTAAAACGCAGAAAGAAAAAGCAGAAGAAAAGAATCTTTAGGCGCTCTCACGTGCTCCCACGTGACCCCTCAGCAAGTGCTTTAATAATCGATGCATGAATCTCCACCACGTGTCGACACGTGAGGCTCAAAATACAAAGTGTTTAACACTTAATTACAGAACGAAGTAAAGGGATCTGGACCCACCTTTTGGCGTCCTCATGTGTCCACACGTGACCCCTTTTTTCTTTAATGTTTAACACTAATTCTAGAGCTCTATTCCCACTGTTTAACACCGATTGTCTTTTAGTGCTTAACACTAATTTGAGAACTTTACTTTTAGTGTTTAACACTAATTTGAAAACCTTATTTCCAGTGTTTAACACTGTTGTTTTCTAATGTTTAACACTAATTTGGGGATTATATTTCCAGTGTTTAACACTGATTGTCTTTTAGTGTTTAACACTAATTTGAGAGTTCTATCTCCAGTGTTTAACACTGTTGTTCTAAAGTGTTTAACACTACTTTTAACCAAATTGGTTAATCTTCCTGAGGCAAGGCCTCCCACTCAAAATTTAGTAAAATTCAGAGCTATAATGTTCCATGCTCAGTCAAAGATAAAAATGTTACCAAATCCCTCAAACTCTTGTTTAGCATTGCTAAATAATGTGGGATGAAACCAGACAAATGTCTAATGGGCCAACAAAGAGCCAACATTTTGAATCTAATTGGACTTAGCATAAGTTGGCCATAAGTCCTCAATTCAGACTTAACTGAGCCAATGTGCTCACAACATAATTAATTGATCTTAGTTCCAAATTGGACTACAGATCACTTAATCCATATTGGTTCAAGGGTACATCTCTTCACTCCTTTGATATATGTCGTTGTAATCCTTCAACGTCTTTAGAGAGGTGACGGGTTCCGACAACCAGCAAATCCTACAGACAATGATGTCTTTAAACTTGGACTGTAGGGTCCTTAAACTCATGGACTATGATGTCATTAAGCTCGGACTGTGGGATCCCTTTAAACCCACGGACTATGATGTCCTTAACCTCGGACTGTGGGGTCCCTTTAAACCCATGGACCACTATATCCTTAAACTGGTATCGGACCACCATGTCCCTAAATTGGTATGGGACCACTATGTCCCTAAACTGGTATTGGACCACCATGTCCTTAAACTGGTCATCGACCGCAATGTCCCTAAACTAAACAATCGAGTCCAAATGCTCTCTTGTTGGATCTAAACGATCCCGTTAAGTTGATCTTAGTCTGAAATGAGACTAACTTATCCTTAACAAACGTTTAAGTTGATTTTAGTCTGAAATGAGACTAACGTATCCTTAACAAACGTTTAAGTTGATCTTAGTCTCAAATGAGGCTAACGTATCCTTAAACCAACCCCCAAACCCAAATCTAAGAAGATACGGATTTGGACTAATCCACGTCCTACGGGAGACAACATAAATTAGTCTCCGTATACAATCCATGGGCAACTACAAACAAAACAAACACCCACGACACGAAGTGACCATCTGGAGAAGGAAAAAGTTGTTACCGCGATGCAGTAGCATAATTAACTGCAGGGGCTTGCGCCTGCAGCGAAGAGCGTCCCCACAATTAAAAAACCCCTCACCGTGACGGGAAATCTAACGAAGTCTGCTACATCGGCCGCATTCGTCTGAACCTTCGATACACGGTGCCATAAATCAACTTGGCATCTTCGGAGAGGAGGACGGATAGCACCAATTAGCATCTGCCCCGAAATTCAAGCAAAGACGTTTATCGCGTCTTCGTCGCGTCTTCCGGCGGTAAACAGATTCTGGCACGCCCGGTAGGACCTTTTCCTCTTTCCACTCCACACTTCATGTGTCGTGTTCGCGAATGAATCGCGGTTTGTTATGGTTGCATGTGGATTCAAGGTACTAAGATATGGTGTCTTGCTCCGTGTAGAAAATCGAAGACTGATGGCTTCAAACTGCACTCATTGCAACAACTCCCACACCAACCTAGCCGGAGGAGTGACCTACGGGCTTGAAGCGGCCTCCCTTTTCAAGATGCCAGTGGAGCAGGTAACTCAAGCCACCACTGGGCTATTCTTCGGGACCATGCTCCCACCAACGAGCTTCAGCGCTCCTATACCATTGCAAGAAGCTCCGAAAAAGTCTGTCATTGATCGGCTTGCAACTACTACGACCCCTCTCAACGGGTCGTCCAGCTCCGGCACCTCGGTCTTCTCCAGATTGTGCCAAAGTTCATGTGGGCCCATGAAGAAGCCTTCAATTCCAGAATAGGATAGCCATCCCTGCTCCAAAAGTCGTTAAAGCGGCTTCTCCTGCCAAGGAGTAGGTCTTCGCCAGACTGACTGTTCCGGTTTTCTCCCCAAACGAAATCGTAAAAACTTCTCCCTATGCGCAAAAGTTTGCTTTTGATAGGTTGGCTGTCCCCATTCAACGGGCGTCGGTCTTTAATAGGCTGGTACCGGCAGCGCCTCACCAGAACAGGGGACATGACAAAGCCATCCCCATAGCTGAACCAATACCATCTGCACGACATGCTCGCCGTTGCTTCTGGCGCTGAGTAAGGAAAGCTGGGGTAACTCCTCGTCTGGGTTAACTCCACCAGCCCCAACGGTGGAAGTCAATGCTGCTGTTCCAACTGGGAACAGCTTCGAGCTGCTTAACAGGGTGCGTAGGAATTCACTCACCACCGTACTGAAGAGATCTCCTCCACCCATGGAGAATGCACCGAAGGCGAAGCCGGAGCAGCCTCCTCAGCGGCTGTCCTCTAAAATCTACAAGGTCTGGCGTCAAGTCCAAGACTCGGTAATTGATCAAAATTACTCTCGCTGACAGAAAAAGGTGAAGGTTCAACAGGAAGAGAACCGTCCTGTTAAGCTACAAAGGACAACAACTACCTGGGTACCCGCCGCAACAGCCCCCTCAACGTCAACTGCTCAAAAGAGAAGGAGGCCAGAGAAAGCCCCTGTGACTACGGCAGACCACAAAGACGCTGAGCCCAAACGCCCCAAGTCCGGGGGCATAATGGTGCATACTGTTTACATGGCTTCCGGAAAAGAGGAAAGACGTGCTTCTACGGGCCATCGACCGCTCACCAGATCGATAACAAAAGCTCGAGAGCAACAGCAGCAGAAACTGCAGGAGATGCTGATTGCAATGGCCACGCTCACTGGGCTGAAAGAAAGCACAGAGACCTCAGAGCAGCGTCGAGAACAAGAGACTGACACTGAGTTCCTCCGAAGAATGCTCGAGAGGAAAGAAAAAGAGGCTGCGGAACAGGCAGCCAATATAAAACGAATGGCTCTGTTGTTCCAAGACATGGCCAGGATGATGTTACAGTCGGAACCTCCAGCTGAAGATCCTCCAATTATAATTGAAGATGACAGGAGAGAAACATCGAACCCTCCTCCAGTTCTTTCATTAGCCAAGGAGGAGACCGTCTCAAAAGCTGCCCTGGATGATTACATTGTTCGGCAAATACGGGCTCACTAGGCGAATGAAGCGGCTGGGCAAGTCGTTAAAACTGGGCGACCATATCCGGGCTGGTATGACCAAATAAGGTACCCACCAGGATATACGATCCCTAAATTCCACGTATATAAGGGGACGGGGAATCCACATCAGCACGTCGCTCAATTCAGAGCCTTGTGCGGCAACACCGGGGGCGATGATAAACTTCTGCTCCGCCAGTTTGTTGGTAGCCTGTCGGAGACGGCGTTTGAGTGGTACTCGGAGCTTCCCGACGACTCCGTCAAAACGTTTACAGAAATGGAGTTGCTATTCACTCAGCGGTTCGCGAGCGCCAGCGAACGTACCCCAATCACAGCATTGATCAACGCCAGAGTGAAGCCGGGAGAGACATGGGTACAGTATGCAATACGATGGCGGAATTTATGGTCGAAATGCGAGCAGCGCATCGAAGAAGCGCCTGCGGTGGGCATGTTCGTGGGCACTCTCGACCCTCAAGCGACCATCTCCTAATTTATGATGTTCTTCAAGCCAACCACCTTTCAGGCCTTGATTGACAAGCTGGCCCAAATGGACCGGATGGGCCATATGCCTTCCTCCTCAAAGAAGAAGCCTTGGAATGAAAAGGGCAAAGGGAAAGCTACTTTCGCTACCAATACTCAACAACGGCCGAGCAACTTAAAGCCGGTTATTCGCCAAAACAACGTGCATCCACGCCCATCCCTCGAGGATAGACTGGGACGTCCTTACTCGTTTCCCCAGGATAAAACGAGGAGACTGTTCGAGCTGGCAGTGTGCAACAGACTCATCAATCTGCCGGATCCAAAACGTCCGTTGCAGCTAGGCGATGACAACAATCCTAATTACTGCCCTTACCACCAAGCAATAAGCCATCCAATTGAGGATTGCTTCGTCTTTAAAGGCTGGATCGAAGACCAATACCAACAGGGCAAATTTTCCCTGTCCGAGAATTGGAAGGTGAACCCACCACAGCCACACACTGACAAGAAGACGGACACGCCGAGGGCATCATGCTCTTTCACAGAAGAAGCTCCATGGGAGGTCGCTCTTTCAGCCAAGACTAAAAGAATGTTGAAGGATCTCCAAACATGCCCGGCAATCAGGTGGAAAAATCCACTGGAACCCAAGATCATCGAGGGAATGCTGAAACCGCGCCCAATTCCAAAGATCAGTGATGATAGCCAAAGCGCTCACACCCAGCCGTCAAAGTCATCGAAGAAGAAGACCAAAAAGCCCGTGAAGCCTAGTGACAAGTGCACGGACATGAAAAAGCAGATTGACATGTTGGAAGAATACAATCAAAAAGCGCGGACTCCGATCACATTCCAAGAATTTCTCAGCCACGTCATTAAGGACGGAGATGATGACAATGGAGAAGACTCTTCGAATGAATCTGAAGATTATGTGGCAAGCTGCCATGTGATCTCTCACTCGTCGATAAATGACGAAGGATCTCCTTACACAGAGAAGCTGGGGGCAGATCCTG
This sequence comes from Agapanthus africanus, assembly GCA_030015575.1. Lineage (NCBI taxonomy): Eukaryota > Viridiplantae > Streptophyta > Magnoliopsida > Asparagales > Amaryllidaceae > Agapanthus > Agapanthus africanus. The sequence goes on along the minus strand of JASDDO010000031.1, from coordinate 253,593,975 downwards.
AGCTAGAACTTCTAGGACCATTAGACGAAATGATTGATGCATTCCTGAACGAAGCCCGTCTTAAAAGCAAAGCTTTTTAGCTCAAGGAAGAAGATGAAGAAAATAAAATGAGAAAGATATTGATCAAGTAAGTGAGATAACCATGGGTGAATGAGTATCATATACGAACTCATGTAGAGACATAACCATGGCTAATTCTAATGGTTGGGTTAACTAAATATCTTAAGTAAAACAAATTGAGTTGAATTTGTCAAAGCACTAAAAGCTTCTACAAGCTTCATGCACTTAACAAATATCAACCAATTTAGATTTACTTTAAATATAAAAACCCCTCCACTAAAATTAGAATGGTGTATGTCTTATACACCCATGTCAAGTGTA